>CM030362.1:221442705-222042705 GCA_017893485.1 Hemerocallis citrina
CTGTGGGAGCTTGCTGATAGTGAGGAAGCCATAATCTATCTATAGGATTGCCTATTTGTCTGGTGAAGAGAGAATGGAAGATTCTCTCAATAGGGCAAGCACCCAATACCTCGTCGAGTCCAAAGCTCCAGCTCAAGCAGTTCAGTCCAAAAAAGAGATGTCTTCCTTCGTTCTCGCTCAAGCTAAAGCTCAGTCTGCTAGCTCAAGTCGCAAGTAGTGGAGATCCAGTGACAGACAGAAAGGAGAGTTAGACTGGAATGCAAGAATGAATCTCAAAATGCAAACTCTGCTCCCAAGCTTAGATAGAACAGGATTGCTACTTTTTAGGTTTCCAATAAAAGGTATACGTAAAAATTTGATTTGGTTTACCCGGACTGTACCCCTATGTATTCTACTCAAATCGTAGTAGCATTCTACCCTCTCGGAAGTAGTTGGATCGAAATTAGAAATCCCGGGCTAATTGATTCTTCCACTCTATCTGTCAATGGGGAGATCCGATGACGGACTCCATGGATCTTGCATTTTCTTTCTCCTACTATTAAATAAATAAATAAAGTGGGGTGATTGGGCTCACATTGAACACTGCGGATCGCTTAGCATCGGGGTGATTTACTTCACTGACAAAGACAGAGAGCAATAGAATGGGTGGTCGGCATCAGCGATCTCATCGTTCGAGTCCCCGGACGAAGGTGAGACCAATCTTATTACGATTAGCGAAGTCTTTTCTAACTCCGTCGAATGGTTTCACTCCTCTTTTCCCCCTTCTGTAAGTTCCTTGTAAGGAAGTTTACTCCCGTCCCTAAAAAGATTGTATAACTGCACAGTTATTCATCAATATATGGCCCCGGCAGTCAGAGAAGAAAAGATCTCTATGAAAGCAGGTGGTGTTAAACATTAGTCTGTCTTCAAATGCGGGAAGGTTAGACATTCAGTTCGATGAGGGCTGGTTCCTACACATTAATTGATTAGGAAAGCTGGTTTCGTAGCATTAGAAGCTTAAGTATGCAGAAAGAAGGAGGAATATGATGATGTGGAAAAGAAGAGACGGTCTTAGACCTTATCTTAGCTGTTCAAATAAAGAAAGATAGCCGAAACTATATTTTATAGTAAGTTATATTTTTCTCTTCTCGAGATTCCGGCTTCATCCCTTATATTATATAGGATGACATAGATAAAAACTAGGTGAATAACGATAAAAGGAGACAAAGGCCTTCATTGATTCAATAAAGAAAGGCTTGACAGTGCATTTTTTTTGTTTCGCTAGGAAAGCGAGAGTTTGGCATCCCTGCCGGTTCATGAAAAGAAAAATGGTACATAATATATCATTCATACACGTACATATAGAAGTCCCTGCATATCCTCTCTAATAATGTCATTAAGGGCTAAGGAAGGTTTCTTGGGTACATTAAATCTCGACATCAATCGTTATTGTCCTAACTTACTATAGTATCGCTGGTTACCTGTTTTCTAAGAGCGTATACAGGCTTTACAAGTCCATGGGGCCAGCTATGAGACTATTGCGCGGCGCTTTATCTTAAGCAATGCAAGCTCTAGTAGTTTATTTTTTTTAAGAAGGCTTATGCTAAGGATCCTTACAAAGGGGTTCTTGGCTATCCTGTATCTCTTAGATAATCTAGTTTTCCTCGTATAATACCTTTTTCACAGGCGGGCTATTATGAGATGGGACACTAAGTCGGATCAATTAGTCCAACTTTCTCTTTCATGGTTCACAGTCTACAAATTAGTAGGTGCGAGTAAGAAAATGACTCCTTCCTTATTAAAGAGTATTCTTAAACCATGCGATAAAGAGGACTCAGTGAATGAGTTGTGCGGAAGAGTTAAGAGTCAGTTAAGGCTCTTAATGGACCGTTACACCCCCCCCCCCCCCCCCGGATTTCCTCGAGACCTCTTATGAAAGGTATTCGATGGGAACCAACATGGAAAAGTGTAAAAAATATCTTTGTACAGCACTTAAGTAGATAGTTTTCACCTCTAAGAAGATGGATAGTAAAGTCTGGGATAAAACCCAAGGCTCGATCTTTTCATCCTTTACGTGGGAGCCCCTACTATTACTGCTTTGCTCAGAATTTGTGCTTTATCCATTCCCTATAGGATGGGGTCTTTTCTCCCGGAGTTTTGTGGGTTAAGCTGGTGTTATATACGTTTGATCCTAAGAATACCTATTGGGCTAATCTTGATCTAGATTGGTTCGAGAACTGTGTTGGACGGTATTTACCTATAGTATCGGCCCCCATAGTGGAGGGAAGGTTGTGTTTTCTAAGAGAAGGAGGCAGCAAAGTTCGCACTGTAGCTATAGTTCACTATAGAAAGCAACGATTGCTTAGACCGTTTCACGATTGGTGTATGAGGGCTTTGAGCCAAATACACATGGATGGGAAATATAATCAGTCTTTGCCTTTAGATAGGATAAGCTAAGGTCTATTTCAGTTTTTACTTAAAGTCAGCTACTCCAATTGGATTCACTATTCTTATGGCTATTTTCTCAGTTATCTTTTCTCCTACTTTTGCATCCTCTATCATACAAGGTTCCTTAAGCTTAAATGCTTTTACGGCTAAGTGAACAAGCCGTAACCCGGTTCGTACTGTATGTTATCAATGTGGTCAAGGTATGGGAATGTATGGTAGCTGGGCTTCTTTCGCTCTAGTCCATCATATCCTGATGTGGTGTGTAGCTGAACAGGGAGCTACTAGTAAACAGTTTCAAGGTTATGCGATCTTAGGCGATGACGTTGTTATTGCTGATGAGAGTGTAGCTAAGGTATACCATAATCTTTTTGAAGATTTGGGTGTGACTGTTTCCAGTCAAAAGTCCATTAAGTCATCCATAGGGTGTCTTGAGTTTGCTAAGAGGTTTAGGGTTCGTATTCGTAACGGTAGTGTTGATTTATCTCCACTATCTATGAAACTCCTAATGCTTACTACTCAGCCACTCGGTCTCACAGCCATTCAGCAGAAGTACCCCGTAAAACGGTGAAGTACGTTATGCCGACTGGGTGGGGCAGGTTATAGATCTTTATCTTCTCTTGCTCACAACCCTAGTAAAAGATGGCAAAGATGAAAGGTTATGGTTGAAAAGCCTTCGACTAAGGGTGGTTTGCCTATTGAATTTTTGTTAGGGAGAGGCCCTAGGTCCATATTTGAAAGGTGACTCAAACTTTCTTCTTCATGAGTTTAAATCGAAGGAGATTCAAATTCTTCCGACGGAATTGACTTTTGAGGGAGAAGTTGATATACTTGAACATACTCTTTATCATAACTATATGAAAAGATGGTCAGAGTACGTAAAATGGTACTACTCATTGTCGTTAAAAGAAGACTTATTTATCGATGATTGACTCGATGGGCCGATGTGTGCTTCTCACTGGAAATCTCACCAAAAGTCCGATAAGGAACTTTCTAGGTATGGTTACATTTTTAAGTGAGATATTTTTGAGGCGCCTGTGCACCCTAAAAAATATGTCTCATGGAATTACACTCCAAGATTGATTCTAGAGCGAAACCCTTATGTCTATTGTGGTTATATTATTGGTAGATCACAGGACGGCCGCAATTCTTGGTGTCACGCCCCGCTTCCCACTATACGGAAATACAGGCACGCAACTGAGGCCCAGCGAATGATATACATCATCCATAAGCTGTACAATTATAAGCTCAACAAGATCTTTATAACACAATCACGCGGTCAAATATAATAATCACATGAGCTGAAAATAGAATAACCATCATTTGGATAATACATCAACATCGGGTCAAGATGCCCGGGAGTACAAGGTGCCAGAATTAAAATAATATAATAAGAAGTTCGCTATAACAACTAGATAAAATAGCGACTGAAAGAAAACAACATAAAGTAGTAAGGAAGCAGCAACGATCATCTAGAGAGTCTGCTCGTCGGGTCCATCAGTACCTGTATAATTATTAACTCAAAGAAAAATAGAAAAGTTCCCGTTAGAGCAAGTTTCGGGCAGCGAGTAGCAACAAGCAGAAAAATAGGTAATATAACAAGATATAACATGAAAGAAACAAGAAGTAGAAGTACAAATACAATATGGAAGTAAACAAGGAACTGGGACAATATGATAATGTAAGTAATAACTGTAACTAGTGTATTCTAGACTTCAAGGTATAAGCAATTGATAACCTAGGCTCAGTTAATCGATATTCATGTAATTAAGGATCGAGAGTCATGTAATCAAGAGTCATGTAATCAAGAATCAAGAGTCATGTAATGAAGAGTCATGTGATCAAGAATCATGTAATCAAAGATCGAGAGTCATGTAATCAAGAATCATGCTTAGTGTAAATCTCGAGTTTATCTATTTTATTAACTTATCTAATGCACACAATCCTGTATCACATACCACAAGTTCGGTGCATATCAATCATGTGACGTTTAGACTTAAGTAGTGAATTCTATAGGATTATGTACTCGGGTCTTCCAGTGATAGTATCAAGACATGTAATTATCAAGACATGTAATCATGAATCATGTAATCGAGAATTATGTAATCAAGAATTGTGTAATCAAGAATCAAGAATCAAGAATCACTATTTCGGGAAACACGGGCCCCCTTCCGAGTATACTCCCCTATATTGTCCACAATTAAGTCGTACCCTTATAACCCCGGCTTGTTATTCTTTTATAATTAGTTATGAACATGCAATTGGTACGACTAGTGGAACGGTATAATCAAATAGTTTAGTCAAGGAAAA
Organism: Hemerocallis citrina; assembly: GCA_017893485.1. Classification (NCBI taxonomy): domain Eukaryota; kingdom Viridiplantae; phylum Streptophyta; class Magnoliopsida; order Asparagales; family Asphodelaceae; genus Hemerocallis; species Hemerocallis citrina. The sequence continues at coordinate 221,447,440 of CM030362.1, forward strand.
TATCAAGGGCAGTGATCATGGACATGAGACGTAAAACGAGTACATGTATCGAGAGTAGTTATTATAGAATTATCAAGTGGTATAAAATGCATTCTATCAACCTATTATATCTATACAAGTTATTATTACAAGAACAATAATACACTCAGTTCATTAAATATGAAAAGTAATGGGTTTATATGCAAAAACGTAGAGATGAATTTTTAGACAACTTGACATATCTGCATTCAAATTCACTTTCTCGTTGTTACAGAAAAGCAAATCCAATTCCGTCAGAGATTCTAGAAAGTAGACTCTCTTCCGGTTCTAACGCATATTCACACGATACATTCTGGAGACAGTAGTTATGCATACAAATTCATTCTTCGTTGGTTTCGATGTTTCGCGCGCATTCTGGAAATTCGGAGTCACAATACTAAAACTGCGATATCTCGCAATCTATACATAGGATTGAGAAACTGTAGGATGTTTCGGATATCTAGAATCGAAGGGCTACGATTTTCATGTAGAAAGTTTTTCGATCCAGTGTCGGGAACATGGTCAAATTTTCAGTACAAGATACCGTTCGTAATCCCGTGCAGGCTTCAGAAATTCATAATATGTCAGTACTAAAATCGCGATATCTCACAATCTATATATTCGATTGAGAAATCGTAAGATGTTCTGGATTTGGGACTCAATGGGCTACAATTTCCATGTAGAAAATCTTCAATCCAGTATTGGGAACATGGTCGAATTCTTAGTGCAAGGTCAAGAAATTTTAGAGATAGTAAGATTGAATATTCGATATTCGATAACACGATTCGAAATGTGTTAACGGTTCACTCTTGAGTTGATATAGCATGAAACCAGTGACTACAACAGAGTTTGACAATAAAATATGATGATAACTAGACTACTTGCCACGAGTCCAAGGAAAATGCTTGTACGAGAACAAAAATAGTGTACAAGGTACTTGCCTTATAATGTGACGATTTCAGTGGTGGTGTTAACCACGGAAAGAAGCGACGTCGGCAACGGACGGCGGCACAAAGGCGGTAAGAATGGCGGTGAGACGGTAGCTAACGGTAGCAACGGTGAGTGACAACAACAACAAGGTGGCGTGGCGTCGGGTTGTTTTTCGGGGTTCACGGGATCGTAGAAGCGGAGTCGTTGGCTCGAAGGCGGAGAGTAAAGTAGAGCTCGGGTGTTGCTTGAGCTCTCGGGTGTGAAGAAACAGAGGGTGTGAAGAAGGCAGAGGAAGAGAAGAAGGGAATGAGTCTGTAGGCTTGTGTGTGTGTGTATATATAGAAGGAAGAGTGGTGTGAATGAATGCATGTATGCATGCATGTGTAGTATATATAATAATAGATGGGATGTTACTGATGTGTGTGTGTGTAGAAAATTAGGGGAGAAAGAGATGGGGTGTTGAAAAATGTGGAGGGGTGTTGAAAAATGTGGCACAGGTTAGAAAAATGAGAGTGTAGGGTGGTGGAGGTGTAGAAAAATCAAGAGATAGGTTAGGAAAAATGTGAAGTTAGGCGTAGAAGGAGAAAATGGGGGGGAAGAAAATGAGAAGTTAGGCAGGATTAGGATTAGGATTAGGATTAGGATTAATCAGGGTTTAAAATTTGTATTTAAACTCCGATCGAAAATCACAAAGTTATAGAATTGATCAGAAAATAATCTGGCTTTAGATAAAGAGTCCAAAAAGAAAAAAATAAAACTTCTGAAAATTGAAGTACAAAAATTCACGTAACAAAATACGTGCAACTGGAACAGGGAGTTACACTTGGTTAGGGCTGAGGGACTAATCCAACCTCGCTCTTCTGCATTGAAGTAATATTCTATGTAGTTCACCCTCACACAATTGCTTTTGTCCATCAAAGGGGATTAATGTCGAGATTTGTTGTATTGTATATAGAAGCGTGTCATCGTTCAGTGCGCGTGTAGCATCTGTCTTCTCTTGATGTCAAATCAATAAGCCGACAGACCCAATGTGCCCGCTATTAGTGTCCCGAAACGGGTACTGCGGGCCGGTAATCTCAATCGGTGTAAGATCACTTTTCAAGAGAAAGAAAGAAGATTGCGCTTGTCCGCATTTGAACGTATAGTCTCGGGGCGGGGAAATAGTAAGTCCATTTCTTTTTTTAGAATGAGAAAAGTTATTCAATGCTTGCTTTCTTCCCGAATCACTACCAGAATAACTAGCTGACTTTGATCCTGGTTCAGAAAGAAGGTGGCTAGCTATATGCTTAACACATGCGAGTTTAGTTCGTCATGTAGCTCGAGTTCCAGTGAGATGTATCGCAATCTGATCAGCAAATCCAGCACCAGCATTAGTAGCAGAAGTAGCAGAGGAAGGTTAAGCCGCAGAGTATGTGGAAAGGAGATAAAGTACCATCGCGAACGGATAGAGGCAAGGAAGTTAGAAATAGTTGGAGTCAAGAGGAAAGCCTTTAGCACATCTCTTCGGGCAAACGAAAGAATCCGGGACTTCTCATTAACACACTCAATCTATGAATCTGCTGCGTCTTTTATCTCTGGTGTTGGATTACCATTCCATTATTAGTTCTGGGATGAAGGAATTTGGCCTCTTTTAAGCAGAAAGCAATAGGCTTGGACTTCCTTCTATAGGAAGGAATAACAATCGATGTAGGATCTCTTTCAAGTAAAGTACAATATCGACTTGAATTCCATTTTATCAAACTGAAGAAACGAAGCAACAGAGAATTATTAGTTGGAATAGCTACGGACTTCTTACACGAATACACTCTCAGACCAACAAGCGACGGGTAGCTATTCTATCAATCGCAGATAGCTTTCCCCTACGGGGGTTTCTACCAGGTCCGCTCTCAAAATCGGGGCTTCCAAGGTACATCTGCACGAGTTTTCTCTATAGAAAACAGGAATTTCTGATCGTTTCCTGAAAGGAAATCATGTTGATCGGGACTTAATAAGCTTGGACTGGTCCCAACCGATCGTTCCAACTACACTCGGTGAACTCGTGACCTATCTTCTATGTCGAACGTACTAAAGGTTGCGAGTGTACCGATGAAAGAAGTAGGCGCTTTCCAACCTCTCTATCTCCCTCTATCCCCCCCGCTCCGCTCTCTCTAAGAAAAGCTCCTGTGAGCATCTCCCCAAGGGCGAACTTAAGAATAAAGAAAGCAAGACTTTTAGTTCTCAAGCCTACGTCGATTGACAGAAGAAACTAAATGTAATATTCCGGACGGATATTACCTCGTATAAATTACTATTTTATTATTATTTTATTATTATTTCATTTTAATTCCAAAATCAAATTATTTTGGTGATTTTTCGCCGGTTTGCCCACAAACAATGTCTACGCGCATATATCGGTCGGTGTACATCCGAAGTGCATCAAATTGATAGCGCGATCCTCCGAAATAATAATAAAAACTTATTTTATTATTATTTCCAAATTAAACCATTTATGAGGATTATATAAGAAATTTTTGGTATACACATACATATATATATACATACAATTGTATGGTACTTAGTACATTATACAAAGTATGTAGTATGTACTTTTGGACAATGTACTCATCCTTGTCATGAAAACTTAATTAGATTGTTAGGGATTGATTTGGAGGCTTAATCTAGGGTTGTATGCATGACAAGATTAAAACCCTTCTAGAAACCTTATCCCTTCACCATGCTTCCAACTCATACCTACACCTTACCTCCACCTTACCCCTACCCCCTACCAAGCATGGCCGGCCCTCACCCTTCTTGGGGTTTTTGTGCAAAATATGAATGCACATTTGCACTCTCCCCCTCCTATCCCCTTCTATAAATACCCCCTCCTTCCCCACCTTGTCTCATTTTAGAAAACACAAAGAAAGAAAGGAAAGGAAAAGAAAGAGATGAGACTAACAAGAGAGTTTTCCTTGTAGGTTTTTCCTAGGAGTTCTAAGAGCTAGGGGAAGGAGAAGGTTAAGCTAGCAAGTCCTTCCAAAAAAAAAAAGGAGACTAAGGTGGGGGTTCTCCTTTGTTTGGTTGGTTGTTTGTTTGTTTGTTTGTTTCTTTAAATGGTTGTTTTGACTTCTTCTTCTTCTTACCCTCCTTGTTTTGTTTTCTTTGGTTCTTTTGGGAATGGTTTGTTGAAATGGGATTGTTGTATGTATGTTTGTAAATGATAATAATAACCACATAAAAAGAAAAGAAACAAATGGTAGTGTTAAATACACATAAAGATCAAATCTTTATAGTTGTAGTTGTTGTTTTGTGTTTGTTAATTGGACTAAAATGACATAAGGCATATGGACTTGAGTGTACAACCGTTTGGGGTTGTAGGACTTGATATGAACTATACATAAAGCATATGAACCATTTTATACAACCATGTTTGGTTGTAGGACTTGTATTGGACCTTGACTAAAAAGATAAGCATATGTTGGTTGAACCAAATGAAGGTTCTCACCTTATTTTCATTATTGTTGAACCTAAATTAGATGTTATTTCTAATTGTGAAAAAGAAATTAATTTAAATCACTAATTGTAGAATGAATAAAAAGATCTCTTTTTATAATCACTAGTGGTAATAAATAAATGCTAATAAAGAATAGTAGACATTTAAATAGTAGTAGTATGTTGTTAAAATAAAATAGTATGTTGTTAAAATAAAGTAGTAGTGGTATGTTGTTAAAATAAAGTAGTAGTGGTATGTTGTTAAAATAAAGAAGTAGTAATAAGTATTAAAAGTAGTTGTAGATGTTTTATGCCCATAAAGTAGTAGTAGTAGTAGATAGTTGTATGTTATATTCTTGGCTAAAATGCAGTAGTAGTAGTAGTAGATGTTAAAGTAATTTAGTTGTAGATAATTATGTTATATTTTAGTAGAAACTCATGATAGTAGTAGTAGATGTTAAAGTAATTTAGTTGTAGATATTTATGTTGTATTTTAGTAGAAACTCATGGTAGTAGTAGTAGATATGTATGTCCCAATAAAGTAGTAGTAGTAGATGTTAAAATAAAATAGTTGTAGATATTTATGTTATGGGAAATCTTAGTAGATGATTAATGGATGTGTGTTTATGTTAAAGTAGATACCATGCTAAGATTGGATTCATTCAAAAAAATACCAACCATGTTTAGATTAATTTATTTATGCTTAGAATGTTGTAGGATTCATTCTAAAAAATACCTACCATGTTTAGATTAATTTATTTATGCTTAGAATGTTGTAGGATTCATTCTAAAAATACCTACCATGTTTAGATTAATTTATTTATGCCTAGAATGTTGTAGGATTCATTCTAAAAATACCTACCATGTTTAGATTAATTTATTTATGCCTAGAATGTTGTAGGATTCATTCAAAAAATACCTACCATGTTTAGATTAATTTATTTATGCTTAGAATGTTGTAGGATTCATTCAAAAAAATACCTACCATGTTTAGATTAATTTATTTATGCTTAGAATGTTGTAGGATTCATTCTAAAAATACCTACCATGTTTAGATTAATTTATTTATGCTTAGAATATTGTAGGATTCATTCTAAAAATACCTACCATGTTTAGATTAATGTATTTATGCTTAGAATGTTGTAGGATTCATTCAAAAAATACCTACCATGTTTAGATTAATTTATTTATGCTTAGAATGTTGTAGGATTCATTCTAAAAAAATACCTACCATGTTTAGATTAATTTATTTGTTCTTAGAATGTTGTAGGATTCATTCTAAAAAATGCCTATCATGTTAGGAATGATAAACATGCTTAGAATGTTGTAGGATCTATGATAAAACTACTTACCATGTTTAGGGATGATATGTACCATGCTAAGTCTTTCTACATGCTTAGAATGTTTTAGGATCCATGATAAAATTACTTACCATGTTAGAAGTATATATACATATATACTTAGGAATGTTGTATGTTCATACTAGTAGTTTCCCATGCTTAGTAAGACATTCATATTTAGTAGTTATTCATGCTTAATAAAGATTCATGCTTGGATGATAGTAGAAAAGTTGTATACCATGTTAGTTTAATTGTAGGAAAGTTGTATACCATGCTAGATTAATGGTAGAAAAGTTGTATACCATGTTAGTTTAATTGTAGGAAAGTTGTATACCATGCTAGAATGATAGTAGAAAAGTTGTATACCATGTTAGTTTAATTGTAGGAAAGTTGTATACCATGCTAGATTAATGGTAGAAAAGTTGTATACCATGTTAGCTTAATCGTAAGTAAAGTTGTATACCATGCTAGATTAATGGTAGGAAAGTTGTATACCATGCTAGCTCAAATAAATATTCATGCTTACATGATATCTATACTTAGATAAGTATATGTTCATGCTATATTAGTAGGTGATCATGCTTAATCGTTATTCATGCTAAGTTAGTAGACGTCATGATAATTATTGTTATGTTAAGTTAGTAGATAACCATGCTAATGATGGTTTATGTTAAGTTAATGGTATCCATGCCAATGATACTCATGCTTAAAATATAGTAGATACTCATGCTTAAACTAAGGGAACTATCCATGGTTAGTTGTAGTGATTTTTATGTTATGTTCTATCCGTGCTAGAATTGTTGTAGAAACTCATGCTATGTTGTAGGTTGATACTTAACTAGTATACACGACTAGAATGTTACTAAAATGTACACCATGCTATTTGTTAATGTGAAAGTAGCATACCATGTCTAGGAATGAGGTATACCATGCTAAAGTTTAAATACATGCTTAGAATGTTGTAGGATTAATGTTAGAATACCTACCATGCCTTGGAATGTTGTATGTTCATACTAGTTATATATCCATGCTTGGGTTGTGGTGATTAGTCATGATAAGTAGTAAGCATTCACGCTCAAGTTACAACCTATGCTTGACCGTAGTGGACTTCATGTCTAGATCGTAGTGGTTTTCATGCTAAGATTGATATAAGTACATGCTTAATCCTATCCGTACTTAGGAGTATTGTGGTGAGTGGTTGTGTTATATGATTAGATTGTCGTAGGAAGATGCTTGCAATTGTATGTCATACTTAAGGCGCTATAGGTTGAAGTAACAAGGATTGGGAAGACCGCTGGAAATAGTTAGTTGATAAAGGCTGTTATGTCGCCTTTGGTTCTTCCTTAGTAAAATACCGATCATAGACTATTAGTAGATTCTTCTGTTGCTTCTAATAATAGAAGATCAAGTTTGCTAGTAAGCACGTTGGTTGCTTTTAAGATTGATTACCTGCATGGTTGTTTGCATATGGTTGTGCTCGTACGTGGCTCGACTGGCCCGTATGTAGCTGTGGGTCTCATACGTAGTCTATTCGGCTCGTATGTAGGTTATTGTCTCGTACGCGGCCCGACCGGCCCGTGCGTAGCTGTTGGTCTCATACGCGGCTTATTTGGCTGGTATGTACGTGGTTATCTCCTACGAGGCCCGCCTGGCTCGTAGGTAGTTATTGTTTCATACGTAGCTTATTGACTCGTATGTGGTTGTTTCTCGTGTATAGCTTGTTAGCTAGTACACAGTTCGTTGTGCTCGTCTAGGGTGATATTACTACCCTAAGGGCTATCGACCATCAAGACATATGTTTTCTTACCCTAAGGAACTGTGGAGGAGTCACTCCTTGTGTACCGCCGAATCTTAACCAGTGTAGGTTGATCGAGGACCAGAGTATAGACGGAATCCAAGTTTAGGGTAGCGGCATGCATGTATATTCGCACGGTCGAGGTCTTGGATCGATAGGCCATGAAACGGATTCTGAGGAATTCTGGTAAATCTAGGTTGAGCAGCCTAGTAGAGTTATCTTGCAAGGTCTAATTTAAGACCTAGCATGTGGTGCGACAATATTGTCACCCCTAGGATTATTTAGAGCTAGGGACATCATTAGGGTAGTGACTTATAAAGATCATTTACTTAGACCCTTGTCGGAAGGAGAGGAGTTGGTTGTAGGGGACGCCTCACGACCTACTTGCCCCTTAGGGCAGATCTTAGGTGGTGTTATCGGGTTGTACCTTCCTGTCAAAAGGGATGCGTACGATGCCTTCTCACAAGTCGGGGACATGGGTTGCGTATCCTGATTGTTAATTCCTGAAGTGTCATGATAAGGCGGGCGGAGCTAGGGGGATGGACCCCCGGAACTCCGTCAGGTCCTATGCCAAGAGGGCGAACAGGCCATGGACTACGGTCCGACCAGGGGGCGGCAGGGGGCTCCCCTGTTAGCAGTATCCCCGACGGTTCGTCAGGTTGTTGAGTGAGGTCCGGTAGCCGGATAGCAGTGGCAACATGGACACCACTGGCGAACTGCATTAGTGGGACTTGACCATGTCTGCAACCTCATCAGTCACGTTGTATCTGTCAGGAACAGGTTGTGTACAATTAGAATTCGTAACGCGGGTTCAAATCCCTATATATGGAGAAACGGCTTGAGATGGGGTCGCATGTAGTATGGGCTGCATGTTGCTTTGGAGACTTGCTGACATTAGAATAGGAAGCATTCTAGTTCTATTTAAATATCGCATTAGAGTCTAGTCATAGCACTCACGAACACTTAAACTACACCAACACCATTGCTATATTTTGTATGTTGTTTGGGAGATTCGCTGCTATATGATCAGCCTTTAAGCGTCAGTGAATACTGACGTCCCCACTTCCATAGGTACTAGATCGCCAAAGTACAAAGGCGAGATTCAGGAGGACTCAAGGCAAGGAAGGCAAGGAGTCAACATCAGATTTAGTTCCGCTGTAATATGTTTATTTAGTTGAGAAGTACTCCGATTTAAGATGTTGAAGGTTGTAATACTTGGAAATGTAAAGGTAATATTGCAACTTTATTGTAAGGTATTGCAGTTTTATAATATTCAGACTTGTAATACATTGGGTGTTGAATAAAAAGTTTTAAATTCTCCTGTTTTTCTGTGTATTGTGACTAATTGAAGAAAAGATCTTGGCTCGTGTCACGATTTCCCAGTATTGGAAATCGGGGCGCTACACTAAAGGCGATTGAGAGATTCTTCTTTCTTTGGTAAGACAGATTTCTTTGTTTAATTGAGAAGATGTATTTGAAGAGCTAGTTATTGTTATTGAAGGAAGCAGTGGAGAGGGGTTAGTACGGGTATACTGATGAAATGAATTCGCTCTTCCTGTGCCTTTGTCGACGAACGAGACCGAACCTAGCCCGGGATAGATAACTTAGCTTGATAGACTAGCTGCGTACCGAGACGCCTGACATGTCCCTGCTAAATAGTCCTCCCAGAACTGGCAGATGAGAAAGAATACTCAAAGGAAGGAGTTAGCTGATCTAGTTGATGAAGAAAGTCCGATTGATGAAAGCCGCTACTATAGGTGCTGCCCACACTCTCAGATCTGACACACGAACCATACTATTAATTTACTGAAGTCACTCCGGTTTAATAAATCCCGTATCAGAGCTTTCCGCGCCAGGAGAACAAATTAAGGTTTCAGAACCAACTCCACTTTCTATAAAGAAGTAATCAATAGGAAGGAGTTCTCAAATAGAAATCTAGGAAAAGCGTAAGTGAATGCATGCGGTACGTTCCTCCCATTCGGGAGTCACTCCTATGTGCTTAGGAGGTCTTGTTGGTGTGGTTGACTAACTGACTTGACTTCTATACCCCGGTGGTAAGGGGGAGGGGGCGTCAATCTCTTGTTCGTGAAGCATCGGTAGGTAGCGTCTGTACTATGCTCGGTATACTCGCAACCGTCACGGTCCTGACTCCCTATGGTCGTTCTCCCTTTCAGGTCGCCTCTCGCATTAGCTTGAGAACTCCTTGGACTCCGCTCGGTGACACCTTTCGTCAAGCAACTCTGATTGGAACTCTGCTACTTAAGCTTGGGACTCTGCTCCGTGAACGAGGCAGATGCCCTTACTTAATAATTTCCACTTTCCTTCTCCAAAGCACGCCCTTACTTACAATTGCTACCTTCCTTTGATCCAAAGCCTGCTCTCGCTCGAAGCTACTAACTCTTTCACTTTCCTTTAGCTACTTCTTGATAGAGATTGCTTCCTCTCCCAATAATCCTTCTCTTTTAGAGAGCTAGCAATACATATAATTTCATTTTACCCACGCCCGGGTATACTAAGGGGATTGGAAAGAGAGAGAAAATCACTTTGGAACTTCCTTTGCCCGCGTCGATGCTTGTCTTTCTATCTACGCAACCTCTTCTATGGCCAAGCCTGTTGACTCAAAGGCAGGTCAAGTACCATGCTTCGCCTTACATCCCCTCTCACCTAAAAAAAAGCCTTCCCCTCGCTCCCAAACAACTTCTACTTTCTTCGCGTACCCAGGGATGAATTGATGAATTAATGCCGAAGGTTATGTAATCTGGGTCACAAATAAATCTTCCTAGGTGGCTTGCCCAATACTATACTCGGTGACTCTGTTCGACAGGCATCCAAAAGTCGACTAACGTCTCACCTCAGCAAGTACACTTCTCGGCTCACACTCCCTGCCGGTCGCCTTGTGAACTAAGCTAAGTGAATTCGCTACCGCGCCGTGGGGATCTCCTGTGCTTGTCGCCATCTGTCTCTACCTACGTGACTTCTTTTACTCTGGGAGTTTTCCCTATACGCACTTCTGAGATAGCTGATGTCATTCTTGTCGCTCCTAACACTATGGGTTTAGGACCTACTTCTCATGCTTTTAGCTTAACTCTGACTGAGATTCTTCCCTTTCCTCTGTTCGGCATCTCCTTACTTTCATGGCAGGTCAAGTACGGTAGGTAGCTTCACTCATCCGCTTTAGCAGCAGTAGTGGAATCACTTAAGGAAGAAAGAATTGGTTAACTATAATACTATTACGCGTAGTCTTTTTTAGAATATTTTTAGGAAAGCACACCGCAAAGATTAACCCGGTTTTTAGAAGTTGGAAATTGAAAGGTTGTGAATGGAATGAAATTAATTGAGTGGCATAGGTTGAGGTCTTAACCTGATTCGGCAGATAGAGAGGTTGGAACTGCTACCGAAAGCTACACGCTTTCTTCTTGCGCAAAGACTAATATAATAGTTGTTGTCTTCAAGTCGTAGTTAAAAGAGGGTTGGCTATCCGGAAGACAGATCATTCATTTTAGTCTGCTTTCGGTATCAACAAGCAACTATTTAAGTAGTTAGTTCCTATGCAGCAAATAATCTTTCGTTTTTTATTATGTATTATTTCATAGTGGTTGTAGTTCCGGGTAATCTATCAACTGTGTGGGATTGATTTAGCTCAGAAGCGCCCTCTCTTTCACAGCCGAGGAGTACACTTACTTATTAGCTTTAAGCGTTTTTTACTACAAAACTTTTTTTATGCAACGAACTCTTTCTATTCCACGAACAGACACCTTTCGAGAGAGTCTTCCTTTCATCGGCTTGCTCTTTTGACCTACAAGGAGAGGGGAAAGTCCTACGAGATGATTAATGAATGTAGACCAGGTCTCTCTAATTCACAGTAGGTGTGTATGCTTCCCTAAGGTGAGAGCATTTGCTTCTTTAGACGTGGGTGCTTATGGGACTTCTGCTTCGAAAACTGCAGGATTTAGTTTGGAATGAGAATTGGATTTTCAAATAGAAATTTGCCGGAAAATGAGTTGGAAAAAGAGCCTCTTTCACTACCCTATTAGTAAGCTACTTGCAGACTGAACTTTGACATGCCGCTTAGCTGTGTCCACGCTTTTTTAAAGTTAAAGGTAGATTGCTGAAAGTCTAGTTTAGGTACCTACGGCGGAGCTATGGAGGGTTAGGTGCCAAAAACCAAGCTCTTCGTTCAATAGGCTAAGACCTATAGCAGGGCACTGTGACAAAACAAGGATGAAGCGGGTCTGGCCTTCCTTCTCGTTAGACTAACCCAGCGAAGGGGCCTATGACTCAGGACAAAGACTTGGAGACTCTATATCATGCTATAGTGATGTTCTTTCTGCTTTCTTTTTCAAGCTACGAAGCAAAATCGCTTTTGTTAGTTCTCTACATGGAAGATGAAAAGAAAGTTCAGTCGGATGGGATTTCTTTTTTTTAGCCTGGACTTGTTCATTTCTTCCCCGGAGCCTAAATATAGTAGGGGACCCTTCCTCAATCAGACTTGTTGAAGGAGAATCATTGTTCCTACTATCTTTCTCCCTCCCCTTCCCTTTTGTCGAGCAAGGTTTCACTTCCTATAGTAGGATTCTCTTCTTCCTTATCTAGCCAAAGCTAATATGTAAGTGGACTCTTTTTAATACAAAAAATCACTGCCTACTTACTTTACTATAGGGGGTACATTCCTATCCGTACCTTTCTAGTCTATAGTCGGTGAAGAGGGGGGCTCTCTCTCCTGTCATCACTGTCATCGCAGCTAAGATTCTAGGGCCTAGTCATTCATTCAAGAAAGCTTGCCTCTATCTCATTATAGGCTGTTTCTGATATCCTGTTTTCTTCCATATTGGATAAAGGAAGATTGAGAGAAAGAAAGTCAGCCGCTATCTACTCTATATTGGCCCGATTGTCTTACCACTTCCTCTTCATAGTAGATGGAGTAGCACTTGACAACGGTTTCTTCCTTCAGGGCTTTCTCCTTTCTACTTGGCTAGATCTCCTTTTCTTTCTAGTGGATGACCTCTCCCACCTTCCCTCTCCTTTCGGAGACTTAAGGCTTTTAGCTCTGTCCTAGTAGTAGTAGCAGCTCCTTCTGGTAGTAGTAGCTCCTGTAAATAGTACTAAATAGTAGATAGTAGAAGGAAGAGTCTCGTTCGTAGCCTCCCTCGCTTTGACTCCTTTCTCGGGTACCAATAGAAGAAGGAAGGCTCTAAGGAAGGGATACTTATCTCTTACTACTAGTTCATGAGCCTAACTCTTTCTATGACTGTAAGCCCTATAAGGAATAGCGCTCTTTCCTAGTAGCCATTCAAAAGCAAGCTTTCCCCTCAAGAGTGAAAACTAGCTCAACCGTAAGGAGAGGGGCGCTCCTACTATAACGGTTAGGACTTTTCAAGATAGATTCAATGTCTTGGGCCCTATTTCTATCAAGCGCGGATCAGATAGCACTTTTTTATTAATGAATCCAATTTTTTATATAAATGAATCTGTCTTTCAAAAGTCATCTAGTAGATTGAGAAAGCAAAGCCAGGGATAGCTAGTGCAGGAGGTGAAGGCTATAATAGGTGGAATGACTTGGGCTATGGAGCTGAGTTCCTAAACGGCATAGGAAGCAAGGGCTGGGGAGGAGCATCCCAAAGCAGAGGTGCATTGAATTGTAAATGAAAGGTTGTATACAAGAAGTAAGAGATTCTTTCCCTGCAGCTGGTCTTCCCGAGTGCTTTTTGGCCCCTTGAACTAGATGCCAGTATGGTGCTTTTGCTCCCGCCTTCCTTCGGAATAAGAGATTTCGCCCTAACATCAGGGAGTTGCTTAGTATCGGAGATCCCCAAATCACTAAAGTTCAGTTATGAATCAACTTCTACAGGGCGTACACAACCAACAGTGCAGCCTCAGTTGGCTTTAAGGTTGCTTGCTTCTAATCTATAGTGATCCACTGGAATCGGCCTCGAGTGACGACTCCCCTATTGACGAAGCTCAGGATTTTCGCCCTGATCACGATTCATCTTTTGAATTTGAGTGTGAAAGCAAACCTAGATCCTGCTTCTCGAAACCTTGATTCGCAATCCAATCGGAAGACAGGGTATCTGGAGGATCGGTGGGAGCTCTGCCCCTCTATGTTTCTGAAGTAGTGTCACGAGTACTTTTTTCACTATAGGATGCTACCCGGCAAAGGTATGAGGCTCCCTTTCTTGCATCTGAGTCCGCAATCGAACGGAGATACCAACTTGCGAGAGACCTTCATCAGGATGTGATGATGCTGGGACATTTCTGATCTACTAGCGAACTCTTCAGCAAGCCGCTCATCAAAGGATGAAGAATCAGTCATGATTTGCTCTCTACCGACGATCGAGCTAGCGGATGCTCCCTATGATGAAGACCCAAGCTATTACAATTGAGGAGGATGATCTCAATATTGAATGAAAAGGATGTAAACCCAATCGGTTATACCACCTGCATCGGAGTCTTAGGCCGTCACTGTATGATATACCTGCATCGTGAGTGAGATACCAATTGGATGATAGGCAAGCAAAGGTCCTTTATGTTCCACTGAATAGTAATTGTCGATATGCTCCTGCCTGTGACCTAAGGTCATTAGGGGCAATTACTCCCACTTATGAATGAGGTTAGCCGTATTCCATACCCAATGACTTCAAGAAAGAAAGAGTTGGCTACTCAACAACCAGCGATGAAGCTGCTGAGCCCCTTCGTTATGAGCGGTTATCTACTTTGATAGGTAGGAGCAAGCTATTACTATGGGTTGCCCAATTGACTCTGGGAAAGAAGAGAAAGAGAAATCGCTATCATGACCCTTGCCCCGTATTCAATCAATGATGAAAAGAATGCTTTGTGGTTGACACAACACGGCTTGCTTAAGTCACATCGAATCTTTCCTTGAAGAACAAGACTAAATCAGACTCGTTACTAAACTAATGGCAAGAAACCCGAAGAATAGAGTTGGTTCCGCTTCACACAGCTCATAGGAAATGATTCAATACTGGCTGTTGAACAAGGGTCGTCTTTCGAGCCTCCATTTGCAGGGAGCAGCAGCTAAAGTTACTAGACTTGTGCCAGCATGACGTCTTGCCTTCCGATCAAGTGAACAAGATCAAAAGCACTCTAACCTTTATGGGACTAGCCCCTATGTCCTAAGGGTACCCTTATGACTGTTTGTGGACGACAGGTTGGACACCTGACCTAGGATAGGCAGAAAGACCATAAGATGAGTCATTTGCTTTTCGGTTACATGCTGTGGTCGAACCCAAGCCACATATGATAGTAGGCACTCGCGCATTGCATTCACTTTGGTGGGTTATTTTTAAGAAACGAAAGAAAGAACTCCTTAATAATGCGACTCCCATGTCTGCTCTTTCCTCAGGTGACATACTGTTTCTGCTGTTTCCACAGCTGCTGATCCTAGTTACGAAACTCCTAGGAAAGCGGATGTAATTCCCTTACAGTTCCTCACTAAGAATAGAAGTAGTGAGTGGCATTATAGGCACTATGGCATCCACCCACCCATCTTTCTCTTTCTAGTATATGGAGATGCAAACCTTGGAAAGCCTAATATTACCCATTGCTTGAAAGTGAATTGACTTCTTTCAGAGACGCTGACGGTATTGAACAAAGACCCTTGTTAGGTCCACCCTTGGTGGGTGGCATGGTACAAAAGGAGGCATACATGGCATTCTTATAGAAAGAAATGGGTTCGAGGACGTACAGGGATTCATTTCTATGTTGCCGTACCATCTACCGCACTCATCAATGTGTGAAATATGCTGTGAATGGCATAGTAGATATCCGTCCTTGTACCACTAATCCTTTTGAACAATGGGAAATTTGAGTGAGGCCAAAGTCTGCAAATTAGATGAAAGAGCAGGGGGAAGCATTGAAAAAACTGTATCAAACTACTCTTTTCGAAGAAAGGAATGGTGACATAGCGAGAGACTCTTGATTCGCTGCTTTACAGTTTGAGAAAGTGGAAGAAGAAAGGAGCGAGACGGACTTATTATGATAGCTTGATAGCTTCTAAGGGCTCATCGCTTCTTTCTACAACAAGGCTTTTCTATCTCAAGCACGGGGGATTGTACCTCGCATACTAAAACTATGCGAAAGACAGGCTCTCTGCACAATGGGAGCATAGGAAATTCAAGTCAAGAAGGAATAGCTTTTCGATCGGGAGTAGTAGGCTATTAGAGAATGGTATTAAGAATTCGTTACTCGCTATTCTTAATAGAGAAATGACGTATACGTATATTTAATAGATATACCTTAAATCTAGGAAATATTGTAGAGAGAATCTAGGCATTCAGGCTCTTAGCTGCTTATCCGGGATTCTATCTCCCTAGCTTCTTTCTTTATTCGAGATTGGGTGGGTGTGACGCAACTATTTAATATTAGAAAGCTATCGAAAAGAGCATTTCGATGGTAGAACCAACGCCAATATCATACTTGGACTTTTCTAAGCTATATGAAATTCCGTGCTCGCTTTTTCAGCCCCGCTTTTTACTAAGCTACGGGGCCCCTCTCTGAGAGGAATTCTAGTCAAATTAAAACTTTCATGACAAATCTGGTTCGGTGGTTCTTCTCCACTAACCACAAGGATATCGATACTCTATATTTCATCTTCGGTGCCATTGCTGGAGTGATGGGCACATGCTTCTCCGTACTTATTCGTATGGAATTAGCCCGACCCGGCAATCAAATTCTTGGTGGGAATCATCAACTTTATAATGTTTTAATAACGGCTCACGCTTCTTTAATGATCTTTTTTATGGTTATGCCGGCGATGATAGGTGGATCTGGTAATTGATCTGTTCCGATTCTGATAGGTGCACCTGACATGGCATTTCCATGATCAAATAATATATCATTCTGGTTGTTACACCAAGTCTCTTGCTCCTATTAAGCCCAGCCTTAGTAGAAGTGGGTAGCGGTACTGGGTGGACGGTCTATCTTCCTTTAAATGGTATACCAGCCATTCTGGAGGAGCAGTTGATTCAACAATTTCTAGTCTTCATCTATCAGGTGTTTCATCAATTTTAGGTTCTATCATTTTATAACAACTATCTCCAACATGCGTGGACCTAGAATGACTATGCATAGATCACCTCTTTTTGTGTGGTCCGTTCTAGTGACAGCATTCCTACTTTTATTATCACTTCCGGTACTGGCAGGGGCAATCACAATGTTATTAACCGATCGAAACTTTAATACAACATTTTCTGATCCTGCAGGAAGGGGAGACCCCATATTATACCAGCATCTCTTTCCGTTCTTCGGTCATCCAGAGGTGTATATTCCCATTCTGCCTAGATCCGGTATTATTAGTCATATCGTATCAGCCTTTTCGGGAAAACCGATCTTCGGGTATCTAGGCATGGTTTATGCCATGATCAGTATAGGTGTTCTTGGATCTCTTGTTTGGGCTCATCATATGTTTACTGTGGGCTTAGACGTTGATACGCATGCTTACTTTACCGCAGCTACCATGATCATAGATGTCCCCACTGGAATCAAAATCTTTAGTTGGATCGCTACCATGTGGGGAGGTTCGATACAATACAAAACACCCATGTTATTTGCTGTAGGGTCCATCTTTTTGTTCACCATAGGAGGGCTTACTGGAATAGTGCTAGCTAATTCTGGGCTAGACATTGCTTTACATGATACTTATTATGTGGTTGCACATTTCCATTATGTACTTTCTATGGGAGCCATTTTTGCTTTATTGGTAGGATTTTACTATTGGGTGGGTAAAATCTTTGGTCGGACATACCCGGAAACTTTAGGTCAAATCCATTTTTGGATCACTTCTTTCTGGGTTAATCCGACCCTCTTTCCCATGCATTTCTTAGGGCTTTCAGGTATGCCACATCGCATTCCAGATTATCCAGATGCTTACGCTGGATGGAATGCTCTGAGCAGTTTTGGCTCTAATATATCCATAGTTGGGATTCGTCGTTTCTTCGTGGTCGTCACAATCACTTCAAGCAGTGGAAACAACAAAAGATGTGCTCCAAGTCCTTGGGCTGTTGAACAGAATCCAACCACACCGGAATGGATGGCTACAAAGTCCTCTAGCTTTTCATACTTTTGGAGAACTTCCAGCTATCAAGGAGACGAAAAGCTATGTGAAGTAAAAGAAGAAAAGGTCGCCGACTGCTACTAAAAACTTAAAAGCACTTTTGTAAATGTGCAGTGAGGGAACAAGCAACGGACAAGCGTGCTAACGCGCAACGGCTTTCGCGCTCCTTCCCTCGGTTAATTTCATCCCCTAAGTCACTTCGTCCCAGCCCAGACTTATTTTCCTTCTAGGCTTCTAGTAGCCCTTCCTCCACCAAGAGAAACCCTAGGAGAAGACCATGCTACCATAGAGAGGGGAAAGCCCACCTAGGAAGCCATTTGACCATGAGTTCATAGCTTAGGATCAGAAGGAAAGATCCCATCCCATCTGGTATACGACTCCGCAGCTTGCTTAGGGGAGCTCCTTTTTTATTTTTGTTCTACCATTAAGAGAAGGATCACAAGCCCTAGTCCCAAGCTAAACAGCATATTCATCTGCACCTGAATCCAAATCTATTATTCAGAGCTTTTTTTTTTAAAGCTTCTTCAACAAAAAAAAAAAGCAATTCTCTCTCTTGCAGATCTTCCTCCAACAGAATCAATGGCATCGGATCTAATTCCACTCTCTCCCTTTTCGGCTTAGCCTACTGCTCTGTGGGCTTCTATCCCCCTGGTCGTATTCAAAGGATCTCTCAAGAGTGAAAATCTCTCTCCCCTTCTTTTGGCATCACAGCCTATTCTATTCTCTACCAGCTTCTAAAACAAGATCGGAGGATGCTTCCTCTCCTCGGCTCACATCACTATCTTTAGAGAAAACAGTTCCAGCAGAAGACGAAGAAGACTCTCAGATGGCACTTGCTTTCCTAACTTTAAGGGGATATAATTCTTTATTTATAATAGTTACCACCTCTTCTTCACATAAAACCATTCATTCGTTCAGAGTCGACAACTGCGGATGGACCCCTTCCCAATGTGCTTATTCCTACTTGCGTATTCTCTCTATCTAGGAAAGAAAGACTTAATTAAGGCCCTTTTTTTCGGGCGATGATTCGATTCTTCTTAGCTTGGCCATTCAATTCAGATTCTTTCGATCGAGAAAGAGAAAGATAACTCTTATTCATCCGAAGTGTTATAATAGTTACCTCCCTTTTTTTGAGCTAACTGCATCGGTTATGCCGACAACAACATATTCTCTAGAATAGAAAAAGAAAGCACTGACCTAGACTAGACCTCTTCTACCGCATCAAGAGGAAACCCCGATCCCGCATTTGAGAAAGTTTAGCTATGCCCACAGCTCTTTCAAAGGAATTTCAAGAAGAAAGTCACAGTCACGCCGCTAATAGGCAGAAAAAGAGATTCCCAACTACTGACTCTAATAAGACTAATAGCCGTACCGCAGAAAGAAGATAAACCTCACCCCAGGTAATCAAAGCTTTCTTCCCCTCAGGTCAAAGAGTAAAAACTCGCTTTTGAGCTCCTTTGTTATCCCGTGCAGAGTTTTCTTTAAACCATTTACGGCTTTCATATCGCAATTCTTTCAGTGAAGCTCAATTCAAGCTAAAAGGCCCACGGAGCGCTTCTTCCCCACGCTTGCCAGGTTTCATCTCGAAATTAGGGCGAGTCCTATCATCCAATATAGAGAAAAGGAGAATTGGTGCAAGGGTGGTCTATGATCAGGCTTTGAAAGATAGCGAAGGAGTCAAGTCAATGAATGAAGCCTAGGCTGCTAGTGAACTTCTTGAATATCGTCAGTGGGGAAGGGAGGTTGGCCAATTTACTGCTTTTCTCAACTAGTGAAGGTCAGCGATCAATGAATTCCGCAAGGGTTGTTACAGGAGAAAAGGGCAGAACTGATGAACCAAGCAAGAGAAAGCGAGAAAGATTTTTAATTAGATTTCTTTTTTGAAGATGTCAGTTTACTCACGAGCTATGCCAATTGCTAAGAGATCAAGCTATGGTTCTTGGAAATAAGGTGAAGTGAATCAGTAGAATAAACAAATTATTATCGTAGACCACCCTTGCCCTATTGAATAAAGTCGAATACTTACTTAGTGACTCACGAACTAGGGCTTTCTCTGCTTTTTCATGTTGAATGAAGAAGAGAGGCGTTTCATATTTTGGGGCAAACTGTCCAAGTCGGGGAAAGAAGAACCTATAATTCGCTTTTAGAGTGATCGGGAGAGAAGAACGCCCTCGTTCAAGAAATAGGAGAGTTGAAAAAAAAAGGGTTGGCTGAGCTGAAAAATAAGCTGGAGGATAGAAAGAGGGAAGAAGACAAGGTAAGGAAATTTTTAGCTAAGAGGCATCAACAGTCGGGGCTTATTAGTAGGTAGGGGTGCGATGAATAATATGTCCTCGCCAAGAGATGAGCTAAAGAGCCAGTCGGAGAGCCATTAGAAACTAATACAAACCCTCTCGCGATATCTCTGAAAGATCGCAGCTTACTCACCGGGAAACTGGGGCTCCATCATAGCCAGCTGATTCCAATATCCAGTCATGACAAAGTCAAACTCAATAATGAAGCGATCTCCCTTACGCTCTGCACGACTGTCGATCTCCAACCGATCACACTTGGCTTCATTAGACTGAAATTTAGCCCATTCAGATAATCCCCAGTCTCCTTCGCCGTCTGAAACTTTGCTAGATGGATTCCCATTGATGGCTCAATGGAGTTCACAATCCAGGCCAACATTAAGCGCCTGCGGTAGCACGAGGAAGCAAGCTGCTCGTGAGAAATGGGAGTCCCACTGATCAATCAGTAGCGTCTAACCTGTAATGGTTTTCGGGTACAGTCTCACACTGAGGATACTCACCCTTCATAAGTAAGATGAACAAAATGTCTTCCAGCCATGGTCATTAGAAATGAAAACGGGGGCACCATCTGGTCGCTGTCTTACTTCCTGCAACAAGTGTTGACTTTGATCTTAATTCCATCGATAGCTCAAATTGGGAAAGTTGGTAAGAAGATAGCTGATACCCCTTTCCCGATCCAATAGGATTCCTAATCTTTAACTGTAAAGAGGCCTTTAATGCTCGAGAGCATTCTCTCCTTCCTTATCGTATCAGCCCCTGAATCCGAAACTGGACTGCAAACCTCAAGTGCTATTAAGTTAAGCTAAGCCGTTGCTACCTTCTGTTGTAGAGCTTGGTCTGCCCCTTCCGCTGTTAGTTACTAGACGTAATTACCTATGCTACGATCGATCTTTACCTGTCATTCTTACTGAACCCAATGCCTGCTTTTGCTCTCAAAGAGTAATGGCGCACAAACCACTCAGCAGTCACATGCTCTTCTCGGGAGTGGTATTCCCGACTTGCGCCGGCATCCAACTTCTCCTTCTACCAGTTCGAAGGCCTCTTCCTCACACATTTCGTAAGCAATCACCGCTCCGAGAAGACGAGAACCTCACTGCTCTTCCTCAGCCAAAAGAAGGGCGAACGGCTGAGGGATTATGTCAAGCGGTTCACCGCAGAAGCCAGGTCCATCGCCTCGCCTCAATGGATCAGCCAGTAGCTTCGGCTACTTTCCAATCCAATGTCATCAACCCCAACCTCAGGGCGTCCCTGGCCAAGAAACCTCCTCAGAACTTCTCCGAGCTCCTCTTCAGGAGCGAGAAGTACATCGGGGCTGAAGAGGCTCTCAACTGCCCTACTCTAGAGGGGTCGTCTTACGGAAACAAACGGAAGACTGCTAAGGAAGAAGGAGCTAAGAAGCTCCAGAAGGATAACAGAGGTCAGCGACACCCTCTGCCCCGCTTCGAAAAGTTCACTACGCTCAAAGCGAGTGTCTCCGCCATTCTGATGGAGATTGGGAACGAAGGTATCCTTCCACCGCCTCCGAAAATGAACACTCCCGGGAAGAAAAGGAACCGGGATAAATGGTGATGCTTCCACCGTGACCATGGGCACGACACAGACAACTGTCGGGCCCTGAAGGACGAGGTCGAGGCCTCATCCAGAGGGGGCAGCTCGCTCGATTCGTAAGAAGAGACAGAGCCGATCTGCCTCCTCCACCCAGGGGGGCTAATAGGCGGACAGAATAGCACGTGGAGGCCCTAGATGTCGAAGCAGAGGCCATCTTGCATATTATACACGGAGGCCCAATAGGGGGAGATTCTAACTCCTCCCGAAAAGCCTTCGTTAGGGAAGCCAACTCCGTGCAGAGCCATCCTCCCTCCAAGGGCCTCGAAGTCCCTGTCACGTTCTCCGATAGAGACTTAGAAGGCGTCCGCACGCCCCACTGCGATGCCCTTGTCATTAATCTCCAGATGGCCAACTTCGACATACGTCGACTCTTGGTGGATAAAGGCAGCTCAGTCAACATCCTCTTGTTGGAGGCGTTCAAGGGCCTCCAGCTATCAAGGGATCGGCTCAAGCCAGCTGGCTACACCCTTCAGGGGTTCACCAGGATTCCGGTGACGATCGATGGAGTTATAACTCTCGACGTCACCGCTGGCAAAACCCCGGTCGCCCGCACAGAGCCGATGGATATGGTGGTGGATGTGAAGGCCACCTACAATGTTATCCTGGGCCGATCAGGTCTGGCCGCCCTCCAAGATATCCCTTCGGCCTACCACATGAAAATGAAGTTCACCACTCCCGCGAGGGTGGGAGAAGTAAGAGGGAGTCAGGAGGCGGCTCGCAAGTGCTATATGACCTCAATGGGAGGCCCAGTCCTCTCCCTGGGAGCTCGAGAAGCCCTCGAGCTCCCACCGGAGAGTAGCCAGACCATCTTCGAACCAATGGACGAACTAGAAGAAGTGGCCTTCTCAGAGGAAGACGCCACCAAGACGTTCCGGGTCAGCAAGGCCCTTTCCCCCTCCATCAAAGAAGACATCTCCCAGTGCATAAAGGAGAACCGCGATCTCTTCACTTGGACTGCAGCCGATATGCCTGGAATCTCCGAGGAGCTCCTAATGCACCACCTTAGCGTTGCCCCAGGTGTCAAGCCCGTTCAGCAGAAGCGACGCAAGTTCGCTCCCGAGCATCAACAGGCGATCAAAGAAGAAGTCGAAAAGCTCCTTAGCGCCCGATTCATCCAGGAGGTGAACTATCCTGAGTGGTTATCCAATGTGGTGATGGTCAAGAAAGCCAACGGGAGCTAGAGGATATACATCAATTTCACCGATCTCAATAAGGCGTGCCCGAAGGACCCTTTTCCCCTTCCCGGCATCGATGCCTTGATCGATGCGACCTCCGGGCACGAGCTCCTCAGTTTCATGGATGCTTTCTCGAGGTACAACCAGATTCGGATGTTCCCTCCCGACATCCCAAAGACCTCCTTCGTGACGGAACAGGACCTGTATTGCTACCAGGTTATGTCGTTCGGCTTGCAGAATGCGGGAGCTACTTATTAGCGCCTCATGAACAGGATCTTTCGAGACCAGATTGGCCGAAACATGGAAGTCTATGTAGACAACATATTGGTCAAGAGCACCCGAGGGCAGGAGCATGTTCTCGACCTCCAAGAAGCCTTCGGGGTGCTCAGGAGGCACAATATGAGGCTGAATCCGAACAAGTGTACCTTCGGAGTCTCATCTGGCAAGTTCTTGGGGTTCATGGTTAGTCAGAGGGGCATAGAGGCCAACCCCGAGAAGATTCAGGCCATTCTCAAAATAGCTCCCCCTCCAGTGTTAAAGATGTACAGAAGCTCACTGGGCGCCTCGCGGCAATTGGGCGATTACTCTCTAAGTCCAGAGAGAAGTGTCTCCCCTTCTTCAAGGCCCTCAGGGGGACTAAGGGCTTCGAATGGGGGCAACAACAACAAGAGTCCTTCGACCAGCTCAAGACATACTTAGCTAACCCCCAGCGCTGGAGGAGGTCCTCTACCTATATCTGCCGCTTCAGAGCAGACCCTCGGTGCGGTCCTTGTAAGGGAAGATGATAGAACGCAGAGGACCATCTATTATGTAAGTAAGGTCCTCCGGGACGCAGAACTCCGTTACCCGAAGCTGGAGAAGATGGCTTACGCCTTGGTTATGGCGGCCCGAAAGCTCCGCTCCTACTTTCAGTCTCATTCGGTGGTCGTTCTTACCGACCATCCGCTCAAACAAGTTTTCCACAAGCCCGAGATCTCCGGGCACCTTATGAAGTTGTCCATCGAGCTAAGCCAACATGACATCAGCTACCAGTTAGAACAGCAATCAAGGCCCAAGCTCTGGCAGAATTCATTATGGAGAGCACCATCCCCGACCCTTGCTAGTCATCTGTCGGCCCCCTGGTCTGGACCGTTTATGTGGATGGATCTTCTTGTGCAGACGGAAGTGGGGCTGGCGTTATCTTGACCGGCCTAGACGCTTTCGTCCTCCAATAATCCCTCCGCCTAAACTTCCCGGCATCAAACAACGAAGCAGAGTATGAGGCCCTCATAGTGGGGCTTTGTATGGCTCGCAAAGCAGGGGCCAAGCGCGTTAGAGTCTTCAGTGATTCGTAGATGGTCATCAACCAAGTGTCAGGGGAATACGAGGCAAGGGACGAGCATATAGCCAAGTACTTGGCAAAGGTTAAGCAGCTACTAGCCTTATTCAAAGACGTTCAACTCCAGCGGGTTCCTCGTGAGGAAAATGCACAGTCGGACGATCTCTCAAAGATCGCCTCCTCGTCCCTCCAAGATCTAGAATGGACCGTCTTAAAAGAGGTCCTCCTCAGACCAAGTATTGATAAAGATAGCCCGGAGCCGATGGAAGCCTACCCTCTAACACTTGGAGAGAACTGGATGAAGCCCCTCCTCAGTACCTCAGAGATGGAGTCCTTCCCAAAGACCTGAAAGAGGCAAGGAGGATCAGGACACGAGCCGAGCGGTATACACTCCTTGACGGAGTCATATACAAACGCTCTTATACTCAGATTGACGGCCAACCCTATCTGAGGTGCCTCTCCCAGGAAGAAGCGCTCTATGCCCTAAAGGAGGCCCATGACAGTCTGTGTGGTGCTCACTTGGGAGCGAGATCCCTCACCCGTAAACTCTTAAATTACAGCTACTTCTGGCCCACACTACTTTGTGACTCGAAGGAGTACGTCCGCCAGTGCGAATCCTGCCAGAAATTCACCTCGATCCGTCGCCTGCCTCAAGCACAACTCACCTCCTTAGCGAGTCCAATCCCTTTTGCAATGTGGGAGATGGATTTGCTCGGGCCCTTCCCTCCAGTGACGGGCCAGCTGAAGTTCTTAGTCGTGGCGATAGACTACTTCTCAAAATGGATCGAGGCTGAACCTCTTTCGACGATTACCGAGCACAAGGTCCAGAAATTCCTTTGGAAGAACATTTGCCGGTTCGGGGTACCCTGCATCCTCGTAACCGACAACGGGACTCAATTCGCGGGAGAAACCTTTTGCAACTTCTGCACCGGCCTCGGCATCCAGCAGCGGTTGTCGTCGATAGCCCACCCTCAGTCTAATGGCCAAGCGGAGAACGCCAATCGACAGATACTTTCCGGTCTGAAGAAGAGGCTCGACAAGTCCACCAAGGGGTTGTGGGCCGAGCAGCTCCCCAACGTGCTTTGGAACTATTGCACCACCAAGATAGCTCCGACAAAGGAGTCCCCTTCAACCTCACATATGGTTCCGAAGCCCTCATCCCCTTAGAAGTGGGCCTGCCTTCACCCCGACTGATAGCCTACAGTGAAGCACAGAATGCGAACCAACTTTGCAACTACTTAGACCTCATAGACGAGGTCCGTGAGAAAGCTGCCATTCGACAAGAGACCTACCGCCGTAGGATCACTCAGTCTTACAATAAGAAGGTTCGGCCAGCTAATCTTAAAGAGGGAGACCTAGTACTCCAGAAGCTATCGATCTTCAATCCGAGCAAAAAGGGCAAGTTGGCACCTAATTAGGAAGGACCGTATAGGGTCTCCAGAGTTATTTGCCCAGGCGCGTATCAACTCGAAGACCTGGGGAGCAGGAGAATACCGAGGACATGGAACACGGAGCACTTGATGAAGTACCAAGAGGGTGTCTAAACACCACTCCAAGCAACTTCTCCAAGAGCACTCCATAAAACATGTCAAAAGTTTTATTTTGTATTTTTTTTATCCAAGTGTAAGAGCGGCTCGCAACTTAGAAGCGGCCGCCTAATTGTTTGCAGTAAAAGCCATCTTTCCCCACAAGTTCCTTATTTTTTAGCAGTCTAATTGTACTTACAAAAAACTTTTTTGCATTAAAACGACACGCTCAGAGTCCAACACTTGGTTCGACTCCGCTTCAACTACTTGCTTCTAAGCGAGTACGAAGCGGATCACCATTCGGAATTGCTCCCACAGCTGCTGAAATTCTTCAAACGACATGCTTGGAATCCAACACTTAGTTCGACTCCGCTTCAACTACTTGCTTCTAAGTGAGTACGAAGCGGATCACCATTCGGAATTGCTCCTACAGCTGTTGAAATATTCTAAACGATGCACTTGGAGTCCAACACTTGGTTCGACTCCGCTTCAACTACTTGCTTCTAAGTGAGTACGAAGCGGATCACCATTCGGAATTGCTCCCACAGCTGTTGATATTCTCTAAACGACAAGTTCGGAGTCCAACACTTGGTTCGACGCAACTTTTGCTACTTGCGAACAAGTGAGTACAAAGCGGTCCACCATTCGGAATTGCTCATACAACTGTTGACAATTACAAATGCTAGCAAAACACACAAGTTCACGAAACAAGTACTATTTCATTAAAGTTTGAGATACAAGTCTAATTACAGACCAATGACTCATCTTTACATCGAGATATAAAACTTGTGAAACCAAGATGACAAGATTATAGAAAGCTACTTCAGCCACTCCTAGGGGCGGGGATACTTCTGTTAAGAGACACACTTGGGCGACGAATGTCGTGCTGTCGATGCCCTACTTCGACGGACGTCCCTAGGCTGGCGAGCCGAGAAGCATCGTCCGCACCCGATCTAACGGTCGCCCCAACAGATGCTCTGCACAACAAAGCTGTCACCCCACTTTGCGCATCCCCGGGGTTTCGATGTATAGGGAGCGAGCGAAGAGCGAGCTCGTGGAACGTCATCCCCCTATCATACTCCTCTCGAGTGCAAGAGGTAGTTCTGACAGTGCTTCCCTCAGATCACGGTCGAAGACGAGCGTTCTTCGCCTCAAGCTTGACAATTCGCTCTTTAAGCAAGTCGTCAGTCACAGTTATCTTCAAACGCGACAGTCGCATCGAGCCTGCACCACGAGAGGCGTCAGGTGATTATCCGCCGAAGATGAGCAACCTTCATGCTCTTATCGAGAACTACCTTCTTCAGTCCGTCCCTCTCCGCTGTCGCCTCAGACAGAGAGCGACAAAGGTGCCTAAGTCTCAAGCCGAGGCTGACAGCCATCGACGGACACACCTCATCACCTTTGGGGATTGTCTCTTTAATCCTCAATTCTAATCGTCTCCTCTCTATGTCGCGACAAACCAAGATCAATCTCAGATGACTCAGCTCCCACTCCGCTTTACGAAGCTCCCACTCCACTTCACGAAGTTGCTCTTGGTTCCTAGTGAGCCCCAACTGAGCGATGCCGAGCTCTGCGTGAAGACGAGTGGCAATGCTATCCTGAAGGAGGTGAACAAAAGAGGAAAATGTCTTAGGACCTAAAAGAAAGTCCACAAAAATAACCAAAACTATGAGGCAACCCAAAAACGAGACAAACATGACTTCGAAACTTCACCAACACTTGTCCAAAAATATTCTTTTATTGAGTAATCAAAGAATACAAGCAGTGGCCAGTTTGCGGTTCGGCACTACATAATAGAAAAGCAAAAAAGAAGCAAAATACAAGACAAATAAAGGGTCTATCTCTTTTGTACGATCCAATGCTGAAGACGCCTCCTCAGGGGACCACGATAGCCAGGGGTGTAGCCTCCGACGGAGCACCATCCTCGGCTCTGGCAACTCCTACCTCGACCTCCTCGTCCTCTTCTTCTTCTCCTTCGCCCTCCTCGTCCCCTTCTGAGACGTCATAGAACCCGGGGACGGGGTTGGGAAAGAGATGCCAGCCGGCGCAGTTCACCTCAGGGAACTTCTCCCTCACTTGATCGATGGCTCGAGCATACGCCTTCGCCATGTTCACGATGAGAAACCCTTGTGCCTTCCCCATGGCCTGCTCCTCAGCCATCTTCGTCGCCTCTAGCTTCGCCGCGACCACTGCATCCGCCTTGTCCTTAGCCGCCTCCTCGG
The DNA here is from genome assembly GCA_017893485.1 of Hemerocallis citrina. Lineage (NCBI taxonomy): Eukaryota > Viridiplantae > Streptophyta > Magnoliopsida > Asparagales > Asphodelaceae > Hemerocallis > Hemerocallis citrina. Next base: position 221,475,200 of record CM030362.1, read on the forward strand.
CAGCCTTAAGAAGTCGACCGTTGTCAGCATCCAGCTTGGCGACCACGGCTGCAAGGTGCCCCATTCTCGAGTTCTTCGACTCGGCTTCCAACCTCGCCTGCTCGAGGTCCTTGGCGACCCAGACGCTCTCCGCTCGAGCCTTGTCTACCTCCAGCTTCAACTCCTTCTCCTGCTCGGCCATCTTCTCCATTAAATGACCGAAGTGGCAAGTAATCTGAGGGGAGTGGAACGAGTTATAAACAAAAAAAGGGGGGAGGGGGGGATTAAGTGCTCAACAGAAAGAACTCTTCAAAACTCACCGACATCGCTGAACGAGCGACCTCAAGCGCGTCATCTCCCACGCTCCCCACCTCTATGGCTGCTTTGTCCTTCGGCACTGCAAGATGCCGAATTGCCTGCATGCACGTCGACGAGTCTCCTAGGAACCTGTCGAGCTTGCGGACTTGCCAGTCCGAGACGAATATCTTCTTGTGTTCCTCAGTTAGGAACACCTCGGCCTCAGCAGTTAGTGGTGGGGCCTCCAAATCTAAGGCTGCCGATAGGGGAAAGACCCTCGTGTCGATAGAGGTCGACGCCCCCACTGGGGTCATCGGCTTCCGAGCCAATGGCCGCCACGCTAATTGCCCTGCGACGGCACGATGCGCCTTTAACCTCAGCGAGGTCGCCTTCGTAGCAACTCTCTTCCTCTTCTTCGGGGCTTTGCTACCCAGAGCCCCCCTCATCGCCAACAAGTCGTCGAAGTCCATAAACTCTGCAAGAAGAGAGACAGAAAAAAGTTAAAAAATATGGCCTACTTTGCAACTAGCTGTAATATCCCGGACGGATATTACCTCGTATAAATCACTATTTTATTATTATTTTATTATTATTTTGTTTTAATTCCAAAATCAAATTATTTTGGTAATTTTTCGCCGGTTTGTCCACAAACATTGTCTACGTGCATATATCGGTCGGTGTACATCCGAAGTACATCAAATTGGTAGCGCGATCCTCCGAATTGATAATAAAACTTATTTTATTATTATTTTCAAACTAAACTATTTTATGGGGATTATATAAGGATTTTTTTTGTATACACATACATGTACACATACATACATTGTATTATACTTAGTACATTATACAAAATATGTAGCATGTACTCTTGGACAATGTACTCATCTTGTCATGACAACTTAATTAGATGGTTAGGATTTGATTAGGAGGCTTAATCTAGGGTTTGTATGCATGAGAAGATTAAAATCCCCTCTAGAAACCTTATCCCTTTCTACCATGCTTCCAACTCATACCTAGGACCATACCCTACACCTCACCCCTACCCTCCTACATGGTATGGTCGGCCTCACCCTTCCAAGGGGTTTTGTGCATAATGTTGAGTGCACTTTTGCACTTTCCACCCTCTCCTTCATCCTATAAATACCCCCTCCTTCTCCACCTTGTCTCATTTTTAGAAAACAAAAAGAAAGAAAGGAAAGGGAAAAGAAAGAGAATAAACTAACAAGAGAGTTTTCTTGTAGGTTCCATAAAAGTTCTAGGAGCTAGGGGAAGGAGAAGTTTTAGCTAGCTAGTCCTTCCTACAAGTAGAACAAGGTGGGGGTTTCTCTTTGTTTGTTTGGTTGTTTGTATTGTTGTTTTGATGTTCTTCTTCTTCTTATCCTCCTTGTTTTGTTTTCTTTGGTTCTTTTTGGGATGGTTGTTGTGATAGTATTGTTGTATGTGGTTCTTGTTTTGTATGTTTATAAATGTTAAAGGTAATAATCACATAAAATGAAATGGAAACAAATGGGAGTGCTAAATAGACATAAAGATTAAATCTTTATAGTTGTAGTTGTTGTTTTGTGTTATGAAATGGGACTAGATTAAACATATGCATATAAACTTGTATATACAACCATCTTTGGTTGTAGGACTTGAATGTGAACTCATACATAGCATATGGACTTGTATACAACCCATTTGGTTGTTGGACACACATTGGACTTGGACTAAAAAGAAAAGCATATGTTGGATGGACCAAATAAAGGGTTCTTACTTTACCTTATTATTGTTGTTTTCTTTATAATCTTAAGTAAGAAAGACTCATTGTAGATATGAAACTAATCTAATCACTAGTTGTAAAAGGATTAAAAAGATCTCTTTTATGTCCACTAGTAATAATAAGAAACATATACTAATAAAGATTGGTAGAAATGTTAGCAGATGTTCATATTAAAATAAAGTAGTAGTAGTAGTAGTAGATGATTAAAAGAAGTAGTTGTAGATGTTTATGTTCATGTTAAAATAAAATAGTAGTAGTATGTTTAAGTAAAGTAGTAGTAGTATGTTGAAATAAAGTAGCAGTATTATGCTTAAATAAAGTAGTAGTATTATGCTTAAATAAAGTAGTAGTAGTATGTTGAAATAAAGTAGTGGTATTATGGTTAAATAAAGTAGTAGTAGTAGTAGTTATAGATGTTATGTGAATTTTGGTAGACACTTATGGTTAAATAAAGGAATAGTAGTAGATGTGTATGTTCCAAATAAAATGGTTGTAGTAGATGTCTACACAAAATTATAGAAAAGGTTTATGTTTTTATGGAAGTGGAAGTAGATGTTATGTTGTAGTAGATGTTGTGTTTTATTAAATTGTAGTAGATGCATATGAGCATTAAATGGATGTTTTGAAGTAAGTATCATGTCTAGATAGTTGTAGGAAAAATCATGCACCATGTTAGATTGTTATTCATGCTTGGTTAGTAGACATACATGCTTAGAATGTTGTAGGATTAATGCTAAAATACCTACCATGTTTAAGAATGAGGCATACCATGCTAAGTGTAATAAACATGCTTAGAATGTTGTAGGATTTATATTAAAAATACTTACCATGTTTAGGAATGATGTATGCCATGCTAAGTGTAAATACATGCTTAGAATGTTGTAGGATTTATATTAAACATACCTACCATGTTTAGGAATGATGTATGCCATGCCAAGTGTAAATACATGCTTAGAATGTTGTAGGATTTATATTAAAAATACCTACCATGTTTAGGAATGATGTATGCCATGCCAAGTGTATAAACATGCTTAGAATGTTGTAGGATTTATATTAAAAATACCTACCATGTTTAGGAATGATGTATGTCATGCTAAATGTATAAACATGCTTAGAATGTTGTAGGATTTATATTAAAAATACCTACCATGTTTAGGAATGATGTATGCCATGCCAAGTGTAAATACATGCTTAGAATGTTGTAGGATTTATATTAAAAATCCTTACCATGTTTAGGAATGATGTATACCATGCTAAAGTTTATATACATGCTTAGAATGTTGTAGGATTTATATTAAAAATATCTACCATGTTTAGCAATGATGTATACCATGCTAAGTGTATAAACATGCTTAGAATGTTGTAGGATTTATATTAAAAATACCTACCATGTTTAGCAATGATGTATACCATGCTAAGTGTAAATACATGCTAAGAATGTTGTAGGATTTATATTAAAAATACCTACCATGTTTAGGAATGATGAATATCATGCTAAGTGTATAAACATGCTTAGAATGTTGTAGGATTTATATTAAAAATACCTACCATGTTTAGGAATGATGTATGTCATGCCAAGTGTATAAACATGCTTAGAATGTTGTAGGATTTATATTAAAAATACCTACCATGTTTAGAAATGATGTATGCCATACTAAGTGTATAAACATGCTTAGAATGTTGTAGGTTAATTACTAAGTAAATACCATGGTCTTATTGTTGTAGGATTGATGCTTAATTAATCTACCATGCTAGGAATGTTGTAGGTTAATTACTAAGTAAATACCATGCTCATATTGTTGTAGGATTGATGCTTAATTAATCTACCATGCTAGGAATGTTGTAGGTTAATTACTAAGTAAATACCATGCTCATATTGTTGTGGGATTGATGCTTAATTAATCTACCATGCTAGGAATGTTGTAGGTTAATTACTAAGTAAATACCATGCTCATATTGTTGTAGGATTGATGCTTAATTAATCTACCATGCGAGGAATGTTGTATGTTCATACTAGTAGTTATCCATGCTTAGTAAGATATTCATGCTAGTAGTTATTCATGTTTAATAAGTTACATGCTTATAGGAAAGTTATACACCATGCTAGATCAAATAAATATTCATGCTTACATGATTTCTATGCTTAGATAAGTATATGTTCATGCTATGTTAGTAGGTGATCATGCTTAATCATTATTCATGCTAAGTTAGTAGATGTCATGCTAATTATTGTCATGTTAAGCTAGTAGATGACCATGCTAATGATGGTTTATGTTAAGTTAATGGTATCCATGCTAATGATATTCATGCTTAAAATATAGTAGATACTCATGCTTAAATTAAGGAAACTATCCATGGTTAGTTGTAGTGATTTTTATGTTATGTTCTATCCATGCTAGAATTGTTGTAGAAACTCATGCTATGTTGTAGGTTGATACTTAACTAGTATACATGACTAGAATGTTACTAAAATGTACACCATGCCATATGTTAATGTTAAAGTAGTATACCATGTCTAGGAATGAGGCATACCATGCTAAAGTTTAAATACATGCTTAGTTAGTTGTAGGATTAATATTAGAATACCTACCATGCCTTGGAATGTTGTATGTTCATACTAGTTATATATCCATGCTTGGGTTGTGGTGATTAATCATGATAAGTAGTAAGCATTCACGCTCAAGTTATAACCTATGCTTGACCATAGTGGACTTCATGTCTAGATCATAGTGATTTTCATGCTTAAGCTTGATATAAGTACATGCTTAATCATATTCGTACTTAGGACTATTGTGGTGAGCGGTTATGTTATATAATTAGATTGTCGTAGGAAGATGCTTGCAATTGTATGCCATGCTTAAGGCACTATAGGTTGAAGTAATAAGGATTGGAAAGACCACTAGTAGTAGTCAGTTGATAATGGTTGTTATGTCGCCTTCGGTTTTTCATTGGCAGAATACCGATTATAGACTATTAGTAGATTCTTCTGTTGCTTCTAATAATAGAAGATCGAGTTTGCTAGTAAGCACTTTTGGTTGCTTCTAGGATTGATTACCTGTATGGTTGTTTGCACATGGTTGTGCTCGTACGTGGCTCGACTGGCCCGTATGTAGCTGTGGGTCTCATACGTAGTTTAATTGGCCCGTATGTAGGTTGTTGTCTCGTACGCGGTTCGACCGGCCCGTGCGTAGCTGTTGGTCTCATACGCGGCTTATTTGGCTGGTATGTACGTGGTTATCTCCTACGAGGCCCGCCTGGCTCGTAGGTAGCTATTGTTTCATACGTAGCTTATTAGCTCGTATGTGGTTGTTACTCATAAATAGCTTGTTAGCTAGCACATTGATCGTTGTGCTCGTCTAGGGTGATATTACCACCCTAAGGGCTATCGACCGTCAAGACATATGTTTTCTTACCCTAAGAAACTGTGGAGGAGTCACTCCTTGTGTACCGTCGAATCTTAACCAGGGTAGGTTGATCGAGGACCGGAGTATAGACGGAATCCAAGTTTAGGGTAGCGGCATGCATGTATATTCGCACGGCCGAGGTCTTGGATCGATGGGCCAAGAACCGGATCCCGAAAGATTCTGGTGAGTCTAGGTTGAGCAGCCTAGTAGAGTTGTCTTGCGAAGCCTAATTTAAGGCCTAGCATGTTATGTTTATAATATTATCGTCCCTAGGATTGTCGAGTCAGGGACATCATTAAGGTAGTGACCTATAAAGATCATTTTGCTCAGACACTTGCCGAAAAGAGAGGAGTTGGTTGTAGGGGGCGCCTTACGACCAACTTGTCCCTTGAGGCAGGCCTTAGGTGGTGATAGTGGGTTGTACCTTCCCGTCAAAGGGATACGTACGGTGCCGTCTCACAAGTTGAGGACATGGGTTGCGTATCTCGCGCTGTTAATTTTTGAAGTGCCGTGGCTGAGGGTGCCACAGGGTAGGCTTCGCGCTACCCTACGCTTGCGAGACCCCAGAGGGTGCCACAGGGTAGGCTTCGCGCTACCCTGCATTTGCAAAACCCTATGATTTGGATTTTGGAATGACGCCCGATACATTGGGTTCGTCTGTTTTTGAGTGAGGTCCGGTTAGCGGGGTAGCAGTGGCGAACATAGTGTAGCGCCCCGATTTCCACATACATGGGAAACCGTGACACATGCCAAGATCTTTCCTTCAATTAGTCACGATACACAAAAATGCTGGAAATTTAAAACTTTTTATTCAACACAGAGTTACCATGCAGTAATTACAAATGTCAGTTTGTAATACCAACTGTAGTGCCTGCCCTTTTTCCTTTTTGACTCCAAACTCAATTCTTCCAATTTCTATATCACTTTAAACATAAACTAAAATGGTTATGTTTCAAAAAAAAATTGGGCAGAGTCTCCCCTGTAATTTCTGCCCCAAAACAGAAAAAGCTTACGGAATTTTGCTCTAAATTTCGTAGCTTACATCACAGGCAATAATATTACGGGCTCCCCAGGCCAAAATGAGCATCATCACACAGGCAATATATATATATGCTCTGGGGGCCAAACTCATAACGGTATAACAATTATCAAATAAAAACCATAAATCCTTTTGAAAACGTAGTAAGTTTTTAGAAAATAACCTGTAAAAACCTACCACGACGCCCGGCACTCCACAACGAAATGGTTACGGGTCAAAACCATATCCTGCCGCCTCACCCTATACTCTTCATCATCATCCACATAATTATACATCAAAAGTACAATTTAAAGCATAAATCTTTACTATTTACAATTACATCATAACAACAATAGTAAGGTGAAGCTCCACTCCACCGGAAACCTGTACCTACACCTCACCTCTGCACTGCTGAGGACCTGTAACAGTAGGGACCTAGGGTAGTCCATGGACTCCCTAATCCCCAAATACTAAGGGGTTAGCCATTTCTGGTGTGAGTATAATTTATTAAAATAAGCAAATAAATTAAACTTTACAAGTATAAACATAACGAACTCATAATATCAAGATCAACAAATCTTACTTGACATCTGAACATGTAACCTCATAAATGGGAATTCACATCCAATACTCTCTGAGTCATTACCTGTATGTATATCCATACCCACTCACAACATACTTATCTTTAGTAATCATTTGAATAACCCCTCTCATAATACCAATATTGATCTCATTGCATTGTATCGCGTATCACATCCTAGACATATGCATTCATTCGCATACTACCACATTCATTCATGTCCAACCTAACATCTTATTGCACATTACCATTTACATGCATTTTATCACAATATACTCCACATCGCCAACATGGTTGGGCAATAACATAACACACCCCAAGGCCGATAGCTTGGGTAACAATCACCGCACCCCAAGCCGAACTTGGGTGATATCACATCACATCCCAAGCCCATAACTTGGTTATTGATTTACTTCAACTATCACACTCACAATTCAACTTGAATGGAAAAGGCACGTGTATATATAATTTATGTGCCAGTGTATGTTATGACTTAACTCTAATGTGATATTTAACTAGAACTAGGATGCTTCCTATTCTAATGTCAGCAAGTCTCTGAAAGCAACATGCATCCCATACTACATGCGCCCCATCTCAAGCTGTTTTCTCCATATATAGGGATTGAACCCACGTTATGAATTCTAATTGTACACAACCTTTTCCTGACAGATACAACGTGACTGATGAGGTTGCAGACGTGGTCAAGTCCCACTAATGCAGTTCGCCAATGGTGTCCATGTTGCCACTGCTATCCGGCTACCGGACCTCACTCAAAAACCTGACGAACCGTCGGGGATACTGCGGACAGGGGAGCCCCCTGCCGCCCCCTGGTCGGACCGTAGTCCATGGCCTATTCGCCCTCTTGGCATAGGACCTGACGGAGTTCCGGGGGTCCATCCCCCCTAGCTCCGCCCGCCTTATCATGGCACTTTAGGAATTAACAATCAGGATACGCAACCCATGTCCCCAACTAGTGAGAAGGCATCGTGCGTATCCCTTTTGACAGGATGGTACAACCCAATAACACCACCTATGATCGGTCCCAAATAAAGGTTTGGTCGTACGGTGCACCCTACTACCAACTCCCCTTCTTTCTGGCAAAAGATTAAGTAATGATTTTATAAGTCACTACCCTAATGATGTTACTACTCCTATACAATCTTACATAATTTCCAACTTAGATTATCATGGTCCAACTCGTGGTCCCTCGATCCAAGACTCAAGTAACGAGATCACTCTCACTCATCCCTACCCCTAATTTGGATTCTACCACACTCTCGGCCCACGGTCAACCTACATCGGTTAAGATCCGTCGATGCCCGAGGTGAGATCTATCCATTTACTCTGAGGTGGTGGGATGTGGTCTTGATGGTCGATGACCCCTAGGATGATGATATCACCCTAGATGAGCACAGCAAACTGCGTATTAGCTAAGAAGCTACATACGAGTAACCAAAAACACATACGAGCTAAATAGCTACGTATAGGACCAACAGCTACATACGGGCCAGTCGAGCCGCACATGAGACAACATACATTCGAGCCAAATAAGCCCTGTATGAGACCAACAGCTACATACGGCCCAGTCGAGCCGCGTATGAGACAACAACATACATACGAGCCAAATAAGCTGCGTATGAGACCCACAGCTACATACGGGCCAGTCGAGCCGCATATGAGACAACAACATACATACGAGCCAAATAAGCTGCGTATGAGACCCACATCTACATACGGGCCAGTCGAGCCACGTATGAGCAAAAATCACATACAAACAACCATTAAGGTAGTCAAACCTAGAAGCAACCAAACGTGCTTACTAGCAAACTTTATCTTCTATAATTAGAAGCAACAGAAGGATCTACTATAATCAACTTAGCATGGGTTTCTTTCTATAACAATTCAAGCATGGATTCTTACTATACCACAATGATGGGTTCTTTCTCTACAACAATCTAAATCCATAGGGTGGGTTCTTTTACTCGCTACTACTAACAACTCAAATGGGTTCTCTTTGGCATACACAAATAATATAGCCCTAGGAATGGGTTCTTCCTCAACCTACAACGCGTAATCCACAAAAGGTGTGATCTTTTAACCCCCTACCACTGAAAACATCCAAAGATTGTTTCTTTATCATACTACAACTAACATAATCATCAAGTTGGGTTCTTTTAGCATCCACAATTTACTCAACTCTCAAAATGGGTTCTTTCTCAACCTCTAACAATTCATACCCAAACGATGGGTTCTTTTAACATCCACAATTTACTAAATCCTCAAATGGTTTCTTTTCTTCACCTACACAAGCAGTACCCTAAGGATGGTTCTTTCTACACATACATGAGTAGATAAGGAGAGCAAGCAACTAACTTAGAAGTAGAGAATCCTCACATACATAACGAATCCATTATATAGGTTTTATATACTCAAGGATAGTAAATTTTCCCATACGCCTCATCCATAAATCATGTCACCTCTTCAGTTCATCCAACTTCTTTAAAATGTCAATTACGTATATAGAACCATATACACCATATCTCGATATCCTCATATGATTGTAACTCATCCCCATATACACATATATGTTATTCGATCCTCCCTTAAACATCACTTCATAAATAAATCATACTCACCATATTCTTACAATCACAAGATACGTAATAAATCGATACTCACATAATTCTTAACATACAAAAACACGTAATAAATTAACACTCACTATTTTTCTTAAAACACAACAATATATCTAAATAAATTAACCTCACTATATTTCTTAAAACACACAAATACATATAAATTAAACTCACCATATTCCTTAACACACAAAATATGTAGATAAATTAGTACTCACATATCCATCAAACCACAAAAATATATAATAAATCCACTCACATATTCATCAAACCACAAAATATATAAATATACTAACTCACATATATCTTTAAATCACGAAAATATATAAATAATATAACTCACTATATTTTTATAATCACAAAATACATATAATAATATAACTCACTATAATTTTGCGAAGATCCAAAGCGCCGTGCCACCTCGCATCCAATGGTCGCAATATATCCTATCACCAAATTTCAAAGCAATTAAAACTCAATTTATTCGAACCAATCATAAAAGCTAATAATGCTATCCCAAATATCACACAAGCGTTTATTGAACGCTTGGGATATACACGTGCGATGCACGTGATAATCTAATGCCTATGGTATTTTCATCCCCAAATAATTACTAAATCACCCCCAAAGTATTCTAGTAGCTCAACTATAATTTCTACTACTATCCGAGAATTAATTCATATTCATATAATTCTCTTTTACAAACTCAAATCCCTAATTTACTAACAACTTGAAATCTCTCTAAAAACCTACTAATTTCTCTCATCTACAATTTCCAACATCTCAAAATCTCTCTACCCTAACATTCCTACTCAATAAAAATTAACCCAACTAAATTCTATACAATAAAATAGTTAGGGTTTTACCTTCCCGAATCAAATCGAAAATCCAACGCTACCACCATGTAGAGAATCCCTCACTTAGTCTACTCCTCGCTTTAATTTGGATTTGACGAAGAATATAGGTGGATTTTGAGGTGGGGGAATCTTTGCGATCGATGGATTCCTGGGGTTCGGGATCGAACAGGAAGGGAAGAAGGGAAGGAGAAGAAGGAGATGGCGGAGGTGTGGGTTTTCCATCGGTTGGGTGTGACTCGGAGAAGGAGAAGGGAGGAAGAGGCCGGGGTGGGTTCTCTTCGATCGGAAGGGAAACGGAAGGAAGGAGGAGGAAGAGGGGAGGTGAGGTCGGGGTTCTTCGATTTCGGTTGGGACGAACGGGAGGAGGAGAAGGGTGGTCGGGGTTTCTTCCGATCGCCGGCGTGGACGAACGGGATGAGAAGGGAGAAAGGAGGAGGAGGTCGGGGCTTCCATGGCTTTGGGATCGGACGGGAATGGAGAAGAAAAGGAAGAAGAAGGAGAAGGGAAAGAGAGAGAGAAGGGGTTTTTTGTAAAAAGGGGAATAATTAATAATAGATTGAAAAATATCTAGGGGAATGTTGCATATAAGCCCTCTAGTCTTAACACATTTCAAATAAAGCCCAACTCTCTACTTTAATAATTCCAAACAATACAAAAATACATTAAAACTACTTCGTAGATAATCCGTATAAAATAATTTAATACGAAAATAATAATAATATAAAATAGACAATATATCTTATATTTCTCAATTAAGATAATTTTTATCAGAAAATCCATGATCGCGCGAAATTCTCAATTGCACACACATTTCGATGCAAAATAGTCATATGCTATTTTTCGGGTCGTTACACATAGACACCACTGGCGTACTACATCAGTGGGACATGACCACGTCTGCAACCTCATCAGTCACGTGTAGGTGTCAGGAACAGCTTGTGTACAATTAGAATTCATAACGCGGGTTCAAATCCCTATATATGGAGAAACGGCTTGAGATGGGGTCGCATGTAGTATGGGCTGCATGTTGCTTCGGAGACTCGCTGACATTAGAATAGGAAGCATCCTAGTTCTATTTAAATATCGCATTAGAGTCTAGTCATAGCACTCACGAACACTTAAACTACACCAACACCATTGCCATGTTTTGTATGTTGTTTGGGAGATTCGCTGCTTTGATATCAGCCTTTAAGCGTCAGTGAATACTGACGTCCCCACTTCCATAGGTACTGGATCGCCGAAGTACAAGGGCGAGATTCAGGAGGACTCAAGGCAAGGAAAGCAAGGAGTCAATGTCATATTTAGTTCCGCTGTAATAAGTATATTAGTTGAAAGTACTCTGATGTAAGATGTTGAAGGTTGTAATACTTAGAAATGTAAAGGTAATATTGTAACTCTATTGTAATGTATTGCAGCGTATAATGTTCAGACTTGTAATACATTGGGTGTTGAATGAAAAGTTTTAAATTCTCCTATTTTTCTGTGTATTGTGACTAATTGAAGAAAAGGTCTTGGCTCGTGTCTCGGTTTTCCCAGTGTTGGAAATCGGGGCGCTACACTAGCGCCGATCCAAAGTATATAAAAAATAGAAATATAGCAAAACCATACTGGTGTTTATCGAGCTAAGCCCCCCCCCCCCCCCCCCCGAAAGAGCACTTCCTTGGTCAGGTCCGTCCAATCAAACTTCGGGCGGTCGAGTAGCATCTGAACCATGTCCTCTTCCTCGGAACCAAGTGTCGGACATTCCTTGACTCTCTTCGAAACCGCCTCTACCCAAGTTGTAGGGATCTCCCAAGAGACCGGATTTCGGATTAAGAAGTATTTATCCCTCCAATTTTTTATTACGTCCGGACAGCCTACCAGCTTCGCCCCATACCTCGGAGCAAGATAGAAATGATTCTCCGTCTTGTGTTGTTGGTGAATCTGGTACACTGTCCGGAGAACGCTCAGCCTCGGTGCAAAGCTGGCCGCTTGACAATGCAAGATAAACCTGTTGATCAGTCGCCACACGTTCGGCATGTACTGAACGGGACTGATGCGGAACCACCTCAGCACTTCGACAACGAAGCGGTGGAGTGGGAGCCGAACCCCCGCCAAGAACGCGTCGACAGGCCAGAAGCACATGTCAACTGGCATCGGCGAGTTGATGTTGTGGTTCAGATCAGGAAGCATTTGCAGCCAGCTCAGGATCGGCAGAAGCAGTGGGCCGATGTCCGTCGGGGGGCTTTGGAGTTCGGTGTTTATATTCAATTTATATTCAATTCATTTGTATTATTTTATTTATTTATTTGGATTTAAATTCTTGTTCATGAAATTCTTGATTTTCTTATTAATCCTATTTTTCTTTTTTTATTGTGGGTATTTTTTATTTGAACCCTATTGATATTAATCTATCTCTTAATTGAACCCTAAAACCCAATTTGATTTGTTCTGGACCCAAAACCGCTTTTATTGAATCCTAAACCTCTAACCCAATACCTTTATTGTATCTTATAAATACAACTCTACGTCAAACCCTAGAATTGTATAATTTTGAAACTCTAGCCACCTATTCTTTCTCCTCCTCTCTCCTCCCGTTTCTCTCTCCCCGTTTTGGATTCCCGCCCAAACCTACTGTTCACCCATCTTCCCCAGCCAAATCCCATCCATCTCCGGCACTTCCTCGCCTGTTGTGCTGTGTTACGCTGTCCCCGTGCAGCACCTCTGCAGTCAGCACCTATAGCAGCCCACCAAATCCCCAACCCCTGTCCTCCATTCCTGTTCCTCAGCGACAACAGCACCTAATCATCGTTGCTCCCTGCTCCGTCGACTACGTCGTCGTCGACGCCCTGCCCCGTCGCGTCGGCCGCCAGCAACGCCGACGAGTCCCCTTGGCCGTGCTCTCTCTCTCTTGCTCTGTTGCTGCTTGTCTCTTTGTGTGTTGTGTTGATTATTGCACGTATATTGCACGTGCTATTGGTGGACTGTGCTAGTTCGTAGGTTTGTTGCTTCGGGATCCTTATCCCGTTATTCTTGGTATTCATTTTCACCGTCTAACAGGCAAATCACCATCCTCTTGAATTACTAATTGTATCAAATTCAAGTGTTATTGAAATTCTTGCAAGTAGATCTCTTTATTATTGTACTATCCATTGTTCATCTATTCGTTGGGTCTATTGAAGATTTACACGAGCTAACCCCAATATTCTTGACATCGTACCACTTTTGACTCTAAAGTTTGGATCTTTCATGATTGCATATAGTATTGATAATAGGGTTACACATATAGTCACGACATTAATTAATTATGGTAGAGACAATTACTAAGTTGTATGTTGTTTGATCGATTGATGGTTGATTGATGATAAATTTGTATACGTATGTGTTCAAATTTTATTTATCATGTTTTGACCCCCAACATGCTGATTATATAACTTATTGACTAATAGATATGATAGTCGTCACGTTTAATTAATTTATTTATATGAAAAATACCCTAAAAACTGTGTATGTTTGCTGACCTGTATATTGACTGTTGTTTTTGAACCAGTAAACGATCTTAAAATGAAATATTTTCTGAATATGAATTGTAACCTTATCTTTCTAGTTTTCGGATCATCTTGAATTTTTGAATTCCGAGTTTTGTAGCAAAAGTTATGCCCGTTTTACTACAACTGTATTTTTACTTTCAGATTTTCAAATTCTCGTACCTTTCATATTTAAACAGTAAAAAAAACTGATCAAATGATAAAACTTTGTTATGAAAATTTTCAGATTGTTTCTTAACATGTTTAGGATTCCAAAAAATACTTTTACTAATTTTAATATTGATTTTTTGCTGATTCAAAAATTAAATTAACAAAATGTCAAATTTCTGCATGAACATAAAATCTGTAGAGAACAGTGTGTTTGACCAAGCTACTGTTGTCGGAATTTGAACTTTAAGTATGTGTTGGAACCGTGCGGAAGTCTAGTTTCCAGATTTTCTGATAGATTCAACTTTTGATTTCTGAGTCAGCGGGAAACTACATTTTTGAATAGGTTGCGCTTGCTGTCTAGAATTTTAGATTCCTCTTTTTAATGAATTAATTATTCCTATATCATATTATTACATGAATTGATGTATGTATGTTGCATTGCATGATCCTAATGAGTTATTATCACCATTCTAGTCGTCCTATCCATGTTATCACCACATTGTTTCCCGATTGATACTATTGCTCATTTCATGTCTTAGTTGCATATCGTATTGTTGCATTGATAAATAATTAACAAGGCGGAGTTTAAGAAATTGGCTAGAGTAGTTGATGATATGGGAACTGTACTTGGATGATGGCCCGTGTTATTGTTATCGTCATTGTGTAAGAAATTACACATGGCCCGTGTTATTATTGTTATCGTCATCGTGTAAAAATTACACATGGCCCGTGTAATATTGTTATCGTCATCATACCCAGTATATGAACTATAGAGTCTACCACTACAGTCTAAACAAAATTGATTGTACGGCACACATGGGACACAGTAATACGTGCATTAGTTAGGAATTAAAAATGATTAATAGACATAAGGATTGACACTTTATCGACATTGCATATTGATCATCATTGTTCCTATTGATATCGAATATTGGCTAATTATTATTGTTATTGATCATTGATTACTGTTATCGAATATTGAATCATTGTTTATAGCCATTGTATCGATTATCATGATTATTGTCCCATGTTATTGATTCCGATTGATCCACTGATTCATTGTTATACCGTTATTCCATTCTTTCCTGCATTCTCTACTTGATGTCCATGACTAGCTCTAAGGACAATTTTTTTCCTCTTTTTAGATGAAGTGTATACAGGTAATGAAGGAGAATTGCCTGCTGGAATTGAAGAACAAACATTCTAAAGATATCTGCTTACTAAAATACTTATTGGTTTAATAAACTTAATGTATTGAGACTTGTTATTATTTTTTGGATTGGATTATTATTGTTTTGGGCTTATGTCCCGGATTTTATTATTATTTCCAGACGTTGAATTATTATTATTATATTTGGATATTTTTATTGCTTCATTCCAAGTACTTTTGTTCATGAGATCATTATTATTGCCTGCGCAATTGTTCTGTATTCTTTATATTGTTGAGTTAATCGGATAAACAGCTTATGGGTGACGTTAGTCATTCGCTGGGCTTTTGTCATGTACTCGTATTCCGTATTTTTGGAAAGCGGGGCATGACAAGATTTTTAGTGGTATCAAGTATTTGTTTTTAGTAGGGCATGACAATTGTAACCCCTGTTTTTCATTTTTTCGTATTTTTGCTGTATTTTTCATTCTTTATCGAGTATTTGTACTCACTTTGTATTTTGGACCGTATATTGGAGTTGTTTTCAATATATATTCGTTTTGCTCATTTTTGATCTCCTTGTAGTTGATTCTTCTGTCCCTTGAATTTTTCTTGATCATATTATTATTTCGCTCTTCATTTGGTTCTTGTTCTCTTTATTTTGTTCTTGGGTGCTCGCGGTGTTTTGGTTGGTTACCCTATTGCTTATCCTATTATTTTTTATCCCTAATTAAATACCAAAAACAAATTAACCAAAATCTTACTTGAAATCCCATACAAATCATATTAAAACCATCTCCTATTATAACTACTAATACCCATTAACCCAATACCCATTAACCCACAACAAAACTCTATATATATATATATATATATATATATATATATATATATATATATATATATATATATATATATATATATCAATCTCTCCCTAAACCCTAACCCTAAACCTACTTCTACCCCGGCTTCCCTCCCTTTCCCTGTTGCGCCGTCAGCCCCAACTGCACACCCCTATCCTCCGACCTGCGCATCCTGACCCCGGCCTGTGCATCCATCCCGACCACCCTCATCCCGTTCCCGTTCACCCTTGCTAACCACCACACCCGACCACACTCATCTCTCCATCTCTCCCTTCGTCTCTGTCCTCCAGTGCCGACTAACAGCAGCCGCAAGAGCAGCAGTGACCAGCAAAGGCCAGCCGCCGCTACCCCACCGGCCGATCTCCTTCTCTCTCTCGTTGGTGTTTGCACGTGCACGTAGTTTGCACGTGGGTTGCTTTGGCTCATGGACTTTTCGTTCGTGGGTTTTTTTTGTTGCTCGGGAATCCGTTCCAGTTATTCTTGGTGTTTGTTTCGTCTTCGGTTAAGGCAAGTAACTTGTACTCAATTTCTTTGTATGATACAAGTCATAAATTCTGCTTGTAGTGTAGTTGGGTTCTAGAGACAACTCGTGTGTGATGTATTTTTACGAGTATTGTCTTTATAGTGCTATTGACCATAGTTGCCTCACGACACAAATTTGACATGAAACAACTTAGGTTTTGACCGTTCTTGATATGATTATATTTGTGAGATATTTATAAGAAATTGTGTGTTTGTTTGGATCCATGTGATATACTTGTTATGGACTTGCCATATACCCTATTTCATGATGTTTGGACACTTAGTAGACTCTATACCATGTTTGATTGTGATTGGAACAAGTATCGTATGATTTATGTTGATTTGTTGTTAAAAGGAAAATCTGTATTTTGTTACTGAACAGTTTTGATTGGTATTTTAGACCATAGTAAGGTTGGTATCTTAACTTCAGTATTAAACATAATTTTTAGATAAATCCGTCTTATTTCCAAACTCTTTGATCTTGGTCGATTTCGTTTTTGTATGTGTGAGATATGGTTGTTTTACTACAGAGGTGTATTTCATTTCTAGATTTCGGTCCTTGATGATTTTGAAGACTGAACTATTTTGATACTAGTACTAAGCATATTATTTTGATCTGAAATTTTGGTCAGTATTTCCATACCTATTTAGGGATTACCCAGAATTTTGGTGGATTTTATTGATGAGTTTTACATGTTGTTTCATACTTTCGAATAAAAACTATACTTGCTGAATTTTGTTCGCTGCTCTATAAAGATTTGTGTTTTCACCCTAATTCCTTTTTCTATATGAAAAACATTTATGAAATATGAAAGTTAGCTTATTTTGTCTATTTTCATCTCCTTTTGGCGGATTTGGATTTTGTTTCACGGTTTGCGAGATATTACAGTTTTCGTACAGCAGTGTTGGAAATTCCAGATTTGCCAAACTATCGTTTCTTGATATTTTCTGATTTTTTTTTACTTAAATTTTTAAACTTTATATTTTGATACTAGACATATAGGGGGATACACCAGATTTTTTCTAGATTTATTTGAGGTGTTTTGATGCTGTTTTCCTGACTGAGAATTCGATTTACTGATTTCTGGCTGAACGTATTTTCTGAATTCAAATCAGTTTTGAGTTATGTTTTTGTGAAATACTATATGACTTATTTATATTCGCTGAATTTGGTTGAGAGTCTATTTTCTAGACCTTTCGACGGATTCAGATATTTGCCTGTTTGTAATATCGGGAATCAATGTTTTACTACAGTATGGTCTTGCTGTCCTGAATTAGATATTTGGTTATTTTATCCTTTTATGTGTTATCTTGCACCCGTACATGTTTATCTTGCAACTTGAACTTGTTACTTGACTATACCATGATATACTTGTTGTTTCGTGACACATACTTGTTTGTTTGACATTAATAATAAAATTAACCAAGCCGGGGTTAAAGGGACAGATCTAGTAGTGGATAATTCAGAAACGTGTACTCGGAAGAGAATCTATTGATTGTATGTGATACTTGGCTTGATACTTGAGACTTGGCTTGATACTTGAGATTTGGCTTGATACTTGATTACTTTAGGCTTGATATTTCACTACTTGAGGCTTGATATTTCACTACTTGAGACTTGATATTTCACTTGAGGCTTGATACTTCACTGTTGAGACTTGATACTTGATACTTGATTTCTTGAGGCTTGTCCCTGAGTACACTACTCTATATGGTCCACTATGAAATCTAAAGCGAAATTGATTGTTGTAGCAACCATGCGGTATGGGATGCATAAAGTGCTACCTAGATAGTAATAACTACAAGACTTAATACATGACACTTGAACATGATACATGCTTACTTGGTACTTGATTACATGACACATGAGACTTGATGCTTGAACATGATACTTGACACTTGTACTTGGCTACTTGACACTTGTTACTTGTTACTTGATTTCGTGAAACTTGATTCGTGATACTTGATACTTGTTTACATGATACTTGTTCACTTGAAACTTGATACATGCCACTTGTACTTGTTCATCTTGCCATGTTAGTATTCTATTTTGTTATCATGCATATTCTATGTTATTAGTTAGTTTTTTATGTACTTGTATCATGCATTACAAGCGGCTCGTAACTTACAATTGACGGGTACTTGTTTTCTTTTTCCAAGCCCTGCAATTGTTAAATTGCAGATTTTGGAGAACAGGTTCCAGATGGTATCGGTGACATGAGATATGAGTGCTGGATCTTGTTATTATGAATTCTTGTTGCTTGTTTTGAACAATATTGTATTTTGATACTTGGATTTATTTGTATTTGGGCAATATAACTCAGGATATTTAACTTATTCAGATCATGATTATTTGAAATTAATATATTTGGTTTCAAGTATTCTTGTTGGTATCGTGGTTCATATGTGCATGTTGGTTGATTCTTTTGCTTCCGACTCTGATTATTCTTATGAATGTAGTAAAGATTCTTGAACAGCTTATGGATGATGAAAATCATTCGTTGGGCTTTTGTCACGTATCCGTATTCCGTATTCTTTTTGGGAAGCGGGGCGTGACACATTCGTCCCCGAAGTCGTTTGTCACCGACGTCTAACCGCAAACAATTGCGTTGATTGGTCAACGGTGAAAGGGACCCACTGGCCACGTGTTGCTCTCTCATTCGTCCCCGAAGTCATTTTCCACCGACGTCCACACGCAAACAATTGTGTCGCACTCCTACTCGTCCCCGAGGTCGATTGCCACCGACGGCAAAAACGCGAAGAAACAAGGGCCCACATGCCACGTGTCGATCCCCTAGACTTCGGCAAGCTTTCTGAATTCGTTTGCCACCGACGTCCAAAAATGCGAAGAAACAGGGGCCCACATGCCACGTGTCGATCCCCTAGACTTTGGCAAGCTTTCCGAAGTCGTTTGCCCCCGACGTCCAAAACGCAAAGAAACAGGGGCCCACATGCCACGTGTCGCTCCCCTAGACTTCGGCGAGCGTCCAGAGGTCGTTTGCCACCGACCTTCAAACGGGCAAAATTTGCCCTCTTTACAGTCGTCGGATCACTCCGAAAAGCGCACCACGGTATGATCGACGTCTCAGATTGCGCCACGTCGATTTTATATGATAAATCCTTTTATTTTAATTATAAATTCGGATTAATTATTTTAAAATTGCAAAAAATAATTTAAAATTCAGGAAAATTAATTAAAAATCCTAAAAAATAATTATAAATTCGGAAAAAATATTTTGGAGCTCCTAAGTAATTATTTATTAGATTAATTAATTGATATTTCTTGGAGACAAATTGTTACTTCGCAAAATTAAATAACTGATCCGAAAAATAGTTAAAAATTTTGGAAAAATCACTAAAAATCCTGCAGAGCCCAAGAACGATTCTGAGCACGCTACCAACTCAGAAAAGCATCCTTACGCCTCAAGGAAGGTCCGAAACCCCTTTTCGAACTTCGATAAAACCCCGTACACCATTAAAATAGTAAAACTACTCCTTAAAGGCTGATTAAAATTAGTCTTCGGGAGTGGGGGTTTCGTGATATGACTAAAAATGGGGTTAAATCGGAACCGTTCAAATTGGACACGAATCTTAAAGTTACAGGGGCAAAATGGTAATTTCACCTACAGACGGGTCCAAATTGGGAACCGATTCTCTCCTCTTGGACCCGCTTACCCGTGAACGGATCTGTTCAAACTGAGAACGGGTCACCCGTTAAGGACCAGTTCAACGGGATATGAGGAAATCATGGTTCCTCCGTATCTACTAGAGGTGGTTTTAACCACTTCTATCCAGTCACACCGGGAAGTAAGGATTCATTCTTATCCCGAAGCAGATCCCTACGGTGACTATAAATACCCCCTACCTCCTACCGTTACAAGGTGATCACTCTTTATCTACCTAAGCTATTTTCCTTTCCTTTTCTGAGTAATGACAAGAGCGTCGGAGGGTTCGTCACCGGGATCCATCCCGGTGTTTCGAACGTTTGTGCAGGTCCACGGGAGCACCAAGGAGTCAGCCTATCAACTAAGGAAGAAATCAGATTTGGCATGTTCGAGTTCCTACGAATCCACAAATTCTATCTGTTGCCCTACACCAGATTCAGCGGCAACAATTTCCTTCCCCAAAATGTTTCTCTAATTATTCATTATTATTTATATCTATTTTATACAAATTTTTAACCAATTCGCAAGAGACACAAAAATTCATGCAATTTAATCAAGTTGATTATTTGTGCCTAACTACTCTACACATGCCTTTAGAAAAAATTTCTCGATCATAATCTACCAATTAATTGATGTACTTCACATTAACATACAATGAATTCTATAATTTTCTACTATTAGCAATCTTTATCACTACAACTTGCATCAAATTAACTCGTATGACTCATTAAACTAGAAAAATAAATCAAAAAGTACCTACACATGCTTTCTACATTATTTAGAAAGTAAGAAGAGATACCCACCTATTAGAGAGTGTACTAGTAGCAATCTCCTTCACAAAAGCTCCAAAATGATCCACAAAATCCCAACAAATTCCTCACCGAAATTTGACAACAGCAACCCGCAAGCCTCAGGCCATTCACTTGATTTTTTTTTATTAATTTTGTATGTGTATGTTGAATGGTTTAGATGGGGGTAATTATAGGTTAATTAAGGTATTTAATATAACTAAACCCCAGTAAACACTCCACTACCCCACTCTCTTTCTCTCCACTCACCAAACACAGTCGGCTCATTCTTCTTTTGGAGTGTGCACACTGCACGTGTGCATGTGCACGTGCTTCGTGTACACTCACCCATTTAATAATTTATTTTTATTGAATAAAATTTGGTATTCTACATGACAAGTTGTGTGTAGTTTTCATTTAAATAATTTTTCTGAGCTCTAAAAACAATTTTGGGCCAATGGGTTTTTATAAAAATAATACATAATACAAATGTGACAATTTAAAATGAGAATAAAAATGTACATCACTTTGAAAAATTTTAGAAATAAAATGCACATAAAAATTTATGTGCAATGCACGTGCAAAACTATTAAAAATTTATTTTGAGAGAACGAAAAACAGTCAAAATACAAAACACGTAGAATATGTATATTAACAATGTTAACGAAATTTCACGTAATGGAAAATATGCGTAGTCGACACGTGTATTGAAAAGCACTTGCAATATATGTAAAAACACAAAAATAAAAATTAATATTCGAGTTGGCTAAAATTAGGATGAAAATGAATTTTGAGATAGCTGAAAACATATAAATAATCAGAATATAAAATACGTATGACATTTATACAAAAATACATTACGAATAACAGTACAAAAGACACGTGCGTAACACACGAGGGTAAAATTGTCATAACTCAATTTTGCGGGGTGTTACAATAGCATTGTAGGCGACCTTGATATTGATGACCATGAAATCCATGGGTTCGGTCTGGGAGGTCGGAGATTTTACCACGGTTACGTCCAGGGGGATGATCCCTTCGATCTAGACTAGGGCCCCCGAGAAACCATAGAGGATGTAGCCAGCGAGCTTCAATCTGTATCGAGAGAGCTTCAATCCTTCGAAAGCAGCGAGGAACATGATGTTGATCACGCTTCCGTTGTCCCCAAGAATGCACCGGACCTCATGGTTGGCCAAACCGAGGCTGATGACCGGGACATCACAGTAAGGAATCCGAACCCCTTCAAGATCATACCGACAATCCGTGGCCCCAATGGGGATGACAATTGTGGACCGAGTTGACTTCCTAAACGAAAGTCTTACGGATGGAGTTTGAATCCCTGCCCATGGGTCCTCATGCACGCAGTGGATGATAGCCATCCTCTCGTAGTCCTATGGTTCAGACTCTGGCTCCGGACGCTTGTTCGCACCACAATGGGGGAGGCTCTCTGGCCATCCTGAGTGAATTTAGTGAAGTTGTAACGCTTCAAGCCACGCTCAGCTGCTAGAGGTGGCATTCGGGCTACCCGGGCCGAGCCGGGCCGGAACAGTGCAGGCTTGGCCCGGTCCCGGGCCAACCTGGGCTGGGCTCAACTTCTTCGAGGGCCGGGATAGTGGGGCAAATGTGAGGCCCGTACCTGGCCCCCAGCCCCAAGGGTGGGGGGTCAGGCCAGTTTTTGAGTGTATTTTTATTTAATCAAAGATCAAGTATTAAATAGTAATTTGATAACAATTGCAAAGAACAAATAAATAAAAGAAATTAAAACCAAATTTAAATTGATTTAATAAATTACAAATTGTTAAATAAAATGAAGTTCATGAACAATATTTCATACAAATTAGATCAAATTACAAAAAAATGGAATTATTTGAATTTAGAAATCGAGATGGCCTCTATTTAGATTGAAGAGAATACATTGGACTATTGTCATGCACTTCTACTTAACCTAAATATAGAATCTCATCCCTCTAAATTTTCCAATTATTTACAATATATTATACAATATTTTAATGTAAATCGACTAAATCTAGTTGTTCATTCATCGCTACTTGTTGAGCCAGCTTGTACTTCATGTAAATCTTGGGTCCACTCTTTCGCGTTCATCCAATCTTCCGCACATATTAGCATCTCTAAAATTTTTTTTGTCAATCGATTCCTATTCGGGCTCATTATCCTACCACCAAAAGAAAAGGTACTTTCCGATGCAACGGTTGACACTGGTGTTGTTAGCAAATCTCTAGCCATACGAGAAAGAATATTAAAAATAACTTCATTGCTCTTCCAAAACTGTAACACATCTACTACATCATCAATTGAACTTGTGCATTATACCAATTCAACTCATTCATTTTGATCTAGGAGTAATAGATTTGGATGGTGAATTGGTTCTTGGTTTTTTTGATTTAATAAGATTTAAAACACTACTAGTTGCGTGACTCTTTCCTTTTGATAATATGGAAGAAGAAGAAAAAGAAGAATCACCATTTTGTGTTTGTGTTTGTGTTTGTGTAGTATTAGATGAATAAAGTCTATCATAAGTATCATATAAACTAGTCAAAATATGCTCAAAATGATGAGTAAAAACAACATGATCAAAATCATGTATTGCATCGTATGGGGCATAAGTGTAAAAAAATTCAAATAAATCTTTTGTGCCATCTAATTTAATCATGGGATTCATTACACTAACTACACAATATAACATAGGAAGTGGAAGAAAATATTTTAAAAATTTAATATATACTGCATTAACCATATCACCAATAAAATGGTCAGTTATCAAATCTTTAATTGTTGTCATCTTAGTGACAATTTCAAGTAAAATACCACTGGATGTAGATGTATATGTTTTTAAAAATTGTAAAGTAGCGTCATTAAAATGTTCTAAAAATTTATACAAACTATCGGCAAGAAACCAAAAATCATCATCTAACATACAATTTTGCATACCCATTGCAACACAAAAATCTCTAAGATTAAAACGATAATGAAGAACAACACCTAATAAATCAAATGTAGAATTCCAATGATGTCTAACATCTTTAGAAAAATGTTTATATACAATTCTCCTAAGTTTACACCAATCATGAAAAGATTGATATAATGGACCACTCAATGTAATATAATGAACACAATCTCTCATTGCATCAAGTTTGTCGTGTCCATATTTTAGTACATCTTGTACACAAAGATTTAAAATATGACGAGCACACCTAACATGAAAAATTTTCGGTTCTGTAGGATCTAAAGTAATTTTCAAACTATCGATTACCTTAGTATTATTAGAGACGTTATCAAAACCAATGCCAAAGACTTTATCAAAAATACCAAAATTATTACATGCTTTCATAAGGTGTGTGGCTATAATTTCAACCTTATGTGGGGTATCTAACAAATCCAAATGAAATTATCCTCTTTTGAAGTACCCAATCCGAATCTATCCAATGACATGTTACACACATCATGGAACACCGTTTACTCCTACCCACCCATCCGAAGTCAAAGAAACTCTAGTGTTTAGTGATGTTAGTGTTGCTACCAAAAAATCTTTAGCCTCATTGTAAACTAATTTACAATCACCCTTAACTACATTCCTACAATCTTTTTATAATGGGGGTTTAAGGCGGTTTGCGCAAAAGTCTCTACATTCCTACTTTCACCGAACGAATATGGTAATTCATCCCTAATCACTAATGTAGCGCCCCGAATTTCTAATAATTAAAAATTAGAAAGTACGTGGCACAAATCCAAAATCAACCTCACTGTATTAGTAAACATAGCAAAACACGGGAAATTTTCAACTTTTATTACATCAATTCTTTACATAGCACAGCGAAAATTTAACACCTTGAATTACATTTTCTTTCTTTTACAATCCATTCTTTTATAATTTGCATAAACCATATTATCATTCTACCACATGCATCTAATTCCAAGCTAACGGTACCTACCTGTAAAACATGAGGCTGGAGATACTAACCCTCAAAACTACAGGGTTCAGCCATAACAGTGTGAGTGACATCAAAGAAATACAACCTTATATAGAAACATAAGGAATGAAATCATACATTAACAAGGGAATAGTAATAACAGATGAAACATAGAATGAACAATAATAAGACATAAAACATCAAGTGAAACTAGGCTAAGGGTCAAGTGTAAGAAAATAGGAAAACATCATGCATAATACAAGTCAAGAAAATACGAATGCAGTATGTTGACTCTCTAATGCATACTTGTCAGATTCTTTGCATTTCATACTACATTGGTCCGGTGCAAGCCATTATCGTTCTCCACATTATAGAGTTCGATCCCTCGCTATGCAACTAACCCTACTACGGTGATAGAAGCATGATCTAGAATACTCCGCAAATAAACCTACGTTCCGGTATCTACCCGCCAGACTAGTACCCTCAACGCGCAAGCAATCATGTAAGCGTCGCCCTGAACATTCCATGCCGAAATTCCACGAATAGGTCCCAGCCTCTGGAATAAAGCCGCCCAACTGTAAAAGACCCTCAACGTGCAAACTCGGATGATGGCAATGATAATCGTAGCCTTCAGAATCAAACCGCCCAACTACGACTATAGTCCTGAATCTCATCCGTCCACTATACAGGGCCCCCTACTCACGTTTCCCAAGATCTATCACATCTCCAAAGGTGTTTGTCCTTAGGTTAATTGTTATTAATTCAATCACAATTCTCTCTCTCGAGTTAGTGTACCCTTGCCGGACTAAGTTCAATCAATTCAACAACATGGCCCCAACTGGCCAAAATCCACGAAATCTCATCTGCCAGTATATTGGGGTCCCACTCAACCTCTAGAAACTCACAACTCAAAGTAACAACACAAATCTTTTATTTAATCTCTTACTTCCATTATAAATTCATTCTCATTAGGAAACTTCTTAAAATCCCAAATTCCACAAACTCAAGTAATCAGTCAAAAGGATCTGAGCCTAATCATCCCAACAACCGAGATTTGTATCTTTTGAAATCACGGGAAAATTGCAAAACACTATTCTTTCGAAACTTGTAAATATTTCACCTTCTAAAACCATAGAAATGCGAATTAAATTCCATTATGGATTGAAAGTATAACTCTCTGTAAAAACACAGTAATCTGTATCAAAACTTCACTTGAAACAGTAAATCAATAGTCCATAAGTTTGAAGAAAACATCGTTCCAGAAAAACAGCAAGAACTCAATAAGACGACGAAAAACAGAGCATAACGGTCGACCGTCAGTTATAGTGTAAAACTTGCGGTCGACTGACACTATCCAACAGAAAACCAATCCACCAAACCTACAGCAGTCGATTGACAGTCACCGCGCAAATTATTGCGGTCGACCGTGAGTGACAAAAACGACACAGCCAGACATGGGAGTCGACCGTCACGAATAGCTCGAAAGAGCTGCAGTCAACCGACAAGCACCTGGCGGTCGACCGTATAGTCGACTGACATGCAATCTGCATCAGCCCCAAAATTTTCGAAAATCTCACAACTGATATGCCCATTCAAATCTCCAAATACATGAATTTAAATGATTAAAATCCTGAGATACTCAACTACATCTTGGACAAAACAATATAGTTCATAAATCAAATTAAATCCTCAACAATTTCATAAAAGAAGCAATTTTCTGAGTAAAAACTTCGTAATCGAGAAGTATCTATATGAGAGTATATATGTATATATGAATCCGTTAAACTTACAAGAAATCGTAGTGTATGAGTGGTATATTGTTCAATTCATTCTCAGTTCCAGTATAAATCAAAATCCAATTGAAATTCCACAAAATCAAATCTCAAAATTTCGAGTTGTACATGTCAGACCCGAAATTGAAAAAAACAAAAAAAAAGGTTCAACATGTAAAGACTTGTTCTTTTGATCCAAACCCTCTCTTGAAATTCATCAAACACATAAACATGCTAATTAAATCAATTTTCCCTTGATTATATGCTTCTACAACAATCATTAGTCAAAGTTTCCTCTTCAGAACTTCAAACCGATCATATCCACACATTGATAGTAAAGAATCCATCTTTATTTACCCATACACATGATACATCATACAAATCTAAACATACATGATTAAACAACAAAATACGAGGGAAAGCAACACTTCATGAGTACTACCTAGTTTCTAACATTCTCAGATCATCTATACAGGAAGTTTATTCATCAATTGCACATTGTTCATGAAGGAACGTATTTTAACTACTCGTTCATAGATTTTATTTACTACATCAACACAAAATATTCTAGCATGAATCTTACTAGATAAATCATCACATTCATCATACATTGAACAACAAGGAATAAAATATATCACTCACCTTAATGAAGAATCAACGAAGATAATAAAGAAATAAGAATAGCTGCTCCTTTTGCAAAAATCCAAGGTCATAGCTTTGAAACTCCAAGAAAACGATAATAAAAATCCTCCTTTGTTTTGTTTAGAAAAGAACGGCTGCTACTTGCTGCCTATATAGGCCAAAATCAGTTTTTTTCTAGGGTTTGAGAAGATTTGCAAAAAATATCCTTTTTAGAGATAATATCTTTATATGTTTAAATCCATTAAATTAGGCAATTTGATAACCAAATAAGGTGAGATTTAAATCCCCCAAATCTCTCCTATTGCTGGCCGGCCTCATTTGAAATCAAGAAAAATCAACTTTTGAAATTTTACCTCTAAGTGGCACTTTTGCGAAAAGACCCCATTTAGCAATAATTGCAAAAATACCCATAATGACTTGTAAAAATCCAGAAAATTTTGAAATTATTATTCACTAACAAATATTACATCCTCCAAATAAACTCTTGACTTTTGTGTTTTCCCAAAAACTTATATTTGAACATGTTTTGCACGTGCAAAAAGGCAAATCTCAGAAATGTTTATTAAATCACCAAAAATCACTTCAATTCATTTATTAATCTCAAAAACATTATTTAAAATTCTAGGGTGTTACAACTAACTTAGCCATTTCCCTACGAACGATATCGTGATCGTAGCTATGACTATCTACTTGATTGGTCCTAGGATGTATTTTTTATTGTGTGAGATTGTCTTTAGAAAATTCGGATTGACATTTGTTTAAATGACATTGAAGTATACCCACGTCCGATCCTATTTTAAACTTATATGGTGTTTGACACTTCTTACAAATTTTTGGTCCTACACTCTTATCATTTTATGAAGAGACAAAATTAAAATAATTGTGTACTTCGGAAGTAGTCCCTCTTGTATTTATGGGTTAGAGAAGAACCTTGTTCCGATGGTTGTGGTTCTACATGATCTTCTATGTCTACTAGTGGTTGTGGTTCTAAATGAATGGAAGAAATGTGACGACTAGTGAACTCTTGACTACTATGTCTACCGCGTGAGCGATTAGAAGCCATTTAATTATTAAAAACTAGTGTATGTATAGTTAGAGAGAAAGCAAGTATATGTTTTAAGAATTAAATTAAAAGAAACAACTAAATGTATGAAAAGTAGTGTATGTTTAACAGAAATTTAAAAGAAATGTATGAAACAACTAAATGTATGAAAATTAAATTAAAAGAAACAATAAAATTTAAAAAGAACAACAATCTATCTCAACTATAAAAAAAACAATAATAACAAGAATTAGTGAGTGGTGTATGTATGTTTACCAAATTTATAAATAAAATCTAAAAAATTGAGAGGAAGAAGTTCAAGAAAATCCAAACTAATGAAGAGATATAGATGAGAATAATCAACTATGTTAAATCTACAAATTAAACATATACTAAAATACCGTATGAGTGTTTGAAGTTTGAAGAATGAAAGTTGAAAAAGTTGAAACTTGAGAGCTTGTAGTAGTGTTGTTGATTGTTGTTGATTGTTGATCCTTGCAAAATGTAGTAAAACCTTGATTTGTTAAGAGTTAGTAGAGAGATCTGAGAGATAGTAGAGAGATTTGAGTGAATTAGTGAAGAGAAATGAAAGAAACGATGTTGTATATATAGAATATGCAATTTTTTTGATTTCCTATAATACCCCCCAAAACTAGCTAGTATAGATCCATTGGGGGGAAATTTGGTAATTTACCTTTTTTTTTACACTAAAAAGTTAAATAAAATAAAATAAAAAATAAAATTAAACAGTCCCCAACGGTCGGCCTAGCTCGCCCCGGTCCCGGGCAGGCCGGTTCAACCGGACCCGGTTCGAATCCGGGCCGGGCCTAGCCAGGCTTTTTCTTCGAAAATTGGGACCGAACCGGCCCCTAGGCTTAGGGGGCCGGTCCCGGGTTGATCCCGCAAAAATTCAATCCGAGCCGGGCCTTGGCCAGCGCGGGGCGGGCCGAGCCGGTCCCGAGCCAGCACGGACCTGATGCCATCCCTATCAGCTGCACACGTGGCTACACGTGCGCGCACACAAAAAATAGATCCTAACAAAGGTCCACCACAGGCTTGCCTCACAAAAGGTGTTGTAGCTTTCAGGTACCTTAAGTTCATTGGCAAATTCTATCTAAACTTTACTCAATCCCATTTCTTTCCGATGTGGGATTTCTTATTCTCACCGCACACAATCACACCTACTTACACACACACGTGCATCATGCACACCATAATCTTCTAGGCGCACACAAAGGCAACACAACCAGCCAACCATAATTCCATATAGGCCAGTAATTATTCATGCACCGAAAGCCGATTTACTCTTCCATAGGCCCATCGAATAATTTCTTATATATCCTATTCTTATATGTCCTATTATTATTATTATTATTATTATTATTATTATTATATAATACTATATATAATGTAACCCATGTTTCCCCAAATACGTATTTTCTGTGTATTTTCTGTATTTAAAATTTTCGTAAATTATTTTTTTTCCGCTTTCAAATTCTTTTGTCAAAATGTATTGTTGGATCCTCTATTAAAATCTATTTTCTATCCATAATTTTAATTGTAACTATTTTCTATGATTTTTATATCATAAAACAAATCTTATTATTGTTATTATTATTATTAATTTTGACTAGTTATTAAAAATCCATTTCCATGTACTAATTGTATTTGTAGTTATTTCAAATAAATTCTATATTGTGATAAAAATTACATTTTATTATAAACAATATTTTTATTGGTTATTTTATTTTTCTATTGAATTTTTAAATCCAAAATCCACTACCTTATTTTAAAACCCTATAATCCATTAGCTATTACCCCAACTCATTACACTATATCTACCCTACCCGTTAACCTCTCTACCCGTTAACTTTACCCTGCCACACCTAAACCCTAAAATTCCCAACCTATATATAACACCCTACTATCCCTATTCCTCCCTAACTGCCCTAGCCGTTTCGTCTTCCCCATTACCTTCCCTCTTCCGCCTCATCGTCTCAACCCATCCTCCCGCCTTTCCCCTGTGTGCACCCCCGTCATCCTGCTCCTTCCGTCTCCCCTGCTCCAATAGCTCCCGCCTACCCGTTCCTCCTCCCGTCGCTGCAGTAGCGCAGCGAGAGCCCCTGCCATTTCCCTTGCACTGCCGAACCCCGACGACAGCACACAGCTGCTGTGTGTCCCCTCCCTGTGCTGTTTACCCCCTCCGACATCAGCAGCAACATCGGCAACTCCCTACCGCGACGCCAGCGTGACAACCCTTCATCGCTGTCCCCTGGTCGCTGCCGCCGTGACCCCTGGCCGCCAGCCAGCCCTCGCATCGCCTCCTGTCCACCGTGCTGCCCGCCATCAAGCCAAGCCGAAGCTCCATTGCTGATTGATTGGGTTTTCATCATCTTTGATTGATTCCTGATCGTCGATCATCCGTGATCTTGACCTCTTGATCTCGGTCGTCGATTGCTTGATCCCTTGATCTCGACCGTCGGATCTGCTTAATCATCATCATCTTCTTCTTCATCATCTGATCTGGACCGTCCGATCTTGTTGATCTCGACCTTGATCGTCATCATGATCAGTTCGTTGGATTGTGTTCGTGATCATTCGTTCGTGATTTGTTCGTATTTGAGTTCATTGTCCGGGAATCCGTTCCTGTTATTCTTGATCTTGCTTCGTCGTTTCTGCTGTCGTCTCTCAGGCAAGTAACTTGTATTCTTTTCTTTGTGTTTTACAAGTACTAAATACCGCTTGTAGTACAGTTGTGTTCTAGAGACAATTCTTGTGTGAAATCCCTGTTGTATATTGTCTCTATTGTGATTGACCCGCCCGTAGTTGCCACATGACACATATGACATGAAATAATCTAGGGGCTACCACTTCTTGTTGTATACATGCATGTTGTTCATATGATATCGTTTGCTTGGTTGTGTTAGTTGTACTATACTTGTTGTAGACCAATAAAATACCCTATACCATATTGTTTGGACACCTAGTACACTATATTTCACGTTTGGTTATGTTTTGGATGAGTTTCAAATGAATTAGTTGATTTTGTGCATGAAGAATTTTTCTGTTTTTGTCAATTTCCCGATTTTGTTCAGTAATTTAAACCCTATTAAGGTCGGTATATGAAAATATTTTGTGAACATGAAAATTCTGTCTACTTTCCAGATTTTCTGACAGATCTCAGTTTTGATTTATGAGTTTCGAGTTATGACTATTTTACTACCAATGTGTTTAAAATTCCAGATCCAGTTTTATATGAATTCTGCATGGTAATCTATTTTTCTACTGATGTTAAAGATAATATTTTGATCCAATATTTTGCTGATTCAACTAGACTTGATCGGGATTAACCACTTATTTTTGTAGATTTAATTGATAACTTTTATACACTATTTTGTGCTTACAAACAACTACTATACTTGCAGAATTTTCTTGCTGTTCAGTAAAGATTAATTTCAACCTGATTCTATTTGCTGTCTATAAAAACTTTATGAATATAAATTATAGCCTACTGTATCTATTTTATCACTCTTTTGACGGATCTGGATTTTGATTATATTTTGTAAGATATTGCTGTTTTAGTACTGCAGTGTTTGTGAATCCAAATTTACAAAACTGTCGTATATTGCTGTTTTCTGATTTTACTTGACTATTCTATTTATGTTGGAAAATTATGAAACTTTATTTTCTGTTATCAAACATACCAGGGAATACCCCAGATTTTTTCGTAGATTTAATTATTAAGTTATCATGATGTGTTTCTGTTCTTGAATACAGACTTCTGATTTCTGGCTGAACATGTTTTCTGGATTCAAATCTGTTTTGAGACTTATTTTTGTAAAATACTATATGACTTATATATATTTGCTGAATTTGGACGGGAGTCTATTTTCCTGATTCTTTGACGGATCCAGATTTGCATGCTTGTAGCAATGGAAATCTCAGATTTAATGCAGTACTATCTTGTTGTCCTGAACTAGAATTCTCGTTGTCCAAATCTTTTATGTGTTGTCTTTCCCTGTGCATGTTTATCTCCTATTCCGAACCTGTTACCTATTTATATCATGTTATTCTTGCCCTGTTTTGTGCACGTATATGCATGTTTAATAATAATAATAAGTAATCAAGCCAGGCTTAAGGAAAAAACCTTAGTAGTGGACAATATAGGTACGTGTACTCAGAAGAAGGTATGTGTTTTTCATTACCTGTTGCCATGCATGATTCATGTCTGTTATTATATGTTGTCATGCTTCATGATTACATGATTCGTGCATGTTATTTTATGTTGTCATGCTTCATGATTACATGATTCATGCTTGTTATTACTATCTGATTATATATTGCCATGATTCGTGATGATTCATGCATGTTACTATATATTGTCATGTTTCATGATTACATGATTCATGCCTGTTACTACATGTTGCCATATTTCATGACTACATGATTCATGCCTGTTCCTGCTGCCGCGATTTCACGACTACGTAATTCGTGCCTGATACCTGTTTCCTGACGCCCGAGTACACTGCCCTATAGAAATCCACTACTAGGCCTAAACGTAACTTAATTGTATGTAGCAACCATGTGGTAAAAGGAAGGACGCATGAAGTGCTACCTAGATCGTAACAAATACAAGACTTGACATGACATGATTACCTGTTACATGATTACATGCTACTTGACACATGTTACATGTTTACCTACTTATATGATACTTGATACCTGATATATGTTACCTGTACCTGTTAATACACCATGTTACTTGATTCTGTTCCTGATTCATGCTAGTTGTTTTATTTTGTTATCATATCTATTCCATGCTATGTTGTTTACCCTTTTTCCTGTAGTTGTGCCTACACTACAAGCGGCCCGTAACTTGCATTGACGGGCATTTTATTTTCTTTTCCCTTTTTCTGCAATTTATTAAATTGCAGATTTTGAAGATCAGCTGTCAGATGGAGTAGGTGATATGAGACTTAAGATGCTGAAGCTTTGCTATTATTATTTCTTGTTACTTATTTTGAATAATGTATCTGTTACTTGAATTTTGTATTTGGGCAATGTGACCCAAGATTATTGACTTGTTCAGATCTGATTTATTTAAGATTAATATATTTTGTTTCAAGTAAATCCTGTTGGTATTTTGATTTAATTATGCATGCGTGGTTGGCTTTCTTGCTTCCGACTCTGATTATTCTTGTGAAATGTTGTAAAGATCTTGACAGCTTATGGATGATGAAAATTATTCACTGGGCTTAGTCACGTATCCGTATTCCGTATTCTCTTTTTGGAAAGCAGAGTATGACATATATACTCTTAAGTACATGGTATTACAGAAGTATCCTCTCAGGATGAGGGCCTCAATTTCATATTTGAGAGCCAAATAGTTGTAGGTCTCATGGTCGTGATCTCAGTGGAATCGACAGGAGAACCTCCGATCCCTCTTCTTGTTATTGTTGTTGGGTCAAGGTGGGTGTAGGATCAATCCCTCATCCTCCACCTCTATAAGGATGGTGGAGACTCTCGCATTAAGCAGAGTGAATTTTTTGAAGCGGGGAATAGGAGGAGTGTAACGCCCCTGCCCCTAGCTCAGACAATTTACACAATTTAGAAGACAAATTAGATACTATGTAGTACAACTGTCCACCACAGGCTGCTTCTCAAAAGGTAGTTAACCGGATTGGTGACTCTTTGATCATAGGCATTATTATACATATATTATTTTATTTTTTGTTGAAATCCGATATGGGACTAAATCCCATACTTATTCCCGTTCTCTCTCCTGAGAGAAGCACCAGCACGTGGGCCCCAGCCCCCCTTGCCACGTCTTCTCCATGACGTCACACCCAGGAGTGCGACAACATGATCTTGCTGTTAACCCACGTGGGCCCCCATACTATTCATTACACATTTTATTTACATAATTGTCATCTTTCCTAATCCATTCATAATAATCTGCCACCTTTACCTCTTAATATATATATATATATATATATATATACATATATATATATATAGGGTAGCGATCTGGTGAGAACCGTTATCACGATAAGCTTTGTGAGAACTCCATGCCTATCCATCCTATGGATAATCCGAACCATCCACTTTGTTTAAAATAACTAATTTAGTCTAGAAATATAAAATCAAGTCATTTGGTATTCATTTGTCCATGCATCATGTCACTATAAAAAATAACGATTTTTCAGTCACACAATTTGTAACACTTCAATACATGGGCAAATGAATCTCAAATGACTTGATTTCTCATCCATGGACTAATTGAGTCGTGTAGATCAAAATGAACGGTACAGATCTTTCAACTAATGTCCCAAACAAAAGTTCTCACCTGGTTCTCACCAAAAGAGTTCTCACTCGATCATTTCCCTATATATATATATATATATATATATATATATATGTGTGTGTGTGTGTGTGTGTGTGTGTGTGTGTGTGTGTGTGTATGTATATATATGTTTTAGAAATTAAGGGGTGTTACACACCCCCCCCCCCTCCCTTCAGAAATCAGCGTCCTCGCTGAGCACGGGCATGCACAACCTAGCGCAGGATCTCCTTTCTAGCCGATGGGGAGTGGAGTACCCTGATTCTGCTAGCTGCACCATACCTCGATTCTGCGGGTTGTCCATTATTTCAGGCAGCAACCTCGCTCCCTCTCAGGCATACCTGTACATCTGCTAGCTCCATCTCATGCATACATCTCACCCACTCTTACCCACACTCGCTGATACCATTTGTAACACTTCTACCCCTAGCTCAGACAATTTATACAATTTAGAAGACAAATTAGATACTATGTAGTAAAACTGCCCACCACAGGCTGCCTCTCAAAAGGTGGTTAACCGGATTGGTGACTCTTGATCATAGACATTATTATTTATATATTATTTTATTTTTGTTGAAATCCGATATGGGACTAAATCCCATACCTATTCCCGTTCTCTCTCCTGAGAAAAGCACCAGCACGTGGGCCCCAGCCCCCCTTGCCACGTCATCTCCATGACGTCACACCCAGGAGTGCAACAACATGATCTTGCTGTTAACCCACGTGAGCCCCCATACTATTCACTACACATTTTATTTACATAACTACCATCTTTCCAAATCCATTCATAATAATCTGCCACCTTTACCGTGTGTGTGTATATATATATATATAGATATATATATATATTAGAAATTATAGGGTGTTATAAGGGGGTCGCCTCTGCCCAGAGGCATCTTTCTGGGACTTCTTCGGAACCTCAGAGTTTTCCATCTTCCTCTTCATCTTGTGTAAAACCCTAGATTTTTAAATAATTTTTTGAGATTAATAAATGAATTAAAGTAATTTTTGGTGATTTAATAAATATTTTTCTGAAATTTATCTTTTTACATGTGCAAATATTTTCTTGGGAAGTTCAAAGTCAGAAATTATTTTGGAGAAACCTAATATTTATTAGTAGGTATTATTTATGAATTTTATGAATTTTTCTGATATTTATTTGGCATATTTGCAAATATTACAAAAGATGTGCTTTTGTGCAAAATTACCATTTGGAGTAAAAAAACTCCAGATTTTCAGTTTTCTGGGCTGAGCATGATGGCTAGCCAACTCAGAGGTAAAGGTTCCAATTTATATTCTAATAGATTTAGTTTATTTTGCAAATTTATTAAAGAATGACCATTTTGAAAAATTGCCACTTAGAGGCCAAAATTACAAAATTTATTTTTCTGGACTTGAAACCAGTGTCGACCAGATCTGGAGAGTTATTTTTTTATTTTAATCCCAACTAAATTGGTTAACCTAATTTCCTAGTATAAATATTTATATATGTAAAGATATATTCTAAAGGAATATTTTGTAAAATCTTCTCAAAAACCCTAATACCCAGATTTCGGCCTATATTATGGCTGCTACAACCGTCCCCCTCCTCTGCAAAAACAGAAGACTATTTTTATTATTGGTTTTCTTGGAATTTCGAAGCGAGGATCTTGAATTTTTGCAAAAGGATAAGCTTTTCCTTATTCTTTATTATTTCGATTAATTCTTCAATAAGGTGAGTGTCATATGTTTGATTTCTTGTTGATCTATGCATGTTAAATATGATGATTTGTTTAGTAGAATGCATGTTAGATGATTGTATGATGATATAATGAATTATTGATGGATGGATGAATAAAAATAGAACTTTTCATGAAAACCATGCAATGGATGAATGAATTTCTATATAGATGACTTAAGAATGTTAAGAATTTAATATAATTCGTGGGTGTGATATTTATTTGCTGATTCGATGATAGATAATGGATTGTAAGATTTAAAATGCATAAAAGTGAATAAAGTTGGATCTTTACTGTGTATGTTTGTATATGCTTTGTTTTGATGATTAGATGGGAAAATACTTGACTAATGAAGGTTGTAAATGCATAGAATCATGGGCAAAATTAATGTAACTAGCCGTATACATGTAGATGAGTTGCAAGAGTTTTTGGAAACAAGCTTTTATGAGTTCCAATGGATTTGATTTCGGGGTTGACATGGTTTCATCCGAACCTTGATTATTATTTTTTTATGTTTGCAAAATTTTCAGTTGAATCTTGATTTGTATTGATGCTGAGATAAAATTGAACCATATACTACTCATAATCTGTGATTTCTTAATGCTTTAACTACTGCATATACCTATATATATTTGGAGAAAGTTTGATGAAAATTTGATGATTTATGAATTCGATGGGATTTTTAGTAGATTTATGAACTCGAGTATATTAGACAAGTTGTATTTGATCATCTCGGGATTTTATAATTTCATATTTGAGCTTTTAAAAATTATAATCATGTATCAGTCGAAAAAGTGCACAATTTTGAAACTAGTCGAGTAGTAGCTAACGGTCGACCGGCCCCAATTTGACATAAGATGTGCGGTCGACCGTCATTTGAAAAATTGGGCTTTTTGGGCT
The DNA here is from genome assembly GCA_017893485.1 of Hemerocallis citrina. Taxonomy (NCBI): domain Eukaryota; kingdom Viridiplantae; phylum Streptophyta; class Magnoliopsida; order Asparagales; family Asphodelaceae; genus Hemerocallis; species Hemerocallis citrina. The sequence goes on from CM030362.1 coordinate 221,512,738, forward strand.
TGTGCGGTCGACCGTCGTTCTTTTGAACTGTTTTCGACAGTCGACTGACACCTGCTGTTCTTGCTATTTTGTTGAGTTTTCTTGCTGATTTCTTAAATGATTACTTCTACGTACTTATGGATTATTGATCTACTGTTTTAGACGAAGTTTTTACTATAGATTACTATAATTTACAGAGAGTTATATTTTGATTATAATGGAGTTCAATTTCTATTACTTTAAGAAGCGAAATGTATATGGATTTCAAGATATGGATGTTTTGTGATTTTTCTACAACTTCAAAATATGAAACTCAGTTATTTAGTGGATTTAATATCTTATTTCAGTTCTAGAAATTTGTGAGTATTCGGATGGATTTAGATTTGTTATTTAAAAAAGGTGATGGAATTAAGAGTTTTTAATGAAAGATTTTGTGTTGATATTCGATTGGTGAGTCTCTCGAAGTTGAGTGGAATTCCTAAAAACCGGCAGATGAGATTTTGTGGACTTTGACCAGTTTGGGTCTTGGGATTGTTTTGTTGGAATTAAGTCCGGCAGGGTATACCAAATCTAAAGAAGGGGAAGTTGTGTTTTAATTAATAATAATCAACCTAAGGACATGCACTAGTGAAAATGTGATAGAATTTAGAAAACATAAGTATATGCTCTGTTGTTAGTCCGAAGGATGCGTTCCAGGACTGTGTTGTTGTGTCCTGAGAGGACAGTTGGCATGTTCGCGTATTGAGGGACGGCGGACCTATTCACAGAACATACGGTGCATTCACTTGTCGAGGATCGGCGGGGCTATTCACGGGATGTACTGTGTATCTACACGTCGATGGTCGGCAGGCCTATTCGTGGGGTACACGACAGGGAGATGATTCTCCAGTTTTAGAGCTATGCTTACAAATGCTTGCGCATTGAGGTGTGCCAGACCTATTCACGGAGTATTCTAGATCTTGTTTCTATCACCATAGTAGGATTAGTTCATAACGAGATATTTAACCTTATAAAGTCGAGAACGATAAGAGCTTGCACCGAACCTATGTAGTATGAAATGCATAAAATCCGACAAGTATGCATTAAAGAGTCATCATACAGCATTTGTGTTTTCTTGACTTGGTTTCATGCATGTTTGTTTTCTATTTTTCTACACTTGACACTTAACTTAGTTCACTTGATATTTTCATGCTCTATTTATCGTTATTTCATTATCCATGCGTTACTACTTTGGGAATATGTTGATTATGAATTTATTCTTTATGTTTCATTTATATTGTATTTCTTTGATGTCACTCACACCGTTATGGCTAACCCCTGTAGTTTTGGGGATTAAAATTATCTCTATCCTTATGTTTTACAGGTAGGCACCGTTAGCTTGGGATTTGCATGCTTGTGGTAGAATGATAATGTGGCTTATGCAATTTGTAAAAGAATGTGTTGTAAAGAAAAGAAATTGTACTTCAAGATGTTTAATTTTCCTCTGTGCTATGTAAAAAATTGATGTAATAAAAGTTGAAAAATATTCTGCATTTGGCTATGTTTACTATTACATTGAGGTGGATGCGGAAAATTGTGCCACGCATTTTAGTTATTATATTGAAAATTCGGAGGCGCTACATCTTGGCTGGGGACTCTTTCCGGCCTCCAGGGTGCAAGGCTTCATAAATGATTAGGCTTCATAAGCTTTCTGAGTTTTTTTAAGTGATTAGGCTTCATAAGCTTTCGAAAGCGGTCATTGATATGGTGGTTATAAGAAAATAATCCTTTCATTCCCTTGGCCTGACCAAATCCCATCTTCCAAACAGAAATTAGTTAGCATAAGATTAGGATTAAATCCTAGTTAATCATAGGATTATGATTAAAATTCTGATTAATTTGTTTACACTCCTTGCATCCTGAAGCTTTCTATCGCCAGGTGGGTGGATGGGAATTTCATGATTTGCATTTTAGCCCGAAATATATTAAGTTTTGCATACAAGTCCTTTCAAATAACACCTTCCTCACATGAAATCCGTGTTCATGCTATATACTAGAATATTATCTGTATATGTTATGACAAAAAATGGCCAAAGCCAGGTATCTACATTTTGCCCCTGACCCCTCTGGACTTGTGTATACCACGGGCAGGCAAGTACGTGCAATGGGAATGCTATTAATAATGATGCATGATCTTTATAAGCTGGAGAGATTGGAAGAAACGAGAGTTCTGTCACAAGATGAAAAAAAACGCCTACTAGAGCTCCGAGAAAATATTGCCAATCTTTATAAGCTGGAGATCAGATGGCAACAAAGATCGATGATTTCGTGGCTCCAAGAGGGACACGCGAATACGGCCTTCTTCCACCGAGTGGCAAGTGCAAGACGTAGATCCAATCTAATCCTGTCAATACAAACGGAAACGGGAACGTCCCAGGACGAAACTGTGATTTCCAAAACCTTTCACGATTACTACAAGGGCCTCTTTGAGAAGAAAAATGACTTCAGGATCCCACTTAGGGACTATTTCTGGCAGGGCTGCCAGAACGAGTCAACTCATTTACTGTCCACATTGGAAGCACCTTTTTCGGAAACGAAAGTGGAAAAGGCCATCACTGAAATGGGAGCAAACAAATCGCCTGGACCAGATGGCTTTCCAATGATATTTTTCCAAGTTTTTTGAGAAGAAATAAAAGGGAACATTATGGCATTGATGGATAAATTCTTCTACAACAATCTCAGATTGGGCATGTTAAACTTTGTGGAAGTAGTCCTGATACATAAACGAGTGGAGTCTACGCGGGTGGAAAATTTTAGACCGATTAGCCTCATAAACTGCTCGGTTAAGATCATCACAAAGGTCCTGGCCATCCGCCTGGAAAGCATAATGGACAGTTTAATTAGCAACACCCAGACTAGTTTCATCAAGGGCAGATGTATCCTGAACTGTGTGGCCACCGCAGAACAAGTTATCCACCACTGCCATACAGGCCATTCAAAGAATTTCCTCCTCAAACTGGACTTTGAGAAAGCATATGACTTCGTCGACTGGGATTGCTTGCTGGAAGCTCTCAAAGAGAGCGGCTTCGGGGTTAAATGGATTAGGTGGATCAAACAATATTTATACACTAGTAAAACGGCAATTTCGGTTAATGGGTGGCCGGGTCTACCGCTTTCTTGCAAGAAGGGACTCCGACAGAGGGATCCGTTGTCACCTCTTCTATTCACCATCGTAACGGATGTTCTGAGGGGCATGCTAGATAAATGTCGGAAAAAATGTTGGATAAAGCCCGTGGCTAGCAGCACCTCTAACCAAGAATGCACGATTCTTCAGTATGCTGATGACACCCTACTCTTTGGTAACGGGAACAGGTCACAAACAGTCTGCTTTAAAGGAGCCCTCTACTGTTTTGAAGTATGGTCAGGTCTCAGGATTAATTTCCACAAGAGTGCTTTGATTCCAATTGCACTTTTCGATGTAGAAGCACAGGACCATGCTACTATACTAAACTGTATGACAGACGAGTTTCCAATCAAATATTTAGGGCTCCCGCTCAGACAAGGGAAGCTTACTAAGACGGAATGGCTACCTATCATAGACAGAGTGGAGGACAGATTGTCTGGATGGAAAGAAAAATCGCTTTCCCTCGGGGGCAAAGTGGTACTTATCAACTCGGTATTGTCTAATCTGCCCATTTACTACATGTCATTTTTTGAGCTGCCTAAATAGGTAATCCAAAGGATTGACCGAATTCGAAAGCGATTTCTCTGGAAAGGGGTGGACTCAAATAGGAGGGGATACCACCTGATCAAGTGGGGTATTGCATGCAAGAAGAAGAAACATGGAGGGCTAGGCATCATCAACTTAAGAGACATGAACCTTGCCCTACTGAGAAAATGATGGTAGAAGGTCTTCCACCACAGCGGGGAAGGATGGCAGGACTTCATTCAACCATACCTTCGGGAGAAAGGTACGAGAAGTTTAGGTTTCCATGTAGGGTCTAGAGTTTCTCACTTCTGGAAAGGAATTACCAAAGCAAGCGGGCCTTTCAACTCAGCAGTTACATCGACTATTGGTAATAGACGGTCCTCCAGATTCTGGTGGGACAAATGGAGTGGTGTCCATACCCTTAAAGAGACTTCTCCAGATTTGTATGAGAAAACGACTCGCCCTAATGTATCAGTGACCGAAACATGGAAGAGGGACAATTGGAAACCGTCTTTTCGAGGACCTCTTAGCCCAGGGTTACATCAGCGACTGAAGGAACTGCAAACACACATTACACGGAACGGGGCGATGTGTGCGTAAGGCCCAGATCAGATGCGATGGGGACTAAAGACCAAAGGAACTTTCACTATTAGGTCTCTGTATCATCGCATTCACTGTCGAGGATGTTGACCCAGTTTGGCACAGGTGTTATGGATGTTGGATCCTGTAGGCGAAGCAACAAACACTAGAGGGGGGGTGAATAGTGTTTATCAAAAATAAATTGCGGAATAAATAATTTCTGTCGGCACAGTCGACTTAGTGGTGAACCAGTCGACTGATATAGCCAAAATAAAAGTAATTTAAACCCTCGATGCAGTCGACTTATAGATAAGGCAGGCGACTGATGAAACAAAGAGAACAACTAATACAAGACTGATCGGTCGACTGATATGAAGATGAGTCGACTGGCCAGACAAGTTTTGCAGAACTTAAATAAGCAAAAGTAAATGCAAACACAAGATAATCAATCACAGAGTACACAAGATATATCCTGGTTCGGTCCTCCCGACCTACATCCAGTCCCCAAGCAACCCACTTGAGATTTCCACTATTCTTGAAAAATTACAAGAATACCCTACGGCGTTAAGACAACAACCTTGTCTAACCCGTAGTCCTTTCTCTCAACCAGAGAAAGCAACCCACTCTACTACCAAGAGTGAAAAGACACCGACTCTACAACCAAGAGTCAAAACCACTCTCCAACCGAGAGCAAGAGTACAAGAATACTTTACAGTCAACCTATAGCCTTGCTGTTGTATGTGTTGATGCACGTGGCTAACGAAATAGGTCAACTTCTATACTCAGTCCAGAGCGAATTCAATGCTATACTGGACTGAATGTAGAGAAACAAAGTGTATGAACTTGAAAGCTTTGTTTCTCACAGAAAATCACTTAGAATGTTCTTCACAAAGAATGCTCGAGTGTATGAAAATCAAGTTGTTGTTTTCAGTGAGATATGAAACTCTATATAAAGAGTTTGATCTCCTGAACGTTGGAAAAAACAGTTACACAACTGTCAACCAACAGATCTGAAATTTTGAGTTTGAAAAAATTCGATTTTGAAAAAAAAGAAAACGGTCAAAAGCTCTCGAACAGTCGACTGGGTTGCCATATGAGTCGACTGATCAGAGTTTGAATAATTTTAAACAGTTTTGTACTATCAGTCGACTGGCAGAAGCTTAAGTCGACTGGTACTCAAGAGTTAAAATTCTTCAAACTGTTTTGACTCTTTTTGGGGGGTTTTTAAGAAACACACATTATGAAATATTTTGAGTGTGTGTGTGTGTGTGCGTGTTGACAAGGCTTTACATCAGACTAAGACTCAACAGAAAGTAAAATACAATGTTTACAAGACGCAACAATATAACACATTTGAGCTTGAAGTCTTGAGTCTTGAGTCTTGTCTTGAGTCTTGTCTTGAGTGAAGTCTTCATCTGTATCCTTTTGAGCTTGTTCATTTGTTCAGCTAGAACTGTCTTTTGTATGTGCACTGCATTGTTAGCTGTGTAACATAGACACATGTTGCACTGTGTTGTGATCATCAAAATCAAGAATCAACATTCTCCCCCTTTTTGATGATGACAACACAATAGCTGATAACAATTTATATAGAAACATACAAGTATAGGTTTTAAGAAGCTCCCCCTATTAAAAACACAATATGCATACATAAAACAAATTCCTGTCATAAAGAATGTATCAGTCGACTGAACAAATAGATCAGGCGACTGAACATACCATGAAAACAGTTAAGTATCACAGATCGACTGTATCCTTGGGGAAGTCGACTGACCAGAGATATTTCAATACTCAGAAAACAACACTGAACAGATAGATATACTCAGATCTGTCTTTCTCTCCCCTTTTGGAATCATCAAAAAGTACAAAGTAACAAGGTTTTGCATTGAAAGAGAGAAAGTCTAATACATAAAAACAAATGCATTAAAAGGAAAATTACATAAATAAAAAAGAAAATAAATAATCTTTAATCATCTTCTTCGGAGTCTTCGTCATCATCTTGAGAAGGAGGAGGAAACTGAGAAGTGAAGAGATGAGTGAGATTGGCTATCTCAGAATTAATATGGTCTAGTTTGGAACCAAGGGTAGAAAGATGTGTATCGACAGTGACTGAATGGTTCATTAGGTAGGACACACAGTCGTACATGGTACGAGGGTCATCATAATTGGCTTGAGGGAGAGGTGGATCATCAGATGTAGAAGGTTGAGAGGCTCTAGGTCTAGAAGAAGAACCTAAAGGAGCTTGGAAAAGAGGAGGAGACCTAGGGGGTGATCGAGTAGGAGCATCAAGGAGTTTCATACGTGCCAAACTAGCACGATCAAAACACTCATATCGAGAAACAACATTTGTCTCCGAATCAAGATCAACTCCAAAAGCTATAAAAACTCTAGTGAGAAGACCTCCAAAAGGCAGAAAGTGAGTGTGGTCTTGAGTAAGTTTTGAAAAGATAACTTGACCCCAATTAACAGCAATTCTACCAAAAATTGCATATATGGCTTTTTGTAATTCAATAGAATATTGGTCATAACTACCCTTTTTAGGAAGGATGTTATATGCTAATATTCTACCGACAAGCTTAGCAATTGGTTTGATATTTTTGATTGTCATTGGAAGGTTAGAATTAGGTAGGAAAATTCTAGATAAAATAGAAGGATTATCTATAAGAATGTCATCAAGAGATGATCCCACATCATCAATACCTAATATCTCATTAATCCTAGTCGGTGTGAGGGTCATTCTAACATTTTTCACAGACGACCGGATTTGGACATCCCCATTTGGTTTTTGCACAACTCGCATATTTGTGTAAAACAAATAAATTAGTTGGGGATAGTGATTAGGTTGGTTTGATAATGAGAGAAAGTCATAGAGACTGCAATTTTGAAATAGTGGAATGAGATTAAAACGGTCTAGGTCATCAAAATTTACAAATCTTCCAGGGAAGATTTGAATGGTACAAAAGACATACTAACGATCAAGAAGATCGGGACTCAAGAGATATTGGGTGTATTCTTGTGAAGAAGAAGTACCCTCATGAGATCGTTTCGATCGTTTGGGTGCCATGAGAAAAGAGTCAAAAGGGTTATACCGAAAAAGAGAGAGAGTCGAGCAGGAGCAAGTGCAAGCACCACGGAGAGAGCAGATCACCTTCTTCTCCAAAAGCTAGGGTTTTGAAATTGGGGGTAAAAAATTTGAGAACGGTAAGGAGTGAAAGCGGCTGGTGAAAAGGGGTTTTAACTGTGAGGGAACGGCTAAGATCAAGGAGAGGTGAAATCGACGGTGAGGATGAAAGATCACGGGTGAAAAATGAGTGAATTCCATCTCAAAAGACGCGATGAATAGTCGCTGAAGATGATTTAGCTCACGACAGTCGACTGGTAGGGAGATCAGTCGACTGAGTGGAGAAGAAAATAAACATTTTATGTCTACTAACCAGTCGACTGGTAGAGGAACCAGGCGACTGGTCAGAGAAAAAAAATTTGTATGTATTTAAAAAGCAGTACAGTCGACTTACTCAAAAGTATAGTCGACTTAACAGTAACAATTTTCAGCAAATATCAATAAAATTACAAATTCCAAGTTCTCTTCTTAAATTAATGAAAGTATCTTCCTTAAGGGGCTTGGTAAATATATCTGCTACTTGTTTATCAGTAGAGATAAAGTCTAAAGATATATCTCCTTTTAAAACATGATCACGTAGAAAATGATGTCGAATATCAATATGTTTCGTACGTGAATGTTGAATCGGATTTTTAGATAAATTAATTGCACTGGTATTATCACACATAATTGAGGGTTTCTCAAATGAAATACCATAATCTAATAAGGTTTGTTTCATCCATAAAATTTGTGCACAAGCCAAACTTGCAGCGATATACTCAGCTTCTGTGGTTGATAGGGATACGGAGTTTTGCTTTTTACTGCACCAAGATACTAGGGAATGTCCCAAAAAGTGACATGTGCCACTAGTACTCTTGCGATCAGTTTTGCTTCCGGCAAAATCGGCATCGCTATAAGACAAAAGTTGAAAATTATCGGTGCGTGGATAAAATAAACCATATTCAGATGTGCCTTTAATATATCTTAAAATTCGTTTCACTGCTTTTAAATGAGACTCTTTAGGACTAGATTGATATCTAGCACATAAACATACGCTGAACATAATATCTGGTCTACTTGCAGTAATATATAAGAGTGAACCAATCATACCTCGATGGAGTTTTTGATCAACACTCTTACCGAATAAATCTTTGTCAAGAGTAGTAGTAGTAGCCATAGGTGTGGATTTACTACTAGTACTATCCATGTTAAAACGTTTGAGTAATTCCTTTACATATTTGCCTTGATTTATAAATATGCCATTTGAGGACTGTTTAATTTGAAGTCCAAGGAAATAATTGAGTTCACCCATGTGACTCATCTCAAATTCATTTTTCATGGTATTAGCAAATTCTTGACATAGATTATTATTAGTAGAACCAAAAATTATATCATCAACATATATTTGTATGATTAAGATATCATTCATAACTCTTTTGATAAACAAGGTAGTGTCTACTTTACCTATTTCAAATCCTGTTTCTAAAAGAAAAGTTTTTAAACGATCATACCAAGCACGAGGTACTTGTTTAAGACCGTATAAAGCCTTTTTCAATTTATAAACATGATCTAGAAATTGTTCATGTTCAAAACCTGGTGGTTGTTTCACATAAACATTTTCCTTAATAAACCCATTAAGAAAGGCACTTTTCACATCCATTTGATAAAGTATAAAATTCATAAAACAAGCAAAAGATAATAAAATACGAATAAATTCTAGTCTAGCAACAGGAGCATATGTTTCATCAAAATCTATACCTTCTTCTTGATTATATCCTTGGGCAACTAATCTAGCCTTGTTCCTTATAACTTGTCCTGATTCATCTAACTTATTCTCGAATACCCATTTGGTACCAATGATAGTCTGATCAGGAGGTCTAGGAACTAAATCCCATACATCATTCCTTATAAATTGGTTTAGTTCGTCTTGCATGGCATTCATCCAATATTCATTCTCACAAGCTTCTTGTATATTTTTCGGTTCAAAATCCGACAAGAATGCTGTATGAGATATCATATTAACATGTGAACGTGTCTGAATACGATGGGAGATGTCACCAATTATTAAGTCATGAGGATGATCTTTAACTTCAACAAATGACTTTGGTAAAGTTGAAGATATCTCAATCGGATCAGTCGACTTGACTTGTTCTTCAGTCGACTGCTTTATGTCAGTCGACTGGGAGACCTTATCAGTCGACTCATCAGATAGATTAGTTTCCTCTAAGGATTTAATCACATTATCTAAAGGTGATAAATCAGTTTCATCATCTTTATTTAAGGTTGATGAAGGTAAAGATTCATCGAATGTAACATGCATTGATTCTTCAATAGTCATTGTAGACTTATTGAAAATTCTATATGCTTTACTCCTATTTGAGTATCCTAAAAAGATATCCTCATTAGATCTAGGATCAAATTTGTCTAAATTCTCTTTTGTGTTTAGAATAAAACACTTACAACCAAATGTTTTAAAGTAAGAGACTTTAGGAATTTTATTAAAAAATAACTCATAACAAGTCTTCTTTAGTTTAGGTCTTAGAAGAATTCTATTTAAAACATAACAAGCTGTAGCAACAGCTTCAGCCTAAAAATGCTTTAGTAGATTGCTTTCAACAAGCATAGTACGTGCGCATTCTTGCAAAGTCCTATTTTTCCTTTCAACCACTCCATTTTGTGGTGAAGCTCTAGGAAATGCAAATGAATGTGTTATACCATTCTTGTTGCAATATTCTGTAAATGTTTCATTTTCAAATTCTCCACCATGATCACTTCTAATAGTGACTATGGTTAGAGATCTTTGATTTTGAACACGTTTACAAAAATGTGCAAATTCTTCAAAAGCATCATTTTTATGTTTTAAAAAGAATGTCCAAGTGAATCTTGAAAAATCATCTACTAAAACAAACACATATCTACTTTTATTTAAAGAAGCAACTCTAGTAGGGCCAAATAAATCCATATGAATTAATTCGAGCGGCCTACTAGTAGAAATTACTTCTTTTGTTTTAAAAGTGAATTTGATTTGTTTTCCTAGTTGACATGCATCACATAACTTATCCTTTTTAAAGGATAGTTTTGGCAGTCCTTTAACTAGGTTATATTTAGATAATTTCGAGAGATTTTTCATGTTCACATGTCCAAATCTTCTATGCCATAACCAAGATTCATTGTTAGAGGCTATTAAACACAAGTCATTTGAAAAATCAATTTCATTTAAACACAATTCATAAATATTATTTTTACGAAAACCTTGAAAAACAACATTTTGCATAGTAGAATCATAAATTAAGCATGCATCTTTTTCAAAAACTATTTTATATCCTTTATCACACAATTGACTAATGCTTAAGAGATTATGCTTTAAACCACTAACTAATAACACATTTTCAATAGTAGGATTAGAAGTTTTACCGACCATGCCAATACCGATGACTTTGCCTTTGTTGTTATCTCCAAAGGTAACGGTTCCTCCATCTATACTTTCAATGGTGGATAGTAGGTTGGCATGCCCTGTCATGTGTTTTGAACATCCGCTGTCTAATATCCAGCGTTCTTTCTTGGGTACCTATAAAAAATGTAAGGTAAATATGGTACCCTTTTTATTGGGTCCAAAACACATTAGTTTGGGGGAAACCAAACCCATGAAGAGTTTGATCTTCCTCCATAAGCAGGAATATAATAAGTAGAATTACACACATTTAGCATATAAGAATTGATATAAGCAATTCTATCATTCTGATTTAGACTAACTGGAACCCATACTAATTTGTTCTGTCCAGTCGACTTACCAGTGTTAGTCAGTTGACTGTTGGTGTACATCAGTCGACTGGTAGATACACTAGGTCGACTTATAAGAGGTTTTGATCTCGTGGAATAAGATCCACTTTCTCTGGACAGACGATTGGTTGTATGGTTCAGTCGACTTAACCGAATGTTAGTTTTGCTTTTACCACTGAAATTAACAACCTTTGGCTTTGCAAAGAAATCATACAACTTGTGTGTAACACTAGAAATAGATGCTGACTTATTTTTACTAGTATTTACTACAGGAGATTTTTTTACAGAAGATTTTTTAAATCCAAGTCCAAATTTTTGACTAGATGTAACTTGATGATGAAGCATATCATTTAAATTCTCTTTGCCTTTGTTAAACTTAGATACGTTCTTTGAAATCTCTTCATAATTCTTTTTGAGAGTTTCAAGATCAGTATCTAAACTTGCAATGCGAGAATTTAAGGATCTTACTTCCTTATCAAGGTTAAGATTTTCTTGATTAAGTGTTTGATTCACTTTCTCAAGATTCTTAACTCTAATCTTTTCTTTCTTTAACTATTGGAATATTTCATTAAAAGCATCAAGAAGATCTTCGGAATCATAATCATTACTTACATGTTCTTGTGCAGCCATAAAACATACATTTGCCACTTCGTTATTTTCATCCGTTTCTTCTTCGGAAGATGAATCACTATCATCCCATGTAGCTTGATAAGCCTTCTTGTTTTTGGCAAATTTGTTCTTTGGATATTTGTCCTTCTTGAAGTTGGTTGATTATCCCTTGTTTTTTGCATTCTCTAAGGGACAATCCTTCTTCATGTGACCTATTTTATTGCACCTGAAACATATAGGAGGGTCATTAGAATCTTTAACTTTAGAATGAAACTTACCCTTCTTTAAGAACTTCTTGAATTTCTGAGTGAACATTGCTATTTCTTCTTCATCTTCTTCCTCATCTTCTGAGTCTGTCATGGCTTTAAAAGCCAATGATTTCTTCTTTGCTTGGTGTGATTCTGTATCTTTCTTTCGATCTTCAAGTTGGACCTCATATGCCATGAGATTTCCAACAAGATTCTCGAGAGTAAGTGTTGACAAGTCATTCGCCTCCTCTATTGCTGTGGTTTTCTTCTCCCATTCTGGAGTGAGTGCACGTAGGACTTTTCTGACCATCTCTGCTTGGGTATAAGTCTTTCCAAGCGCCACAAAAGAGTTTGTGATGTCTGTGAATCTAATAATCATCTCGGACACAGTCTCATTGTCCTTCATTCTGAACATCTCAAACCTGTGGACAAGAACAGAAATTTTAGACTCTTTTACTTTATTTGTTCCTTCATGTGTTACCTCGAGTGTATGCCAAATTTGATGTGCAGTTGTAGCATTGGATACACGGTTGAATTCTTCCTTCGTAAGTGCACAAAATAAGGCATTCATTGCTTTGGCATTGTTCATAGTCTGATTCTTTTGATCATCATTCCATTGTGCATATGGAATGGTAGGGGCAGTATATTCCGTCTCTGTCATTTGCCATATCTCATAGTTGATTGATTGAAGATAGATTCGCATTCGGCACTTCCAATAATTGTAGTTCGTTCCATCAAATAGTGGTGGTCGTTGTGTAGATTGGCCTTCATGGTACTGATTTGTATTTGAAGTAGTTGCCATAGCCTGTAACCTTGCTCTGATACCAAGTGTTGGATCCTGTAGGCGAAGCAACAAACACTAGGGGGGGTGAATAGTGTTTATCAAAAATAAATTGCGGAATAAATAATTTCTCTCGGCACAGTCGACTTAGTGGTGAACCAGTCGACTGATATAGCCAAAATAAAAGTAATTTAAACTCTCGATGAAGTCGACTTATAGATAAGGCAGGCGACTGATGAAACAAAGAGAACAACTAATACAAGACTGATCGGTCGACTGATATGAAGATGAGTCGACTGGCCAGACAAGTTTTGCAGAACTTAAATAAGCAAAAGTAAATGCAAACACAAGATAATCAATCACAGAGTACACAAGATATATCCTGGTTCGGTCCTCCCGACCTACATCCAGTCCCCAAGCAACCCACTTGAGATTTCCACTATTCTTGAAAAATTACAAGAATACCCTACGGCGTTAAGACAACAACCTTGTCTAACCCGTAGTCCTTTCTCTCAACCAGAGAAAGCAACCCACTCTACTACCAAGAGTGAAAAGACACCGACTCTACAACCAAGAGTCAAAACCACTCTCCAACCGAGAGCAAGAGTACAAGAATACTTTACAGTCAACCTATAGCCTTGCTGTTGTATGTGTTGATGCACGTGGCTAACGAAATAGGTCGACTTCTATACTCAGTCCAGAGCGAATTCAATGCTATACTGGACTGAATGTAGAGAAACAAAGTGTATGAACTTGAAAGCTTTGTTTCTCACAGAAAATCACTTAGAATGTTCTTCACAAAGAATGCTCGAGTGTATGAAAATCAAGTTGTTGTTTTCAGTGAGATATGAAACTCTATATAAAGAGTTTGATCTCCTGAACGTTGGAAAAAACAGTTACACAACTGTCAACCAACAGATCTGAAATTTTGAGTTTGAAAAAATTCGATTTTGAAAAAAAAGAAAACGGTCAAAAGCTCTCGAACAGTCGACTGGGTTGCCATATGAGTCGACTGATCAGAGTTTGAATAATTTTAAACAGTTTTGTACTATCAGTCGACTGGCAGAAGCTTAAGTCGACTGGTACTCAAGAGTTAAAATTCTTCAAACTGTTTTGACTCTTTTTGGGGGGTTTTTAAGAAACACACATTATGAAATATTTTGAGTGTGTGTGTGTGTGTGCGTGTTGACAAGGCTTTACATCAGACTAAGACTCAACAGAAAATAAAATACAATGTTTACAAGACGCAACAATATAACACATTTGAGCTTGAAGTCTTGAGTCTTGAGTCTTGTCTTGAGTCTTGTCTTGAGTGAAGTCTTCATCTGTATCCTTTTGAGCTTGTTCATTTGTTCAGCTAGAACTGTCTTTTGTATGTGCACTGCATTGTTAGCTGTGTAACATAGACACATGTTGCACTGTGTTGTGATCATCAAAATCAAGAATCAACAATGGAAAGCCAAAACACCCCTTAAAGTCAAGGTCTTCCTCTGGTTAGTGCTCAATAATGCAATCCTCACCAAAGAAAACCTTGCCAAAAGACAATCCCAGATAGTGACCAACTGTGGATTCTGTAACATACATACAGAGAATCTGACCTTTTGATTCACTGCCAAAATAGTAAGGCAACTATGATAGAGGTATTACGGGCCTTAGGGACATATGACTACCCTAGCGATTACGAGAATTTGTAGGTTGGCCCCAAATTTGCCTTGGTTCGCCACGAAATGAAGGATACTTGGTACATAGCCATTGCTGCAACTACTTGGGTGTTATGGCTAGAAAGAAATAATTTATATTTTCGTGCTTCATATAATAGTATTTCTGGTAACCTTACTCATGTCATGCATCTTATTTCCTTTTGGGCCACAGCTGCTGCTACAGAAGCAAGAGGGAGGATTGCCAGAGTCTTCCGGAGGAATTTGATGATGAGGAGGTCGAGTTTGGACCGACACTGGACTGAGGGGTAGGCGCCCTTCATACTCACATAGAACATGATACAATTGGATATCCACAGTCCGCAGCTACCTCTACTTTGTATTTTGTATTTTGTTTCGATCTATTGTACCTTTGGTTATACTTTTGTATGTGTGGTTAGACCCACCCTCCAGGGTAGTGTTGGGGGGTTATGTTTTATTTTCTGCACTTTACTTTTGTATTTCCCCCGGTACGCCAAGGCTGTTTTATTAATTTTTTATTAATGAAACAGGGTGGCATTATTCCACCTTTAACCTTAAAAAAAATAATGATGCATGATGGAGAAATGATGGGATGAGCGAGGCTGCTCAGATTGGAGTTTGGGATGAGGTAGTCTAGAACTAGATAAGGACTGGGCGAGGCTGTTGGAGTCCCTTACCATGAGTATGACTTAAAGGTAGCTGATGGAGAGGACCGTCACTGAGATGTGTTTGCTCAGTGGGATGTGTTGCCTTTGGTTCAAAGAGACATTAACGAAATGTGTTTGTCCAACGAGAGTTGCCAAAACCCAACAAAAAAATTGATCATGCAAATATAATATGCATGCATGAGGTTATGAAAAAAACTCTTCTTTTTCTTTTTCTATTTGAACAATAATGATTATCATGATGATTGATATGGCCAAAAATGGGATAAAATCGGGACCGTTCAAATCGGGCGTTAAAGCTCACAGGGGCAAAACAGTAATTTCACCTATAAACAGATCCGAAATGGAAACTGGGTCTCTTCTTCAAGGCCCAACAACCCATAAACGGATCTACTCTATTGGATACGGGTCCCAGCCAGTTACAAACCAGTTCAGGAGGATATGAAGAAATCAAAATTCATCCTTATCCCTAAGAGGTGGTTTTAACCACTTCTATCCATCTACACCGGAAAGTAGAGATTCGTTCTTATGTCGAAACAGATCCTCACAGCGACTATAAATACCCTTCTCCCCCTACCATTACAAGGTAATGAATCTTTGCCTACCTAAAGCTCTTTCTTAATCTTCCTGGTTATTGACAAGAGCGTCGGAGGGTTCGTCGCCGGGATCCATCCCGGTGTTTCGAACTTTGTACAGGTTCGTGACGGCGGCAAGGAACGATTCAACACATAGGCAGAGTCAACAGGTTCGCTCTACTGTTTTCCTTAAAAGAACTTACAAATTCGTCTGTTTGCTCCCACACCCGAAATCAGCAGCAACAGATTGGCGCCGTCTGTAAGAAACAGAAGCAGTGATCCAGTCCTCTCCCATCATCTCAACTAGTTTCGAGCCATGCCTCCTAAGAAGGGGAAGACCACGGTCTCGAACCGCAGAGAAACTCCCGCACCTTCTCCTGCTACAGTACTTGAGGTTCCCCCTCAACCCACACAACCATTCCAGCAGCCTGGACATCCTCCTCTTCAACCCGTCCAACAATCGCAGCCTGGACGGCCTCTTCCACAACAACTTCAGCCCCAGCTGGCTCCTCAAAGGAAACAAGAGGCTGCCGGGAGACCCTCCCGCCGGAGTCGACAGGGGCAACATCCTCATCGTGAGCATATGTCGGTACACAACCCCTCGTCCGACTCCATGGCCTCCCATAGTCCCCCTACGCCAAAGGATCTCAGGCAGTATCCGGAAGATCTCCAAACCCGCCTAGATGAGAGGCGGACCCATGATGGGATACCCCGCCGAGAGCATCACAGGGGTCCAACAATCTGGTCCCTTAGATTCCGGTCCCCCATAGGCC
The DNA here is from genome assembly GCA_017893485.1 of Hemerocallis citrina. Taxonomy (NCBI): domain Eukaryota; kingdom Viridiplantae; phylum Streptophyta; class Magnoliopsida; order Asparagales; family Asphodelaceae; genus Hemerocallis; species Hemerocallis citrina. The sequence continues at coordinate 221,529,194 of CM030362.1, forward strand.
GGATCGCAGAAGGTCCAACTCTCCCAGGAGGCGGAGAGAGTCACCCCGGCACCATCAAAGAAGCCGCTCTCCGGTCGGCCGACCCGCTCCTCAGGACCACCGAGAGCAAGAGGCCCCCATCATGAGGGCAGAGTTCTGGCAATTCCAAGAGGCAGTCTTGAGGGCCCTCAATGTTGCTCCCCGACCATGGTCAGCGAGCGCCCAGTCCTCAACATGTCCGGGACCATAGGCATTGTACGCCTAGCCCTCAACCTGCCCGCGATTATAGGCGTTGTATGCCCAGTCCTCAAGCGGCCCCAAGCTATCGTCGTCGCACTCCCAGTTCCCTTCCACGCGAGAACGAATCTTGGGCCTCAGCAAGGCATGATCGGTGGGAAGAATCGGTCTTCCGCTGTCTCCACGAGATGGAGAGGCGCATTGGCCGATTGGACAGAGAGGAGGAGCAACGGGCGAGAAACTTCCTCCCCAGCAGACCCCTATCCTCTCCGACCATCATGGAGGCACCGGTCCCAAACAAATTCAAGCCTCCTCACTTCGAATCTTACAACGGGGAGTCCAACCCCGCTAACCACAATGAGAGTTTTAAAACTCTCATGATGATACATCAGGCATCAGACGCCCTCCTCTGCAAGACTTTTCCGGCCACTCTGAAGGGGCCTACAAGGGAGTGGTACTCCCGTCTAGTCCCGGCCTCCATCTTCTCCTTCGATCAGCTCGAAGCCCTCTTTCTGACTCACTTCGTGAGCAGTCGCCGAGCCAAAAAGACCAGCACCTCCCTCCTCTTGCTTCACCAAAGGAAGGGTGAGCGGCTGAGGGACTGTCAACGTTACACCGCAGAGGTCAGATCCATCGCCTCCCTGGACCAGTCCGTTGCTTCCGCCGCCTTCCAATCCAATATCGCTAACAACAGCCTTCGAGCATCCCTTGCCAAGAAGCCCCCTCGGGATTTCTCAAAACTCCTACTTAGGAGTGAGAAATACATTCAAGCGAAAGAAGCCCTCTCCCGCCCTGCTTTTGAAGGATTGTCCTCCGGGAACAAACGGAAGGGTGCTGAAGGAGCTAAGAAGCTCCAGAAGGGCAATGGGGGCCAGTGTCGCCCTCCTCCCCGCTTCGAGAAGTTCACTCCGCTCAACGCGAGTGTCTCAGCCATCCTGATGGAGGTTGGAAAAGAGGGCCTTCTTCCACCCCCTCCAAAGATGAACACCCTGGGGAAGAAGAGGAACCGGGACAAGTGGTACCGATTCCACAGGAACCACGGTCACGACACGGATGACTGTCGGACCCTGAAGGACGAGATCGAGGCCCTCATTCAGAGAGGGCAACTCTCTAGGTTCGTGAGGAAGGAAAGGGCTAATCCTCCTCCGCCCCTCAGGGGGGCTAATAAGCGACCCGAGCTGCACGCGGAGACCCCGGACTCCGAGCCAGATGCCATCCTACATCTCATTCACGAAGGCCCAATTGGGGGAGATTCCAACTCCTCCCGAACAGCCTTCGTCCGGGAGGTGAATTCAGTGCAGAACCACCCTCCACCCAAGGGACTAGGGGTCCCGATCACTTTCTCAGATAGAGACCTAGAGGGCGTCCGAACCCCCATTGCGACACGTTAGTCATAAACCTCCATATGGCCAACTTTGACGTGCACCGGATCCTAGTAGACAATGGGAGTTCGGTCAACATTCTCTTTCTGGAGGCCTTCCAGGGGCTCAAGCTATCCAGAGATCGGCTCAAGCCCGCCGGCTACACTCTGCACAGGTTCACAGGAGTGCCAGTGACGATCGAGGGAGTCATAACTCTCGACGTAACCGCTGGCAAAACTCCCACCACCTGCACCGCGCCGATAGACTTCATGGTGGTAGACGTGAAAGCCACCTACAACGTCATCCTAGGCCGACCAGGCCTAGCTGCCCTATAAGCCGTACCCTCGGCTTACCACATGAAGATGAAATTCCCTACCATAGCGGGCGTGCGAGAAGTCAGAGGAAGCCAGGAGGCAGCCCGCAAGTGCTACGTGACGTCGTTGGGAGAACCTGTCCTCTCCCTCGAAGTTCTTGAACTCCCCAAAGGGAGTAGCCCACCTATCTCGGAACCGGTCGATGAACTGGAAGAGGTGGCCTTTTTTGAAAAAGATCCAACCCGCAAGTTTCTGATTAGCAAAGTCCTTCCCCCTCCTTCTCGCTCCCAAGCGCCAGCAAGCTATCAAAGAGGAGGTTGAGAAACTCCTTAGAGCTCAGTTCATACAGGAGGTCAACTACCCGAAGTGGCTCTCCAATGTCGTGATGGTCAAGAAGGTCAACGGGAGCAGGAGGATCTACATCGACTTCACAGACCTAAACAAAGCCTGCCCCAAAGATCCATTCCCGCTCCCGAGCATCGACACCCTGATTGATGCGACCTCGGCCCATGAGCTCTTAAGCTTCATGGACACTTTTTATACAATCAGATAAGAATGTTTCCTTCCGACATCCCGAAGACCTCCTTCGTTACCGATCAGGGTGTATATTACTACCGGGTCAAGTCCTTCGGGCTTAACAATGCGGGCGCCACCTACCAACGCCTTGTTAATAAGATCTTCAAGGACCAGATTGGGTGAAACATGGAAGTCTATATGGACGACATGATGGTGAAGAGCATCAGCAGATCAGATCATATCTCCGATCTCCAAGAGGATTTTGACGTATTAGGAGACACAATATGAGACTGAACCCAAACAAGTGTGCGTTCGGTGCCTCATCCGGCAAGTTCCTGGGGTTCATGATCAGCCAGAGGGGCATAGAGGCCAACCCCAAGAAGATCCAGGCCACACTCAACATGGCTCCCCCCTCCAGTGTTAAAGATTTGTAGAGACTCATCGGGCGCCTTGCGGCGATTGGGCGTTTCCTCTCCAAATCCGGGGAGAAGTGCCTCCCGTTCTTCAGTGGAGGCAATAGCAACAAGAGTCCTTCGACCAGCTCAAGGCGTACTTAGCCCCCACTCTTGAGCAAGCCAAGGCCTGGGGAGATCCTCTACCTATACCTCGCCGCTTCGGAGCAGACCCTCAGCGCTGTCTTGGTAAGAGAAGAAGACAAGATGCAGAGGCCCATCTACTACGTGAGTATAGTCCTCCGGGACGCTGAGCTCCGTTACCCGAAGCTAGAGAAGATGGCTTTTGCCTTGGTTATGGCGACCTGAAAGCTCCGCCCCTACTTCCAGTCTCACTCGATGGTCGTTCTTACCGACCAGCAGCTAAAACAAGTTCTCCATAAGCCCAAGACCTCCGGGCGCCTTATGAAGTGGTCCATCGAGCTAAGCCAATATGATATCAGCTATCAGCCTCGAACCGCTATCAAGGCTCAAGCCCTGGCCGAGTTTATAGTGGATAGTACAATTCCCGAGGACAGTAAAGCAAGAGAGGAACCCCCCCCCCTTCTGGACGGTGTACGTGGATGGGTCGTCGTGCACCGATGGGAGTGGAGCAGGAGTCATCCTGGCGGGACCAGATAATTTCATCCTCCAGTACTCACTCCGCCTCAACTTCAGAGCGTCCAACAACGTGGCCAAGTATGAAGCCCTGATAGCAGGCATGTGCATGGCTCGCAAGGCAGGGGCAAAGCATGTCAAGATGTTCAGTGACTCGCAGCTGGTGGTGAACTAGATATCAGGGAAATACGAAGCGCGAGACGAACGCATGGACAAGTACTTGGCCAAGGTCCAGGACCTGATGGCCTCTTTTGAGAACACCCAACTCCAGCGGGTCCCCCGAGAGGAGAATGCACAGGCGAACACTCTTTCAAAGCTAGCTTCCTCCTCACTCCAAGGGATCGTGCAAATTGTCCTAATAGAAGTTCTAATGAAGCCCGGTATTGAGTAAGAAGGCCCCGAACCGATGGAGACGCTGCCCTTACAACTCGGTGAGAATTGGAAGAGGCTTTTGCTCGAGTTCCTTAGGAATGGGATCCGTTCCTTAGACCTCAAGAGGCTCGAAAGGTCCAAACCAGGGTAGAGCGGTACATCCTCATCGAGGGAGTCTTGTACAAACACTCCTACACCCAAGTAAACGGTCGGCCCTACTTGAGGTGTCTCTCCCCGGACGAAGCCCAGTATACCTTGACGGAAGTGCACGAAGGGATACGTGGCGCTTATTTGGGAGCAAGGTCCCTCACCCTCAAAGTCTTGAACTATGGATATTTCTGGCCTACTCTCCTTCACGACGCCGAACAATACTGTAGCGCCCCGATTTCCGAATACCGGGAAACCGTGACACGAGCCAAGACCTTTTCTTCAATTAGTCACAATACACAGAAAAACAGGAGAATTTAAAACTTTTTATTCAATACTCAATATGTTACAAGTCTGAATACTGTACAACTGTAATATCTTACAATAGAGTTACAATATTGCCTTTACACTTCTAAGTATTACAACCTTCACATCTTACATCAGAGTACTTCTCAACTAATCCAGAATCAATACATATTTTGCAGCGGAACTAAACTTAATACTGACTCCTTGCTTTCCTTGCCTTGAGTCCTCTTGAATCTCGCCTTTGTACTTTGGCGATCCAGTACCTTTGGAAGTGGGGACGTCAGTATTCACTGACGCTTAAAGGCTGATCATATAGCAGCGAATCTTCCAAACAATATACAAAATATAACAATGGTGTTGGTGTAGTTTAAGTGTTCGTGAGTACTATGACTAGACACTAATGCGATACTTAAAATAGAACTAATTAGACACAACCCGTTCCTGACAATACTCCATGACTCTGTGAGGTTGCAGAAGAGGTCAAGTCCCCTTATGCAGTCTGCTTATGGTGTCTCCGTTTTCCACTACTACCCGGCATGCCGGACCTCACTCAAACAAGGTTGCAGGTGCGGTCTAGTTCCGCCACTGCAGTCATATAGTGGTGTCCATGTTTGCCACTATTGCCCAGTGTATCGGGCCTTAATCCAAAATCCAAATCATAGGGTTTCGCAAGCGCAGGGCAACGCGAAGCCTACCCTGTGGCACCCTCTGGGGTATCGCAAGCGCAGGACTGCACAATGCATCCTGTGGCACCCCAGCCACGGTATTTCAGGAATTAACAGAGCGAGATACGTAACCCGTATCCTCAACCTGTGAGATGGCACCGTACGTATCCCTTTGACGGGACGCTTCCTATTCTAATGTCAGCAAGTCTCCGAAAGTAACATGCAGCCCATAAATACATGCGACTCCATCTCAAGCCGTTTCTCCATATATAGGGATTTGAACCCGCGTTATGAATTCTAATTGCACACAACCTGTTCCTGACACCTACACGTGACTCGCGAGGCTGCAGATGTGGTCATGTGCTACTGTTGCATTTCGCCCGTGGTGTCTATGTTCGCCACCGCGACCCGGCTAATCGGACCTCACTCAAAATAGACGAACCCAATATATCGGACGTCATAACAAAAATCAAACCATAGAGTTTCGCAAGCGCAGGGTAGCACGAAGCCTACCCTGTGGCACTCTCTGGGGTATCACAAGCGCAGGACTGCACAATGCATCCTGTGGCACCCCTAGCCACGGTACTCCAGGAATTAACAGAGCGAGATACGCAACCCGTGTCCTCAACTTGTGAGACGGCACCGTACGTATCCCTTTGACAGGAAGGCACAACCCTGTACACCACCTATGATCTGCCTCAAGGGACGAGTTAGTGTAAGGAGCCCCCTACAACTGACCCCTCTCTCCCGGCAAAAGGGTTTAAGTAAACTGATCCTTATAAGTCACTATCCTAGTGATGTCCCTGGCTCGAACAATCCTAGGGATGACGATATTATAACACAACATGCTAGGCCTTAAATTAGGCTTCGCAAGACAACTCTACTAGGCCGCTCAACCTAGACTTACCAGAATCCCTCGGAATCTGGTTTATGGCTCATCGATCCAAGACTTTGGCTGTGCGAGTATACACGCATGCCGCTACCCTAGACTTGGATTCTGTCTATACTCCGGTCCTCAATTAACCTACTCTGGTTAAGATTCGACGGTACCCAAGGAGTGACTCCTCCACAGTTACTTAGGGTAGACATCATATGTCTTGATGGTCGATAGCCCTTAGGGTGGTAACATCACCCTAGACGAGCACAACTAACTGTGTACTAGCTAACAAGCTATACACGAGTAATAGCCACATACGAGCCAACTAAGCTACGCATGAAACAACAACTACCTACGAGCCAGGCGGGCCTCGTAGGAGACAACCACGTACATACCGGCCAAATAAGCCGCGTATGAGACCAACAGCTTTGTACGGGCCGGTCGGGCCGCGTACGGGACAACCACCTACATACGAGCCGACTAAGCTACGTATGAGACCCACAGCTACATACAGGCCAGTCGAGCCACGTACGAGCACAACCGTGTGCAAACAACCATACAGGTAATCAATCCTAGAAGCAACCAAACGTGCTTACTAACAAACTTAATCTTCTATTATTAGAAGCAACAAACGAATCTACTAGTAGTCTATGATGGGTATTGTACTAGGGAAGAACCGAAGGCGATAAGATGGCCTTTATCGGATTAACTATCCCTAGTGGTCTTCCCAATCCTTCCTACTTCAACCTATTGCGCCTTAAGTATGGCATACAATTACAAGCAGCTTCCTACAACAATCAATCATATAACACAACCACCATGATATTCCTATGTATAAATGTGATTAATGCTTTATGCTTACATTGAGCTCAAGCATGGAAATCACTATTGTCCTTAAACATAAAATTCTCTATAGTCAATCGTAGGTTACCAATTGACCATGGAAGCCTACTACTTATCATAACCAACCACCACCCAACTAGTATGAACAAGCAATGCTCCAAGGTATAGTATGTAGTTCTAACACTACTCCTACAACATTCTAAGCAAGTATTACTCTAGCATGGTATAGAATCCCACATAAATCACTACAACTAGTCATGGGTAGTTTCTTTACCCTAAGCATGAACATCCTTAACTTAATATGATCAATAATTTGCATGATCCCTACTTACTTAGCATGAATTATGGTCATTCCCTAACATAGTATACACTTCTCTACCATTTATCTAGCATAGTATACAATTTGCATACAATTTAAACTAGCATGATATGCAAAATACTTACAATTAAGCTAGCATGATATATGATTTTATCATGGATCCTACAACACTCTAGGCACAATAAAATTTATCCAAATATGGTAGGAAACTCTTGGATTGAATCCTACACATTCTAAGCATAACTAAGTCACCAAACATAATAGGAAACTTTAGGAATGAATCCTACAAATTCTAGCATAAGTGAGTTACTAAACATGATAGGAAAAGAATCCTACAACATTACCAAGCATGATAGGAAAAGAATCCCACAACATTCTAAACGTTAAGCATGGTAGGATATTTTTAGAGGAAGTCCTACAACATCCTAAACATAAAGCATGATGGGATAATTTTACAAACATCCTATAACTAATTAAGCATAGAATCATGGTAGGATATTTTTATAAGTAATCCTACAACTAACTAAGCATGGATTATGGCTTCTAAGTATTTTTAGAAGCAAGGCTACCACTAACTAAGCATGGTAGACATGGTAGGATATTTTTAAAGCAATCTTACAACTAACTAAGCATGGATATGGCTTCTAACTATTTTTAGAAGCAAAGCTACAACTAACTAAGCATGGTAAACATGGTAGGATATTTTTTTACAAGCAATCCTACAACTAACTAAGCATGGATATGGCTTCTAATTATTTTTAGAAGCAATCCTACAACATTTTTCTACTACTACTACTCCTATTTTAAACAAAGCATAATTATCTACTACTATTACTACAACATACAACTTACTACTATTACTACTACTTCATTCTCATAAAAATCACAACATACAACTCACTACTATTACTACTACCTTATTAATCAACATACATGCTATTACTACTTCATTTATTACCTACTACTACTTATTATTTTAGCTTACTACTACTTAGTTACTTACTAATCTAGTGATAAAGAAGAGATCATTTTTTATTTTATTTTACTTTACTTTACAAAAGAAAGATCTCTTTAATCAACTACAACTAGTGATTAAAAATGAAAGAAGATCTTTTTAATTAATTACCACTAGTGATTAAAAATAAAAGAAAGATCTTTTTAGTTAATTACAACTAGTGATCAAAATAAAAGAAGGTCTTTTTTATTAAGTTACAACTAGTGATTAAACAAAAAGAAGATCTTTTTATTAAGCTATAACTAGTGATTAAACAAAAAGAAGATCTTTTTATTAAGCTACAACTAGTGATTAAAATAAAAAGAAAGATCTTTTTATTAGGCTACAACTAGTGATTAAATAAAAAGAAAGATCTTTTTATTAAGCTACAACTAGTGATTAAATAAAAAGAAAGATCTTTTTATTAAGTTACAACTAGTGATTAAACAAAAAGAAGATCTTTTTAATTATTTCTACCACTAGTGTTTAGTAAAGAAAGGAAAGATCTTTTTGATTATTACATTAGTTCAATCAAGTCCTACAACCAACAATGGTTGTATTGTTCAACAATATGCAATATGTATGGTTCCATATCAAGTCCTACAACCTTACATGGTTGTATGCAAAAGTTATGTGTATGTATCTTTTTAGTCCAAGTAGTTAACAACATTCAAATGAGAAAACTCATACAACCACACCACTACAAAGTAACCATACCAAAGAAAGATAAACAAGAGGGTAAGAAGAAGAAGAACATCAAAACCATCATTCAAATAAACAAACAAACAAACAAACATACAAACAAAGAAAGCATGAAGAAACCCCCACCTTCTCTAACTTGTTGGAAGAACTAGCTTTGCTACCTTCTCCTTCCCCTAAGCTTGTTAGAATTCTTCTAAGAACCCTACAAAACAAAACTCTCAAGTTATTTGTTCTCTCTTTCTTTTCCTTTCTTTTCTTTCTTTCTTTCTTTCTTTCTTTCTTGTTTTCTAAAATGAGAGAAGGAGGAGAATGAAGGGCTATTTATAGAAGGAGATGGGAGGGGTAAGTGCACCCAATGGCACAAAATAACCCCAAAACAAGGAGGTAGGATTGGGGGGAGGTGTTATGTGAGGGAAAATTGATGTGGAGGAGGGTTTGTTCTAGAAGAATTCTTAACCTTCTTATGTAAACTTACCCTAGGTTAAACCTCCTAATCAAATCCTTAACCATCCCTACTAGGTTATAGCAAAATAAGTGTTGTCCAAAATATACAACACATAATTCGTATAATGCACTAATCGACATACTACTCGCACGTGCGCGTATATGTCCGTATACCGGAAAATCTTTGCATAATCCGTATAAAATAATTAAATCTTGGAAATAATAATAAAATAAATTTTATTATTAGTTCGGAAGATCACAGGTATCAATTTGATACAATACGGATATATACTGACCGATATCTGGATACAGATAATGTCTAGGAGCAAACCGGGTAAAAATCACCAAAATGTTCTAATTTTGGAATTAAAACAAAATAATAATAATAAAATAATAATTTATATACGGTAATATACGGTAATATCCGTCCGGGATATTACAAATACGTTCGGCAATGCGACCTTGCCAGAAATTCTCAACAATCTGCCGCCTACCGCAAGCTCGGCTTTACTCTCTATCCAGTCCGACCCCCTTTACAATGTGGGGGAAGGACTTGCCTGGGCCATTCCCTCCAGCACCAGGCCAGTTCAAGTTCCTCGTTGTGGCAATCGACTATTTCTCTAAGTTGATCGAGGCCGAGCTCCTGGCAACGATCACGAAGAATAGGGTACAGCACTTCTTTTGGAAGAACGTTGTCTGCAGATTCGGTGTGCCCTGAATCTTGACAACGAACAACGAAACTCAGTTCACAGGAGCAGCATTCCGCACTTTCTGCACGAACCTTGGCATTCAACAACGATTCTCCTCGATCTCTCACCCCAAGTCCAACGGTCAGGCAGAGAATGCCAATCGGTAAATTCTCTCCGGCCTGAAGAAGAGGCTAAGTAGGTTAGCTAAAGGGTTATGGGTAGAGCAACTCCCCAATGTGCTCTGGAGCTATCGCACCACAAAGATGACCCCCACGGGAGAATCGACCTTCAACCTCACTTACGGCTCCGAAGTCGTCATCCCCTTGGAGGTGGGTCTTGTCTTTACTGTGCTTGTATATTATCTGTTATTTTCAGCTATTATGTTGTCATCATCAAAAAGGGGGAGAATGTTGATTCTTGATTTTGATGATCACAACACAGTGCAACATGTGTCTATGTTATACAGCTAACATTGCAGGTTGTACATACAAAAGACTATTTCAGCTGAACAAATGAACAAGCTCAAAGGATACATTTAAAGACTTTACTCAGACAAGATTCAAGACTTCACTCAAGACAAGACTCAAGACTCAAGACCTTTAGCTCAATTGTGTCAAGATTGTAGTGTCTTGTAAAAACATTGTATCTTACTTTTTGTTGAGTCTTAGTCTGATGTAAAGCCTTGTCACACACACACACACTCAAAATTTCATAATGTGTGTCTCTTAAAAACCCCCAAAAAAGAGTCAAAACAGTTTGAAGTAATTTAACTTTTGAGTACCAGTCGACTTAAGCCTCTGCCAGTCGACTGACAGTACAAAACTGTTTAAATTTATTCAAACTCTGATCAGTCGACTCATATGGCAACCCAGTCGACTGTTCGAGAGCTTTTAACCGTTTTCTGTTTTCAAAATTGATTTTTCAAAAGCAACAGCTCTTAGATCCGTTGGTTGACAGTTGGAATAACTGTCCCCCAACGTTCAGGAGATCTAACTCTATAAAAAAGAGTTCAGATCTCACTGAAAAGATATAACAACATTTTACAAAACCTTTTGAGATACCGAGCACTGTCTTTGAGAAATTTCAAGTGAAAATCTTTGAGAACAAGCCTTCAAGTTCAAACTCTCTGGTTCTCTACACTCAGTCCAGTATAGCAACGATTTCGCTCTGGACTGGGTATAGAAATCGACCTTATTTTTAGCCACGTGCAACAACACTATACACCAACAAGGCTATAGGTTGACTGTAAAGTTTTTCTTGTTCTTTTTGCTCTCGGTTGGAGAGTGTTTTTGACTCTAGGTTGTAGAGTCGGTTTGTTTCACTCTTGGTAGTAGAGTGGGTCTGCTTTCTCTGGTTGAGAGAAAGGACTACGGGTTAGACAAGGTTGTTGTCTTAACGTCGTAGGGTATTCTTATAAACTTTTTTCAAGAATAGTAGAAATCTCAAGTGGGTTGCTTGGGGACTGGATGTAGGTCGGGAGGACCGAACCAGGATATATCTTGTGTACTCTGTGATTGGTTGTCTTGATTTTGCATTTATTTTTGTTTACTTAAGTTCTGTAAAACTTTTCTGGACAGTCGACTCCTTGCACTATCAGTCGACTGGTCAGCCTCTTATAAGTTGTATTTTCATTGTGTCTTCAGTTGCCTGTCTCATCTATAAGTCGACTGCACAGAGTTACTGTTTTTTCTTTATTTTGGTTATATCAGTCGACTGGTTCATAACCAAGTCGACTGCACCGAGAAAATTTCCGCAGTTTTTATTAACACTATTCACCCCCCCCCCTCTAGTGTTTGTTGTCTCGCCTACAGGATCCAACACTTGGTATCAGAGCAAGGTTACAGGCTATGGCAACTACTTCAAATACAAATCAGTAACATGAAGGCCAATCTACACAACGGCCACCGCTATTTGATGGAACGAATTACAATTATTGGAAGTGCCGAATGAGAATTTACCTCCAATCAATCAACTACGAGATATGGCAAATGACAGAGACGGAATACACTGCTCCTACCATTCCATATGCACAATGGAATGATGATCAAAAGAATCAGACTATGAACAATGCCAAAGCAATGAATGCCTTATTTTGTGCACTCACAAAGGAAGAATTCAACCGTGTATCCAATGCTACAACCGCACATCAAATTTGGCATACACTCGAGGTAACACATGAAGGAACGAATAAAGTAAAAGAGTCTAAAATTTTTGTTCTTGTCCACAGGTTTGAGATGTTCAGAATGAAGGACAATGAGACTGTGTCCGAGATGATCACCAGATTCACAGACATCACAAACTCTCTTGTGGCACTTGGAAAGACTTACACTCAAGCAGAGATGGTTAGAAAAGTCTTACGTGCACTCACTCCAGAATGGGAGAAGAAGACCACAGCAATAGAGGAAGCAAATGACTTGTCACAACTTTCTCTCGAGAATCTTGTGGGTAATCTCATGGCATATGAGGTCCAACTTGAAGATCGAAAGAAGGATACAGAATCACACCAAGCAAAGAAGAAATCATTGGCTTTTAAAGTCATGACAGACTCAGAAGATGAGGAAGAAGATGAAGAAGAGATAGCAATGTTCACTCGAAGATTCAAGAAGTTCTTAAAGAAGGGTAAGTTTAATTCTAAAGTTAGAGAGTCTAATGACCCTCCTACATGTTTCAGGTGCAATAAAATAGGTCACATGAAGAAGGACTGTCCCTCAGAAAATGCAAAGAACAAGGGAAAATCATCTAACTTCAAGAAGGACAAATATTCAAAGAACAAATTTGCCAAGAACAAGAAAGCCTATCAAGCTACATGGGATGATAGTGATTCGTCTTCCGAAGAAGAAACGGATGAAAATAACGAAGTGGCAAATGTGTGTTTCATGGCTGCACAAGAACATGTAAGTAATGATTATGATTCAGAAGATCTTCTTGATGCTTTTAATGAAATATTCCAAGAGTTAAAGAAAGGAAAGATTAGAGTTAAGTATCTTAAGAAAGTGAATCAAACACTTAATCAAGAAAATCTTAACCTTGATAAGGAAGTAAAATCCTTAAATTCTCGCATTGCAAGTTTAGATACTGATCTTGAAACTCTCAAAAAGAATTATGAAGAGATTTCAAAGAACGTATCTAAGTTTAACAAAGACAAAAAGAATTTAAATGATATGCTTCATCATCAAGTAAAATCTAGTCAAAAATATGGACTTGGTTTTAAAAAATCTTCTGTAAAAGAATCTCCTGCTATAAACACTAGTAAAAATAAATCAGCATCTATTTCTAGTGTTACACACAAGTTGTATGATTTCTTTGAAAAGCCTAAGGTTGTTAATTTTAGTGATAAAAGCAAGACTACCATTCGGTTAAGTCGACTGAACCATACAACCAGTCGTCTGTCCAGAGGAATTGAATCTTATTCAACGAGATCAAAACCTTTTATAAGTCGACCTAGTGTATCAGCCAGTCGACTGACTTACACTAACAGTCGACTGAAGGACACTGTTAAGTCGACTAGACATAACAAATTAGTATGGGTTCCAGTCAGTCTAAATCAGAATGATAGAATTGCTTATATTAACTCGTATGTGTTAAATGTGTGCAATTCTATTTATTATATTCCTGCTTATGGAGGAAGATCAAACTCTTCATGAGTTTGGTTTCCCCCAAACTAATGTGTTTTGGACCCAATAAAAAGGGTACCATATTTACCTTAAACTTTTTATAGGTACCCAAGAAAGAACGCTGAATATTAGACAGCGGATGTTCAAAACACATGACAGGACATGCCAACCTACTATCTACCATTCAAAGCATAGATGGAGGAACCGTCACCTTTGGAGATAACAACAAAGGCAAAGTCATATGTATTGGCATGGTCGGTAAAACTTCTAACCCAACCATAGAAAATGTATTATTAGTTGGTGGTTTAAAGCATAATCTTTTAAGCATTAGTCAATTATGTGATAAAGGGTATAAAATAGTTTTTGAAAAAGATGCATGCTTGATTTATGATTCCACTATGCAAAATGTTGTTTTTCAAGGTTTTCGTAAAAATAATATTTATGAATTGTGTTTAAATGCAATTGATTTTTCAAATGACTTTTGTTTAATAGCCTCTAACAATAAATCTTGGCTATGGCATAGAAGATTTGGACATGTGAACATGAAAAATCTCTCAAAATTATCAAAATATAACGTAGTTAAAGGACTGCCAAAACTATCCTTTAAAAAGGATAAGTTATGTGATGCATGTCAACTAGGAAAACAAATCAAATTCACTTTTAAAACAAAAGAAGTAATTTCTACTAGTAGGCCGCTCGAATTAATTTATATGGATTTATTTGGCCCTACTAGAGTTGCTTCTTTAAATAAAAGTAGATATGTGTTTGTTTTAGTAGATGATTTTTCAAGATTCACTTGGACATTCTTTTTAAAACATAAAAATGATGCTTTTGATGAATTTGCACATTTTTGTAAACGTATTCAAAATCAAAGATCTCTAACCATAGTCACTATTAGAAGTGATCATGGTGGAGAATTTTAAAATGAAACATTTACAGAATATTGCAACAAGAATGGTATAACACATTCATTTGCATTTCCTAGAGCTTCACCACAAAATGGAGTGGTTGAAAGGAAAAATAGGACTTTGCATGAATGCGCACGTACTATGCTTGTTGAAAGCAATCTACCAAAGCATTTTGGGGCTGAAGCTATTGCTACAGCTTGTTATGTGTTAAATAGAATTCTTCTAAGACCTAAGCTAAAGAAGACTTGTTAGGAGTTATTTTTTAATAAAATTCCTAAAGTCTCTTACTTTAAGACATTTGGTTGTAAGTGTTTTATTCTAAACACAAAAGATAATTTAGACAAATTTGATCCTAGATCTAATGAGGATATCTTTTTAGGATACTCAAATAGGAGTAAAGCAAATAGAATTTTCAATAAGTCTACAATGACTATTGAAGAATCAATGCATGTTACATTCGATGAATCTCTGCCTTCATCAACCTTAAATAAAGATGATGAAACTGATTCATCACCTTTAGATAATGTGATTAAATCCTTAGAACAAACTAATCTGACTGATAAGTCGACTGATAAGGACTACCAGTCGACTGAAGTAAAGCAGTCGACTGAAGAACAAGTCAAGTCGACTGATCCTATTGTGATATCTTCAACTTTACCAAAGTCATTTGTTGAAGTTAAAGATCATCCTCATGACTTATTAATTGGTGACATCTCCCATGGTATTCAAACACGTTCACATGTTAATATGATCTCTCATACAGCATTCTTGTCGGATTTTGAACCGAAAAATATACAAGAAGCTTGTGAGAATGAATATTGGATGAATGCCATGCAAGATGAACAAAACCAATTTATAAGAAATGATGTATGGGATTTAGTTCCTCGACCTCCTGATCAGACTATTATTGATACCAAATGGGTATTTAAAAATAAGTTAGATGAATCAGGACAAGTTGTAAGGAACAAGGTTAGATTAGTTGCTCAAGGATATAATCAAGAAGAAGGTATAGATTTTGATGAAACATATGCTCCTGTTACTAGACTAGAATCTATTCGTATTTTATTATCTTTTGCTTGTTTCATGAATTTTATACTTTATCAAATGGATGTTAAAAGTGCTTTTCTTAATGGGTTTATTAAGGAAAATGTTTATGTTAAACAACCACCAGGTTTTGAACATGAACAATTTCCAGATCATGTTTATAAATTGAAAAAGGCTTTATACGGTCTTAAACAAGCACCTCGTGCTTGGTATGATCGTCTGAAAACTTTTCTTTTAGAAACAGGATTTGAAATAGGTAAAGTAGACACTACATTGTTTATCAAAAGAGTTAAGAATGATATCTTAATCATATAAATATATATTGATGATATAATTTTTGGTTCTACAAATAATAATCTATGTCAAGAATTTGCTAATACCATGAAAAATGAATTTGAGATGAGTCACATGGGTGAACTCAATTATTTCCTTGGACTTCAAATTAAACAGTCCTCAAATGGCATATTTATCAATCAAGGCAAATATGCAAAGGAACTACTCAAACGTTTTAACATGGATAGTACTAGTAGTAAATCCACACCTGTGGCTACTACTACTCCTCTTGACAAAGATTTATTAGGTAAGAGTGTTGATCAAAAACTCCATCGAGGTATGATTGGTTCACTCTTATATATTACTGCAAGTAGACCAGATATTATGTTCAGCGTATGTTTATGTGCTAGATATCAATCTAGTCCTAAAGAGTCTCATTTAAAAGCAGTGAAACGAATTTTAAGATATATTAAAGGCACATCTGAATATGGTTTATTTTATTCACGCACCGATAATTTTCAACTTTTGTCATATAGCGATGCTGATTTTGCTGGAAGCAAAACTGATCGCAAGAGTACTAGTGGTACATGTCACTTTTTGGGACATTCCCTAGTCTCTTGGTGCAGTAAAAAGCAAAATTCCGTATTCCTATCAACCACAGAAGCTGAGTATATCGCTGCAAGTTTGGCATGTGCACAAATTTTGTGGATGAAACAAACTTTATTAGATTATGGTATTTCATTTGAGAAACCCTCAATTATGTGTGATAATACCAGTGCAATTAATTTATCTAAAAATCCGATTCAACATTCACGTACAAAACATATTGATATTCGACATCATTTTCTACGTGATCATGTTTTAAAAGGAGATATATCTTTAGACTTTATCTCTACTGATAAACAAGTAGCAGACATATTTACCAAACCCCTTAAAGAAGATACTTTCATTAATTTAAGAAGAGAACTTGGAATTTGTGATTTTATTGATATTTGTTGAAAATTGTTTCTGTTAAGTCGAATGTGTTCTTGAGTAAGTCGACTGTACTGTACTTTAAACCATATCTATTTTTTTATCTGACCAGTCGCCTGGTCCTGATACCAGTCGACTGATAAGTAGACATAATTTTTTTTTTGTCTCTTCTCGACTCAGTCGACTGATATACCCTACCAGTCGACTGTCGAGAGTTCAATTGTCTTCAGCGACTATTCATCACGACTTTTGAGATAAAATTCACTTCTCTTTTCACCCGTGATCTCTTATCTCAACCGTCGATTTCTTCCCTCTTTGATCTCAGCCGTCTATTCTCAGTTAAAACCCTTTACCAGCCCCTCTTTCTCACCTTTACCGATCTCCAATTTTTCACCCAAAATCCCAAACCCTAATCTGTGAAGAAGAAGGAAGTCGACTCACAACTGCTGCTGGTGCTTGCCTCTGGTCTGATCTTTCGTCCTTTTCTTTGGTAAAATCATTTCACCTCTCTCTTTTTATGGCTCCTAAAAGATCCAAGAGATCTCATGTGGATAGTTCTTCATCTCAAGATTACACTCAATTTCTTTTAAGTCCCGATCTCTTTGAACGATGGTACCTTATTTGTACCATTACTATCTTCCCTGGAAGATTTGTTAACTTCAATGATCTTGATCGTTTTAATCTTGTCCCCTTATTTCAAAATAGTAGTCTTTATGATTTTCTCTCTCTATCTAATCAGCCCAACTATTATCCCCAACTCATCTATTTGTTTTACACAAATATGAGGGTTGTACAAAAACACGATGGGGGTGTAGTTATCCGTTCATCTGTGAAAAATGTCAAAATGACACTCACACCCACTAGAATCAATCAAATACTGGGAATTGATGACGGAGGATTATATCTTGATGATGTTATTTTAGATGATGCCTCTGTTTTATCAAAAATCTTTTTACCCAATCATGGACCTCCAATGACTAGCAAAAATATTAAACCTATTGCTAAGCTTGTAGCTAGAATACTAGCCTATAACATTCTTCCCAAAAAGGGTAGTTATGACCAGTATTCTCTAGAATTACAAAAAGCTGTCTATACAATATTTAGTAAAATTGCTGTCAATTGGGATCGTGTCATCTTTTCTAAACTTGAACAAAACCACACTCACTTTCTACCTTTTGGTGGTCTTCTCACTAGAGTCTTTGTAGCTTTTGGTATTGATCTCGATTCCGAGACCAATGTTGTTACTCACTATGAGTGTTTCGATCGTGCTAGTTTGGCACGAATGAAACTTCTTGATCCTCCTTCTAGATCACCCCCTAGGTCTCCTCCACTTTCTCAAGCTCCTTTAGGTTCTACTTCTAGACCCTCTAGACCTTCTACCTCTTCTGATCCACCTATTCTTCAAGCCAACTATGATGATCCTCGTACTTTATATGACTGTGTCTCCTATCTTATGAAACATTCAGCCACTGTGGATACCCGACTTCATAATCTTGATTCCAAACTAGACAACATTGATACCAAACTTGACAACCTCACCGATCTCTTCAATTCTCAATTTCATCCTCCTTCTCATGGTGACGATGAAGACTCCGATGAGGACGATTGAAGACTTTTTATTTTATTTTTCTATTATGTAATTTTCTTCTTCATGCACTTATTTATGTATGCGACTTTATCTTAGTTTCTTTTCTATGCAAAAGATTGTTATTTTGTGTTTTTGATGATGACAAAGGGGGAGAGATATCTGTGTTATGGTTGCTTTATTATCTGTGTTTGATATGTTTGATATCCTCTTGTTTGTTAACTTTGTTCTCTTTCTGGGTATTGGAAAATTCTCTGGTCAGTCGACTGCCCACAAGCATATAAGTCGACTGCTGCTGCATCTGTACTTATTTTCTGATTGTGATTTTTCTATGTATGTGTTTCCTGATCAGTCGTCTGCCATTTTGATAAGCCCACAGGCATATAAGTCGACTGCTGCTGCATCTGTACTTATTTTCTGATTGTGATTTTTTTATGTATGTGTTTCCTGATCAGTCGCCTGCCATTTTTATAAGTCGACTGATACATGTTTTATGAAACATTTTTAAGACAATGCATTCTGTGTTTTTAATAGGGGGAGCATGTCTTTACTGTGCTTGTATATTATCTATTATTTTCAGCTATTGTGTTGTCATCATCAAAAAGGGGGAGAATGTTGATTCTTGATTTTGATGATCACAACACAGTGCAACATGTGTCTATGTTATACAGCTAACATTGCAGGTTGTACATACAAAAGACTATTTCAGCTGAACAAATGAACAAACTCAAAGGATACATTTAAAGACTTCACTCAGACAAGATTCAAGACTTCACTCAAGACAAGACTCAAGACTCAAGACCTTTAGCTCAATTGTGTCAAGATTGTAGTGTCTTGTAAAAACATTGTATCTTACTTTTTGTTGAGTCTTAGTCTGATGAAAAGCCTTGTCACACACACACACACACACACACACACACTCAAAATTTCATAATGTGTCTCTTAAAAACCCCCCAAAAAAGAGTCAAAACAGTTTGAAGTAATTTAACTTTTGAGTACCAGTCGACTTAAGCCTCTGCCAGTCGACTGACAGTACAAAACTGTTCAAATTTATTCAAACTCTGATCAGTCGACTCATATGGCAACCCAGTCGACTGTTCGAGAGCTTTTGACCGTTTTCTGTTTTCAAAATTGATTTTTCAAAAGCAACAGCTCTTAGATCCGTTGGTTAACAGTTGGAATAACTGTCCCCCAACGTTCAGGAGATCTAACTCTATAAAAAAGAGTTCAGATCTCACTGAAAAGATCTAACAACATTTTACAAAACCTTTTGAGATACCGAGCACTGTCTTTGAGAAATTTCAAGTGAAAATCTTTGAGAACAAGCCTTCAAGTTCAAACTCTCTGGTTCTCTACACTCAATCCAGTATAGCAACGATTTCGCTCTGGACTGGGTATAGAAGTCGACCTTGTTTTTAGCCACGTGCAACAACACTATACACCAACAAGGCTATAGGTTGACTGTAAAGTTTTTCTTGTTCTTTTGCTCTCGGTTGGAGAGTGTTTTTGACTCTAGGTTGTAGAGTCGGTTTGTTTCACTCTTGGTAGTAGAGTGGGTCTGCTTTCTCTGGTTGAGAGAAAGGACTACGGGTTAGACAAGGTTGTTGTCTTAACGCCGTAGGGTATTCTTGTAATCTTTTTCAAGAATAGTGGAAATCTCAAGTGGGTTGTTTGGGGACTGGATGTAGGTCGAGAGGACCGAACCAGGATGTATCTTGTGTACTCTGTGATTGGTTGTCTTGATTTTGCATTTACTCTTGTTTACTTAAGTTCTGCAAAAAGTGTCTGGACAGTCGACTCCTTGCACTATCAGTCGACTGGTCAGTGTCGTATTAGTTGTAGTTTCATTGTGTCTTCAGTCGCCTATCTTATCCATAAGTCGACTGCACAGAGTTACTGTTTTTGCTTTATTTTGGTTATATCAGTCGATTGGTTCATAACCAAGTCGACTGCACCGAGAAAATTTCCGCAGTTTTTATTAACACTATTCACCCCCCCCCCCTCTAGTGTTTGTTGTCTCGCCTACAGGATCCAATAGGTCTACCGTCCCCCCGCTTGATCACTTACAACGAAGAGCAGAACGCGAACGAGCTTCGCGGCAACTTGGACCTCATTGATGAGCTTCGGGAGAGATCCTCCATTCGACAAGAAACCTATCGGCGTAGGATCGAGCAATCCTACAATAGGAGAGTCCGCCCTACCAATCTCAAGGAAGGAGATCTTTTCCAAGCAAGAAAGGCAAGCTAGCGCCTAATTGGAAAGGACCATACAGGATCTCCAAACTTATCCGACCGGGCACGTATCAACTTGAAGACCCGGGGGGCAAGAGGGTGCCGAGGACATAGAACACAAAGCACTTGTTGAAGTACCAAGAGACTGTTTAAACACCGCTCCAAGCAACTTCTCCAAGAATGTTCTCCATAAAACATGTTAAAGTTTATCTTTTTTCTTTATCAAGTGTAATAGCGGCTCGCAACTTAGAAGCGGCCGCCTAAATGTTTTCAATAAAAGTGATCTACCCCCCGCAAATTCTCTATTCTGAGCATTCTGATTGTACTACTTTGACGCTTACAAAAAAAAATACTCATTAAACAAGTGCGGAGTCCAACACTTGGTTCGATGCGACTTTTGCTACTTGCGAACAAGCGAGTACGAAGTAGCTCACCATTCGGAATTGATCCCACAACTTTTGATACTCTCTAAACAACAAGTTCGGAGTCCAACACTTGGTTCAATGCGACTTTTGCTACTTGCAACGAGCAAATACGAAGTAGCTCACCATTCGAATTTCTCCCACAACTGTTGATACTCTCTAGACAACAAGTTCGGAGTTCAACACTTGGTTTGATGCGACTTTTTCTACTTGCGAACGAGCGAGTACGAAGTAGCTCACCATTCGGAATTGCTCCCACAACTGTTGACACTTGCAAACACTAATAAAACACTCTTACAAGAGGCTCGAAGTATATTGGTTCTTCAAAATTTGAGGTACAAGTCTAGTTCTAGACAAAAAACTCATTATTTGAGATACAATTCATGAAATAAAGACTACAAGATTACAAAACTCCCCCCTAACCCCTCCTAGGGAGCGGGATGCTTTTATTAAGTGATAAGCGGGGCCAACGAGCGTTGTGTTGTTGTCGCCTCATTTCTGTAGAAGTCTCCAAGCCGGCAAGCCGAGTAGCGTCGTCGGCACCTAAGAGCCTTAGAGTCGCCCCAACAGATGCCACGCTCGATGAGACGGCCACCCCGCTTTGTGCGTCTCCAGGGTGTCTCATGACAGGGGCGAGCGTAGCGCTAACTCGTGGAACGACCTTCCTTGTGCGTACTCACCTCGGGGGCAGGAAGTGCTTCTGACGTTACTCCTCTCAGAAAGCCGTCTCAGACGAAGGTTCTCCGCCTCTAGCTCCGCGATCCGTTCCTTCAGCGAGTCGTCCGTCACTCTGACCTTCAGGCAAGGCATTCGGCTCGATCTGCCCCCACAAGAAGCCGCGGAGATAGCCTCTGAAGGTGCGCCGCCTCCAAGCTCTTCTCAAGTACTACGTTCTTCAACCCGTCTCTCTCAGCCCTGGCATCGAATAGAGACTGACGAAGGAACTTGAGTCTCAAGCCTTGGCTAACGGCCATCAAGGGACACGTCTCCTCCCCTTCAGGGGGCACTTCGCAAGCCTTCTCCTCTAAACGTTTCAACTCGGAGTCTCGACGGGCCAACGTCAACTTTAGATGATTCAACTTGACTCGGCTTTATATAACCTCTTTCGAGATCGAGCGAGGCCCAACTTCACGACACCTAGACCAGATCGAAGGCATGATACTTCAGCAATCTGAAAAAGTCAAGAATAACATGAAGATACTAAGTCTAAACGAAGCTACGACGGGACAGCTCAGTAGTAAAAACAAACACAAGTCTCGAGGCTACAACACTTGTCAAAAAAAAAAATCATATCATTGATATTCAACAAGTACACGCGGTGGCCAGTCCGCGGTTAGGCAACATTTCTTGGTTCAAAACAAATATGAACTACAACTACGTCAAGGGCAGACCTCTTTAACGTGATCCCCAGTTGCAAAGGGCTCCGACCCTTGTGCGGCGCAACGATCACCAGGGGCATGGCCTCTGCGTCGGCCTCCACCTCTGCCTCGTCGACCTCGACCACCTCGACTTCGTCCTCTTCTTCACCCTCCTCGGAGGCATCGTCAAACCCCGAGACGGGGTCGGGGAATAGGCGCCATCCGACACAATCTACCTCCGGGTAGGCCTCCTTCACCTGCTCAATGGCGCGGGCATAGGCCTTCGCCATATTGACGGTGAGGTACCCTTTCGCCTTCTCCATGGCTTCGGCCTCAGCCTCCTTAGCCGCGGCGATTCTAGCGGAAGCGACAGCGTCCACCTTGTCCTTCCTCGCCGACTCCTTTTGTTGGAGCAGCAAAGCATGATCGGCCTCCAACTTCGCCACATGACCCTCGAGGTACTCCAACCTCGTCGCCTTCCCCTCGGCTTCGACTTTCAACCGCTCGAGCTCCTTGGCGATCCGAGCCTTTTCTGCCTAAGCTCGGTCAGTCTCTTGCTTCAAGTCCTTCTCTAGTTCGGTCAACTTCTCCATCAGATGACCGATGTGGTAAGTTATCTGCAAAAAGAAGGCAGAGCGCCATTACGAACTCGGAAAGAATACAAAAGTTGAAAATCACAAGTCCACTGCTTACCGATACGGCCGCTCAAGCGATCTCGAGCGTGTCATCACCAACCCCGCTGGCGTCCATAGCGGCACTGTCCTTCGGCGTCGCGAGGTGCCGAACAGCTTGCATACTGGACGACGAGTCCCCTAGAAACCCGTCGAGCTTGCGGACTTGCCAATCCGGGACAAAGACTTTCTTGTGCTCCTCGGTCAGGAACACCTCGGCCTCGGCTGTCAAAGGCACGAACTCCAAACCCAAAGCAATTGCTAAGGGGGAGGCCCCCGCCTCTGCCGAAGCCGATGCCGCTGCAGGGGTCGGTGGCCGTTGAACGACGGAAGCCTACACCGCCGCCTGCTCTATAGCAACAACAACTGTCTTCGGCCTTGGTGAGGACACCTTGGTGGCCACCCTCTTCCTCTTTCTCGGAGCCTTGCTACTCAGGACCCCGCGCTGTGCCAACATAGCATCGAAGTCCATGGTTTCTGCAACAAAAAGAAAAGAGGATTATGCACAAGTAAACCCAAACTCAAGAAGAAGAACGTGAGGCTAAAAATAAATCGCATAATAGGGTTTATGCGGCTGAGACCCCCCTGAAGAGCACCTCCTCGGTCAGGTCCCTCCAATCGAAGTTCGATCGATCGAGAAGCCTCTGAACCTTCTCTTCTTCATCAGGGCTGAGCATCAAGCCCTCCTTCACCCTCCTCGACACTTCTTCGACCCAAGTCGTCAGGATGATCCACGGCTCTCGACTCCGGATAAGGAAGTACTTGTCCCTCCAATACTTTATCGAGTCGGGGCAGCTGAAGAGCCTGGCGCCATGCCTCGGAGCCAGGTAGAACCTGAACTCCGACTTATGCTGTTGATGAAGCCGATATACGGTCCGTAGCACCATCAAATCCGGCTCGAGCCCTGCTGCCTGACAGTGAAGGATGAACCCATTGATCAGCCTCCACACGTTCGGCATGAACTGAACTGGGCTGATCCGGAACCACCAAAGCACCTCGACGACGAAAGGATGAAGAGGCAGCCGCACCCCGACTATGAAGGCATCGACAGGCCAGAAGTACATGTTCACCGGCATCGGAGAATTGGCCCTCACTCCGGGCCCTAGCAACATCAGTTCGAACTCTTCGAGGATCTGAAAACACTCCCGAATAGATGCCAGATCCGCCTCGTTGAGTATGGAAATCATCTCCTCGGCCTCTGAAGTCTCTCTGGCGGCATTCTCCTCGAAGCTCTACCCCATGCCGTACATGATACGTTTGGCATGTTCGTCCGGCAGGTCCCGAACCCTCTGAAGTCCGGTCAGCACCCCGGGCATCCTGCCGAACTCCCCCATCCTCTGATGATCCTCAACTACGGTCTCCACTACGATCGAAGAAGGTCCTCCTACGGCTTTGCCTTTGTCGACTGAAGGAGCTTGGCTCTAGGTCTGCTCAGGAGCGAGAATAGGGGAGGTCTCTGGCCTAGGGGGAAAGCTAGACATTCTCTAAAAATAAACTAAGTGTGTGATTACCTTGATGTGACAACGACGGTCGGAAAGATCACCGGAGATCAATAAAATCTCGCCTGAAGCTCCCGCTAGTGGAAAAGAATTGCCTGAGTAAAAACTATAGAAGTGAACAA
The DNA here is from genome assembly GCA_017893485.1 of Hemerocallis citrina. Taxonomy (NCBI): domain Eukaryota; kingdom Viridiplantae; phylum Streptophyta; class Magnoliopsida; order Asparagales; family Asphodelaceae; genus Hemerocallis; species Hemerocallis citrina. The sequence continues at coordinate 221,553,707 of CM030362.1, forward strand.
ATGTGAAAGGGGAGTGAAGTTTTATAGAGGGGGCACACTAAACGAGACTAAAAGGCCTCAAGAAACTCAAAAGCCTGTGCCATTTACCTCACGACGACAAAAATGGGGAAACTCAACAGGCCTTTGACTGGTCAACGGTCAAACGGTCAGCGTGCCACATGTCATTCTCCTGGACTTCGGCAACCTAAGTCGAGCACTCTTGCCACCGACGTCCAAATGTGAGAAAATCTTTCCTGGACTTCGGCAACGTGTGCTGATCACTCTTGAAACCGATGTCCAAATGTGAGAAAAAATCTCTCCTGGACTTCGGAAATGTGTGCCGAGCACTCTTGCCACAGACGTCCAAATGTGAGAAAAAAATCTCCCCTGGACTTCAGCAACGTGTGACAAGCACTCTTGCCACCGACGTCCAAATGCGAGAAAAATCTCCCCTAGACTTCGGCAACCTATGCCAAGCGTTCTTGCCACCGACGTCCAAATGTGAGAAAATTTCTCCTGAACTTCGGCAATGTGTGCCGAGCACTCTTGCCACCGACGTCCAAATGCTAGAAAAATCTCCCCTGGACTTCGGCAACGTGTGTCGAGCACTGTTGCCACCGACGTCCAAATGTGAGAAAAAATCTCCCCTAGACTTCGGCAACCAGTGCCGAATGCTCTTTGCCACTGACATCCAAATGTGAGGAAAAATCTCTCCTGGACTTCGGTAACGTGTACCGAGTACTCTTGCTACCGACGTCCAAATGCTAGAAAAATCTCTCCTGAATTTCGGCAACGTGTGTCGAGAAAAAATCTCTCCTGGACTTCAGCAGCGTGTGTCAAGCACTCGTGCCACCGACGTCCAAATGTGAGAAAAAATCTCTCCTGGACTTCAGCAGCGTGTGTCAAGCACTCGTGCCACCGACGTCCAAATGTGAGAAAAAATCTCTCCTGGACTTCGGCAACATGTGACGAGCACTCTTGCCACTGACGTCCAAATGTGAGGAAAATCTCTCCTGGACATCGGCAATGTGTGCCGAGCACTCTTGCCACCGACGTCCAAACACGAGAAAAATTTCCCCTAGATTTCGGCAACCTGTGCCGAGCACTCTTGTCACTGACGTCCAATTGTGAGAAAAAATCTCTCCTGGACTTCGGCAACGTGTGCCGAGCACTCTTACAACCGACGTCCAAATGTAAGAAAAAAATCTCCCCCGACTTCGGCAACGTGTGCCGAGCACTCATGCCACCGACGTCCAAATGTGAGAAAAATACTCTCTTAGACTTCGGCAACGTGTGCCGATCACTCTTGCCACCGACGTCCAAATGTGCTTAAAAATCTCTCCTAGATTTCGGCAACGTGTGCCGAGCGCTCTTGCCACCGACGTCCAAACGCGAGAAAATGTGTTGACTGGTCAACGGTCAATGGTCAACGGTCAACTCAACACGTGTCATCCTCTCAAGGTCCCTCTCGACTTCGGTAGCATTCGTCGAACCTCCTCGACTTCGATCTCCACCCAGACACGTGTCAACCCACCGAAGTGGCTGAGGGGGTCGGCAACTGGCGCCAAGCGCTCTTGCCACCGACCCCCAACTGAGGGGAAAACGCCTACGCGCAAGAGCAACCGTCCGATGGCTAAGATTTTCGCGCCGAAGGCTGATGAACGCCCCAGATTTGGCCACATCGATATTCAATCGATTAATTCCTTTTTCTTGTTTATTAATTTGAATTAATTATTTAAAAATTGCAAAAAATAATTAAAAATTCAGGAAAATTAATTAAAAATTCTAAAAAATAATTATAAATTCAGAAAAATATTTTTGAGCCCATGGATAAATAATTATTAATTAGAACGATTAATTAGTACTCTTTGAAAATAGATCACCACTTTGTAAAATTAAATAAATAATTCGAAAAATAGTTAAAAAATTGGAAAAAGTCACCAAAAATCCAGAAGAGCCTAAGAATGATTTTGGGCATGTTGCCAGCTCAGAAAAACACTGTTACTCCTCAAACTAGATCCGAACTCCCTTTAAGAACTCCGATAAAGTCTCGTACGCCATTGAAACAGTAAAACAACTCCTCAAAGGCTGTAACACACAGTCTTTAGGACTGGGGGCTCATGATATGGCCAAAAATGGGATTAAATCGGGACCATTCAAATCGGGCGCGGATCTTCAAGCTCACAGGGGCAAAACAGTAATTTCACCTACAGACGGGTCCGAAATGGAAACTGGGTCTCTTCTTCAGGGCCTAAAACCCATAAACAGATCTACCCTATTGGATAAGGGTCCCAGCCCGTTACAAACCAGTTCAGGAGGATATAGAGAAATCAAAATTCGTAATTATCCCTAAGAGGTGGTTTGAACCACTTCTATCCATCCACACTGGGAAGTAGAGATTCGTTCTTATCTCGAAACGGATCCCCACGGCGACTATAAACCATTACAATGTAATGAATCTTTGCCTACCTAAAGCTCTTTCTTAATCAACCTGGTTATTGACAAGAGTATCGGAGGGTTCGTCGCCGAGATCCATCCCGGTGTTTCGAACTTTGTGCAGGTTCGTGGCAGCGGCAAGGAACGAGTCAACATATAGGCAGAGTCAACAGGTTCGCTCTACTGTTTTCCTTAAAAGAACTTACAAATTCGTCTGTTTGCTCCTACACCCGAAATCAGGAGCAACAATGATGATGCAGAAAAAGTATGCATGAGATGGATGCATGATTGCATGAACGCATGAGGCTAAAAGAAAAAGAAAAATGTAATTGAAAAAGAAGCAGTTTAGAAAATTTAGGCTATACAACAATGCATTGATCAAGACCCTAGGGGTATCAGGGTTATGACCAAAACATTAAGGTTTTAAAACAGGTGTGATCGTCGATCATTTGGAACAATGTTTCTGTAAGAATTGGTATTTGTCAGAATGCTCCATGAGGTCATGCACTTATTTAATACACGATATTAGTAGCATAAGAAACATTTCTCGCATTCAAACACATAGGTTCAAAATTTTGTTATTCCCTCAAGAATCGATAGGGATGACCAACTGACAGTGATGTGAGTTGGTGTTCCGTTATCAGGGATACGATCATAATGAGCCTAAGTGCTCGACATTCGGATTGGTATTTGTCAGAATACCAATCCGATTGGTGTTTCTGTAAGGATTGGTATTTGTCAGAATGCTCCATGAGGTCATGCACTCATTTAATACACCATATTAGTAGCATAAGCAACATTTCTCCCATTCAAAAACATGGGTTCAAAATTTTGTTATTCCCTCAAGAATTGATAGGGAAGACCAACCGACAGTGACATGCGTTGGTGTTCCGTCGCCAGGGATACGATCATAATGAACCTAAGTGCTCGACATTCAGACTCAAGAAGTCAATGAATAGAAGAAACTATCACAACATGACTTTATCCTCATCATCGCCCAAAGTCACGAAGAGTGGTTTGGGTACGGGTTTTCCTGGCATTTTTTTTTTTGGGCTATCCAGACATTTATAAACGCCGGGATAGACCGTACCGGCGTTTCTAAAAAAACGCCGCCAGAAACGTCGTTAAAGCAAGCGTAGGGACAAATATAGGGTCTATCCCGGCGTTTTTCAAAAACGCTTGAAAAACACCGCTATAGCCTATATCTATCCCGGCGTTCATTTGAAAAAATGCCAGTATAAAGCTTTTGCTAGAAAAAATGGAAAGGTAATCTATCCCGGCGTTTTTGGTCAAAACGCCGGGATAGGTTATCAAACTTTTTTTTTTAAATAGCACTCTGTCCGGGCGTTTTTGTCTAAAAACACCGAGATAGATAGGTAACTTTTTCAAAAAAAAAATTTGAATTTAAAAAAAAATTAATAATAAAAAATATCCTACATAAAAAAAAAACATATATATGGAGTACAAGAGACTTGACATTAAGCCATGCAATACAACAAAAAGTCAATCAATAGTTACAAATTTAAAGCCTACAGTACAAGGATAACAAATCTGCTTTCTTCAATAGCTCTGGTCTCCTCAGTGGGAGTGTGACAAGCTCATTCAATGTTTTCTTCACATCTTCAAGTGCACCTATATAGTCAAACTTCACCCCTACTTCATCTGGAGGAACTAGGAACTACCGCCAATATAAAATTACTCTCGTACTCATCCTTGGCAAGGCTCTGTGGTTTAAAAAATCGATGCCACAAAGAGACTAGCAATGTTAAGGAAGATACAAAGAGTAGATAATAGATGTATAAGTGCAGGGTATAAGTGTATGCACACCTTTAGATTTAGTGAATGCTTCATATAAACTGCCTCCTGTTCCCTTAGCCTTGATATTGCAATATCCAAGCTTTTTAACAAATTACAACAGTTAAACAACCATATTCATAGCATTCATAATCTCACTGGGGTAAGACTGTGGATGGTTGTTCATGAATAAAATGTACAGTTCTCATCAATGGGTGAAGTATATGCATCAATCTTAGCACAAGTATCGGATAATGAGCAGAAACTTAAGGACTTCAGAGAATTTCATTTGTAAATAGGATAAGATCACAGAGGGAAAGTCGAACTGTTCGAGTACAGTAACTGCTAAGCATAGATAGATCATAATAAACAGGTAAATATTCGAGCTCAAATCAGGCTATCTTCAAGAAAGTAGTAAGCATTGATCACATCCTAGCAACTCTGAACATAATGGAAACTAGATCCACATAGGGATAGACCTAAAAGATTAGCCCTTTACAACCCATCCTCATGGGCAAAACAATAAAAAATATCTAATATCAGGAGGAAATTTCTAATATCTAAAACAAAAACAAATAAATACATAAATAACTATGATACATGCAGAACAATTGAAAGAATGACATGTCCTATCAACCCAATTTGAGTAAGATTGTCAAACGAGTCTTATTACTCTCTATTAACATAAGAAAAACGATCTTTCAAAATAAGAAAAAGAACAAATTGCTATTTGTCAAAAGAATACCATAATTATGCTAGCATTTTGAAAAGTATAAACGGATTTAAGAAGAATTATACCTTACGATAAGATAACAAGACCAAGGTACATTGATGCACACAAAAATGTAAACGATATTAGACCCCTGCAAGCAGATTCCAAAAAGTAATGTTGACTAATGTGAGGACACAAAAACTAATAGAAACACACGCAACATAAAAATAATAAGAATAACAAATAACAATATAAGCGTTCCCATCTCTGTAAATCTTACCAGATGACTCCCCATGAAACTCCATTGCAAGGCTAGGCAGTTAAAACCGGTTTTTGGAACTAATCGGTCTAAGAGCGATTAGTGATTAATCGGTTAATCGAAAAATAATCGGGAATTAATCGGAAAATCATTATATATATATATATATATAAGTAAGTAAAAAAAGATATATCCTGATTATATAGTAACCCTAAATCCTAACATAAAATTATTATTAGATTATCAAATGGGGACATATAGTTATAAAGAAAAAGAAGAAAGTACTTTGTTTGAACCGAGTTTGGATTCTGGATGTGGGTTGGGTCAAGTTTGCTGGTCGGTTCTATCAAATAAAAACAATCAAGGAGGTGGAGCAGCGCGAGCAGCAAGAGGAGGAGGAGGAGGTGCAACAGATGCGGGCCGGGTCAAGTATGCGACGGCGCAGGGGGGCAACGGCGGGTCGGGTTTGGGTTTGCTCGAGGAAGAAGAGAATCAGTTTGAGTTTAGGTTTGTGCGAGAAAGAAGAAGACAGCGGCGACATGTCGAGTTTGGATTTGCGCGAGAACCACAAGGGGTTTGGATTTTGGATTTAAATTTGAGTGTGTCGGATTGAGTCCAAATAATACAAACGAGCATGAAAATTAGAGGATGAGATTTAATCGGTTAATCGGCAACTTAAAATCGGTCGATTAACCACTAATCGGCCGATTATAGCCGATTAAATCGCTAACTATTGAAATATTATAAATCGCTAAAAAAATAATCGTTTAGCCTCCGATTAGCAATTAATCGGGAATAAATCGGACGTAATCGGAAATTTTAACTGCTTAGTTGCAAGGGCAGGGTCAAACCTCTGCAAATTTCTCAGGATCACTTGAATTCACTCTTCTTGATATCAGATCATCATAAATATCTGAAAGATGGAAGCAAGTTATTATCTAAAGTGATAAGCAGTTGTTGGCTGTATTTTTTAATTAGCAGTCAATATGCTATAAAATGCCATTACCATACACTGAAAATAGGTTGTTCATTACACCTGCATTTTGTACAAACAAGTTCTTATTATCAATTAGATTATGAGAAGAATAATATATTTGAAGGATGTAGTATGGAAACTGATAGAAATTAACCTATAAATAAAAATGCATATCGAAGAATGTGGACCTTTGTAAATTCTTTGTAAATTCTTGTAAAATCCTTGTGGCTTGTAGTGTAATTGATTACATATGGCTAGAGCACAAAACAAAGGTAACCAAAACCTTCATATTAGTACCTACACGAACAAAAAACTTTCATAAATTTAAACATAAAAAATATATTTTATTGCATGATCCATATTAAACAGTACCTGAGAAAATATGGATCCAAAGCTGACCATCATCAGAATTTCTGAGAGCTGCTTTTTGTTAAATCGAAAAGCTGCTTTCAAATAGTACTGGAGAAAAAAGTCTCAAGTAAGTTCCAAATCATAAACAAATGTGCAAAATTTAAGTGAAATATGTCGGCTGGGACCTTTTCATTACTTACAGTTTTAAAGCAAGTCTATGTCGTTATTCAACAATGTTATACTTCAATCAGTAGTTTTGTTTTACTTTATCAGATTGAATAGCCAAGGTGTTGTACAGGTTGTGTTTTATGAGATCAAAAGGGAGAGGGGCTGATGCATACTTCTCTACATCAAGAAAGACTAACAATTTTTTTCTAAAATAAAGTTAATAAGGTTGAAACTTGACAACATTTAGAAGATTTTGTTCTTCTAGTTGTTGGCTATAATTGAACATGCTTGGAGATGGCTCCACCTTTTACTATATAGTGCATTTGAATTTTTACTCTATTTTTTATTAGTAGCTGTGTTTCACCAATGATTATCAAACAAATATTTTTTTCACCATAGATAATGTTATGTTCTCTTTTTAATAATAGGCAGCCTGATACTTATTGGAGGTAATCATCCCAAAGTTCTATTCTCATAAACTTGATCATCTAGTAGCTTGTGCAACTTTACAAATCTCCTTCATTCATACAAATATGTATCCAAATATTTTCCTACACCTTATGAAGCATTTTACAGTATGTGTATAGTTTTGTTGAAAACCACAGTTAGCCATCTATACAATTATCATTTAAACATCAACCTATTCTGATATTGTTATTAAAATCCCAAATGAGCCATGTATCAATATTTTTTGCCTGGAATGTTTTCACTTCGGGAAAGGCCTAAATTAAATTTCAAAGCAGTTGCTAGCATGTTTGCATTGAAAAATAAAAAATAAAAAATAAAAAATAATGCGAAAACTGATTAAAGTGTGTTATGGTGGTTCAACTGGTAGAGTGGATTATGGAGATGTTCAAAATATGATTTAAATTTTTTATCTTATTTCTACAACAAACTTGTTCGCTATTAAATCTCATCATAAAGGCTCCATTTCAAACCTTAACTATGTCTAATCCTGTCTCTTGTTATCCACTTCCTTCTATATTCTTCCTTTCTTAGCCTCAACATCATTACTATAAAAAATTACTGATCTCTTCAACCTCAATACATCTATTTTTTTTTTCTTTGCTTCTAACCTACATTAAGGCTCTGTTTGGAAACATTTAAGTTGGAGAATGGAAATGAATGGAATGAAAATGAATGGAGAGGAATGGAAAGAAAGGGAAAATGATGAATTAACTTTATAAGTTGTGTGTGTTTGGCAACTGGTGGAATGGAATTGACTTTTTTTGTTTCCATTCCCTAGTCTTGTTTGGCAAACACTGCAATACTATGAATTACTGCATTTTAAAAAACCTATGTTCTTAGGGAACCTATGTTTTTAAACTCAAAACATCAAACAAAAATTTATTTATTTATTTATTTATTTATTTTAATTAGAAATAGTTTTCAAGATTGCGCTATTATTTTGATCAAGCTAGATTCTCCATTCCTTTACGCAGCTTTCCGAGGGGGGTTGGGGTCGGAATAGAAATTGATTGAGATCTTTCTCTAGGGAATGAAATTTAGTTGTTTCCTTTGTTTTCTTTTTCAAAACAAACATGTTGTGGAATAGGATAAGATGGGCTTATCCGCAGTATTCCATTCCTTTCCCTAATTTTTTGGGTTCCCAAACGCACTCTAAAGGATTCTCAAGCATTAGTTCTCATGTGCCTCCGTTAATCCTTGCTGGATGCATTGCCTAGAAGTGGCTTATGAAAATTTTCTTTATAACATTTTTCATGATTGATTGGCTGCAAGTAATTGCTGGTAATGTCAGTAATGTTTTATTATTTATTTATCTTTGGCCATGTACTTTTAGTCCTTGCATTAGCAATTATTCTATAAAAGGAATGTCACGCTGTATGAGGAAATTGTCTCGTAGAGAGTAATTATAAATTTATATTCACTTCATAGGACTATACCTGAATGTGGAGAAAAGTTTTGGCATGAGCAGCAAGAATCTGATATCTCGGATGCTTAATGCACCAATGATCTTTCTATTAGGCGCATCTACGACAGGAAGTCCACCTATTTGATTGTCTTTCATGCGTTTGAATGCTTCAAGAATTAGCTCATCACTTCTATCTGATAACCACATATAAAATTATCAAACCTCAGCAATCAAATAAACTAACTATTATACACAGAAATTATGAACATTGGAGGATTTTCTCATTAACAATACCCCACTTTTTACAAGGAAAAATGCATTGATGATGCAACTCACAACGTTAAACTAAACATCCTCACTTAATATGTAAGAAAAAAAAACTTAAAATATAAATTTGGCTACTATAGATTTACTTCTATGAAGTCTACTATCAATTGCTCAAAACTCATCACTAATCTCCTCATGATTGAAGCCAGGAAGGGGAACCAATTTATTTTTCAATAAACCAAACTACTGGCTTGTAAACAACAAAAAAAACCACATATTTGTGAAAACTCGGATTAAATCAAAGATATACACAAGTTTTCAGTAAATTGATAGACGAAACCCTAGATTTGGGGATAAAAACTCACCTAGGGTTAGGGTTCGGGAATCGAGGAGGAAGGGACGACGACAATAGGGCTAAGAGAGGGACGGCAAGGAGAGACTGGCGACGGGAACGGCAACGAGGGGTGTGCGTTGGGGACGGCGACGGAGGAGTGGCGGCTAGGAGAGGGAGACCGTAGGCGGCCAGGGCTCTCGTGGTGAATAGGGAGGGGAGGCGGTCAAGGAGGAGAACAGCAAGGGGGAGAGAGAGAGTCGGCGGCGGCGGCGGCGACGACGACGACGAGGGGTGAAAGTGGCTAGAGAGAGAAATTTAGGGGAAGCGGGGACGGGGATAGGGAAGGATTGGGGTTTGTTTTATTTTTTAAAATAAATTTCATGACCTATGCCCGCGCATAGTCAAAACGCCGGGATAGATATACAAATTTTCTATATAAAAAATATTGCCTTCTATCCCGGCATTTGTACTCAAACGCTAGGATAGAAACGCCGTTATATTCCTTGCGGTTTAATGACCAAAACATTAAGGTTCTAAAACATATGTGATCGTCGATCATTTGGAACAATGTTTCTGTAAGGATTGGTATTTGTTAGAATGCTCCATGAGGTCATGCACTTATTTAATACGCGATATTAGTAGCATAAGAAACATTTCTCCATTCAAACACATAGGTTCAAAATTTTGTTATTCCCTCAAGAATCGATAGGGAAGACCAACCAACAATGATGTGAGTTGGTGTTCTGTCATCAGGGATACGATCATAATGAACCTAAGTGCTCGACATTCGGATTGGTATTTGTCAGAATACCAATCCGAGTGGTGTTTCTATAAGGATTGGTATTTGTCAGAATGCTTCATAAGGTCATGCACTCATTTAATACACAATATTAGTAGCATAAGCAATATTTCTCCCATTCAAACACATAGGTTCAAAATTTTGTTATTCCCTCAAGAATTGATAGGGAAGACCAACTGACAGTGATGTGAGTTGGTTGTTGGTTTTCCGTCGCCAGGGATACGATCATAATGAACCTAAGTGCTCGACATTCGGACTCAAGAAGTCAATGAATAGAAGAAACTATCGCAACATGACTTTGGATCCTCATCATCGCCCAAAGTCAAGAAGAGTGGTTTGGGTAGGGGGGCCTCTTCCTTTTGTCTTAAGAATTCCAAGAATGAACTTGATTAGTGGTTTGCTAATTACTCCGTCATAAATCATAACGAAGAAGTTTTGATCTCAATAAGGTCTCAAGACATCTCGTGAAAGATGGATCAATGGGTATAGTTGATCGTTCCATCCAAGGTCGTTATTAAGATCGAGGGTAAAGGGGACCGATATCTTTGCCTCAACAAAGCCTTAGGGTAGTTCTCCTAGGCTTGACTAAATGCATGGTTTAGTCATTCCTCATAGCATAAAAAGCTCGGGGGTGATCTTATACTAGCCTCAAGACATTCCCAACGAAATGGACCAACAGGTTTAGTTATTCACTCCGTCCTTGGCTAGAGTACGATTTGTTCGGTCAAGAGTTCCTAGATCTTTGCCTCGAGAAAGCCTTGGGGGATTGACCACATGGCTATTTTAGTTGTTCCATTCTCGAACAAAATGTAGGCGGTGATATACTTGTTTCCTCAAAACAACCTAGGATTTTGACCCTAGGCGGATTAATGGGTTGTTAACCATCTTTCATTGGTAGACAGGTTGATGAGGACATCTTTCCTGTTTATTTAGGATTTTTATTTCAGTACCATTTTTGTTCCTGACAATTATAGCCATATGTAATCCTTTTTGTACTTTTTAGATTTTGAGAATATTTTGAGATTTGTATCAAGATGTATTTTGAACCTATTTATAGGTCTTGAGATTAATGAGAAAGCATGTTATTCTTGATTAAAAAAACTGTGTTGAGTTTTTGCACTTCCTCTCTCTCTTTGTGTGATACAAGTGAGATCCAAATTATTAGGGTTTGTGATAAATCCTAATACAATTTTAGGGTTAGTGATTAACTCTATAATCTACTCCAAATTAATATCCACAAATAAAACCAATTACAAAAACCTAATTTTCCTAATCCCCAAACTGAACCCAAATCCCCTACTTACTGTTCATCTCTCCCACCCTTTCCCCCGACCAGTTCCGGCCACCCCCATCTCCGGCGACCATCCCCCCTCAGTCGCCGTCCTATCGGTGCCGCCCAGGACCCCACCTCCGGCCTTCCTTCCCCCCCTCCCGTTCCCTTTCGATAACAGACAAGACCCAAATCCTGCTTCCTTCCTCTCTGCTTCGATCGCCTACCGCGCCACCAACGCCGCCCCCGTGCGCATCCGCCGGCGCCGTCGCACCTCGCCGTCGACGCCGCCCCCGCTCGCCGTCAACCCCGCCGTCGGCCAGATCTGCCAGCCCCTTGGCCCTGTTGTTGCCTTTGTTCACTGTGATTGCTGTGCTTTTGGTTGTTGTCCAACTCTAAGATCTACGCCGGTTTCTTCGCATTCGGTATACTCTTTCCATTATTAAATATTTGTATTATCCTGTCCTATTATCTATTATATTATCTGATTTGTCTGTCGTCCACAAAAAGAACTGAGATTGAGTGTTCCACATGCCTGAATAGAGTACGAATCAATATTGAACCTATTACTAGCTAAAACACCTAGGGATTTAATTATTGATTGTAGAGTTGAATTATTAATTGGGATTGTTAACGTGATTCAGTTCTTGAAAATCCATCCAACCAATTAATTGTTTAAAATTCCTAACTTTAATCCGCATAACGTATTGGTAAAATTAACCCATTAAGATTCTTGGAAAATTCTCTATTTTAGGGTTAGTTTTACATCATTTTGGTATCAGAGCGAAGGTTCTTAAAACCGTAGTTCTTGCATCATTTAGGCATCAATTTTGCATTCATTTAGGATTGTGTAGTCTTTTATTTTTTTTCTTTTTTTTTATTTTAGGTCATTTCAGATTTTTTTTTTTTAATTAGGACACACACGACCCCTAGTTTTTCACTTTTGATGAATGTGTCTTCGCAGCACCATCACAGATCCTGAAGAGCCTTTTTTATCCCTTCCAAATCACCCAATTAGGAACCGTAGACTTTTCCGACCTGAAATGGACAACCCTGATATTTCCGCTTCCCTAGCTGCCATCCAAGCAACTCTTACCAATATCAATCAGAGGCTTAAGAAAGTGAAGTTAAATCAAACCATTGTCCCTGAGCTTCATGCCAATCGTCAGATCCCTCAAGAAAATGTTCGTGACGATCAACGTCAAGAACGTGACCCTAACGAACAATATAAGAAGAACGTTAAGGCTGACGTTCCCCAGTTTGAAGGCCACATGGAACTCCAAGCTTACCTCGATTGGATCCGTGCCATGGACCACTACTTTGTGTGGTTTGACATGATCGAAGCCCTAAAGGTTAAATTTGCCACTATAAAATTGACGGGTAAAGCTCAACAACACTGGACCAATCTTGAACATACCCGCAGAGGTCGAGACCTGGCACCCATAGCCACTTAGGAGGCCATGAAAGAGAAGCTCACTGATAGATATGTACCGTTATCGTTCCATACCCGATTGCTAGATTCATGGAACCAACTGTATCAAGTAAGTAAATCCACACAAGAATATGTTGATAAATTTGATGACTTCCTAATTCGGTGCAATGCTTTAGGTAAAGAGAGTGAAGAACAAACTCTCTCTAGGTTCAGGATTGGATTATGAGCCGATCTGAGAAACGAGTTAATTCATACAAATGTGGACTCAATAGCGGCAGCCTACGCCCTAGTCCTCGATACGGATTCCCTTAAAGCTAGTTTCCATTACAAGTCCAGTGATTCGATGGATCATTACTCTAGAATGAATCCTCCTGACCCCTCTAGACCTGGGCACTCCTCTCCTCAGTACCCTAACAAGTCTTATCCAAATAAACATACTTCAAATTCCTATTCACATATAAATGACAACACGGGTAAGAACACTGAAAGAGACTATTCTAAGATTGATCCTATCACTAAGTGCTATAAATATAAGGGATATGGCCATGTTGCTGGAAACTGTCCCAGCCCAAGTATAATTAATATAGTAGAGGGTACCGCAGTCATCGCTGATGAGCCCGACAATGAGTTTACCTTTGAACCTAATATAAGTGATGACTTTGATGAAAAAGATGATGACCAGTCTCTCAATTGTATTCAGCCTGTCCCGTCACTTCCATTGAGTATACCTGAGTCACTCATTCCTTCCCAAGTCACTTGGCAACCCATCGATTTTACCCCTGTGTTAGAACATCACAAAGTCACATTGTGGCCCGTTATCTGTAATAATACCTTTTTTTATTCCAAACCTTGCAAGGATGTTGGATTCTATAAATCAACATATGGTAGTGTCCTTGATTTCTTTATAGGCTTCAGCCTCGGTCCACATCGTAAAGTATTTTGTGGTGGTGAGAGTGAAGGCTTTATGGTGACACATTATCTATTGTGTTGCGAAGTGGTCCTACAACATCCAACCCCCACATCACGGGGCTGAGAGACGATGCAACGACGATAATGGAACATGAACTTGTTTGCATGAAGCTGACAGTAATGACAGAAACATACAAAGTCGGCATAGTTTTTCTCTATGGTAGGCCAGAAATAACCTATTCTCATTATCTTCTTGGCAGGCATTTGTGAGTTAACGTGCCCGCCTTAGACACTAGAATGTTCTTCTTTGACAATCTTAACAGCTTCTTCTTCATTGAGGCATCGCAACAGAATTCCCTAAAATAATTTCTTATACACTATCCCTCCAATGATAGTGTAACTATAACTCCCGTTTCCTATTGTACGAATTATTTTCTACGTATTCTTATATTTCGAGTATTTATAAATCTTTCTGTTTTTTTAAACTCAGCTGCATACGATTAGGATATTCAATTATTTTGTTAATGCCCATTCTAATTATTAATTATAGTTGTAATCATTTTCAAATAATTAGACATTAAACCCAAGCCCAAAGCTCAAACCCTATAACCCTAATCTTTATCCAAACCCGAAACTCTTTACCCTAAATCCTACATGAATTCTCCAAACTGCACAACTACCACCTCCATAATCTCCACTAATCCATTTTTATCTAACTAATTTTTCCGCTATGTATTTAATCAGTGATTGCCTTCGAAACCTAACACAGCCCAACATTAGCCCCTTTGCTGCCCCGTCCTCCATTGCACACACCCTGCTCCCCTACTCGACCACTCCACCCTTGTTGCCAATCCCAACCTCCTTCCTCCTCATCTCAGCCACCACCTTCAATCTACTGACGCACCACCCAAACCCGACCCTACTGCCATCTCCTTCAACCTGACACCCCTTGCTGCCCCTCTCACCTACCAACTCCATCTCCTACCACACCGACAGCCACCTCCATACACCCGATCAGCCATCAACCCATTAACACCCTCAACCTCCAACACAAACTCACCCCGACTGCCTCCCTACCTCTCCATCATACCCGACATCCCGAACATCACCTCCTTGAACTCCAATAGCCCCTCAAACCTGATGTTTTCACTGTTGTTGCTACCCCTGCTGGCTTTGTGGCTAATTTTGTTTGTGTCGTTGTCGTCATTGCCATTTTTGTTGTTGTTGTCGTTCTTATTGTTGTTGTTGTTCTTATTGTTGCTACCGTTCTTCCCGTTGTTGCTGTTGTCGCTGTCATTGGTTGCTATTGTCGTTGCTACTTCTTCCTCGTTGTAACCGTCGTTAAAGGCAAGCACTTCTTGAACTCTTGCAAATAGCCAACTCTTATTGATCTATCGTATTGTCCACTTGTTGGTGATCTTCGCTTGATCTACTCGAATCTTGAACCCATATATATATATATATAAATATTCATGTTAAATCATTGGTAATGTTTCCTTTAAATTCATAATCATAGAGGAACCGATAAAGAAAATCCATTATCATGATCATTATATGCATACACTACTCACGGTTATAATCACCTAGTTATACTAATACTACGTGGTAGAATTATTTTAGAAATTATTAATATTGATTGATACTTTTATCGCATGTTAGAATCATGATTCTCGTAGACATGTACTTTATATAAATTCCATTTGTTTACTGAATAGAAAAATGAATGCACTTCTGGCTATATTCCAACTTTGTGAATCGAAGCTTTAAAACCAAGTAATAGATTTTTCTGCCCTATTATCTTGCCTAATTTAGTGTAGAGATTTAGAACCAGTTCCTGTAACCAAAATTAAGGTTTTATAGATGTATCTTGTATCCCTGTGAGTGCATATTCTAGATTATCTGACGGTTTCACAAACCGACTTGTAGGTTGTGAGTTTATTTATTCAATTTTTAGTGTGGTAATGTCTGATTTTCCAGATTTCTTGATTTAGATGTATCATTCCCGTAAACTGCTTGACATAACGATTTATTGATGGAATTCTGATCTGAGACAGACCTGAATATTAATAGACACTATTAGGAGTCAGATTCTAAATTTTGAAAGATTTATTAATGATTTTACAATAGAATTATTAATATGAGAAGTTGACCCTATACAGTTGCCTGAACATTGTACCTGTAAACATATGATAGTTAGGTCTAGCTACTTACCTTAGAATGTGTCATGTGAATAGGCATTGAACCCGGGAGAGAGTATACTTTCTATAACCCATGACGGAATCAATTTTTCTTTCCTGTAACAGCAGAAAATTGAGTTATTGATGTCCAAAATTGCATTTAGATGTTCTTAAAATACAAATATGTTATTATTCGTACTTAATAAATTGAACTAAGGCAATATAGATCGATAGAAAAACTCCATATCATGCATTGCATAGTTCTGGATACTCTCTCGATACTTTCTTGATATATGCTACAAATGTTAACTTAACAATACATCACTACAATAAATATATAAGAGATCAAATGTTAACTTAACAAAACATCACTACAATAAATATATAAGAGATCAAATTGATATGAGATAAGATATGAAAATGAAAATTGTTAACTTGTTTAAAAAAAATTCCTAGTGCATTAACCATGGCTCGATACGACGACGCCTTCGGCTGATACATCAATTGAGAAGACGAATAAGCTGGTGGTGGTTCCTCCTCTATCACAGGAATCGGTATCAAGATCCCCGCTGGTACAACAGTATACTGAGATACATACAATCTTATAATGCGTTTGTACCATGTCATATAAATATCCTGCCTCGAGCCATCGTAAGGTGCTTGACATCCCAATACCATAAATCTCTGATTCTAATTTGCTACATGTAATCGATGAAAATCCGCCCAGTCAAAATTAGGCACACGACCAGTCCCTTTCACTTCATGTAATTTCTAGTTGTACGAGCGGGATTCGGGAATCTTCTGCTACAATCCGAAATGTCGAAGTATTCTATCTGGATAGCAGAACTTCACAACACCAAAGTTGACAGGTGGGGCTTTCGTCAACCAAAGCTCGCTAGCGGTTGTACACGCAGGTGGAAGTCATTCCAATTGATCGGGGGTGTAGCACACCCAATTGACACATTGTCACACCCAACTCATCTCTATAGTACGTCAGAGATGTGCATTGGTTACCGACCCACATGTGTTGTCCTGCCCAGTACACTCCTAAAGTAGGCGACATCTCTGGAATCAACAGAGCGGCCAACCAAGCCGGTGATGGCTTAACCATCCAGAGATGACCAATGTGTGTACACTCCCAACTTCAAATCTGTAACAACAGCATCGTCCCCGCCATCTACCGAAAATTCAATGCACATGCGCACAAAGACCTGTACAATGAAGCTAATGCTGCACTTCGACAACTATGCCGGTCGGCCATACTGAAGTATCCCAACAACTGTAAATACATAAGTGACACGAAATAACTGGAGGAGTTTGGGAACAGCACACCTCCAATCAGACTTACAATGTAAGCACATGTGTAGTACTGGATATCTTGGTCATTGGAGTTTTCTTTCAAGTACCCTGTAAATCTTCGCTTCAACCATGCAAGTCGGAGAAATTTACCGTCAAAAATTTCTTTATAAATTTTATCTTCTTCAGCTTTAGTTTCAACTGCACCTTCATCTTAAGCATCAGTTGTAGCTCCATCTTAAGCTTCAACTGCAACTTCAGCTTTCTTTGTAGCCCACTCAGCTTCTAAATCGATATTGAGGTAATCACGTACAATCGATACTCGGTTGAAGTCCATATTTCCCACCACGACCATCCCATCTATCGGAATCCCAAAAATCATTGCTACATCTTGGATAGTGATTGTCATCTCTCCTACCGGTAGATAGAATGTGTCTCCGGCCTCCATCACTCAACAAGAACTATAGGTAAGTGTCAATCAAGCTTCACACCCCCCATCAATCCAATTCTGTAGATCATGTGAGAACTCTTTCCATGAGAACCAAGTGCAAATTTTCTTTTGGGATACAAATTGAAAAATTCAAACAATTCATTTTGATCTATCCGTCTAATTGAAGGTTACAAATTGATTGGCTAAAAATTGTTATTTTCTATAATGACATGACGGATGGATAAATCTCAAATAACTAGATTTTACATATTTAGACTAATTTAGTCATTCTAGAACGGTTCGGATCATCCATGTGATGGCTATGTAAAAAGTTTGCACGATGCTAATCGTGAGAACTAGTGATCTATATATATATATATATATATATATATATATATATATATATATATATATATATATATATATACCGTGATCAATTTTGTAGTTGATTGAAAGTCATGCGAGGAAAATGGTGTGGGTGTGTGACATAGAAACTATGTATGCAATTTTTGTTAGTGAACTTGAGCATGTATGTATTTTCACAAGAAGTTTGATTTTGTTCAAATTTGAAGCTTATGTACTTGTTTGATATATGTCTATGTTTGGAGAAATGAAAAGTTGAGATGTTAGTTTATGTTGAGATTTTGTTTCTTGAAGTTTATGTATTTATGTTTTGTTGTTGTTGTAGATTGTGGTTTGTGTTAGTTTTTATGTGGTTGTTATTTTTTTCACATGAGATGGATGGGAATGATTATGATCGGATTAAGTATGTTGATGCTGCTGTGTGAATGAGATGGATGAGATTTTTGTATGCAGCAAAATGTTATTATTTGTTTGAAAATTTTGAGCCAGATTAGTCAACATAACCTGTTATCGCCAATAACGGGTTAGGTTGAAGAAATCAAACAGATAACTTGATTTTCTTTTAAAAAAATCTCTTCAACTTAATCCGTTATTGGCGATAACGGGTTAAGTGAATTTAACCTGTTATCGACATTGACGGGTTAAATTGAAGAAATCAAATAGAGATATTGATCGTATGAGGACCGTCTACAAGTTATGTGCATGGACTATAGAGGCTACCTACATTAACATAGTTGTTTGATATAAGGTAAAATATGATAAACTAAAATGCACCAATTATGCTTAAAGTTTTGTTCACCAAATTTTGTTTCAGGAAAGAACACTACTCTTGTGCAAGCCATAGATTTATAAAACAAATAAGCTACTTGTTAGCTAAAATTTTCATCGAATCTTTGATTTCTTTTGAAAGCGGATATAAGAAACAAAATAAATTGAAACAGAGTTACCGGCCTATGGGGAAGTCGCGCGGATCGCACTGCCCTAAGAGTTGATCCGCGGTCTTATGTGCAGACGCTTCGCAGATGCTCCTAGTGGTAAAACCTCCGGTATCACCGGCATCTCGCTGTCGCACACAACGCCGAGAGATGACCCGAACTTAGCCTTGCCCAGAACGAAGGCGAAAATGAAAGGGAGCGGAAGCAGCGAAGGAAATGGCCTGCGGATTGGTAAAGCAGCGAAGGAGGATTTTTAGTTTTTTTGTAGTAGCAAAACGGAAGGGGGGTTTGGAATATAAATACACACAAACGTATGAACGTTGGGAGAGAAGGAGGCCAGAAAAATCGGATCTGAATAACTGATCCAACATTTTAGGAGGAAATAGTCAAAGGATAAAAACAAATAGCAAAATGATTTTTAGGCCTCAACCCGAACCCGAAGAGCAATTCGGATCGGCATTCGTATCCGCAGATGCAGGCGCGCACACCCGTGCCCACTACGCGCGCCGAACCGAACCAGGCCGGGCGGCGGCGGCGATGCGCGTGTGGCCCACGGGTTCACTCCACACCACACTAGACTACAATGGGATAAAGAGTGGTTTGTATTATATACACTCACATGGTGGTCATTCCCACCGATGTGGGACTAAAGGAAAAGAAGGAATCTTGGGTTTGAAGCAAAACAGCCAACAATCCCCCCCAAAACCAAGATTCAAAGGCAGTGATAACAAAAGAGTAATGACATAGAAGTTCTGGGCAAGAGTATACTATGCATAGATGAGATGGACTACAGCCTTGAATCTCACGTAGTGACTATTGTCTTTGTCTGAAGAAGTGCTTGATGGACTACGCCTTGAATCAGACTTCTTGACTCAGATTCAGAAAATAGCACACATAGTACGCTAGAGGTTCTTGGGTCTATCGGGTGGCGCTTTTGAATGGCCATGCGCACTTTTCCATATTCA
Organism: Hemerocallis citrina; assembly: GCA_017893485.1. Classification (NCBI taxonomy): domain Eukaryota; kingdom Viridiplantae; phylum Streptophyta; class Magnoliopsida; order Asparagales; family Asphodelaceae; genus Hemerocallis; species Hemerocallis citrina. The sequence goes on from CM030362.1 coordinate 221,573,432, forward strand.
TGAGAGTTGTCTGGGATCGCCCTGTCCCATAGTCTCGGCCTTCACGACCTCTCATATAGGTAAGTCCTCAAAGGGTTGGTGATCGGAGTCAACCCTACATAATAATGTTTGGACCTATTAAGAGTTTAGAACTCATCCTAACCAGATCACACAGGAACACTGTCACCATAGGGATGGGATATCATTGTACAACCTCGTACAGCCACCTGGGCATTAATTAATGAGAATTTAATCTCTGAGTCAGTGTTCCATAATAGTCACCGAAATCCAGCTTGTTTCTACCCATTGAACCGGCTTCTTGGGATCTCCAGTCAGACTCGGTTGGGTTGCCACTGCTGGTGACTTACTTATAGGCTTAATCCCATCCCCCTCGATGATTCTAGGATCAATGTCCTAGACAGACCCTTTGTCAAGTGGTCTGCAAGGTTCTTTTCTGACTTTATATAGTCAAGAACCACATATTTGCCTAATAGGCTCTTGATTGACTTGAAGCGCAGCTGCAGGTGCCTGTTCATCTTAGCATTCACAGAATCATGCTTTAGTAGTTCTATAACAGATTTATTATCACAGTTTATGAAAATAGCAGGAACAGGAATATTAGTAACAGGTATATGCATAATCAAATTTCTTAGCCATTCAGCTTCTGTACAAGTAGTGTCCAAAGCTATCATTTCAGTGTCCATAGTACTTCCAGCTATAATAGTTTGTTTACATGAACCCCAGGAGATTGCAGCTCCTCCTAGGGTAAAGACATATCCAGTTGTGGATTTCACATCAAGTGAGTTAGTTACCCAGTTTGCATCTGAGTAACCTTCACATCAACGAATACTATGATGTATTCACTTAGTATAAATATAAAAATAACATTGTTATTACGAATATATCATACATAGTGTTAGATATCAGTACTATTACCTAATATAACATATTTGGTATGAAATACAAAATATTCGTTGATATTTTGTATATCAACGAATACCTCAGCTTCAGGTGGCTTGTATATGTTATCATGTAATAGGTGCGTGATAGTTGCAAAAATATATATGTACCTTGATGGTCCGGATACTAAGTCTCGTATTACTCATATATGGTGGGCATTTTGGTACATAGTGGATATCGAGTCTTGCTAGGTTAATAATCACTTGTGAAAGTTACTAAATCAACAGTAACAATCATACTAAGAAAAATTCTGGCTCACCACTTATATGAAGAAAATTTCATGTTATCGTGAATAGTTATAATTGTGATAACATGAAAATTCTGGCTCACAACGTGTTGTTATAATTGACTATTTAGATATAACACATAGTTGAAAAATAATAAAGTTGACATTGGATTCGCCAACCCGGTTCAAAAACCCATATTATTAATGTTGAAATTAGGCCGATTTCAATACCTTACTAGAGTGACATATAAGACAGTGCATACTTAACAACACGTGCTCATCCCCATTCGTCTCAACATATTTATTTTTCCAATTCAACCACTCTAGAGAGTTTAGCCCAATATGTAAAACTCATGTTTGATGAGATAACATTGTCAACCGTAGTTATACATAGGATTTCTGACACTGATCTAACTAAATTGCATATATCCACTAGGTTATAATTAAGTGTTATAGATGTGTCATTTCCCATTTATTGTACTCACTATTATGAACACAGGTCATCTGTCGTCTAACAGAAGATCTCTTTTACTCTTATACGTCTAGTGTAAGAGTATAGAATGATATAACGCCTGTAAATTCATTATCATACATGAATACCATATGCAAGTTTGGAATTTATGATACAAATCATTATCCTAGAACGACAATCTCAAGATATTGCCCTGACTTGGGATTACAAGAAAATGGACTGACCAAAATTATTCTTCCCTATATATAGGCTTACGAATACTTTGATCCAAGAATTGTCTATTATGGATGGAAACTCATGTTAGCTATTACTGCTAAATAAACATCGTATTTCAATAATTCTTACATTCCATACTTGGTGCAATTTGACTGTAGCACATTATCATTTTTTATGTAAATTTTAAAAGTTACCATACATGGATTAGTATAACATTTGATATTCCGATTATAATTATATACACTATTTATTGTAGCATAACATGTAGGGTGTATAACTCTCAGATATGTTCAAAATGGTATACAAATGGCGTGTAATTACATGATCATAGTTATGAGCATATTCATAGTAATTGCAAGCTATATAAGTCTTTATGAATGGATTTGTACATTGACATGATCCGGAGAAATATATACACAATTTTATATACATATTACATAGTGCTTGAAAAATTGGTATATCACTAACCATGACTACAATTAGTACTGTCTAAGTATATATTACCCTACATAATGTCAACATTTAACTAGTTTATCAAACAGGTTGGCATAAACTCAAATTATGATATTGGCAATTATCATAATAAAATTCCAATTAGGTAATGTAACGATTAAAGATATTTGGATTGGGAAGTATTGGTTCGTGTTCGTGTCTCACAGTTTGAATGATGAGAATGTTATTGACATATATGGAATAGATCATTATAGCATGAAACACTTTTGTTACCATTGTCTTTCATTCTTGACATAAATTAGAATATTGGATTGTTCCTACATTGGATAGATCAGTAGATAATAGATATTGTGGGACTTTAAAAGTATTACATACAAACAAACCAGAGGAAGAAGAAACATGGCCTTACTACAGTACCTTCATGCAGATGTGGTATCTTAGGTCGATACAAATAAATCTCATAATCCCATAATATATTCCTGAGCATAAATAAGGTGAGACATAGACTCTGCAGTGTTCATATTAGATATCATATAAGAAACCGAGCAAATTGAACACCGGGAATAGGCCCCAATTCACAGTTCACATGGGGCATTTGGTGTGCATTGAATTGCTAGGCCCTGAAATCTACACATACCCACTTGGGATACATACTGCTTTTGTGCTCACTTTTGTAAACAAATCAAACAATTCATAATAGGGACTGGCAGGAAAAAATTAAACATATAGCTAAAAGTGCATATGATATCATTTAGAGTGGCAATAAATAGAACAACATTCACTATCAGCATGTACAATATACGCAAGAAAATCACACTACAGTCTACATCAGATTACTTTTCTGCTGGTGATAGAAGAAAATATAGATGTCGTGATCGGATGATTGACCTTCATTCATATTTTCCATTATTGATTTGTATGTAATGATATGTGTACAGATTTGGCCCTTTTTCATTAAAATAATTTATTGCATTCTCAATTATTTATCCTTGTAATTAGTAATACAACCATGCTTGAAAAACTGGAGCCACAGTACTGACTATTGTATATGCAATGTCGGTAGGATGGGAGCAAATGCGGTTTATGGACTCTCTATCATAAATTAGTCTAGTTGAAATTTAATTGCCTACTAATGGTTTCTGAGCCTTACAAAGAGAAGGACACAAACTTTATATCCATATTTACACTCATGAACCGTGTATAGTAGCTAGCATAACTAATTCAACTTGATGGGTGCACATGTGAGTTGTATATATCCATTCTAAAATGTCCCATGTGATCATAAATAACTATCTTACTGTCATGACCTCCGAACATTATTCACAACCCATCCATGAATCAAGTTGTAATTCAAAGTTTAAACCACTGTTAGTTCTCAGTAGAAGTAGATGTTTTTGCATTGAACTTTCTTGACAAATAATCATACAAAACAAAACTATTATTTTCGATTGATGTTTGTTAATGAGTAATTAAGGACCCTCGCCAGTGAGTAAATAAAGAAGTAATTTGTTTGTTGCGCCTGTATAATTGACTGAAGGCCTATTGGACAGGTTGACTTTTTTTTTTTTATGACAACCATAAAAAGGAAACAAATAGACCTTACAGAAATTTTGCTTATAATAAACATAACACCAGAATGTACTACAATTAGAACATTCATTTCCAAGTATCTTTAGGTGTCTATAAAACTAATGGAATTTTCCATACATCATATACATGAAAATGTCATAAATCAAATTGATCAAAAGCTTTATCTATGAGATTTTTCGAATCTGAACTCTTTAGCCTTCCTCGCAAAGTTCAATTTGTATGTAACTATATACTCAGAATTAGAGCTCATTAAACTTCCTATTAACTGTATATTATTTAACCAGTTGCACCAGCAAGGATCGCATGCACCCATGTAAACTCATTTTCATTTGGATTTAAATTGAAGAAATTCTAAAGATAATAACACTTGAGTTCATATTTCTGTTGGCATAAACACTAGAAACTCTTTCGGTTCGGACTAACCACAGCTCTACTTTAGTGTGGTTTTTTATAACCATAAAACTAATGAAACTTTGTGAAACTCTTTCGGTTCGGACTAACCATAAAACTAATGAAACTTTGTGTCCTTTTTTTTTATAAAAAACTTTAGTGTGGTTTTTTTATACTGACCAAAAGTTGTGTAGTTTTTTTAAATTTTGCATTTACATAATTTAGATAATTTTAAATTTTAGATAATATTGAGTTGAAGACAGATGGAAGAAGTGAGATAGTTTGAAGAATTGATCCGGTACTGAAGGGGATTAGTAATGAAGATATGGATCTGGTCGATACTAGAGCAAATTATGATAGTTGTTTTCAGGTGTTAGAGATGTAAACGTTATGGTTTATTCAATTTGTATTCTGGTGACTGTGAACTTGGATTCTGAATAACTATGTGTGAATTTTGAAATATCGGTCAGACTAATATCTAAAGAGTTAGATGAGGTTGTTATACACTGGTGCCATTACTGGGTGATATCACCAATACATATTTATGCCTGTATAGCAAGTAGTCATTGCATTTAGTGTCAATAATCATGCTAACAATAAATATTCAGTATATGGTCAGTGATATCAGCAATTCATTAATATTTCGTGAATTTGAGGTTGTTTATTTATATATTATTATCTTAGAGCATCTGTAGTCGTTATCTGTATATCGATAATATGGATAAATGGCTAAAAAAACCGCTGCAGTCGTTTGCTATTTATCCATATTATCGATAAATCGCTACAGTAGATTGCTATATATGAGAATCCATATAACTTTTATCCATATATGAGTGACGGCACTTCGAGTGCCGTCCGACAAAAAAAATTAATTTTTTATTCGTCGGACGGCACATCAAGTGCCGTCCGTTTGAAAAAAATAATTTTTTATTCGTCGGACGGCACTTCAAGTGCCGTCCGTTTGAAAAATTAATTAATTTATCGAATAAATTATATCGCCAAAAGGGGGTCGCTGCCGAAATCCTCGGACGGCACTTGAAGTGCCGTCCGGAGATTTTCGTAATTTTTAAATTTTTTTTGAAATTTTTTTTTATATTTTTGCAATTTTTAAATTTTTTTTGCAATTTCTGAAATGTTTTCATAATTTTTTGAATTTTTTTTGTAATTATTGAATTTTTTTTTGCAAATTTCAAAAAATGGATGAAGACAAAAAAAGCCACTGGGCTCTCTTGGACGGCACATGAAGTGCCGTCCGTCCCATTCGGCTTGGTATTTTTTTTTGTTTTTTTTTTTTTTCGCGTGCTCCGATTCTTCACGTGCGCTCCGACGGCACTTCAAGTGCCGTCTTAGCTAAAAAATAGCTTTGCACGAGTGCAGTAAAAGTTGAATTTCTATTTCTATTTATCCATATATAGATATTTTTACATTCAACGACTACAGATGCTCTTAGAACACTCTTATTTACTGGTTAGACGAAGTAGTCATTGCATTTTGTATGTTTCCTTCTATGCTACCTTGATCTTGTTTATATGACCACTAGGATAATATTTTACGTAATGAAGCAAAATCTCAAGTGTAGGTCGCCACACATTCTTTTTTCTTTTTGCTCTTCTCAAATACTTGTACTCTAAATTTCAATTTTTTAAGCTTCATCATCATCAAATAATTGTACTCTAAATTTTGTTCTCTACTTCAATTCTTTCTTCTTTCTATCAACTTAATTCATACACACACAAGGACATAAAGCACCACAATTTAGACAGTAACTCTTCTTCCCATATAAAGTACCATGAAGAACGTAAACACACAATAACCTAGCTAAATTATCTATATAAAAAATAAATAATAATGATAAATCAACTCAAACTAAATTTAGGGTTTCATACCGTGCCATTGCAGATGGAGAGGGGCATGGAGGAGATGGAGAGGGGTGGAGAGGGGTTGCGTCGACGCTCCTCAAGATGGAGGAAGGAGGGATTTCAAAGAGGAGTCGACGACGGAGCTGGGATTGAGGTTAGGGTGCGATTTGGGAGATTCAGCGGCGAGGACGCGGAGCGAACTTGAGGAGCGTCGTGGAGGTTCGAAGTCAACATTCACGCCGTGAGCGGGGCTTTGTTGGAGGTTCGAAGTCTGCCTCACGTCGCGAGCGTCGTTGAGGAGGTTCGAATTTGGGGGTGGAATTCAGGCTAGGGTTTGGGGGTGAAAGTCGGGGGGTGGATTTGGGATGTCGAGCGTGCAACATCCTAGAATTTTAAATAATATTTTTGAATTTATAAATGAATTAAAAAAAATTTGTGACTTTGTAACCCCCATTTCCGCAAATGCGTATTTTCTGAGTATTTTCTGTATCTCGATATTTATAAATTCGTTATTTGTTAAATTCGTTTTGAATTTTATGTTAAAGCTTTTTTTTTCTAAACAATAGTTATAATTATTTCAAATAAACTTTGTTTTCATTTCTACTTGATCAACTATTCACATTTTAACCCAAATAAAAAAATAATAATATTATTACTGTTTGGACTATTTCAATAAATTCCTATTTTTATATAATGTTATTATTCTGATAATTGCTATTGTTGTTGTTAGTATTATTTATTGTTGTTATTATTATTATTATTATTATTATTATTATTATTATTATTATTATTGTTGTTGTTGTTGTTGTTATTATTATTATTGTTGTTGTTGTTATTATTATTAGTATTATTATTATTGTTATTATTATTTCTTTTGATTGTACGTTAAGAACCCATAATTGTGTTATTGTGAAAGCTCGCAGATTTTGATACATCTATTACTTTTAAGTACAAACCAAGTATATTATTTATATAGAACTATTCTAATTATTCGTGAAAAGTGAATCTTATTCTAATTGTGTTCTTTCAATTAACTTTATTTTCAATTAAACCCCTGTAAATTTTATTATGCAAAGCTAAGGAAAATTTGTTCATTGTATATCCCCAATTAGTCTATTTATAAATCCTATTTTTAATTATTTGATTGTTTTCCCTATTGGATTTAAAACCCAATAACCCAAAACCCTATATCTCAAATTACCCTATAAATACCCTCTTAAACCCTAATTATTAATTAACCATATTAATTAATCTCTCTCCCTAACCTGTCGCCGCTCTCATCCTCTCTCCTTTGTTTCCCTTTCGCTTCAAACCCAAACCGCCAAGCCCCATCCGCCTCTCATCGCCTCTCCGACCACCACTTCCACCGCCTTCCACTCCTCTTCATCACCCCGCCATCACCCATCCTCGACTTCATCTTTCCCCATCGCCTTCGTCCAAACCCATCGACCTTCGAACCCAAACTCCACCGAACCCATCTCCTCGCTGCCACCGTTCCGTTGACCACCTCGATCCCTCTCCGCTTTCCCCCGCAACCACCAAAGACCCATCACCTCCTCATCGTCATCCAGAACCCTGCACATCCCCTCACCGTCTCCTCTGCTGTTTCGTCGAAGAAACAGAGCGTCGAGTTCTGGTCGCTATCGTCGCTTCTCGACCGCAACGCCGCCGCCAGCTGTCACGCCCCACTTCCGAAAAATACGGAATACGAGTATGTAATAAAAGCTCAGCGAATGATTTTCATCATCCATAAGCTGTTTCAATAATCTTTACAACACATCACACAAAATAATTAGAGACGGAAGCAAAAAGGCACAACCATTCATGAATACTTGAAACAATTACCAACAGAAATTTACTTGAATCCAAATACAATATTCTCAAATAAATCAGAGTCTGGAGAAAAATAAATATCCTAGATCACATCGCCCAATTACAAGTAATATCCAATAACCAAATACACTTTATTCAAGTTCAAGCAACAACTAATAATAATTATAAAGCAAAACTCCGGCACTAGTACCTCATCTCGCCAATACCATCTGGCAGCCGTCCATCCTGATCTGCAATTAATAAATTTGCAGGAAAAGGGGAAAAGAAGAAAACAAGTACCCGTCAATTGCAAGTCGCAGGTCACAAATAGAGTAAGATACAAGCACATGAAATGAGGAAACTAACTAGTACCTGGTATAAGTATGATGTCAATCTAGACAAATTAGCATGGTAAAAGTGTCAAGTGTACACGGCATAAATCAAGTGTCAAGTAAACAAGTATCTTATAAACATGCATGAAGTGTCAAGTGTCATATAATCATGTATCAAGTATCATATTTCAAATCTCATGTAATCAAGTCTCATGTATCATGTAGTCAAGTATCAAGCAAGCAAGTATTATGTTCAGGTATCATATTCAGGTATCATGTTCAAGTATTATGTCTTGTGTGATTTACTATCTAGGTAGCACTTCATGCAGCCCACCTACATGGTTGCTACAACAAAACAATTTCGCTTTAGATTTCATAGTGGACCATACAGGGCAGTGTACTCAGGGACAAGCTCCAAGTATCATGTAATCATGTATCATGTAAACAAGCTCCAAAACCCAAACAAGATTCAGTATCATGTGTGTACGTGTCATATAAATCGTGTCAAGCTCCACATGTAAACAAGCTCCAATAACCACTAGGTTCTTCCGAGTACATGTTTCTGCACTATCCACTACTAGATCATACCCATAAATCCCAACTTGGTCACTTTTATTATTGTTATCCAATGGACATAAATGTGTGCAAAATAGTGTCAAATAAACATGATATAATCAGGTTTAGGTTCAGGGAAACAAAACAACATGCATGGATGATATACATTCACATACGAGTAAAATAGTCTATGTTCATAATCAGGACAGCAAGACCAATCAGTACTAAAACAGGAATTCTGAACTCTACAGGGATGCAAACCTAGATCCGTTGAAGGATCTAGAAACTAGACATCAACACGAATCCAACGCATATAAATAAGTCATATAGTACTTCACAACAACACAGCTCAAAATTGATTTGAATACAGAATTTAGATTCAGCCAGAAAACAGGGGAACAACTTCAAAAGCATGAAAACAGCATGAAAACTTATCAAATAATTCCACGAAAAATCTGGGGTAATCCCCTATATGTCTAGATTCAAAATAACAAGTTTCATAATATTCCAGTAAGTATAGATCAATTATCAAAAATACCAAAGCATCAAGTAAACATAGTTTAACGAATCTGGAAATCTCAACACTGCTGTACGAAAACTAGGATATTTCACAACCAGTGAATCGAAATCCAATTCTGCCAAAGGGACATGAAAATAGATAGAATTTACTAGCTTTCATATTTCACAAAGAATTTTCATACAGCATAAGGAATTATAGTGAAAACAGAGTTCTTTACTGAACAGCGCACAATTTACAGCATGAGAAGATTTTAGAAAAGAGCATGAAACACCGCATAAAATTTATCTTTAAAATTCATCAAAAATCTGGGTAGTCCCTAACATCATATAAAAACACTGAAAAAAATATTAGATCAAGAGAATATGTATAGAATAATTCTTGAAAATATTTTGTTAACAAAATTAACCCAAAAACTGAATCTAGAATAGATCGACACCTCTGTACTAAAACAGTCATAACTCAGTCATACGAAATCCAAATCAGGCAAAACCAGTGAGGTTTGAAAATAGACAAAATTATCTAAAAGCCATCTTTTATTTTGGAATTCATTTACTGACTGTAGTATGGACGAAAACAGCAATCAAAACAGAACAAGCAGCAAATACAGATTTCACACCTCTAATCAAGAACATCATAACTTTCACAATATTGATCCAAACACATCCAAACTTGAAATACAACCTAATATACATCTACACATCATGATTTAGGGTTACTAACATGTCCACACCTATTATTTCACATGGGCATTCAATCAAACACAATTCATGCAAATAATCACATACATGCATCAAAATCAAGTTTTGGGCATAACCTAGTTTATTTCCTATCAAAATTAGTGTCATAAGTCATATATGGCCAAATTAACACAATAGAGACAAAACCCATTAAGGAAAACACAAGTTTTGGTTGTCTCTAGACCCAACTACACTAGATGTAAACTTTTTGACTTGTATTAACCTAAGGAATTGTAGTACAAGTTACTTGCCTTGTTATGGAGATGAACATGATGCAATCTGTCCTAGAAGCAAAACCCACGAGCGAATCTTTTCCAAACGCGAATCCATGCAAACCCACGAACAAAAACTCCTTACGAACAAAACCCTCGATGCAACGAACAAAGTGGAGATACCCACTTGAAGAAACACCAAGAGAAGAGTTCGGTGATGTTGATGGTTGTCCTTGGTGGTACTGGCTAGCAAGGAGGAGGATGGGGCTGTCGGGTTGTATGGAGATGGGGGTTTGTAGGGTTTTTGTATGGAGATGGGGTATGATATGGTGGTCGGCCTTGAGGTGAGGGATGGAGAGGCTCGGATGGGGAAGGTATGCAGCCAGGAGTAATTAGGAGGGGGAAAAAAAGAGGTCGGGATGCTTTGGAGAGATTAATTAGGTTTAGGGTTAGGGTTTTGGGATGTTAGGGTATTTATATAGGAGATAATTGTGGGTTAATGGGTTGTGGGTATTATAATGTAGTAATAGGTATACAAATGGGTAATGGGTATTTGGTAGATTTCAAATAGAAATACAATTTATAGTGAATTCTATGGTCCTTAAAAAATCTAATCAGGGGTCAAAAATCATAGGTTTGGAAAAACCCCACCAAAATACCATCACAACACCATGGAAATGGAGATATAATGAAGATAATGAGGCCAAAAATGAAGAAAAGAAACCAAAATGATGAAAACGAACCAAAACGACGAACTAACAACACAAGGAGCTCAAAATGAAATAAAAAGAATATATATTGAAAACAAATCCAATATACCGTTCCGAAAAATACAATAGAGATAAAAATACACAAAAATAAAAAAATACACTCCAAAATACATAAAATGAAAAACAGGGGTTACACCAGCACCCTTGCCGCCCCTCGCTCATTGCTGCAATGCTAGTCGCCGCGAGCACCACCCTGGCATTCCCCTCCCGGCGTTTCTCTCCCCCGCTTCTCTGTGTTGCGGTTTGTGAAGAAGGGAGGGAGTTGGTATCGGTGTTTGGTGTTGTAGAGTAAGGGATCCCGATCCCGTGTTTGCTGTTTTGGAGAGTAGGAGACTTGAAGTTGTTGTTTTGTTGATGGTCTTGGATTGATGTGTTGCTGTTTTGTGGACTTGATTCACTTGCACGTAGATCGCACGTAGTTTCATGTTTTTGTGATCGTGGTTCGTCGCCCGGGATTCTCAACCCGTTATTCTAAAATATTCAAAATTAACATAGAAAAGGCAAGTCTCTTCTTGAACTCCTATTTGTTTTGTTCAAGATCCCTTGATCTCTGCAAGTAGATCAGTCCTTTTTTTATCATATTTCTATTTGAAATTCTGTTAAGCGTATTGAGGGTTTACACGAGCTAACTCGATATATTCTTAACATCGTGCCTATATCTTTGATCTAAAACCTAGTCCCCCTTGTACATTGCATATGCACGTTTACATGAAAAAAAACTAGATCTATGTTATAGAATTGTTTGATGAATTGAATCTGTCAGATTGAAGTAGAATTAATAAATTGATTACCATGCCTATGAAATTGCATCTAAAAACTGGAATTATGCATGTCAAACATCTAGCATCATTTTGATTATTAATTAGCATGAACTATATGGTTGTATGATGAAATTATTGCCTATTCATATCGGATTATATTCTGACCTGATGTTTGTTCCTTTTTGTATCAGTTTTTTGACCATGTTGCTGTTGTAATTTGAAATAACTTTCTGAATATGAATTATAGCCCCATGAATCTATTTTTGTACAACAACGTCATGCTGTCCAGATTGTGTAATTTGTGTATAATTAATATATATGCTTCTTGCTTTGCCTGAAATAAGTAGAATTAGTCACACCTAGCATAATACAATCTTGACATCTTCTTGCATGCTCACATAGGATGAAATAAAATGATAACAGGCCAGGGTATTGTGGATTGACTGTGTAGTGAAGAATCGAAAACTGTACTCAGTATGGGTCCCTTGCCAGCTAATTCCCGTAAACTCCCGTAATTCCCGTACATCCCGTACATCCCGAACATCCCGTACATCCCGTAAGTTCCCGATTACTGGGATGAGTATATGATTTGTTGATTTCACCATCAGTCTAAAGCGTTCACTTGTTTGCTTGCACCGAACCTGTGGTATGGAACATACGGGACGCAGTAGTACGTGCACTAGATAGGCTAATAAAATGATTAATAACCGCACTCGACATTTCATGCTTGATCCCGTATACTGTCATCAATATTGGACTTGAATTGAAACTATTAATTAAATGCATGATTAAACATAGACCCTTGACATCATGGCCATTCCTTGACTTTGCTATTTAACTTTGATCCCGTCCCTTTTTCTTTGATATACTTTGTTCATATTATTCTCTGTTTTTTCTACTTGCTGTGAAACTTGCTCTAAGGACATTATTTTCTCTCTTTTTAGATCAAGAATTTACAGGCACTAAAGGAATAATACCAGAAGGAACTGATGAGCAACTACACTAGACGATGGGGTCCAAGATTAGATTGCTTGAATTAATTTATTTCTAGATTCATTTCTTTGAACATCATCTTGATATTATACTTTGTTTTTGGGCTTTATGACCCGAAGTTTGTTTTATCCTAGATGTTGGATATTATTATTTGGATTATTTCATTTATTATTGAAGTTGATCTTTGTTTATGTGATTATATCTTATTGCGTAGTTGTGATTGTTAATTCATATTGTTGAGTTAGTCTGGTACAGCTTATGGATGGTGTTTACATCATTCGTTGGGCCTACGTTGTGAACTTGTATTCTGTATTTTGGGAAGCGGGGCTTGACAGACTTAATAAACATTTTCTGAAATTTATCTGTTTGCACGTGCAAAACACGTGCAAATATTTTCTTGGGAAATAAAAAGTCAGAAAATCCATTTGGAAAATCTAACATTTATTAGTATATATTATTTATAGATTTTCTGGATTTTTATGAATGATTTATGACATATTTGCACATACTCAAAAATGAATGACTTTTGTGCAAAATTGCCACTTGGAGTAAAAACTCCAGATTTTGGTTTTCTGGGTTGTGCTTATTGGCCGGCCAAATCAGGAGCGTGAGGGAATTTAATTTAATTTTTTTAAAATTAATTTGGTTAACTAATAATTGGAAGGATTCATATATGTAAATAAATAATTTCCTTGAAGAGTATTTTTGTAAACTTGTAAAACCCTAAAACACTAGATCCCGGCCTATATAGGGGGGCAGCAGCCGCTATTCCCCTGTTGTGAACCAAAAATATTTTTTCTCAATATTTTCTTGGAGTTTAAAGCTTGGATCTTGAACTTTTGTAAGGAGAAGGAAGGGGCTTTTTCTTTATTATTTCTTTTGTGCTTCAATTGAGTCTTCTTAAGGCGAGTGACATTTTCTTACCTCTTGTTTGCTATATGATTATAAATTGTTCAAGTATAATGCATCATTAGAAGTTGTATGATTATGAAATATGATGTGTGAATATATATTCTAAATAAATAGATAACTAATCAATATCTTTCATAAAGAAATATGAAGTTATAAGTAATTTTCCATGCTTAAATAGTTGATGTTTGAGATACACACAGATCATCACTTTCTTATGCCATGCTTGAATAACCATGTTTTGAATTGATCTTGAATGCATATGAGATATGTAGAGTTGTCATCTAATTAGTATAGATCTAATTATTGCTTGTGTGATAAATTATTGGATTTTGGATGTACATCATGTATAAATAGAATGCACATTAATAGTAATGTCATACATGCATATGGATGAATAGAGAATCTTCAAGTTGCTGATTAACTTTTTTACTCGCAGTTCTAAGATAAAACATGGAGAATTTAATGTTGTTTTGGGTTGTATTGAATGAGAAGTGAAAGAACTTGATGTTGAGTTGGATGGATTGAGATATTTTGACCAATGAATGTGTATTTCAAGATTACTCTCAGTTTTAAACATGTTTGAAGTGTTTTCTGTATGAGAAGAATTCTTGACTGCCTTTCGACAATATTCGAGTGCTATTATAAAAGGTTCTTCGAAAAAAGCTATTTGTTCAAGTTATAATTTCAAATTTGGGATTTTTGTGGAATTTGTGAGGATTTGATTGGATATATGAATTGTGTTGTTTTTGCTCAAGATGAACTTGTTGTATCTCAGGTTTTCATCATTTGGAATTGTGTGTTCGAAGTTTTTAAACATATATCGGAGTTCTTGGCTATCGCAGACTGGACATGCCAGTAGACTGCGCGGTCGACCGTGGTATATCTGTCGGTCGACTGCAGTTCAATTGAACGCGCAATGCAGTCGACTGTCATGCTTGGTCCGTCGCCATTCTTCCCTGTGCAGTCGACTGCAGTATTTGCTACAGTAACTGTCAGTCGACCACCACAGTGTGAAGAGGATTTTCTTTGAGCGCTATCAGTGGACCGCCATCTTCTATACTGTATACGACAGTCGACTGACAACCCTGAGTTTTGCACAATGTTTTGGTTGAGTCTCAAATCTTCGAACGATTGTTTCTTCGAATTTGCTCAGGATAATTCCTCTGATTTTTCAAAGTGATTTAACTCAGATTACCTTTTTCAGAGAATGCGAATTCTTAAATTTTGATGGAGTTTAAGTTCTAATTCTTGTGGTTTTGGAAAGTGAACATTTCGTAATTTCCAAGAGTATTATATTGGATTTATTCTACGTTGTTTTGAAAGAATAAGATCTCAGTTTTGTTCGCACCTCATTCCAGTTTTGATAAATTATCCAGTTGTACTTTGGAAGTATTTGGTTTTATTGATTATTGGCTTGAGGAAAACCTCGTTATGGGTTGGATTATTTGGATTTATGAGATACCAAGAAATGTTGAGTTGATGTTTTTGAGTTTTGAGACTCTAGAGGTTGAGTGTGGGACCCTAACATGCCGGTGGTTGAGAATTTGTGGATATTTTGGCCAGTGGGGCCTTGTTGTTGAGTTAGTGGAATTAAGTCCGAAAGGGTACACCCACTCTAGGAAAAATTGTGACTTAATTAATAATAATCAACCTAAGGACATGCCTTAGTTGGAGTCATGATGAAATGAGAGCAAACATGGGTAGGGGGGCCTCATATGATCTATGGTGTGAGATAATCCCCAAAATTATTGAGGTGTGAGTGAAATAGTTTCCGAAATTACCTGCGGTGTGGGATTGATCTCCGAAATTATCGAGGTCGAAGCGACGCTCATGGAATATTCGTGTGATGAGGCACCATTGCTTGTGGTGTGGGGTATTCTCTAAGATACCCAGGTGTGAGTGAAACAGTCTCCAGAATTATCTGTGGATAGAGATTGACCTCCGAAATTATCGGGGCATGAGCTAGATACTCACAGAATAATCTAAACTTTAAAGTAATCACTGTAGTAGGATTAGTTGCATAACGGGGGACTGAACTCTATAAAATGGAGAACGATAAGGACTTGCACCGGACCTATGTAGAATGGGATGCATAGAATCCGACAAGTATGCATTAGAAGTCAGCATATGCAATTGTGTTTTCTTGACTTGGTTTCATGTATGATTGCATTTTATTTTCATTCCATATACTCGACACTTAGCCTAGTTCCACTTGTTGACTTATGATTTCATTCTTTATGTTTTCATTTAAGTTTGTATTTCCTTTGTATATCACTCACACCATTATTGTTGACCCGTGTAGTTTTGGGGCTTAGGGATATCTCTATCACCATGTTTTACATGTAGGTACCATTAGCATGGAATTAGAAGTATGTGGTAGAATATTTAATGTTTATGCATATCTTGTAAAATGAATGATTGTAAAGAGAAAATTGTATTTATCGTGATTTTAGATACCGCTGTGTTGTAAAAAGAATTGTAATTCAAAATGTTTAAATTCCGCTGTGCTATGTAAAAGAATTGATGGAATAAAAAGTTTTAATTTTTCTCTGTGTTGTGTACTATGTTTATGATTACACAATTGAGGTTGATTCTAGAATTAGTGTCACGTATTTCTAATTTATTTATTAAAAATTCGGGGCGCTACAGAGCGAATGCTTGAGATTCTGATTTAGGAGAAGAGGAGAGAAATGAAGAGAGTAGAAGAGAGAAATAAAAAATTACCAAACTGCCCTTCTATCACTTTCATTTAGGCGGAGTCACATCCCGTGCGTTGGATCTAAATCGAAGGGCTGAGATTTTCAACTCACAATAAGCATCTCAGCTCATGAGCTCATAATAGACTAACTATATATATATATATATATATATATATATATATATATACTCGTTGCAAACTCATATCTGAGCCATTTGATCGAGTTGATCAAGATCCAATGGCTCAGATCTGACCCGCCAAAATCCCCCCTCCCCTCCCCCCTACTTAAGTAGTGAGGGGGTTTAATAAGTGTTTCACCCCATTATACCCCTTCACATCTTCTTCACCATTCTCTCTTTCTTTCTCTCTGTACCCGACACCAAAACCCGACACCCTGACCTCCGGCGCGCCTCCTCCTCCGACTTCCGACCTTTTCATGACTACCTGTCTCTCACACACTCTCTCTTAGTCCTCCCCCACACTCTCGCTCGTTCCCACTCGACCAAAACCTGAACCCCGAAACCCAAACCCCAAACCTTCGACCCGACCTCCGGCGCCCCCTCCTCATCCTGACCAGCAACACCACTCTCTCTCACTTGATCTCACTCACCCTAATCTCTCTCTCTCTCTCTAGTTCCTGAACCCACCGAAACCCCCCCTCCACCAATCATCGAAAGATAATCAGGAACTTGAAACCCTGGTTTGTCGATTAAATCTGAACATATCATCGACAACACATACGCTGTACAAATCTCCATTGTGCAAAGTCATTACTAAATCTTAGCTTCGTAGTTCTATGCATGTAGATTTTTATGTTTTTTAATTACTTGAATTTATTTTTTGTGATTCGTAATTATGTAGAAGTCATAGTTTGTATCTAGTTTTATGATGATTGCATACGGTAGAATTGTAGACGTAGTTATTGTTGTTTGCTCAAATTGTAAATATAATCATAGTTTTTATTATCCGATATTAGTAAAATCGCACAAACGGCCACAAAGAATTTCAAAATATTGTAAGTAGGTCAGATTTACCACACACGAGCTAACCCAACTTCTATAGATGAGTTTTGACTCACGATTTGCAAGATATGGCTGTGTATCACTTTTTCTCAGAAAAAACCGTAATAAAGTGATACACGGCCATATCTCGCAAACCGTGAGTCGAATCTCACTTCTAGAAGTTGTGTTAGCTTAGTATGGGGAATCCGACCTACTTCCAAAGCTTCAGAACTTTTGTTGCCGTTTGTGCGGTTTTCAAGCGATAACAACTAAAACAACTCTTATTTTGGATATTTTGAATACGAATATATGAGAAAACCTCGCAAACGGCATCCAAAAATTACGAAACTTTGTGAGTAGATCCGATAGCTAACGCAACTTCTAGAAGTGAGCTTTGACTAATGATTTGCGAGATACGGCCGTGATTCACTTTATTTTCTTTTTCTTGAAATAAAGCGATACATTTTCGTATCTTGCAAACCGTGAGTTGAAACTCACTTCTAAAAGTTGGTTAGCTTGCGTGTGGTGAATCCAACTCGCAAAGTTTTGGAATTTGTGGTTTTCGTTTATGGGGTTTTCAAGCGTATCTGAAACAGCAACAACTACAATTTATTGTTGTCGTTTGAGATACGTTAGAAAACCGCACAAACGGCAACCAAACTTCTGAAACTTTACGAGTTGATCGGATTAACCACACACAAGCCAACACAACTTCTAGAAGTGGGTTTTGACTCATGGTTTGGGAGATACGGCCGTGTATCACTTTTATTCATGAAAAACCAAATGAAAGCCATACACGGCCGTATCTTGCAAACCGTAAGTCAAAACCTACTTCTAAAAGTTGCATTAGCTTGTGTGTGGTGAATCCAACAACCCGCAAAGTTTTGAATTTTTGTTTGCCGTTTGTACGGGTTTTTCACATATCTCAAACAACAACTACTATAATTTATAAGTTTTTTGAGTACGAAAACGTAGAAAACCCCCATAAACGACCACCAAAATATACAAAACTTTGCGGTTTGGTCGAATTCACCACACACCTAGTAGGGGGTTTAGACTTACAGTTTGCAAGATACGGTCGTGCATCGCTTTATTTTGGTTTTTTATAATTAAAGTGATGTATTGCCGTATCTCGCAAACCATGAGTCGAAACTCACATCTACAAGTTGCGTTAGATTGTATGTGGGGAATCCGACCTACTCGCAATGTTTCAGAATTTTTGGCTGTTGTTTGTATATCTTGTTTCATATCTATATATATGAATTGTGTGATTCGATCTATATGATTTGTGTATTGTTAATTGTTGTATTATTTTTTATGTTACATATGGACAATGATGAAGAAAATTATGTTACCGGCAATAATTTTGTGTGTGCATAAGAAAGTGGTGAATCTAGGCCACAAGTTGACGAGTACTTCAAACCAAAGATAGGTATGATGTTTCCTACTTTAGATGAAGCAGAGAAATTTTATACGTCTTATGCTAGATATGCTGGTTTCGCAATGCGTAAGGGTGGAAATAAATATAGGGAAATCGAGGTAGTTGATAAGTCATATTTATGTAATAAAGCCGAGGAGTCATTGAGTCAGCCTAATGATACTAAACAGGGAACTAATTCTAGAACAGGCTACAAAGCTTTCGTTCGTATAAAACTAAACGAATAAAGTAATACATGGGTTTGTTATTCTTTTCATGAACCACACAATCACAAATTTACTTTACCCGGTAGAAGACATATGTTGCCCTGAAACAATAGTGTTCGAAATCCGATAAAAAAATAATGGATCAACTTACCCAAGCTAATATCCCTATGTGCAAACAAATGCTTTTCTTCAAAAGTGCTAGTGGAGATCACAATAAAATAGGATTCAGCGAAATCGATGCTGCAAATCTAGAGAGAGAATAGAGGGAAGTTATGAAAGGACATGACGGGCAAATGCTCATTGAATTCTTCGAATCGCAAAAGTAGAAGGATCCTTGTTTTTATGATTAACAATTTATCCCGAATGCCGATTGTCTCATTGTATTTGGGTGGATGGCACCTCTAGAATGAATTATGAAGAATTTGGGGATATACTTTGCTTTGATGCCACACAAAACACAAACCGATATGGAATGTTATTTGTTCTATTTATTGGAATTAACCATCATTGACAATCAATGTTCTTAGGTTGTAGGTTCATTCCAAATGAGAAGACATCTTTCTTTGTGTGGTTTTTTGAAAGTTGATAGGAGTAATGAAACGTGCTCCACCTGCATCGTGACGAACCAAGATTGTGAGATCGATGTTGCAGTGAAGCATAATTTCCCTGGGACTCGGCATATTTTGGATAAGTTATCACAGAAGGTGCGTATGTTAAATGATATCGATGAGTTTAGGGATGCTTTCAAAAGTATCATCTATAATGAAGAATATAAAAATGAATTCGAAGAGAAATAAAAATTATTGCTTTTGCATACGAAGTTGAGAATATCAAATTGTTGAACGATATATTTAAAATTTTTGAGAAATGGGCATCTGTCTATGCAAGAGAGTCATTTTGGGCCGGCATATTGAGTAACCAATAGAGTGAGTCTCTACATTCTTCCTTGAAGTATCATACCCAAAAGAAGTACTCTTACATGAATTTGTCGTCATCTTCGATAAAGTCTTAGCAAGGCAAAGACACGATGAACTTAAATAAAATCATCATAATTGTTAGAAGAGACCGAAATTGAAAACCCAATGAGCTTTGGAGGAACAAGTGGCGTGAATCTATGCATTGAAGATTTTCTACAAATTCCAAGATGAAGTGCATAAAAGCCTATTATTTAATGTGACTTTTGCTGCCAATTTTGAAACACCAGACAATGCACTTTTCCATGTGATTCTTTATGGATATTCAGAATTGGAGAGGTTGATTCAATTTTGCAAACTATGTCAAATGGCTACTTGTGGTTGTTTCCTGTTTGAATTCATAGGCATTCCTTGCAAACATACTTTGGCAGTTCTTCGATTCATCCAACATAGTACACTATGGAGCAATATATTCAAAGAAGATGGACTCAGGATGTCATGAGAAGAAGTTATACATCCGTTCACAATGGTACTAGCGACAATTTTGCTTCTCGCATTTGTGAATTGAGCCATCACTCAAAACAGATGGTCGATATTGATTGTTCTTCCAATGAAAGTTACACATACATGCTCAACCACATGCTTAAGGGCATTGAAGGCATTTCCTTCTGCAACCCAGAATTAGCGGACATTCCGATGGTAGTGCCCAACCCGAGAGTAGTGGAGAACATGCTGAAGGCAGTGGACATATACAAGGAAAAGACGTAGATATGTCTCATGTACCGATGGGGGACCCTCGACAGTGCATTACCCAGGGAAGGCCTAGTGGGAAGAGATTGAAGCCGATAAGAGAGCAACTTCACCAAAAACCTAGATGGTGCAATGCATGAGGCATGCATGGAACCAGGCATGATTCAAGAAATTGTCCAAACATAGTTGCTAGGTAATATATCTATATTTAGTTAGAAAATACCGACTCACTCATTCTTTACTTTTTAGGTTGACTTACTCAATCATGTAATTGGGTCCAATGCATATGAAGATCCAACTGGTCAAGAGAGTGCTGATGAAGAAGGTGATGATTCATTGTGAGGTAAATTTCTTATTATGTATGTAAACTTCAAATTTTAGTCCTTTAATACCTTTTTCATTTGATACAAAATTTAAGATTATTGAAGTTTTATGTTGTAGGTTTTGATTGGAACATGATATTGCGGAAGGAAGCTTGATCTTCAAAGAGATTTATATTTCTTAATGTGTATATATGTTATGTAATTGCTTTTTTAAAACGGTGCTAAATTGAGAAATATAATTCAAGTTATAAGTTTAATTTTGTGTATGTAATTGTATTTGCTTTCTTGTGTATTGTTATTATTGTTGATGAGAATGTGAATGTATTGTAAATGTTATTGTTGTTGATGAGAAGGTGAATGTATTGTAAATGTTATTGTTGTTATTGTTGAAGATGAATGAGATGAGAATGTGGGGGATGAATGAGAATGTCAAGTTGATGTAGTTGTTTTTATTTCTGAAATTGCTTTGAAGTTGAAAATTTTGTGCACATGTTGTCGAAGTATGCAGCAGAAAGTAGATAATTTACATAATTTAGATACTTACCAAAAATTACCAAAAAGTAGCCATAATATAGCGATTCCAAACCTCACCAACCAAAATTTGATGCAGAAAGGAAAAGTGATGTCAGAAAGTGTCGGTGTATGCCATGGCCTAAGTCTAATGCATAGTCAAAATGCACATGATGGTCTTATTCTAATGCAATTCATTTGGGAATGCATGCATCTCATACTACATATTTTTCCAAATGCAACTTCAATGGAAACATACACATCTCATACTACATACTTTCCAAAGAGTTTGTAGTCTCCAGATCATAGGATTCGATCCCTTGCTATGTATCCTACTATTGTACTCTCTCCTGCTCCTCATATAAATCTAGTGCATGGTATAGTCTGCAATCGGTGCGGTCTAATCCCGCTACTGCAATCGGATCGTGGGCATTCTCCACTCTGAACGACAGTGATCACTCTATTCATTCAGATCGTGGTCCTTCTCCACTCCGACAAGATCATGGTCCTTCTCCATTCCCGGTCAGGCCAGTGATCATTCGGCTTCCACCGTAGCAATCATGGTCCTTCTCCATTCCTGCCTCAACCCAAAGTTATCGTGAACATAAGGCGAATTGTAGGGCCGCCCCTACTCTGCCAAAGGCTGCATTCATTCTAGTGATCGATAGAGTCTGCAATCGGTGTGGTTTACCACCGCTACTGCAATCGGATCATGGTCCCTCTCCGCTCTGAACGATAGTGGTCACTCTGTTCGTTCAGATCTTGGTCCTTCTCCACTCCGACAGGATAATAGTCCTTCTCTATTCCCGATCAGGCCGGTGATCATTCGGCTTCCACCGCGGCTCTACCGGAATCATGGTCCTTCTCCATTCCCACCTCTACCAAAAGTTATCATGAACATAAGGCGAATCGTAGGGCCACCCCTACTCCGCCAAAGGCCACAGAGTTAAACTCTTACTCCCCATTTGCACTGATAACTCAGAACATAAATGGAAGCTTAGGGGTCCATCCCCTAAGTTCCAAATGACTTAGGACGCGTGCCCGCATCCCATTCTCATCACTAAACTCCAGAAATTAATAGTCGAGACAATGCCGCCCGTGTCCCCTTGGCCAGGTAAGACGGTGCCACGCGTGTCCCTCTGATAGGATGAGTACAACATCCGCTAGTGCTTGTCCTTACATTCAACAAGGACTCGAACCAATCCTACTACACCATAAACCCAAGGTACAAGTGTTAATCCACTCTAGGACCAAGATTAAGACTTAAGGTTAATTGCATGATTACTCGCTTTTTATCTGATCATCTGATTATCAAAATCCACGACTCTAGTCATTCTCTAATTCTCTTTCATTATCTCATTAGAAATATGAATTATTAGGCGAGCCTAGGTCTATTTCATTTTAACCAATTCTCTTAGTTAGGCGATCTATCAAGTATTTCCAAGTAAACAACGTTGTTTTTAATGAACAACTAGTTAAGTTCTACTTGTAGACTCTTTTTTGGTTAATTACCTTTTTCATTATTAGGACTTAACCCATCCCACAATAGGACACAATCTACCCCTCAAATTCGGTCCAAGGGTTGGCCAGCCTCGACCCACACTTGGCCCGAACCCACGACAAACTGACTTCGTCGATCCCCGCAACTGCTATCTACGCTTGGAGTTCGATCGCAACCTCGGACCGACCCAAACACATTGCTCCCGCTATCCTCACGCTCCACGGTTCTCGACAAGTGTTAGCATCAAACACAACTATAGAACTTTTCATGAACGGGGAGCACATCGGCGCACGAGTCGTCTCCTCCCTTACGTTCGATGCGACACGGGCTCCTATTCTACCCGTCTAGATATACCATAGGACTTAATCCTAGAGTCTCAAACTCAACCAATGAAGCTCAACAAGGGTTAACACTCTAGGAATAAACCCTACACCATGAATACCCAAAAAGAGCGCTAAAAAGCTCTTAAAATAGAAAATTATATTTCCAAACAGCAAGCATATAATTGGCATTCATCCCAAAACGGAGTCGTTCCTGGTCCCGTTTTATTGGAGAAACGCGATCGGGTCTCCCCATGCTTCTACTCAAAGTAAACAGCAAGCACAACCACCAATTGGGCATGAATCTCATCCCAAAACGGTCCACATCAACACATAATCACTTAACACAACATCCACTTTAAAATATTGAACAAGTATGTCTAAATTGTAGCTCTATAAAGCATATGTGAGCTACCCCCAACATAAGACTTAGTAAATTTAAGCCTTAGTTCATCCCCACATCCACAACATGATTTATAACTCACAAACAGCAACTAAAACTCAACTCTACAAAATCTACTCAATTTCATAGGCATAGTGCAAAACAGTGAGCTTTATGAATCTGTGTGTTTCTGTTGACACTTGCAAAATTCATTATAATTCGTATACTGATCCAATTCATGAGTTCTTAGACATTTAGGAAATATCTATGCGGCTACTACAACTTCCTAGTTACATGCTTCTTCAGATTATGTCATTAAAGTGGTCAAATAAGTCATTCTTTAACATGTATGAAATTATTTACAGAACAGAGCAACTACTAACCAATGCTAACATAAAAATACTTTTAAAATAGCAAATGATATCTAAACTTTATGGAATTTGAAACATAGGTTCTTCATATATGGTAACAGAACATACTATAATTACAAGTGATTCTACCAAGTACTTTTCAAGTACTAACTTCTTGAATATTAACTTAAAACAGAACAAATCATCTTCACTCTGTCTTTTCTTTTCAGAACAGTCAGTAGTTTCGGATTTTATAAAAATAGCAAATAACGTCAAAAAATTATAAAATTTTATATTTAAGCACTAGACACATATTAGAAAAACATACTAAAATTTCAGAAATAGATCTCCATTAGTTACGGAGTTATGAGCTTTGGAAAATCATACTCAGAGTTCAAGTTCGTATTTAATTAAAATAGAAAACAAATTTCAAAAATTATGTAATTTGGAAGCAAGTTGTATAACATGCATAAGAATCTACGTTTAAAATTTCAACTGCAAACTCTATGTAATTTTTGAGTTATAACGTCCAGACCTAACACACTTTTCTGTTTACCTCTTTACTGTGTTTTCATCTAGTCTTGCACTAATAAACTAGCATGCGACGAATTTTTACCACTTAATTACTCATTTCATGGCTTCTCATGCTGTCAAGACAACATCACAAGTTCACCACACCAAAATTAAAACTTCAAAGGTTTAGAAACACCCACCTTTTGAGATGTAAAAATTTACCTCTTAACTTCGAACTCCTAGCTTTTTTGGCCCTTCTTGCTCCAAGTGCTTCACTCCTTGGCTTCTCCTTGGCTCCTTCTTGCCTTTCTTGCCTCCAAAACAGCAACTCAATTGTAGGAGGGGGATTTGGAGTGGTTTAGAATGATGTAACTAGTTGGAGTAGAAATGAGGAAATTGAGCTAGGATGAGATGATGGGATTAAATAGAGAGGGTGGGGATGAATTTGGCCTGATTTAGAGGAAAGAGAGAGTGTGAGGGCTACATTGGGGGAGAGAGAGAGGTTGAGTGCAACAAAGAACTCATGCACAGTCAAGTGCTCCTTGCACCTCCCCAAGAAACCCTAGATTCCATGTTCAAAAATTAAAAATTCTATTCTTCTTTCCCTCCATATATGGCTGGGCAAAACTAGTGCATGTGCACAAAATTTTGTTCATGCCATGCACAAAAAAAGTTAAGCTTGGTTGATCAACATGGGTTCAAGTTAGAGTGTGTTTGTTTGGGTTTAGTTGAGTCACATTGGGTTTAATTAGATAATTTAATCTCACACACAATTTTAATTAAATTGAAATTGAAATACATACAAATAATGTCAATACAATTTATACATACAATTTGTAATAACACACATAAAATCGTATTATCACCATACAAAATAATAATTCAATATTATGCGTACTAACTCAGATATAGTTAAGACTAATATACAACTTAATTGGGAAGATATCTCAACTTCGGTTCTACAATTGCACCTTTGTTCAGTTCGAAACATATCGAATAATAACATGTTTCAATACTTACTCAATTAAAATTGAGAAAATTCATTAATACGTGCAACTCTTAATCGTGCATGTATTAAAATACAAAATAGATATATCCTATTTTGTGGGGTCTTACAATAAGTCTCAAGTGGATTGCTTGAGACTTATTAGCTTTGGTTATTTGAATGGGAGGGTTAGGGTTAGGATAGTTATTGGATGGTAAGGTTATTTAAAAGATTGAGGGTGAAGACTCTGTTGGAATTATTTCTTTGAAAGACTCCCTACAATTCCTAACAGTGGGTTCAGAAACTCCAGCACCCATTATTCGTAACTGTGAGATAAAAAAACCCCTAAAAAACTGCCTTTTCACACTATTCAGAAACTACTTTTTATGAATGTTTACTAATTAATGGTTGATGCGGTTTGTTTCTGGGAGACGTGTGGATGCACCAGGTGTGAGTTCTTACTCGATTTGTATTGAAGGAGAAAGCTACTGGTCAGACGACCCTTGGCTGGCCGGGAGGTACCTGCGACGAGCTTGGAGTGAGGTGGATGTCTGGGCTCGGATCCGAGGTCTTGTGTACCAGCAGATGGTCTAGAAACACCGGGGTTGGTTCCGGTGGCAGACCCTCCGACGATCTAGTCAGTTACTTAAGATAAGAGCAACAGTAACTAGGGTTTTAGTGGGGAAAGTTTGATTACCTGTAAACAGGGGGGAGGGTCTGGTATTTATAGAGGAAGCCAATCGAGTCCAGACCCGTTTGGGGCTGGGCCGGACCCGGTTACCCGCATGGCTGAAGCGGTGGAAAAGCCGGGCGGTATAGGGCTGACGTGGCAGACGCCGGAGCAGTTTTCGGGCTGACGTGGCAGAGCTCCGGGCGGTTTTCCGATGCTGACGTGGCAGATCAGAAGGATCAGATGGTGCGCGCATCTCTAAGGGGATCTAGTGGTCCAGGATGGGCCATGCTATTTCTGACCCATATCATGAGCCCCACGCTCCTGTAGGGCTGGATGATCCAGCCGTGTAGGAGCGACTCTTTGCCTCTGGGGGAAGAGCAGATGTCAGGGTGAGAAGGTAAGATCTGTGTTTTCCTTTAAAGAGGCCAGGGGTCAGGAGTAATGGATCCCTCATTTGGAGTTTCGCGCAGGAGGGGGAGTAAAAGGGTAAGAAAGCCAGGAACGCCTGATTCAAGCTTTGGGGGATGGCAGACGAGCCCAAAGGTCGGCGGACGAGCCCAAAGGTCGGAGGACGAACCAAGGGTTCGGCAGTCGGGACGAAGGGTCGGCAGGCGAGCCCACGGGTCGGAGGACGAACCAAGGGTTCGGCAGACGGGACGAAGGGTTGGCAGGCGAGCCCACGGGACGAAGGGTCGCCAAAGGGTCGATAGACGACCGTCTCGCTAGTTGGAAGAGCGAGGGGATGTCGAAGCCTTCTTTCGGGGCTCGTTTACCTAGCGTTAGAGGTCGGCGGGGCGGCCTCCTAAGGTCTGGGGACGATCCCCTCGCTAGTTGGAAGAGCGAGGGGAGCGTTTGGTATTCGGGATTCCATCCGAGCATCGAGTTCCGAGCCCCACCGAGAAAGGCGAAGGTGGTGTGCTCGCGCTTCTATCCGAGCTCCGAGGCACTTTTGAGAAGGATGGAAGGGGTGTGGCTCAAGATTCCGTCCGAGCTTCGAGCCCCTACCGAGAAGGATGAAGGTGGTGTGGCTCGAGATTCCATCCGAGCTCCGAGCCACCTCCGAGAAAGATGAAGGTGGTGTGGCTCGAGCTTCGATCCGAGCTCCGAGCGTTCACTGAGTAGGAAGAAGTGGATTGGCTCGAATTTTGATCCGAGCGTCGAGCCCCCACTGAGGAAGGAGAAGTGGCCTGGCTCGAGCTTCGATCCGAGCGTCGCCCCCCCCCCAACACTGAGAAGGGGGAAGTGGCTTGGCTCGAACTTCGATCCGAGCGTCAATCCCCCCCTTGAGAAAGGAGAAGGTGGCCTGGCTCGAGCTTCCATCCAAGCGTCGAGCCCCACTGAGAAAGAGGAAGTAGCCAGGCTCGAGCTTCGATCCGAGCTCCGAGCGTTCACTGAGAAGGGAGAAGCGGTCTGGCTCGAACTTCGATCCGAGTGTCGAGCCCCCACTGAGAAAGGAGAAAGTGGTCTGGTTCGAACTTCGATCCGAGTGTCGAGCCCCCACTGAGAAAGAGGAAGCAGCCTGGCTCGAGCTTCGATCCGAGCTCCGAGCGTTCACTAAGAAGGGAGAAGCGGTCTGGCTCAAACTTCGATCCGAGTGTCGAGCCCCCACTGAGAAAGGAGAAAGTGGTCTGGCTCGAACTTCGATCCGAGTGTCGAGCCCCCACTGAGAAAGAGGAAGTAGCCTGGCTCGAGCTTCGATCCGAGCTCTGAGCATTTACTGAGAAGGGAGAAGCGGTCTGGCTCGAACTTCGATCCGAGTGTCGAGCCCCCACTGAGAAAGGAGAAAGTGGTCTAGCTCGAGCTTCGATCCGAGTGTCGAGCCCCCACTGAGAAAGAGGAAGTAGCCTGGCTCGAGCTTCGATCCGAGCTCCGAGCATTCAATGAGAAGGGAGAAGTGGTCTGGCTCGACCTTCGATCCGAGCGTCGAGCCCCTACTGAGAAAGATGAAGTTGTCTAGCTCGAGCTTCGATCCGAGCTCCGAGCGTTCACTGAAAAGGGAGAAGTTGCCTGGCTCGACCTTCGATCCGAGCGTCGAGCCCCCACTGAGAAGGGAGAAGTTGCCTGGCTCGACCTTCGATCTGAGCGTCGAGCCCCCACTGAGGAAGGAGAAGTGGCCTGGCTCGAGTTTTGATCCGAGCTCCGAGTGTTCACTGAGAAGGGAGAAAGTGGTCTGGCTCGAACTTCGATCCGAGCGTCGAGCCCCCACTGAGAAAGGAGAAAGTGGTCTGGCTCGAACTTCGATCCGAGCGTCGAGCCCCCACTGAGAAAGGAGAAAGTGGTCTGGCTCGAACTTTAATCCGAGCGTCGAGCCTCTTCTGAGAAGGGAGAAGTTGCCTGGCTCGACCTTCGATCCGAGCATCGAGCCCCCACTGAGGAAGGAGAAGTGGCCTGGCTCGAGTTTTGATCCGAGCTCCGAGCGTTCTGTAATGAAGAGAAGGGGATCTGGCTCGAGTTTCGATCCGAGCTCCGAGCCCTATCTGAGAAAGGAGAAGGTGACCTGGCTCGAGTTTCTATCCGAGCGTCGACCCCTCTGTAATGAAGAGAAGGGGAATTGGAGGTATGGCTCGTGGTTTCATCCGAGCGTCGACCCTTCTGTCAGAGAGGAGGGCTTACTGGCTCGCGATGTTATCCGAGCTCCGAACCCTCTGATGCACGGGTCCAGCAAGCCGTCTACTGCTATAGATGCACGGGTGCTATAGACTGCCTCTTCGAAAGTTCTTCTTCTAGGATTCATTTTGATTCCGAAAACCTATTTGGATCGCTTTTTGGAAGACATTGATAATGGATAGAACAGAAGATCCAAACTCTTCAGTGAAGCCATGAAACGAGACTGACGAGAAGTGGTCGCGTGGCTCGCTTTTTTATCCGAGCTCCGAGCCCTACTACTTCGTGATATTTTTCCTGTCTAGAAAACTAGAAGGGGTATTGTGGTAATCTCATGCCTTTTTTGCTGACGTCATGGCGCAAGGATTAACGCTTGTTTAGATCTTGGTGGCCGTTAGATCTTGTCAGAGAAGATCTAACGGCTAGATCCTTATTCGCGAAAATTGAGGAGTCGTTTTCCACTTTAAGAACCCCCACCCCCCTCTCATTTTCTTATTTACGTCTTCATTACTTCACTTCAATTTTCAACAGAGAGCAGGCATTTCAATCGCTGTCGGCAGATTTTTCGCAGAAAACGTAACTTTCCACGCATCAGGTTAGTAATTCTTTTTTTAGAAATATCGCGTACTCAGTCTGGATCCGAGGCTAGTTTATCTGGTCACTCGGGGATGGAGTCGGAATTGGAGACGTCCTCGTCCTTGGGTAAGTACCAGGTCAAAGAGGAGGTTTTCTCCGAACCCGGCTCCGAAGGTGATGATGAAGTAGTCTTCGTGGTGCAACCGCTGAGGTCTAGGAGGCCAGGGAAGGAGCCGATGGAAGAGGGCGGTGCGGACGAGGATAGCGATGATGAGGACGAGGAGTCGGATAAGGACGTCGGTGATGACGAAGAGGAGGGGGATGATGATGAGGAGGATGGTGATGATGATGAAGAGGGTGATGATGATGATGAAGAGGGTGACAAAGGGGAGCAGGTCCACATGGAAGGCGAGGGAGGAGAGGGTGTTGGTGCGCAGGAGGCCGGTCAGAGCATGCCGGAGGGGACAGCCAGGGTCGGAGAAGATCTGCCTCCGTTGCCCCCCCTGTCGACGCCCTCCCCCGAGCGCAAGCCTCGACCACGTCGGAAAAAGAGAGTCCTGACAGTCCCTCAAAGTCCCTCTCCGCCTGACGAGAATGTGCCGAGTACGGGCCTTGATGTTCCACCGGTTACCTTTCGGAATCCCGTGTCCATACGAATGTATCCTGACGATGTCAAGGACATTCAACCGATCCCTCCCGTGCCTGGGGAGAACACAAGGACGAAGATCCGTGCGGACACCACCCCGAGCGTTTTGAGACCGGAGTACCTCAATATCATCAGGGCCGCTTACTATATTCCGAGGGAGTACGAGCTCCTGCTGCCGAGCCCGGGTATTCGTCCTACGACAGTGTTGGCCCCGGGTTATTGCATATTTCCAGAGGACGCCTTCATCTCGGGACTGAGGCTGCCTCTGCACCCTTTCGTAAAGAGGGTCTTGAACTGGGCGGAGCTGTCTCCCATGCAGTACGGTCCCAACTCGTGGAAGCACCTCATCTGCTTCATCCTGAAGTGCCAAGAGAAGGGGGTGAAACCGAGGCTTTCCTACTTCCGGGCCATCTTTAGTATTGGTTCGCTCGGAGATATTGAGGGCGTATTCTTCTTCATGCCGAGGCCGAACAAGAAAGTGGTGCACGGCCACCCGGATTCGATTAAGCTTTGGAGGGATAAGTACTTTGTTGTGAAGACCGAAGGGTCGTGGGACATTCCGACTCAGTGGAACTTCGTGAAGTCGAAGCGCAAGCTTCCGAAGAGGAGCGAGTTAACCGCCAGGGAGTGGGGGAAGGTTGATGAGATAGTCGGGGGTCACAGCATCGCGTGGCCCCGGGTGACCGAAGTTCACCTAGCGAGGGCCGGACTGAGTCCCGCCGACACTAGTATGTCTCTTTCCTTATTTTTTCATCTTTCTGCCTTCGTGTTAATGTTTAGCCTTTCTTTCTTATCTTGTTGTAGGGATGTCGACACAACAAGCGCAAGCCAAGAAGATTCTGCTCGCCGCGGCCGAGAAGACGAGACAGGAGAAGAAGAAGAAAGAAGAGCAGGATCGTCTCGCTGCCGAGAAGAGGAAGCTTTCTGCCCAGGTCCAGCAAGCCGGAGGGACCTCCCAAGCACCTCCCCCAGCGCCCGAGGGGCAATCTCCGGCGAAGAAGCAAAAGAAGCATCATCAGCATCAGTCCCACGTGTCGAGGTCGGCTCAAGACGCAGCGGGGGGCTCGGGGAAGACGGTCGAGGCCCCGTCGCAACAGCTTACGCCCGAGTGCTGCGGAGTTGGTGGGAAGGATGGCAACGATGCCCTTCGTCCCCGATTGGTCGATCCTGAAGGGGGACACTATTCTCGACGGACCCGTAGCGATGGAGTTCGTCTCGAAGGCCATTACCGAACGGGATGGAATGGCCTTGGCGGCGTAGACGGCCGACCAGGCCTATATGCGATGGGCCCAAGCCAACCTCTCGGTAAGTCGGCCGAGGTCCTTCCGGTTTTACTTGACTTGTAATCGTTGCTAACTTTGATTTCTTTGTAACAGTCGATGCTCCACGGCCAGCACTTCCACAAGTGCCTGGAGAAGGAGATCCTATACGAGCGAAAGCAGGTGGAGAAGTTCCTTCGGGAGCTGAACAAGGCGACGGATGAATTGAAGGAGGCCCGGGACCAAGTGGCCGTTCACGAGGCCCAGCTAGATTCTCTGGACAAGATCCATAAGCAGGACCGAAAGGATCTGCTGAAGAAGGTTGCGGCCGAGGCGGCAGAGAAGGATAAGGCGAAGAAGGCGTGGCGGACTTGGAGGGGGTCTTGGGGGAGACCTTGGTGGCGGCGCAGGACGAGGCTTATGAGCAGGCCAAGTCTCACTTCAGGTATATTTACCCCGAGTGCAACGTCGACCACCTAAGCTTCGGATGGAACCCGGATTTGCCTCCGACCCCTGGTGGCGACGGCGCCGGCAATGGCGCCGGGAAGACCAAGGTCACGAAGAGGTGCCACTCGACCCCCAAGAATAGATGTTTTTGTTTTTATTTCTTTTTGATGTAAATGCCTTCGGCGGACTGGCCACCGCAAATTTTTGTATCGAAATTTTGAAATGGAATGAAATATAATTTTCGGGCCGACCCTCCAACACTTGCGTTTTTGTGACACTTGATTTTTCTTTTGGTAGAAGTTGGCTCGTCAACGAAAGTTGACTCGGGACCGAGAGGCTGCCAAGAATTACTTTCTGAACAAGTCGAGAGAGCTCGACCTAGAGGTGGCTCGTTTGAGAAAAATTGTAGCCGACCGGGACTGGTGGGTCATCGAGGCGGACTGGTCGGTTTCGGGTACCTCTGGTGAGCGCTCGGCCTCCGAATCGTTTCTTCGCGAGGCCGTCATGGAGAAAGAGTTGGAGGTCCATCGGCTGAAGCTCATACTTGGTGCTGGTCTTGTTGAAGAGGCGAGCAACTCTACCCCGTGACGGTCCCTGCCGCTCTCGCCGGTCGAGGCCCTGCCGGATGATGCAGAGAGCTCGGTGGTGGGTGCGTCCTCCTTGGTCGGAATAGCCGAGCGTCATAGGAGTTCCGAGTTCGAGTTCCCGGCCGAGTGCGAGTGAGTTGAGAGCCTTCTTTGTATTTGTACCTTCGTTCATTGAGTTGTAAGCAATGAGTAATGAATAAGATCATTAGTTCTCCGGAGCCTTGATTGCCTAGGATGCCGAGGGTAGTTGGTGTGAAATCTTCGAGTCGTAATCGACGCGACTGTGTCAATAATTGAGACGTTTCGCATTCCAATGAATATTTATGGCGACATTTCGCCTTCCGCCGTTTCGCATTCCCAGGCATAATAAATGAGGCCTCAGGGGGCTATATAATCACCACTCCCTTTCAATTTTCAATCAGTGAGTCCTTCGACTCGGATGTCTGCCCATGGCGGGCGTCCAAAAAATATAATTTTTCGAGCATCCCGGATTGGAGGCACACCGATCACCCTCGAACTATTCGGGGTTCAGGTCGTTAGGGCCATGGGACCCCGGGTTGTTCGTTGGTGAGCGGTGGGCCGACCGATTGTTTGGGATGCTTTGGAGAGATCCGAAGCTTGGCGGCTCTTCTGCCGTCCGGGAACAATTCGGGGTTTTGGCCTCGTTCGATCCGTAAACCCCGAGTTGTTCTTGGGCGATAGAAGGGTCGACTGACTAGCTTGAACAGAGAGAGCCGCGAGTCTTTGGCCCCTCTGCCATCCTCGAACAGTTCGGGGTTTTGGTTTTGCAAAAAGCCGTAAACCCCGAGCTGTTCACAGGTGAGAGGGTGGCCAGTAATCCGACTCGAGGCTCGGGGCGTCTGCGGAAGGCGGACGCCTCAAACCTTAATAAAAATTTTTCAAACACGCGGTAAGGGAACGGACGGTAGCAGCATTGAGGTCGCCGCCGAGCGTCGAGGTCGCGGTGCCCTCGGAGGGGGCGCCCGCCTTGCTCGGGGTCGACGCCGAGCTCCTGCACATGTTCTCTTGGAGAGACGGTGCGGGCGTGGCTGGCGGATGTCGCCTCGAGCATCGGTTGATGGCCTCCGAGGAGGCCAAATCGAGCGAGGGACGGATGCCGAGCCCCCATACCGGTGAGAAAGGCAATTGCAGGCGTAGCGTAGCGTCGCCGCCGAGCGTCCAGGTCACGGTGCCCTCGGAGAGGGCACCCGCCTTGCTGGGGGTCGACGCCGAGCTCCTGCACATGTTCTCTTGGAGAGACGGTGCGGGCGTGGCTGGCGGATGTCGCCTCTTGCATCGGTTGATGGCCTCCGAGGAGGCCAAACCGAGCGAGGGACGGATGCCAAGCCCCCATACCGGTGAGAAAGGCAATTGCAGGCGTAGCGCAGCATTGCCGCCGAGCGTCAAGGTCGCGGTGCCCTCGGAGAGGGCACCCGCCTTGCTCGGGGTCGACGCCGAGCTCCTGCACATATTCTCTTGGAGAAACGGTACGGGCGTGGCTGGCGGATGTCGCCTCGAGCATCTGTTGATGGCCTCCGAGGAGGCCAAACCGAGCGAGGGACGGATGCCGAGCTCCCATACCGGTGAGAAAGGCAATTGCAGGCGTAGCGCAGCGTCGCCGCCGAGCGTCAAGGTCGCGGTGCCCTCGGAGAGGGCACCCGCCTTGCTCGGGGTCGACGCCAAGCTCCTGCACATGTTCTCTTGGAGAGACGGTGCGGGCGTGGCTGGCGGATGTCGCCTCGAGCATCGGTTGATTGCCTCCGAGGAGGCCAAACCGAGCGAGGGACGGATGCCGAGCCCCCTTACCGGTGAGAAAGGCAATTGCAGGCGTAGCGCAGCGTCGCCACCGAGCGTCAAGGTCGCGGTGCCCTCGAAGAGGGTTCCCGCCTTGCTCGGAGTCGACGCCGAGCTCCTGCACATGTTCTCTTGGAGAGACGGTGCGGGCGTGGCTGGCAGATGTCGCCTCGAGCATCGGTTGATGGCCTCCGAGGAGGCCAAACCGAGCGAGGGACGGATGCCGAGCCCCCATACCGGTGAGAAAGGCAATTGCAGGCGTAGCGCAGCGTCGCCGCCGAGCGTCAAGGTCGCGGTACCCTCGGAGAGGGTACCCGCCTTGCTCGGAGTCGACGCCGAGCTCCTGCACATGTTCTCTTGGAGAGACGGTGCGGGCGTGGCTGGCAGATGTCGCCTCGAGCATCGGTTGATGGCCTCCGAGGAGGCCAAACCGAGCGAGGGACGGATGCCGAGCCCCCATACCGGTGAGAAAGGCAATTGCAGGCGTAGCGCAGCGTCGCCGCCGAGCGTCAAGGTCGCGGTACCCTCGGAGAGGGCACCCGCCTTGCTCGGGGTCGACGCCGAGCTCCTGCACATGTTCTCTTGGAGAGACGGTGCCGAGCCCCGGGCTTGTAAGAGAAGCCTGTTTTGGGCTCGGAATTTCATCCGAGTGCCGAGACCCAGGCTTGTAAGAGAAGCCCGTTTGGACTCGCAATTTTATCCGAGTGTCGAGACCCAAGCTTGTAAGAGAAGCCTGTTTTGGGCTCGCGATTTTATCCGGGCGCCGAGACCTAAGCTTGTAAGAGAAGCCTGTTTTGGGCTCGCGATTTTATCCGAGCGCCGAGACCCGAGCTTGTAAGAGAAGCCTGTTCTGGGCTCGCGATTTTATCCGAGCGCCGAGACCCAAGCTTGTAAGAGAAGCCTGTTCTGGGCTCGCGATTTTATCCGCGTGCCAAATCCTATGCTTGTAAGAGAAGCCTGTTTTGGGCTCGCGATTTTATCCGAGCGCCGAGACCCAAGCTTGTAAGAGAAGCCTGTTCTGGGCTCGCGATTTTATCCGAGCGCCGAGACCCAAGCTTGTAAGAGAAGCCTGTTCTGGGCTCACGATTTTATCCGCGTGCCGAATCCTATGCTTGTAAGAGAAGCATGTTTGGGCCCGCAATTTTATCCGGGCGCCGAGTCCTATGCTTGTAAGAGAAGCACGTTTGGGCTCGCGATTTTATCCGTGCGCCGAATCCTATGCTTGTAAGAGAAGCATGTTTGGGCCCACGATTTTATCCGAGCGCCGAGTCCTATGCTTGTAAGAGAAGCACGTTTGGGCTCGCGATTTTATCCGAGTGCCGAGACCGCTAGGTGTTCTTTATTTGTTTACAAGGTTTGGAATTATGAGCTTGTTTTAAGAAAGCTGACATGTTTACAATATATGCTTTTTACAAACAAGTCTAGGCATGACGTGCTGTTTACAGGACTTTACAAAAGACTAGGCACAACGTGCCGATTACGATCGTTACATTTTACATGGAGGCTACTCTCCTAAGAACTTAATCAAGTGTTCCGCATTCCAGGGCCTCTTGACGGGCTTGCCGTCGGTGTCGGTCAGGCGATAGGTACCCGGTCGTACGACCTCTAAAACCTTATAAGGGCCCTCCCAGTTTGGTGCCAACTTTCTTTTCTGGCCGGGGTTGGATACCGCCAGTTTCCGGAGGACAAGATCTCCGAGTGCAATGTTTTTTGGGCGCACCTTCTTATTGTAGAACCTCTCGATTCTTTGCTGGTAGATGTTCCTTCTGATGGCCGACTTCTCCCTGACCTCGTCTATGAGGTCCAGGTCAGCTCGTAGTTGTACGGAGTTGCTTGCTTCATCGAAAGCCATGATCCGGGGAGAGGGGATACCTATTTCCAGGGGAATGACGGCCTCGGCGCCGTATGTTAGGTTGAAAGGCGACTCCCCCGTCGGGATTCTTTTTGTTGTCCGGTGGGCCCAGAGAACGCTTGGCAGTTCGTCGACCCATAACCCCTTGGAGGAATTATCGAGTCGCTTCTTGAGCCCATCGAGGATCTGACAATTCGCGTTCTCTGCCTGTCCGTTGGACTAGGGATGGCATACTGAAGAGAAGCGCTGCTGGATACCGAGGTCTTCGCAGAACTTGCGAAAATGCTTGCCGGCGAACTGGGTCCCGTTATCCGTGACGAGCACTTGGGGGATCCCGAACCGACATACAATGTGCTTCTAGAAGAATTGTTGAGTCTGCTGCTCGGTGATCGTAACTAATGGCTCCGCCTCGATCCATTTTGTGAAGTAGTCGATTGCAACTATAAGAAACTTTCGTTGCCCCGTCGCCTTTGGAAAGGGGCCCACCAGATCCATCCCCCACATTGCAAAGGGGGTCGGACTGGCCATGGACCGCAGGTTTGCTTGCGGAACCCTTTTGATGGGCGAGAATCTTTGACAGGGGCCACACTTCTTGACAAGGGTCAGAGCATCCTGCAACATGGTGGGCCAGTAGTACCCGTGGTTCAAAGCCTTTTGCGCGAGCGAGCGACTTCCCATATGACATCCGCCGATCCCCTCGTGTAATTCCTTGAGAGCATACCTGGCTTCATCGGGAGTGAGGCAGCGGAGATAGGGTCGACCATCCGAGGTAGTGTAGGACCTCTTGAAGAGTGTTGAGTCGATCATTGTGAACCTTTCCGCTCGGGCCCTGACCCTTCTCGCTTCGGCTCGGTCTTCGGGGAGCTCTCCCTTGACGAGAAATCGTCTAATTAGTGTGGTCCAGTCTTCGGGGGGAGCTCCGTCTTCAATGCACAGGACCTCCGGCATGTCGATGCTTGGTTTTAGCATGACTTCGATCAGGACTGTACGGTCGAGACCTTCGAAGGAAGAGGAAGCCAGTTTTGACAAGGCATCGGCCTGGACATTCTGTTCCCGGGGGATCCGCAAAACAGCCGATTCGTCGAAGGACGCCAGTAGGCGTTGAACTACAGCTCGGTACCGGACCATGCGATCGTCACGGGCCTCGTACTCCCCGGTGATCTGGTTGACCACGAGCTGGGAGTCGCTAAAAGCCCTGATCTGCTTGGCTCTGGCCTGATGAGCTAGGGTGAGCCCGGCGATCATTGCTTCGTACTCGGCCTCGTTGTTGGAGGCCGGGAAGTTGAGGCGGAGGCAGTATTGTAGAAGGAAACCGTCCGGGCCTCGCAGGTTGATGCCCGCTCTGCTGCCTGCCTCGCAGGAGGAACCATCGACGTAAACTTCCCATGTCTAGCCGCTTTCCTGGCTTGTAGGGTGCTCGGAGATGGTGCACTCCGTAATGAACTCTGCGAGCGCCTGCCCCTTGATGGCTGTTCTGGGTTGGTAGCCAATGTCATACTGGCTGAGCTCGATCGACCATTTCACGAGTCGGCCCGAGCTTTCTGGTTTGTAGAGTACGGCCTTCAGGGGTTGGTCCGTCAGCACCTGGACAGAATGAGATTGAAAATAGGGGCGGAGTTTTCGCGAGGCCATGACCAGGGCGTACGCTACCTTCTCCATCCGAGAGTACCTAGTCTCGGCATCGAGCAGGACCTTGCTGACGTAGTACAGAGGCTTCTGTGATCCCTCCTCCTCCCAAACGAGAACGGCGTTGAGCACCTTCTCCGAGGCTGATAGGTAAAGCCAGAGTGGCTCTCCTGGTTCGGGCTTGCTGAGGAGTGGAGGGTTAGCGAGGTACTCCTTCAATTGGGCGAAGGCCTCTTGCTATGGGACTCCCCATTTGAACGCACCAGTGCCGCGCAGGGCTTTGAAGAATGGAAAAGACTTCTTTCCAGACTTGGAGAGGAAACGGCCGATGGCCGCCAGTCTCCCCGTCAGTCGCTGGACTTCTTTGATGTTCCTGGGAGGAGCCATGTCTAGGATTGCTTGGATCTTCTCGGGGTTTGCTTCGATCCCCCGTTGGCTGACAATAAAGCCAAGGAACTTTCCCGCGGAGACGCCGAAGGCGCATTTGCTCGGATTGAGCCTCATATTATGAGTCCGAAGTACCCCAAAGGCCTCCTCCAGATCGGCCACGTGGTCCTCCCCCCGCTGGCTCTTGACGAGCATGTCATCCACGTATACCTCCATATTGCGCCCGATTTGCTCCTTGAAGACCCGGTTGACGAGCCTCTGGTATGTGGCACCGGCGTTCTTCAGCCCGAAGGGCATGACCCTGTAGCAGTACAGCCCCTGGTCTGTAACGAAGGACGTCTTAGCAATATCGGGAGGGAACATGCGGATCTGGTTGTAGCCGGAGAACGCATCCATGAATGATAGGAGCTCGTGACCTGATGTCGCATCGATAAGAGCATCGATTCTAGGGAGGGGGAATGGATCCTTCGGGCATGCCTTGTTGAGGTCCGTGAAATCTATGCAGATCCTCCAGCTCCCGCTCGCCTTCTTGACCATGACGACGTTCGCCAGCCACTCGGGGTAGCTGACCTCTTGGATGAAGCGCGCGGCCAGGAGCTTGTCGACTTTTGCATTAACTGCCTGTTGTCGCTCTGGCGCGAACTTACGTTGCTTTTGGACCACCGGTTTCAAGCCGGGGATTACACTGAGTTTATGCATGATGAGATCCTCGGAAATACCGGGCATGTCAGATGGCTTCCAGGCGAACAGATCGACATTGCACCGAATGCAGGTGATGAGGTCGGATTTAAGGCGGGGCACGAGGGAGCGACTTACTCAAAATTGTTTCGATGAATCCCCTGTCTCGAAGGAGACATCCTCCAGCTCGTCTGCCGACTCTGGTTCTGGCTGGGTCCTTTGGGGCTGCATCTCCACGGCGTCGAGGGGAAACACTCCGCTTCCTATTGCTGTCATATAACAAGAGCGAGCGGCTTCTTGGTTCCCCCGGACCACCCCTACCCCGGTACTAGTAGGGAACTTCATCTTCTGGTGGTAGGCCAAGGGGACAGCCTAGAGAGAGCAGAGGCCCGGACGACCGAGTATGGCGTTGTAGGCTGCCTTGACGTTGACAACCATGAAGTCCATACACTCGGTTCTCCGGTTTGGGGTCGTACCCGCCGTGACGTCCAGTGTGACGATCCCCTCGATCGTCACCGGAACTCCAGAGAATCCGTGTAGTGTGTACCCCGCTGGCTTGAGTTTGCTACGGGGTAGCTTTAGGTTCTGGAAAGCTTCGAGGAACAGAATGTTGACCGAACATCCGTTGTCTACAAGGATTCGCCGAGCATCGAAATTTGCCATGCTGAGATTGATCACGAGGGCGTCGCAATGCGGGAGCCGCACCCCCTCCAGGTCGTCACCTGAGAAGGAGATGGGGAGTGGTTGAATTTGAGGGGGAAGAGGTCCTTGGACGGCGTTGACATCCCGGATGAACGCCTTGCGGGAAGTGTTGGATTCCCCTCCCATGGGCCCCCGTGGATGCAGTGCAATACGGCTTGGCCATCAAGCTCTTCAAACTCATGCTCTCGCTCGGGGAGCTGCAGGGGAGCTCGAGGAGGAGGTGGGGTTCTCCTGTTCCTCGTGTCCCTCGGCCCCCGAGCGTCGTCCCGCTTGTACTCCTGGAGGTACCCTCGCTGAATGAGGGCCTCGATCTCGTCTTTCAGGGCACGGCAGTGATCCGTGTCGTGCCCGTTGTCTCGGTGGAAGCGACAGTAGAACCGTTGATCCCTTTTCTTGCTAGTGTTGTTGGAAGGTCGAGGGAGATACTGAACGAGGTCCTTGTCCTTGATTGCCAGGAGTATGGAGGACACATTTTGGGTGAGTGGGGTATACCTCTCGAAGCGAGGGACCGGCGGTACTTTCTTCATGGTGCCCACGTCCCTTGGAGCCTTTTTAGAAGGCTCGACTTCCTCGGCCTTCCGCTTTCCTTTTCCGGGTACTTCCCTAGACTCATCTGGGTTTAGGGCTTCCTCCGCCCTGATGTATTTCTCAACCCTGTTGAGGAGGTCGGGAAAATTGATGGGAGGCTTCTTCGCCAGAGAGGCTTTCAGCTGCCCATGACGGACGTTGTGCCGAAATGCCGCGGAGGCGACACCTAGATCGAGAGAGGAGACCGACCTTGCCTCAGCTGTGAACCTCTGGACGAACGCCCGGAGTGATTCTCCCTCCTTCTGTCTGAGTCCAAGTAGGGAGGCACTTGTCTTCTCAGCCTTCCGGCTGGTGACAAAGTGGGCGAGGAAATTGCCTTCCAACTGATCGAATGAGTAGATGGAACCGGGCGTCAGTTTGGAGAACCATTCACGAGCCGGACCCCGGAGGGTGGCAGGGAAGGCTCGACATAGCAGGGGATCCGAAGCGCTGTGAATCATCATGAGGGTTTTGAAACCCTCCATGTGATCAGCAGGATCTCCCTCGCCGTCGTAGGTCTCGAACTGAGGTGGTCGGAAATCCCGAGGTATTGCTGCTTGGAGAATGAGGGCGGAGAAAGGGGGTCGGACAGGTCTGTACCCCTGAGCCGCTCCTTGGCCGCCGTCGCCTATGTGATCGAGGCAATTTTCCATTTCTTGGAGGCGCCTTAGGAGTTCGCCGTCGTCCTCCAGCGGGTTTGTTAAGGGGCGGGACACGCTTGCCTCGGCGTCCGACCTGGTTCGGGAATGGCGGGCTTCTTCTCTGGGGGCCCGTCGGAGAGCCCCGAGAATTTCTCTGCGGAAGTCCTGGAACTCCTGTTGAGTGACTGGAGCTCCCTCGGCTCGGACCGGTTGGACCGGGGGTTGCCTTCTGACTCGGCTGAGTGCTGGCCTTCATTCTTCCGGCGGTGGTCTAGGATGGTTCGGGGCCGAGTTGGAAACGGCCCTCCCCCCACTGCGACTAACCTGCCGGTTGGTAATTACCCTTCGTAGGTCGGGCTGGACTGTACGGGTGGCGCTCCGCTGGGATCCTTGGTGGGAAGCCCTGTGCTTTGATGCGCATGGCCCGGCATTGTCATTTGGTTGGGGTGTGTCCCGTCGGTTGACGGAGGACGCAGCCCCCTTGCCTTTGGAGGCCATGGGAGTTCGGCTGTCGAGGTGCCTTGGCGGTCGGACTCGGGTCGGCTTCCGAAATAGCTGTTCCCACAGACGGCACCAACCTGATGCGGTTTGTTTCTGGGAGACGTGTGGATGCACCAGGTGTGAGTTCTTACTCGATTTGTATTGAAGGAGAAAGCTAATGGTCAGACGACCCTTGGCTGGCCGGGAGGTACCTGCGACGGGCTTGGAGTGAGGTGGATGTCTGGGCTCGGATCCGAGGTCTTGTGTACCTGCAGACGGTCTAGAAACACCGGGGTTGGTTCCGGTGGCAGACCCTCCGACGATTTAGTCAGTTACTTAAGATAAGAGCAACAGTAACTAGGGTTTTAGTGGGGAAAGTTTGATTACCTGTAAACAGGGGGGAGGGTCTGGTATTTATAGAGGAAGCCAATCGGGTCCAGACCCGTTTGGGGCTAGGCCGGACCCGGTTACCCGCATGGCTGAAGCGGTGGAAAAGGCGGGCGGTATAGGGCTGACGTGGCAGACGCCGGAACGGTTTCCGGGCTGACGTGGCAAAGCTCCGGGCGGTTTTCCGGTGCTGACGTGGCAGATCAGAAGGATCAGATGGTGCATGCATCTCTGAGGGGATCTAGTGGTCCAGGATGGGCCATGCTATTTCTGACCCATATCAATGGTTTTACATTATTTTTAGCTTGATG
The DNA here is from genome assembly GCA_017893485.1 of Hemerocallis citrina. Lineage (NCBI taxonomy): Eukaryota > Viridiplantae > Streptophyta > Magnoliopsida > Asparagales > Asphodelaceae > Hemerocallis > Hemerocallis citrina. The sequence continues at coordinate 221,615,289 of CM030362.1, forward strand.
GCCAAGAAATACCTAAGAGAGACCGTTTCCGATATTTAGGCTCAATTATATAAAGAGATTAGGAGATTTGTGAAGATGTTATACATAGGATCCAAGCAGGGTGGCTTAAGTGGAGAAGTGCCACTGGTGTTTTGTGTGACAAACGTATACCATTGATGTTGAAGAAAAAATTTTAAAGGACGGCTGTTAGATCAGCAATGATATATGGAGCATAGTGTTGGGCTACAAAGAAACAACATGTCCAAAAAATGAATGTAGCGGAGATGAGGATGCTAAGATGGATGTGTGGTAAAACAAGGAAGGATAGAATTAGAAATGGGCATATGCGAGACATGCTAAAGGTAGCTCCAATCAAAGATAAGTTAAGAGAGAATCACCTCAAGTGATTTGGACATGTCACACGTAGACCTAGTAGTGCCCCTGTTAGAAAGACTGATTTGATAAGTATTGAGGGTAGTGTTAGGGGTAGAGGAAGACCTAAACTAACTTGGGTGAAAACGGTGAAAAAAGATATGATCGCTTGTAACCTTACAGAAGATATTGCGTTAAACCAAGCAGAATGGAAAACCAGAATTCATGTAGTCGACCCCAACTAGTTGGGAAAAAGACTTTGTTGTTGTTGTTGTTTTATCTTTATAATACATGCTTGCTAATTAATTGTTTTCGATTTTTTTTATTTTTACTTTTTTAAAAGGATTCTGATTTCTCGATCAACTTGGTAATTTTTTCCATCCACTTGCAGCTACCAATGACTTGAAAGCGGGTCATGCTCTAGTGCTTCGTTACAGATTTAATATAAATAACAACTAAATTTTAATATAAGAAATTCAGATTCTCGATTAAAATCATTCAACCTTACTCATTATTTTTTAGCCACATTACTCAACCTAACCCGTTATTGGCGATGACGGGTTAAGTGTCATCGCCAATAACGGGTTAGGTTGAAGTAATCAGATAGAGAACTAAATATTCTTCAAAAAAAAATTCTTCTAGAACCACAAGCCAATGGGTTAGGTTGAAGTAACCCCACACAAGCCAATGCAACTTGTAGAAGTGAGTTTCGATTCACGGTTTGCAAGGTATGGCAATGTATCGCTTTGATTCACAAATAAAAATGGAAAGCGATACCATGCAGTATCTCGCAAACTGTGAGTTGAAACTCATTTCTTCAAGTTGCATTGGTTTGTATGGTGAGTACGACCTACTCGCAAAGTTTCTTAATTTATGGATGTCGCTTGTAGAGTTTTCTAGTGTAACCGAACTAAAAAATTTCAGAGTTTAGTTGTTGTTGTTTGAGATACGTAAGAAAACCGCACAAATGGCAATGAAAAAATCCAAAACTATGTGAGTAGGTTGGACTCACCACTCACAATCCAACACAACTTCTAGAGGTGAGTTTCGACTTAAGGTTTGCGAGATACGGCCATGTATCGCTTTATTTGGTTTTTCTTGATATAAAGCGATACATTGTCGTATCTCGCAAACCGTGAGTTGAAACTCACCTCTAGAAGTTTCGTTGCTTATGTGGGGTGGGTCCGACCAACTCGCAAAGTTTCAAAATTTTCATTATCGTTTGTGCGGTTTTCTTACGTAATTGTTGTTGTTTGGGAAACATGAGAAAAACGCATAAATGATATCCAAAAATTCTGAAACTTTGCGAGTTGGTCGGACTCACGTAACACAAGCCAACACAACTTTTATAGGTGAGTTTCGTCTAACAGTTTGCGAGATACAACCGTGTATTGCTTTATTTTGGTTTTTCTTAAAAAAAACAATACACGGCCGTATCTTGTAAGCCGCGAGTTGAAACTCACTCCTAGAAGTTGCGTTAACTTGTGTGTCATGAATTCGACCTACTCACAAAGTTTCGGAATTTTTTTTGGCCGTTTGTGTGATTTTACTAATATCGAACAATAAAAACTACGACTACATCTACAATTTGAACGAACAACAACAATTACGTCTACAATTCTACCGTTTACAATTATAAAAAACTACATATAAACTACTTCATCTACATAATTATGCATCACAAAAATCAATTCAAATAATTACAAAACATAATAATCTACATAAAAAAAGTCTACTGTTTGAAAAAGGGTAAAAACGACCCGAAATACGACTACGAAGACTGGTTTAGTAATTACCGTGCACAATAAAGATTTGCACAATGTAGGTGTTTTCGACAATGTGTTCGGATTTAATCAGCGTACTAGGATTTCGAATTCCTGATTATCTTTCGAAGATTGGAGGAGGGTTTTCGGTGGGGTTCAGGAAAGAGAGAGTTGGAAGGAGGTGGCCGGTCGGGATGTGATGAGTCTAATTTTTATAAAAATATTTGTATTCAATAACCCATTAAATGTGCTTGTTTTCAATTATATTATCTATAAATCGTCTTGTTTCTATAAAATTAATAAAATAGGAGCAAAATACAATTTTAATTGTTATAAGGGTGTAAAAGGAAGAAAATAAATTTACATTGATTTGGATAAGCCAAAAAGATAAAAATCCGTTATTTTAAGTTTATCTAATTAAATTTGAATTTAAATATTTCATTCTGATTTTTGTGTTTGCAGATAAATCCTAATCTACAAGTGAGATGATACACCCTAATTCTATTACACATACAGATCTACTCCTATAAATAAAGAAGGCAGCAAAGAGATTAAGGAGGCCACCAAATACACAGAAAAACATATAGAAAGCCAGCGAATATAACAGAACACAAAAAAAAGAAGAGAGAGAATCATCTCTCTCTTTCTTACCTTTCGGCAGAGATCAAACGAAGAGAGAGAGAAGAGAAGCACAGGCATCACGTGGGATTGCTGGCTTCGAATTCCGCACAGAGCTGACTGCTGACGTGGAAGACAAGACCAGGCTTCACGTGGGAGTCGCAGGCTGTGGCTTCTGATCTGACGTGGCGTGCGGCTGACTTCTTTGGTTCGGCTGCGACTTCAGGGAAGCATTAGGTTCTTTTGAGATAGAGAGGGGTTTGCAATTAATTTTATATCTTTTTCTCCTCTCTCTAATTTTGTAATGCAATCCTTGAACAAGTTTATTAATATTTTTATTATGAATATGTGGAACTAATTTCATAATTGGGTTGATTGAAACCATAGTCATGTGATGCTTATATTTTTCTAAGTGCTACTTTATTGCTTATTGATTAAATCTGAGAGTATTGGAATAGATTTATAGTAATCAAACTAGTTCAGAAACCTAGGGCAGTCGACTGAAGTGACAGCCAGAGACTGCAGTCGACTGAAGTGACAGCCAGTCGACTGATCCGAACCTGGGATTATCAGTTTGTGTATTGTAGATCTGAATCTGTTATATGGGCATATTGAGACGACCCGTATCTCGTGTTCATAACTTGTAACAAGGGAATCTTTAGGGGTTCTTGGTTTAATCAACTTAAGGGATCTAGATCTGATACCAATTTCTAGGACCTTGAGTGTTTGTTCGTTTCCACTGATCTTATGTTTTCTTCAAGTACAACTTAGTAGATACCATGCTAAACACTTGATGAAAGAAACGAATTAGAGTAGATACCATGCCTAATTCTTGGCTTAGGGAAACAGTACTTTAAGGAGTAGATACCATGCCCTTGAAGGGAACAAACATGAGTAATAAGAGTAGTGGATAACTTCGCATTACTGACTATAGATGGAGATCAAAACCCAACTACTTTAATAGATATTCGTGACTCAACTTGTGACACTTCTTAATTTAGTTTTAATCTTTTCATTTCTTTTAGACTTTTAGAACAAAACTTTATGATTGGTATTTTCTTAGGTTTTATTGATTAGTAAGTTAGAATCTACAATCTCTGTGGGATCGACCCTTGCTTGCCGCTATGCTTCTTCAAACGATTCGTGCACTTGCGAGGTTTTTATAATTTGTGTCTAGTTTTATCTATTTATTTAGGTAACTAGATTGCACAACAAGTTTTTGGCGCCGTTGCCGGGGATTGTTTAGTATTTTAACTTACAAATCAGTAAAATCTTTTTCTTTTTATTTTATTTTATTTCTTCTTCTTCTTTTATAACATTTTCTTTCAGGTTACATTCTGCACAGGCAGACCAGTCGACTGTCCCAAGGATCAGTCGACTGTCCAGAGGATTTTTCCAAAGAGCAACAATGGGTGAAAATTTTTTAAACCGAGTACCAATGCAAGACAAATTCATTCCTAAGAATATTGAGAACCCTTCTTGCATAGCTTTTCAACCCAAAGTCACAGGGAATATGCATTTATCACCTCAATTACTTAGCATGGTGCCCCACTTCTTTGGTAGAACAGACGAAGATCCACATCTACATTTACAAGACTTATTTGATCTTTGCAGGACACAAAGCATCCAAGGGCTTACCTCTGAACAAGTCAGGTTAATCTTGTTTCCTTTTTGTCTAAAACTTAATGCTAACTTATGGTATAATTCTTTGGAACCAGGATCAATTAATTCATGGAAGCAATTGGCAACAAAATTCTTGAAAGAGTTCTTTCCAGTCCAGAAAACCAGACAACTAAAAAGGGAGATTCTACTTTTCCAACAAAAAGATGGCGATTTGTTTTTCGAGGCGTGGAAGGATTTCAAAAACAAGCTTTTCAAGTGTCCTTTGCACAACATACCTAAGGATGATCAGGTACAATCATTTTATGAGGGTTTAAATTACACTAACAAAGCAATTGTTGATTCAGCATGCAATGGAATGTTGATGAGGAAGAGTGCTGAGGAGGCCATAGAGCTATTTGAAGAACTCAGCGAGAACTCACAACAATTCTCAACAAGGAGGAACATCTCAAGACAACAGGGAGTACACAAAATTTCTCATAATAATAACATGCAATTAGAAATGGAAACCATGAACAAAAAGATTGATATGCTTGTAAATTCAACGTTGGGTGACGTAAAAAACCAACCAAAAGACCTTTGTGCAAATTGTTTTCAATCTAACCATACAACTAATTCATGTCCCATGTTTTCTTTCGCAGATCAGGAGCACACAAACTACGAAGAACAGGGAATGTACCCGCCCCAGAATAATTTTTTTTCAAACACGTATAACCCAGGGTGGCAAAACCATCAAGGCAATCAATTTGTACCAGGGTATACGCAGCAATTCCAGGGTGGGAATGGGTATGATGAGCCAGCACAAGAACAGGAGAAGTTGGATTTCGAATCCACCATTCTTCAATTACTCCAACAGCAACAGCAAACAAGCGATCAACAACGACAGGCCATTCAAAAATTGGAATTTCAAATTGGTCAAATTGCTCAGGAGATAAGTGAAAGAAAGGCAGGAGAATTTCCATCACAAACCATACCCAACCCTAGAGGACAAGAACAGCTCCAATTAAGGACAACACTAGAAGAAGAGATTGAGTTTAAAATGTTTGATGCACCACAAGTTCCACACAATAATCATGAATGTTGTAATGTTAATGTGGTTCAGGAAATTTGTGATCAAACATTGCAGGAACATAGTGTTGATCCATTACAAGAAACATTTACACGCCCTCCACTACTAACTCAAAGTGAAATGGAGTACGAAGACTGGAGGATTGCAGAAACAGAACATCACCTTGAAACTCCAAAGTCATCTACAGGTAAGCTCGCACCTGCAGTCGAGAATTTTGTATCTGATACAACGTGTGTTTTTGCAGATAAGTCGACTGCTGGCCAGGATAAGTCGACTGGTGTCCCGAATAAGTCGACTGCTACCAGACAACCAGATGAGGAGCTGAAGCCAATACATGAATATATGGGGGACCATCAGACATTACCTGTGACAGTTGCTACAAATTTCAGGATGAATGAAGAAGCAAGGGAGTCTTTCAGAATCACAAAGGTGCACCAAGGTGGACCCTTGCAGACAAACTGATGTCAAGATGGTACGGACCATGAATTGTTGCACAGGTTTCCCCCACATGGAGCATTGGCAAATAATCAACCATTCCAGGTGAATGGGCAAAGGGGGGGAACCTTATAATAAGATGAGGCGTGAGCTGCGAAACAATTCAATTCATTGCATGACCTCATCGAGTCTAGCTGAAGACAAGAAACACAGCGCTTATTGGGAGGCAACCCAATTTTTCAGGGGAGTACTTACACTCTCTCTTTATTTTTCTTTATTCATTTAGATTTGATTTATCTTTTAGTTTAGTTTATTTTAATTTTTGGATTTTATCTTGTAGGATTGCAGAAAATTTGAAGTCGCCGGGGCGGAGCTGTTTTGAACACATGCATTGACGGCTGTTTTCGAGCAAGTTAGAGTCAAAATCTGGAAAAGTGATTCAAAGAGAAGTTGTAGCCTATCTTCTTAGCTTTCCAGCAAAAAAAAAATTCAGCCCATTTGGACATCTACAGCTCCAGATATTGTCAAAATACCGAACGCTGCGCGTGCAGAATTTTCAAGACGAATCAGGGGAGAATTTCTGAACTTTTGCATTCTTTTTGTTTTTCTTTTTCCTTTCCCATTGAGGACAATGTGATATTTAAGTTTGGGGGGGAAGGTTTACAAATTTTGATTTATTTTTAGAAAAGAAAAACAAAATTTTTAAAAAAGGATTTAAATTAATCTCACCATTACACTTTTGAGTTCTTAATTGTGATAAGCATTGAAATATTTTTTTTGTGATAAACAATTTTATAAAGTAAGAGTAAGAATACTTATTTACTTTAGGATTGTTGAGTTTCATAATTCCTTACAAAATTGTATGAGTCATGCGATTATACATAAAAAACAAATGTGATACTTTTTCTGGTGATTATTCCCTTTAGATCTAGTCCTAAACCGAGTTTAAGTAAATAGAGTAATAGAAAAATAAAAATAAAAAATTGAATAAAGTCAATCTACTCCAATGTTTTGAGTGCTTAGTAACTAGGGGTATTCATCACCAATGTTTACCTTTACGTCAAACGGCAACTTGAAATATGAGTATGCAAAGCACTTTAAAGTTTGTGACTTGTTGAGTAACCGGGTGGATTCATCACAAATGTTTCGCATTCGCGTAAAAAGACAAGTGACAACTTTAGAGAAGAGACTAAAAAAAAAAAAAAAAAAAAAAACTCTGGTTTGCTACTCGGTTTGTAGTAGTGAAAAGGGATAATCACATGATTGAGTTGTTACATACTATAATTAAATTAATTGCATGACAAATATGATTTGGTTTGAGGATTATGACTAAACAATTGCACTGGAGAAAGTGGGTATGCTTGTTTTTACTTTATTTGCAATTGTTTATATTTTTAATTGCAATTTTGATGCTTGCATAATGAGAATTCTTTGTGTGATGTGATGAGTCTACTATTATTTTTCCCTTGTTCATAATTCTACTTTTTGCTTGAGGACAAGCAAAATCTTAAGTTTGGGGGTATTTGATGAGTCTAATTTTTATAAAAATATTTGTATTCAATAACCCATTAAATGTGCTTGTTTTCAATTATATTATCTATAAATCGTCTTGTTTCTATAAAATTAATAAAATAGGAGCAAAATACAATTTTAATTGTTATAAGGGTGTAAAAGGAAGAAAATAAATTTACATTGATTTGGATAAGCCAAAAAGATAAAAATCCGTTATTTTAAGTTTATCTAATTAAATTTGAATTTAAATATTTCATTCTGATTTTTGTGTTTGCAGATAAATCCTAATCTACAAGTGAGATGATACACCCTAATTCTATTACACATACAAATCTACTCCTATAAATAAAGAAGGCAGCAAAGAGATTAAGGAGGCCACCAAATACACAGAAAAACATATAGAAAGCCAGCGAATATAACAGAACACAAAAAAAAGAAGAGAGAGAATCATCTCTCTCTTTCTTACCTTTCGGCAGAGATCAAACGAAGAGAGAGAGAAGAGAAGCACAGGCATCACGTGGGATTGCTGGCTTCGAATTCCGCGCAGAGCTGACTGCTGACGTGGAAGACAAGACCAGGCTTCACGTGGGAGTCGCAGGCTGTGGCTTCTGATCTGACGTGGCGTGCGGCTGACTTCTTTGGTTCGGCTGCGACTTCAGGGAAGCATTAGGTTCTTTTGAGATAGAGAGGGGTTTGCAATTAATTTTATATCTTTTTCTCCTCTCTCTAATTTTGTAATGCAATCCTTGAACAAGTTTATTAATATTTTTATTATGAATATGTGGAACTAATTTCATAATTGGGTTGATTGAAACCATAGTCATGTGATGCTTATATTTTTCTAAGTGCTACTTTATTGCTTATTGATTAAATCTGAGAGTATTGGAATAGATTTATAGTAATCAAACTAGTTCAGAAACCTAGGGCAGTCGACTGAAGTGACAGCCAGAGACTGCAGTCGACTGAAGTGACAGCCAGTCGACTGATCCGAACCTGGGATTATCAGTTTGTGTATTGTAGATCTGAATCTGTTATATGGGCATATTGAGACGACCCGTATCTCGTGTTCATAACTTGTAACAAGAGAATCTTTAGGGTTCTTGGTTTAATCAACTTAAGGGATCTAGATCTGATACCAATTTCTAGGACCTTGAGTGTTTGTTCGTTTCCACTGATCTTATGTTTTCTTCAAGTACAACTTAGTAGATACCATGCTAAACACTTGATGAAAGAAACGAATTAGAGTAGATACCATGCCTAATTCTTGGCTTAGGGAAACAGTACTTTAAGGAGTAGATACCATGCCCTTGAAGGGAACAAACATGAGTAATAAGAGTAGTGGATAACTTCGCATTACTGACTATAGATGGAGATCAAAACCCAACTACTTTAATAGATATTCGTGACTCAACTTGTGACACTTCTTAATTTAGTTTTAATCTTTTCATTTCTTTTAGACTTTTAGAACAAAACTTTATGATTGGTATTTTCTTAGGTTTTATTGATTAGTAAGTTAGAATCTACAATCTCTGTGGGATCGACCCTTGCTTGCCGCTACGCTTCTTCAAACGATTCGTGCACTTGCGAGGTTTTTATAATTTGTGTCTAGTTTTATCTATTTATTTAGGTAACTAGATTGCACAACAGGATGAGGTGGAAGAGACGCCGGAGGTCGGGAGTGTTTGGAGATGGGAAATTTCGGGTGTTCGGGTTCCGGGGACTTCGGGAATGAGAGAGAGTAGGAAGAGTGAGAGAATGTGTGAGACAGAAAGAGACGTTGGAGGACGGTCGGGAGTCGTCGGATGGTTATTGGGTTGGGTTTCGGTCGGGGTGAGAGACAGACGTGAGTGAGAGAACAAGGGAGAAATAGAGATTTAGTTAGAGTTGAATGGGTATAATGGGGTGAAATCCCCATAATACCCCTTACCCCTTAAGTGGGGGGGAGGGGGGATGGAATGTCAAGATCAAGTTCATCCAACGGTTGAGATTGGAGTTTGCAACGGATCTGTGCAAGCAAACACGTTTGCAATGGAAAGAAGCTATATATATATATATATATATATATATATATATATATATATATATATATATATATATATATATATAGGGAAAGCTTTGGTTGTGCACTACCCCAGTGCATACAGCCGTGTGCACTCGTGCTCAGCCGTTGGATCTGCATTTTGATCATGATGCAGATCTAATGGCTCAATTTCGCTCCCGCTCTTCACACACTTACGGAGGGGTAATTTGGTCAATTATCCCTACCCTCTCTTTCTCTGCCCTTTCATACCCCGGCTCATCCTCCTCCCGCTCTCTCTCACTCTCGTTCCCCCAATTCGATAACCCTACCTCATCGAGCCCTTCTTTCTCTCTGATGCTCCGATCGATTCTCATCTCCTACTCAGCTGATCATTGAAGACGACGAAGCCCTAGCTCATTGTTTTCCCTTCATAGCAGCGAAGCTCATCGCTTCTCCTTCTCCTTCTCATCGTGTTCGCCAACTCGAAACCCTAGCTTTGAAAAACAGCCAAATCCCCCCACCTCATCGACCACCCTCTCAACCCCCATCGATTCTCCTCGACTACTCCACCCATTTGGGAAATCGATGAAACCCTACCTCATCATTTTCCTTTCACCGCTGCTCACTTGCTTCCACCATCTCCAATTGATCTGAGGTATAAAAACATTCCCATTATTTGAGTTCAATCGAAACCCTAATTTCTTCAATAATCAGTAGATTAAAAAAATTAGGGTAAAGGGAAAAAATTACGACTTTTTGAAATTTGGATTGCATATTATAAGTTATAATTTAATATGGGGTAAAACTATTGCTTTGTTAAGAGAAAACTATTGTTTTGTTTGAATTTGTAGGTGGCATTTGAGCTTCACTGTTTGTGTGCTCTTCGTGGCTTGATTCCGACTATGGATATATTTTTGCCAATACACTGATGCTTGATATCAATTGAGGGAAGTGTTTGATTCTCAGTATTCCTTTTTTAAAATTTAATTGCTTACTTTATTGCATGTTGGTATAGGCAGTGATGACAATCTACAATTTACAAGCATTTGTATGAAGTTTTAGCTGGTTCCTCTATTTGTATACTTTACAAGCATTTTACGAAGAGTTCATGGTTCTGAATAAGTGTTATACTAGTATTTCTCTTTTCATTGCTGACTGTCACATTTAAATTTGGTTCAGTTTCAAAAAAATTTGTTTCAGTATCAGATGAAGCTCAGTTTCTGGTTGAGCTTAAAAAAAATTGTAAACTCCAAAATTGCTCGAAGCTATAATAGAATCAGGAATGAGTATAGCACTTTGTACCTGTAGGCATTGATTTACCTTGTACATAACAAGTTTTGGTTAAGTTTCAGATTAAACTTAACTCTTTTCATTGCTGATTGTCACATTTAAATCAAGCATGAGTATAGCACTTATGTTGTTCCAGGCATAATGAGCTCTGTTTATGTAGTTTAAAGCTCTTTCAAAATAGTTGAAGATCTTGTAGGCATTGATTTACCTTGTACATAACCAATTTGAAAACTGATCAAATAAAATCAAAATTGAGTATAGCACTTATAACAAGTTTGAAAACTGGTCAAATATAATCAAGAATGACTATAGCACTTATTCAAAAGCATGATCTTTATGAGCATTTTGGTAAGCTCTTTATGTTCTTTATAAGCAATTTTTTTGCAGCAATCGGGCATTGCTAATCTCTTTATGATCTTTATGAGCATTTTGAGCGCTGAAAATGCTTCTTCTGTTTATGCTTCTTTTGTTTGTGTGCTTTGTTTGTGTTCTTTATGAGCATTATGAGCATTTTGTGCTCTGTTTGTGTTCTTTATGAGCTGTTTCAGCATTTTGTGCACTGCTTGTGTGCTCTATTTGTGTTCTTTATGAGCATTTTGTGCTCTGTTTGTGTGCTCTGTTGTTCATATGCATAATGAGCTCTGATTTGTTTGAGTCCTACTCGACATTTGTTTGTTCATATGCATAATGAGCTCTGATTTGTTTCAGTCCTACTCGACATTTGTTTGAGCTCTTTGTACAGGCTTCAACGAATATCAAATTATGGATCAACTTGTTGGCATGGCATCGTATTGCAGCCCGAGTGTGAACATAATTATGATGCTTTTGAGAGTCATGCTTGATTCAATTGATAATTTTCTAAAACCCTGTTATATACTAGGTTGTGTTCTGAGCCTACATTTACTTAAAATATTTTGAGATTAGTTGTGTTGATATGTAAGATAAATAATTACAAATCATCTATCTAAACCCTTTCATTCTTATTGTATGCACTTTGTACAGTGACTGAAGGTGACCGAAGGTGTGATGTTGAAAATGCGTTATGGCAAAATGAACTCTGTATTTTATTTTACTGTGTACATTAGAGGACAATATGTAATATATTTGAGTCTGTTCATTATACTACTGTACAATAGTCAAACCATATATCAGATTTCTATGTTTGAGCTTTGTTTATTTGAATGTGTTAACCCTTTGTGTTAACCATATACTACTGTACAATGTTCAAACCATATATTTTAGATAAGAAATTTTGTACGAATTAAGTTCTTGGTTCTTGGTTCTTGGTTCTTGGTTCTTGGTTCAGATTAAGTTCAGTTTCAGTTCTTGGATATCGATTAACTTTGCCGATTAAGTTATTTGGTTAAGTTACAGATTAAGTTCAGTTTCAGTTTAGCATGGAAAAAAAAAATTGATCAGCTTCAGATTGTTCATTTTCTAGTTTGATAAAAAAAAATTGGTTCAGCTTCAGATTTGTATGTTTGAGCTTCAGATTGTTTCAGATTGTTTCAAATTAAATTTTGGTTTGAGCTTCAGATTTTAGTTCAGCATGTATGTTTCAAATTTTTGTTCAGCTTCAAAAAATTTTTGTTTCAGTTTCAGATGAAGCTCAATTTCTGGTTCAGCTTAAAAAAATTAGTTTCAATTTGAAGTTATTAAATAGAAATACTCATCAAGTTAAAAACTGCTCGAAGCTCTAACTCTGTAAACTCGAAGCTTAAACGGCTCGAAGCTCATATAACAAAATCTGAATTTCATTATACGAAAAATGTACACTATACAAACTCGAACCTCATATTACATTATACACTCGAATATCATTATACAAATCCGACGCTCGTGGTACAAACTAGTATACAAAAAATTTACAGTGTACAAACTCGAACCTCATATTACATTATAAACTCGAATATCATTATACAAATTCGACGCTCATAATACAAACTAGAAGACAAAAAAATGTGACCGACTGCTGCTGATATGCAAGGGTGCTGCTGATGCTGACATTGCTGCTGAAGCTCTGTCAAGTAGCAAAATGAGCGAACTGCTGCAAACACCCCCTACAAAAATTACATAAAAAGGTTAGCAATATCGGACTGCAATATTAGCACCATAAATTGTAAACAATTAAAGTACATATAGGCTCAGAACAACCTTGCACATACTAAGTAATTATGAAATAAGTCAAATATAATCACGCATGAGTATAGCACTTATGTTGTTCCAGGCATAATGAGCTCTATTTATGTTGTTTAAAGCTCTTTCAAAACAAGTGAAGTACTTGTAGGCATTGATTTACCTTGTACATAACAAGTATGAAAACTCATCAAATAGAATCAAAATTGAAAGTATAGCACTTATTCAGAAGCATGATCTCACTACGGTTGCATTATTATGCCATGCCAACTAGTTCCAACCATAATCTGAATAAATCTATACAAAATTTCTGAAATGGAACTCATTGACTAAGAACCAAGAACTTAATCTGAAACTGAAGCCAAAACTTTTTCAGTTCAGCATGTATGTTTGAAAATTTGGTTCAGCTTCAAAAAAATTGTTTCAGTATCATGTGAAGCTCAGTTTCTGGTTGAGCTTAAAAAAAAATTGTAAACTCCAAAACTGCTCGAAGCTATAATAGAATCAGGATTGAGTATAACACTTTGTACCTGTAGGCATTGATTTACCTTGTACATAACAAGTTTTGGTTAAGTATCAGATTAAACTCATCTAATAGAATCAGGATTGAGTATAACACTTATTCAGAAGCCCAAATTTAACTACAGGTACCAGGTAATCTATATATATCATGATTAAACCAATCTAATAGAATCATGATTAAACCAATATATATATATCATGATTAAACTCATCTAATAGAATCGGGATTGACTATAGCACTTATTCAGAAGCATGAACTCTTCGTACATTAAGTTTAAAAAATTGTAAAAATATTATGAAATTTCTATTGAGTTTGAATTTAAGCTTCCTTGGAAGCAGAGATTATGTATGTACAATAACTAGATAATTAGTATGTGCAATACTGTAATTTTTTTATTTAGTAATCGATGAAATGAACTCACTAACTAGATAACTCAATGAGGACTTCTTCTTCCAACAGCAGTGGAGGTAAATCTTCTTCTATTGTTTCAGTTTCAAAATCTTCTAGAAATCATTTTGCTTTATTGACTAATGTGGATATCTCTGAAGTAGCTAAATTAGTAGGATTAAAACTCAAGGGGCAGTATGCTATTGATAAGATTAGAAACTCGTAAAATGAGCTTGTTGATCTTCCTAATTATCAAAGGCTCCCCCTTCCTGAGTGGTCTTTTTTTTCGATGAACTGTGTGTGCTTATTTTCCTTAATCCTAATTACCATGGTATATGCACCTTTTGAAATAGATGACAAATAGTTGTTCTTCCATGAGATTGTGCAGAGAAGAAGATTTTTGTATGAGGAGTGGGTCTTATGTGGTGATTTAAATGTGACAATCAGCAATGAAAAGAGAAACACTAGTATAGCACTTATTCAGAACCATGAACTCTTCGTACAAATGCTTGTAAAGTATACCAAATGAAGTATACAAACAGAAGAACCAGCTAAAACTTCATACAAATGCTTGTAAATTGTCATCACTGCCTATACCAACATGCAATAAAGTAAGCAATTAAATTTTAAAAAAGGAATACTGAGAATCAAACACTTCCCTCAATTGATATCAAGCATCAAAGTATTGGCAAAAATATATCCATAGTCGGAATCAAGCCACGAAGAGCACACAAACAGTGAAGCTCAAATGCCACCTACAAATTCAAACAAAACAATAGTTTTCTCTTAACAAAGCAACAGTTTTACCCCATATTAAATTATAACTTATAATATGCAATCCAAATTTCAAAAAGTTGTAATTTTTTCCCTTTACCCTAATTTTTTTAATCTACTGATCATTGAAGAAATTAGGGTTTCGATTGAACTTAAATAAACGGAAAAATTTTATACCTGAGATCGATTGGAGATGGTGTAAGCAAGCGAACAGCGGTGAAGGGAAAACGATGAGGTAGGTTTTCGTCGATTTCCCAAATTGGTGGAGTAGTCGAGGAGAATCGATGGGGGCTGAGAGGGTGGTCGATGAGGTGGGGGGATTTGGCTGCTTTTCAGAGCTAGGGTTTCGAGTTGGCGAATGCGATGAGAAGGAGAAGGAGAAGCGATGAGCTTCGCTGTGATGAAGGGAAAACAATGAGCTAGGGCTTCGTCGTTTTCAATGATCGGCTGAATAGGAGATGAGAATCGATCGGAGCATCAGAGAGAAAGAAGGGCTCGATGAGGTAGGGTTTTCGAATTGGGGGAACGAGAGTGAAAGAGAGCGTGAGGAGGATGAACCGGGGTATGAAAGGGCAGAGAGAAAGAGAGGGTAGGGGTAATTGACCAAATTACCCCTCCGTAAGTGTGTGAAGAGCGGGAGCGAAATTGAGCCATTAGATCTGCATCATGATCAAAATGTAGATCCAACGGCTGAGCGCGAGTGCACACGGCTGTGTGCACTGGGGTAGTGCACAACCGAAGCTTTCTCTATATATATATATAAAGTGAAGTGTTTGGAGCTATTGGATCTGAGATATATATAAAGTGAAGTGTTTGGAGCTATTGGATCTGAGGAATCTCAGATCCGACAGCTCATAAAGGTTACTGGGTGTTGGATCTTAAAATAAGTTAGTACTTAGGTAATCTCTTATCTCTACTACTATAATGGGAGAAGGCCTTTGTGTAATTTGTCCATATCCCAACCCATGCAACGCACGTTTAATTAAACTCTACAATATAAACCAATGAAATACGTACAGTACACGTTCAAATTTATTACCCTCTCCTTATCTCTCAAAAAAACGAAAAACCCTACCCTCTTCATCTCCCTCTCTCTGCACTAGCCTCGTTGGAGAAGGATCATGAACAGTGAAAGTCAGTATATTATTTTACGTGTTCCGCACGTACTTCTCCCATTACAATAAAGATAAATAGAATATAAAAAATATTATTCAGACGTGCATTGCACGTGTATTTACTAGTCGTATTTCCTCCTATGGCACATTAGAAGAATCCCATTAGAAAAATGCCACCCTGATCCAACCGTTCAAACTGTAAAATATGTCATAATACATAAGAGGATGGAATATTATCAAAGTCGAATGCGTTTTACCTATATATTTAATGATCACAATAGTTGTATTGTTATAAAACCATTCATTTTATAACATCATGATAAATGAGCAAAACATATTCAATTTTTTAAATATTCTTTACTTATATTTTATGATGTTCTATGATATAAAGATCAACTTGAATGGCGCGGATCATTAATTTTAACAGCAAAGAATAGTGTAGATGCATAGGACCTCTCATATCCTTAAATATATTAAACCTTCTATCATAGAAAATTTCAGTTGAAGTGTACATTATTGTAATGTTGCTGACTTTAAAGATCCAAGCCTCACAATGAATAGCTGAAATAGCAACAAGTCGCTGATAACGGAGGTTTCCACAAGCAATACTTTTATTCCACAATCAAAAGTGAAAGCTATGATACATACAAGTCAAATAATAATTATTATTATAATAATAATAATTTCTCAATAATTTATGAATAGGCCACCAATTATACATGATCATGCATTACATGATTTTATTACCTCCTTTGAATATCTGAGTCTAATCATACCATGTGGCCATGGCCCAATACTGGGCTCAGCCCCAAGACTTCCCCGATAACAATGAAAAAAAGAATAACTCGGGATTTTTTCTCAATTTTATTTTTTTAATAATTTACTTATTCTCACAAAAGCTTCATCATCATCAATTAAGTAAAGAGTACAAATAAATGAGAAGACTAAGAAGAAATATAAATAAGAGGTTATTTATTCCTCCTCGTCCGCAAGTAGTGCAAATGAGAAAGGTGAGAACTTGTAACCATCTCCCTCATAGAACTTGTTCTGAAACTCCACCCAGTGAAGCCTCAAGGCATGTAGGAAGGCGCTCAGTGTCTCCATCACAAGCAACACGCCAATAGTGGCAAAGATAAACACAATCCCACCAACTATGATAATAAGTACGTTGTTGTACCTGTAACAGAGCAAGTAACAGTAGCTTTTCTTCTTAAAATAGAAGACTAACACATAATCTCTACTACTATAATGGGAGAAGGCCTTTGTCCATGACCCAACCCGTGCAGCGCACGTGCAGGTAAATTTTTTTTTTTTTGCCTTTTCATTCCCCCCAATTTTTCCCCACGTGGAAAAAGGGGTATGAGCAACTTGCTCATTTAATAAACAAGCAATTGATTATGTAGCATATATATATATATATATATATATATATATATATATATATATATAAAACACAAAGAAAGCTATCAAGTGGCTCTCCTTCAATCTCCCAAAACTCAAAGGCCTAGATCTAATCTTACAAAACATATTTTCCCTCCAAAAGTTACTCCCAAAACTCAAATTCAAATATCCTGCCCAAAACAACTTCTATATTTAAAATTTTAAAAATTTTAAAATTTAAAAAATTTAAAAATAATTCAAAAGAAATCAGAAAAAACATATAATATGTTTTTTTCTCTATGTTTGCTACTTCAATTAATTTGCTGGACCTCCAAAACTATTTCTTATGATTAAACAAGGTGCACCGTTTCGAAAACGTGCCGTAGGCACGTGTCAACGGGCAAACCTAGTAATAATAATAATAGGAACAGCAGCAGTGTAGTACTACTGATAATAATAAATCACTTTCCAAGATTTAGATAACAAGGCAGTAACCCTGACTTACTCCCAAGCAAGAAGAAGAACCTTCTCATAGAATACACTGGACAACTCTGAATGAGCAAGACTGCAAAAAACACAAGCGAAAAAGTTCAAATCAGTAATACCACTCAGTTGAATGTATGATGTGTTAACAAAATAGAAGTAAATTGCATAATTAACTAGCATATGACAATGAAATCTCATGTACTAGGCTGCAGCCAGATCCACAAATCATAGCCATATTTTGATGGATGATAATATCCTTTTATCAGTCCACTACTAAAGTCAGAGTAACTCCATTGAGTATCGAGATCACAGGCGTACCTTAGAGCCCACAGTCGGAGGTAGGAAGCTGTATTCGAAACTGCCCCAAGGACAAATTCAATTGTATGAATGAGTTGGTGCACAAAAACTTCGCTAAATTCAAATTCTTCATGCTCATGGGAACCATGATCTTGTTCCTCAAGTGCATCAACCTCAGTACTCTGAAGAATTGAGTAGGACTGACCTTGGAGTCTCTGAAGCATAAGCATAGAAATGATCAATACAAACATTACAAGTATTAGTGTGTAAAAGAACAGTAATTTTACAAACATAGCGTTACAATCATACTTGTTCATGTTGCTTCTTCAAGAGAAAGGGCTTCGGTATTAACATCCATGGAACAGAAACAAGGGCCAGCAGCAGTAACACGAGCTGATCAGATGCAATTACGTTAAGGGGTATTTGTGTATCATATTTATCGAAAAACATAATAAAGGTGGATATGGACAAAACCTGCACAGTTTTCTGACCAGGAAATAGCTGGTTCTCACCCAGATCGTCAGTTGGGCTAAGGAACATATATATCATTACATGGTATAGGTCGGCCTTCGAACCGGTGCACCACTTCACAATGATGAGTAGTGACAGGTAACCAAACAGACTGTTTAAAAAGATCAACTGAGGAATAAATTGGTACCTATCACACAAATACCCAGACGAAGAGTGTAAATATGCAGCAGTCGGACAAAACATAGAAAAAAATTGGTGACAATTTTTATCCAAGATAATCCACATATGATAAAGAAAACATTTAGAACAATGGACAGTAAAGTCGTTTAGAATCTGGTATTGAAGAAGAACAATGCATAAATGAAGAAAATATTATAGACCACAGAATGGCATTTAAGTAATCTATGATTATAAGTAACCTAATCACACTTAGTTTGCATGTGTCTCTAAAAACCATTGCTAAGATGACCTGTTTGGGATGGGAGGAATAAACAAAGTATTAAATTCCTCAATAAATTAAAGTTTCTACAAGCACAGAAAAATTACACTTAACCAACTTGTCTATTTTAGGATTGCAATAGATAGTAATCATCTTTACATTAATACAACTGCAGATCTATCTGTTTCTGTAGAAACTAAATGATTACTTATGGGTACCAAATAACAATTAACATATATCTCTAGCCTGCTGCAATCTACAAACCATAAAAGTAGGAAGTAGATGCATCTAACTAAGAAGCATATTTTGGCTTAGAAGCAATCAACAAAATATCCTATAAACATACCAGATATTCAGACCATTCCTAAAGAACGTTGCATTGAAATAACTTAAAAAGATCCCAAGGTTCATCTGTGCAACCCCAAGAAGGATTGACATCTTCATCTTCAATGAGTTCAGGAATGGCAACTCACTTCGGCTACCATGCCACACGGGATCCACACCAAATGCATATGCAGGTCCCACCTTGATTAAGCCATCTGTAGTAGCAGTCCTATAATTGAAAAAGGAGAAAGTAAATAATCAGCGGGGGGCCACATGCATAAGAGCATCTGTAGTCATCTTGAGTCAGATTTTGGGTATTTGGCAAATAGAAATGGAAAAAATGGGTTTGCGTTGTAGTCGTCAAAAGCCAAAATTTGAGTCAGACGAAAGATTATCTTTCGTCTCAGAAATTTAAATTTATATATATATATATATATATATATATATATATATATATATATATATATATATATAAATGCATTGAAGTGAGGGACAAAGGACAAAAAAAAAAACCAAACAAAACAGAGAAGTGAGGCACAAAAGGACAAAAAAAAAAATTTTAAAAAAAACAAAAAATCCTCAAATGCCTGGGACGAGGGATGAAGTCCCGTCCTTGGCTATTTGTCTTTTGCACATTTGTGTTGGACGGTACATAATGTACCGTCCGTCCGTCAAAATTTTTTTTTTTAATTTAAAATAATGGGACGGAATATTATTCTTCGTCCGACGACTTCTTCGTACGCTACATTGAAGGGATGGTGTATCGTCTCCCGTCTGACGTTTGAGACGAAAGATTATCTTTCGTCTCATTTAACGGACGAAAGATTATCTTTCGTCAGCTATAATTTGGCAAATGCCAAACCGTCTCCTATATTTGGCCAGCTCCTGTTCATGCGACACCCAAATTTTGGGTATTTGGCAGACGACTAGAGCGAATTTTTTTCTATTTTTTCCATTTTTTGGGTATTTAGCAGACGACTACAGATGCTCTAACAACATCAATATAGACTTATACCTGCATGAAGCATCACGACATGCATAAGCTGACTTCCCAAAAATCTCAAACGGGACAGAGAAGAACTCATTGTACACAAAACCTGTGTATATTGAAAATAAGGCCATCATCAAAAGTACATAGCGCCCACCAAATGTCATCTCCATGATGTCTCCAAGCTTCTGTCGATGACAAGAAACGGGATAAGCCTGACTACTAAAACATATAAATCCTTAACTGATATCGAGTGAAAGAAACATTATAAAAATGAAGACATAATAACACTTCAAATGCTAATTGAAGAACACTGATGGATAAGAAAACAAAACAAAAAAGCGAAGACCAGGCTATGTACAGAGGGAATGGTTGATTGTCTAGTCCTAAATTATTTAAACAAATGGCCAGTCCATGCAGCAGTGACGAATATAAGCAACATACTGTATGGCTTATAGTATGTATCAACCTGAAAAATAGAGTACACAGTAGAACGGTTGACTGCTGCACAACTATAAGGAGAGGTGGACAAGTAAACAGAAATTACACTGCTGAAGAGTAAATGGAAAAATAAGCAGCAGCGGATGGAGAGATATATAATATGTATTGGCAGATAAAATTTTCCCCGAGAGTCCCGTAACTTTTTTACATGGATTGCAAGCTAGTACAGGAAATCAAGAACCAATAAGAAAGAATGGATCTCTCAGCAGATGATTGGATGGTGATATTAATTAGGATTAATCTGCCTTGCATAGGTTCTTTTCCATTTCTTTGATGCACCATATGCTAATTCTACTTTTGAAGCACTGATTTCACCCTCCCTTTTTGTGTACGGGAGGCAGCCCTCGGATGAGAAGCTCGCCTTCCCCCGGTAAACCTGACTTTCAGTATTCAAGAATTGTCCCCCAACCAACTACGTGGGAACATTGAAGTTGATTCTCCAGCAAACAGTGTCCGCAACAAGAACAGTAACCCACAGGAAAAACAGATGCTGTATAATTGGAGGGTTGCATGGATATTAGAATAATTAGGAGGATTAGCAGAGGCTAACTCCAAGTGCACTAGTAGATCCTATTACTTAACAAGATTTAGTATACCATCTTAAGAAAACATAACTATTTCTTAAATCTTAACTAATTTGCTTTTGAGTCAAATGATAAACTTTTCAGTGCTTGGGAACAGCCATTATCCCAAACCCTAGAGGTTTTAATGCATTATGCCATAACAAAAAAAATAATCATATGTTGTGTTACTTGGGTAACATGGACCCTCCTATGATAAAGCTGTATCCATGTCCGGACACGCGTTGGACAACGACACTTCATGGACAACTCCTCCGTCAAGTGTAGAGTAATAAATTTGATTTGAATATCTCTCAACATTTTTTACACTTTTTGGAAAAAGAATAAATACAAAACTTACAATTTCTAAATAGTTTTCCACATTTCCTATGCTAGAGAACTTTATTACCTCCAGATGGACTATAAAATTTCTCACATTTTGAACTTTATATGCAATAGGAACTACTATTAACTTTGCCTAAACTATATAGCGGCAATTTTGATAACTTCCACACACGAATTGATGGATGCCATTAGAAATAAATTTATGCACAATTGTGATAAACCATATTATAGAATGTAATAATATGCCAAGTTCCCATTTCGTACTTTTTATAACTATGTTGTGTCCCATACCTATGCCTATACTTATATCCATGCTTCACTGCTCAATGCTCATATGTTGGGAATCTTGAGAAAAACATAATAGTTGGAATCCAAAAGCAACTATGGTAACAACCAAACCACATTTTAACATTTATGATTTGTTGACAGGGACACAAATGGTATACTTTGACATGGAGAGGGGATGTCAGAAACAAACTCCCTGAAAAGCCAAACACAAGACACAGTTATACCTGAGAACACTAAACAGATACATAGATATTGCACTGAGTTGTTATTTACAAACTAGATATGCTCTCTTCATAATGCTAGTCAGTTTAAAGCCTCATTTTTTTTTCTCTCGGCGCATTCCAACAACAAAGTCTTTTTCCCAACTAGTTCGAGTCGGGTACATGAATCCTGGTTTTCCATTCTGTTCGGTTTAGCACAATATCTTCGTAAGGTCACAAGCTATCATATATTTTCTCACCGTTTTCATCTAATTAAATTTAGGTCTTCTCTTACCCCTACCTCTACCCTCAATACTTATCAAATCACTATTTCTAACAGGACACTACTAGGTCTACGTGTGACATATCCAAATAACCTGTAGCGATTCTCTCTTAATTTATCTTGGATAAAGGCTACATTTACCATGTCTCGTATACGCTTGTTTCTAATTCTATATCCTCCCTGACTTTACCACACATCCATCTTGGCTTCCTCATCTCTGCTACACATTTTTTGGACCTGTTGTTTCTTTGTTGTTCAACACTCTGCTTCATACATCATTGTTAGTCTAACAGCCGTCATATCCTTCAACTTCAAAGGTATACGTTTGTCACACAAAACATTACTAGCATTTCTCCACTTAAGTACCCTGCTTTGGATCCTATGTGTAACATCTTCACAAATCTCCCTATCTCTTTGAATAATTAAGCCTAAATATCGGAAACGGTCTCTCTTAGATATCTTTTGACCATCAAGCTTCACTACTTCCTCATTTGTATTCCGAATATGACTAGAATTATACTCCATATACTCTGCTTTAGTTCTGATTTTTCTTCTTATTATAAAGTCTCTAGCTTCCAAAATTTCTCTTCACAATTCTAATTTAGTATTGATTCATGCAATAAGCATACACTAAGGCACCTCATCTAAGATGACGTCATCGGCAAAAAGCATACACCAAGGCACCTCATCTTGTACTCTCTCGGCGCATTCCAATTGTCATTAATTTCCAATGTCACTTAAAAGTAGTATGATATATAGACGGAAAATACGTGCATACTCGTGTGAAGCCACTCATCCAAATATCCAATTTTCACTCAATTACATCCCAACTCCAGTTATATTAGTAATGATGAACGAACCAAAAACAACATAATGATTTATTGCAAATAGTTTTTTTGAACAGATAATAAAAAGGTATGGGGATGTGTACTGCACACCATATCTACTTATCTAGAACCTTATGGTAATTTAAATCACAAATAGAGTACATTACTATAATGGTTTATTTAGTGGAAATATTCCTAATGTTTTTTCAAGATTGCAATCACTCCAGTAACAAAATGATGCAACCAACAATCTATGAATAGCACAGTACGAAATCTTGATTCTTGACATGTCTATAATACTTGACAGAATTTCTACCGGCCGTATGGCCTGATCTACAAACTTTATGTAATGGATATCAGGAACAAGGAGAATACAAAACAAAAATTTATCCTGAATTATGATCAGCATAACCATTGTAAACTTGCAAACACAGTGATGGATATGCAAATTTAAGTCTTTTAAGTAATTCAAAAGACTAGATATAAATATATGAGGGAAGAAATTCTAAAATCTGACCTGAGAAGATAGCTTCTTTTCTCGTATTATGAAATACACTGTAGCAGCTAATAAGCATAAACCATGACCCCAGTCACCAAACATGACCGCAAACAAAAACGGAAATGTAATAACAGTGAAAACACCAGGATTTGCTTCTTGATATTTGGCAACCCTGAATAGAAACCATAGCACTGGATTAGTAATGAAGAAATTAATAACACGGTGCTTCTCATTAGAGAAGGGTTTTATGGAATGTGACGCAAATGGCAGTGTAGCACAATTTTTGAGTTCAAATTAATTCAGTCTCTTTGAGGAGTTTCTTTTACAGTGCCTATTACTAAGAGTCTAAGAAGAAAAATATGCAACATGGCACTTATATTGATACCAGGGCCGGCCCTCACATGTAGGCGGGCAAGGTGGCCGCCTTGGGCCCCCGCCGAAATCGTCATTTTTGGGGCCCCCGATTTCAAACTCCCCTTGTAAATATAGGCACGCATTTCGCGCGCAAAAAAAAAAAAATTATTAGGGGCCCCCAATTTCAAACTTCGCTTTTAAATATAGGCATGCATTTCGCGCGTAAAAAAAAAATTTGTTATTAGGGGCCCCCATTTAATTTTAAATTTGAGTGATTTAAAACAAATCCACATTTAAATGGATATAAAACCCGAAACCCACAACCCACATTTAATTTAAGCCCACATTTAATATATGGATGATTGGGGGTCTTAATGTTAATTTCCCTTACAAAAAAAGTTTATTTATTAAAAAAATTCGTAAAACCCCCTCCCTCCAACTCAATTTCTTAAAACCCCCTCCCTCCAACTCTTCCTCATCCATTAATTCATTCTGACTTCTTCTTTTTCTTTCTTTCTTGCTGTTTGAGTTCCCGACCGAAAGCCCCAAAAAAAAACCCAATTTCAAACTTCCAAATCCACTTATATACTCCCCCAATTTCAAATTAATTTGAGGGGTAAGTTAAGTGAAGGGTGCTCTACCTTGTGGCAGTGTCCGTTTTTCGAGAGAATTCCGTGAAGGTATATTTTTTTTATCTTTGATTATAGATTTTTGTACCTTACGTATCTTTATGCAAAAATCATGGTAGAGTGATGCTTAGAGCGTGAATAACACGCTTAAGGTGTAAGATTTCAATTTTAATACTAATAGTTTCGAAATTTTTCCTAACCTAGGGTTTGGGTTTAGGAAAATCATGGTTATTGTGTAGTGTGTACTAAGAATGATGTGCATTAATATAGGATAATTTAGGAACATCTAAGATTAATTTTAGCAATTGTTTGATAATTATAAGGATTTTTCCCGTTGTCGAAAAATTGTGAAATTAATTGTGTAGTGTGTATTTCATCAAAAAAAAAATTGTGTAGTGTGTACTAAGAATGATGTGCATTAATTGTTTGAGTTGCTTAATTTTATGTTAATTATGTTATTGAAGTTGAATAGTTGCTTAATTAAGTTGAAAATTGATATGTTAGGCTTAATTCAGATTTTTATTTATTTTTCCAGTTTTATCATGCCTCGAAAATATATGTCTGGCGCATTAAAAAGAAAGAAGAAACAAGAAGAAAATAAATTTATACAATCTCAAGTTGGGGCATTTGAAAAATTTCTTACCAACAAACCAATCTCAAGTGGTAATGATAATGAAGAAGAAGTTCAAGAACATCAACAGTTGAATGTGGGTGATGAAAATGAAGAACCAGTTCAAGAGTTGAATGAGAATGTTAATTTGGATGTGGGTGATGAAAAGGTAGAACCAAATCCAAATGAAGAATATAGGCCTATAAATATTTATGATCCAATGAATTGGGAGATTATTGATCAAAAAGTTCGGGATTTATTAGTTGAAAGAGGGCCTATTAGAGTTGATATTGATTTTCCTAAAGATGACGAAGGTAGACATTTTTCTTGTGTACACTACACTCGAATGTTGTTAAATGGGAAAAAGTATGATAGAAGATGGCTTGTTTATTCAACTGGTTTGGATAAAGTGTTTTGTTTTTGTTGTAAATTGTTTAAGAAAGAAGGGAACAATCATCAATTGTCAAGTGAAGAGTTCAAAGCATGGCATAATATTAGTCATAGACTTCAAGGTCATGAAGCGAGTGAATACCACATTAATTGCATGACAAGTTGGCTTGAATTGGAGACGAGACTCAGAAAATGTGAAGTTATTGACAGATGTGTGGAACTACAAATTATGAAGGAAAAAGAACATTGGAGACATGCCTTGTTACGAATTATTGCTTTAATTAAAACACTAGCTAAAAATGCATTGGCATTTCGTGGTGACAATGAGAAGATTTATGAAGAGAATAATGGTAATTTCTTAAGCTTCATTGAAATGATTGCCGAATTTGATCCCATCATGAAAGAACACATTAGGAAATTCCAAAGCGGTGAATCTCGTAAGCATTATCTTAGCCACAAAATTCAAAATGAATTGATAGAATTGTTGGCAAGTAAGGTAAAAGGTGCGATCATTAAAACAATCAAAGAAGCAAAGTATTATTCAGTAATACTTGATTGTACTCCAGATGTAAGTCATGAGGAACAGATGTCTCTTGTCATACGGTGTGTTGATGTTTCAAAAAGTCCGATAAAGGTGGAAGAATTCTTTTTAGAATTTTTAGTTGTAGATGATACATCTGGGTTGGGAGTTTTTAAAGTGCTTGAAGATGTTCTGATGGTTCTTGGGCTTGATATTTTGAATGTTAGAGGACAGGGTTATGACAACGGTTCTAATATGAAGGGGAAGAACAAAGGTGTGCAAAACAGGTTAATTACTGTTAATCCTAGAGCTTTTTACACGCCTTGTGGTTGTCACAGTCTTAATCTTGCAATTTGTGATATGGCCAATAGTTGTAATAAAGCTGTGTCTTTCTTTGGAGTTGTACAACGTTTGTATACGATATTTTCATCTTCTACAAAGCGATGGGATATTTTGAAAGGATATGTGTCAAATCTCACGCTTAAGACATTATCACAAACTCGTTGGGAAAGCCGTGTTGAAAGTGTTAGAGCAATAAGATTTCAACCTGTGGAGATAAGAGATGCATTAATTGACTTGGCAAACAGTGATGCAGATCCTAAGATCAAGAGTGAAGCTAGTTCCTTAGCAACGAATGAGATGGAGAATTGGGAGTTTTTACTGGGTATGATTATTTGGCACAATATATTATTTACTGTTAATTCTGTCAGTAAATACTTGCAAGAGGAAGACATGCATATTGATGTTGCTATACTTCAATTAAAAGGGCTCATTGCGTTTTTTGAAGAGTACAGAGAAACTGGTTTTATGGAGGCTATGACTGAAGCTAAAATAATTGCAGAGAAATTGGGAGTTGAACCTGTTTTCGTAAAGAAGCGTGTCATCCATAGAAAGAGGAAATTTGATGAAAGTGGCAGTGAAGAAACAACACAATAACCTGAAGAGGAATTTAGGATTCATTACTTCCTAACTGTAGTAGATCAAGCTATTTCTTCACTCAACAGTAGGTTTGAACAATTTGTTAAATATGAAAAAATCTTTGGATTTTTGTTTGATTTGGAGAAGTTGAGAAGTCTACATGATGATGAGTTGAAAGTTTGTTGTGCCACTCTTGAAGAGTTCCTACATCACGACTCGCATTATGATATTAATAGGGATGATCTGTTTTTAGAGTTGAAGCGCCTCAGATTAATTGTACCATCGGAAGCAAGAAAAGCAATTGATGTGCTTAATTATTTGCAAAGGATGGATGGTATATTTCCATATGCATGGATTGCGTATCGTATTTTGTTGACCATACCAGTTACTGTTGCTTCTGCAGAAAGAAGTTTTTCGAAGTTGAAACTTGTCAAGTCTTATCTTCGATCAATCATGTCTCAAGAGAGATTGAATGGATTAGGCTTACTGTGTATTGAGAAGGCGATGGTAGAAAAGCTTGATTATGAACATTTAATTAGTGAGTTTGCTGCACGGAATGCGAGAAGAAGTCATGCACTGGGATGATTAATGATGTAGGTATAACTCCTTAATGTTTATGTTTCTCCTATGTTTCATTTCTTTACTTCAGTGCTATTTCATTTTCATCTCATAATTTTCTGTTTCTAATTCATAATTTTCATTTCATCTAGATAGATGTGGAGGTGAATTGTTGATGCAGCGTCAAGCATTAAATGAGTTACAATCAGAGCTTTCCATTGACAGGTTTTGCATATTTGATTATATGTTTTCACTCTATTTTGCATATATGTATGATGCTTATGAGAAACTTGATATTCAATATGATCAAAAAAAAATGTTATTCAATGATTTATATTTTGTATATTTTGCTTTGAACAATGTGCAAATTTTGCAAATTTTGCTTTGGCAAAAAAAATTTTTGCATGTTTTTTTAAAAATGTATGGGGTAGGGGGGCCCCATTTCGGAAGTTCGCCTAGGGCCCCCCGGAACTCAGGGCCGGCCCTGATTGATACGAGTATCCTAAACAGAAGAAGGTTTAAGCATTTGAGACAGACTATTAGATCATTGAGATCAAGTGATAAGGAATACATGAAACCAGCTTATTAGGCTACTAGATCAGAAAATTTATGAAGCATCCTTTAGAATCAGGGGATCTATTTTATCGTTTTGTGGACTTTTTTATAGAGTTGTTAAGATACTGTGACAGTTAGGAAAAATCTAGTTCAGCCAAACTCAATGTCAAAAAATGTGAATCCTACAAAAGTGTAGAAGGCTAGAAATAAGCCAGGCACCTCGTATAGCCTCCATGTAGCATAGCAATAGGTTTTTCAAGGAGTTTCTGATCTCGGGACAATGGTATCATTTCGGGCATTCCTATCGGACACTCAATAAATATATTTAAATTACTGATTACACAAAAGATTAGATGTTCTAGATGTCAATTATCATATAAAATATTGATTAATGCAAGTGAAGACATAAATCAAGCTTAAAAAATGTTCGTAGAACTTAACAGAAATATAAGAGAAATGCAATATAGCTAGACGGGTATGGGTAACTGATGTAAAACTAACCCTAAATAGAGAATTTCCAAGAATCTTAAAGGATTAATTTTACCAACACGTAGTGCGGATCAAAGTTAGAATTTTTAACCAATTAATTGGTGTGATGGATTTTCAAGAACTGAATCACATTTAACAATCCCAATTAATAATTCAACTCTACAATCAATAATTAAATTCCTAAGCGTTCTTAACAAGTAAAAGATTCAATACTGAGTCGTACTCTGATCTAGCAAGTGGAACGCTCAATCTCAATATTTGTGAACGATAGAATATCAAATAATATAGTAGAGATGATAAGACAGTATAACACAAATATTTAAAAAGTGGAAAGAGTATACCGACGGTTCGAAGAACTCAGCGTAGATCTCGGATTTGAACAACAATGAAGAGCACAACACTCGAAGAACAACAATGGAAACAACACGTCAAGAGTAATGGCAGCAATCAGCTTCAAGATGAATGGTAGCAATCAGCAGTGGTGGGGGACCATGGGATCTGGCCGACGTGGCTCGACGGCGGGAGGGCGTCGATCGGCGAAGGCTGCAGCGCGAGTCGACGCGCTGCGGCGTAGGGTGCAGCTGGTCAACTGGAGGGGATGAAGATGGGGTTTCGAACTGGTGTGAGATGTTGGGTCGACGGGAGGGAAGGAGTGGTCGACTGGTGGGTTGACGGGGAATGAAGAAGCGACGGGGTCTGGGGCGAAGGGGCGACGGGGACTGGATCGAAGGGGCGACGGGAATCTGGATCGAAGGGCCGACGGGGGAGGAGGAAGAGGATCGGGTATGGGTTCTGAAGGAGGGCTAGGGTTTTGGTCGGGATTGGGGTAGGAGGAAGAAGACAGCTGAGTAGGGTTAGCGTTGATTTTGTGATTTGGAAAATTAGGGTTAGGAATTTGTATTTGAGGTAGATTTTAGAGTTTATCACAAACCCTAAAATTTGATTAGGATTTATCACAAACCCTAATTGCTTGATCTCAATTTTATCACACAAGAGAGGGAAGAAGAGCAAAACTCAACACAATAATTTTAATCAAGAGTGGCATATCTTTCTCATTAATCTCAAGGCCTATAAATAGGCTCAAAACAAATCTTGATACAAATCTCAAAAGATTCTAAAAATCTCAAAAATATTCTAATGGAAAAAAGAAAGATTACATATGGCTATAATTGCCAAAAAAATAAAAAAGGTACTAAAATAAGATACTAAATTAAATAGAATTGATGTCCTCATCATTCTCTCCGGGTGGGAGAGAGCTCGACCTAATTAAATAGAATTGATGTCCTCATCATTCTCTCCGGGTGGGAGAGAGCTCGACCTAGTCGAGTCAAAACAAGTGATCCTATCATGGTGCTCCAAAAGATTTAGATCCAGCTGTGGGACCCCCTTACGATCACTGCAAGTGTCATCCGACTTCGGTTTGTTCTTCCACCTTACCAAATACTTGTGCATACCACCATCTCTTGTAGAGATTATCTGATCATCTAAAATATTATTCAATTTTTCTGTCAGTGGGTAAGTAGTATAAGGTAGAGGGGTGAATATGGAAATCTCACCTTTAGGCTGCAGGGTAGGCTCATCTATAAGAAAATTTCTAGGGTTGAATTTTGAGCCTTCATAGAGTACTAGATCCTCAATATTGAAAGTCTTACTTATGCCAAATCCTTCAGGAAGGTCAACGACATAGGTATTATCATTGATTGTATGTAGAATCTTAAATGGACCTACAGCACGTATGTTCAAGTTCTTAACGGGTCCAACTGAAAATTATTCCGGATGAATTCGAACCATCACTTCGTCACCCACATTAAAAGTTTTAAATTTCCTTCTTGTATCTGTTATTAACGTGTAGTTAAAATTATTCTCATTAATTTCCTTGAAAATTTCTCTATGCAAATCATGAATGCAGAATACAAATGTGGATGCAGACTCTGTGGCTCTGTGATATTCTAACATAGGGGTAAAATCTATGAGTTGCCAAGTACTTGGGAAAGGATAAATGACTCGGGTACACTCAATGGGGTGACAGAACAGACTGAATACAATTGAGAGACTGGATATCCCCTTTTTCATCAAAGTCATCACTTACATTAGGTTCATAGGTAAACTCATTGTCGGGCTCATCAGCGATGACTGCGGTACCCTCTACTATATTGATCCGACTTGGGCTGGGACAGTTGCCAGCAACATGGCCATATCCCTTACATTTATAACACTTAGTGAGAGCATCAATCTTAAAATAGTCTCTTTCAATGTTCTTACCTGTATTGTCATCTCTAAGTGAATAGGAATTTGAAGTATGTTTGTTTGGGTAAGACTTGTTAGGGTACAGAGGAGAGGAGTGCTCAGGTCTAGAGGGATCAGGAGGATTCTTCTGGAAGAAAGATCCATCGAATTGCTGGACTTATAATGGGAACTTGCTTTAAGGGAATCCATATCGAGGATAAGAGCATAAGCTGCCGCTAATGAGTCCACATTTTTATGAATTGGCTCGTTCCTCAGATCGGCTTGTAATCCAGCCCTAAACGTAGAGAGAGTTTGTTCTTCACTCTCTTTACCTAAAGCATTACACCGAATAAGGAAGTCATCAAATTTATCAACATATTCTTGTGTGAATTTACTTCCTTGATAAAGTTGGTTCCACAAATCTAGCAATCGGGTGTGGAACGATAACGGTACATATCTCTCAGTGAGCTTCTCTTTCATGGCTTCCCAAGTGGCTATGGGGTGCCAGGCCTCGACCTCTGCGGGCGTGTTCAAGATGGATCCAGTGTTGTTGAGCTTTATCCGTCAATTTCATTGTGGCAAATTTAACCTTCAGGGCTTCGCTCATGCCAAACCACACAAAATAATGGTCCATGGTACGGACTCAATCGATATATGCTTGGGGTTCCATGTGTCCTTCAAAATGGGGAACGTCAGCCTTAACGTTCTTATATTGTTCGTCAGGGTCACGTTCATGACGTCGATCGTCACGAACATTCCCTTGAGGAATCTGACGATTAGCATGAAGCTCAGGGACAACAATTTAATTTAATTTCACTTTCTCAAGCCTCTGATTGAGATTGGCAAGAGTTGCTTGAATGGCAGCTAGGGTAGCGAAAATATCAGAGTTGTCCATTTCAGGTCGAAAAGGTCTAGGGTTTCTAATTGGGTGATTTGGGAGGGATAAGAAAGGCTCGTCAGGAACTGTGATGGTGCTGCGAAGACGCATCCACCAAAAGGGGAAAACTAGGGGTCGTGTGTACTTTTTTTATATAAAAATAAATCTGAAATGACCTAAAAGAACAAAAGAAAAAATAATAACAGACTCTAAACGATTCTAAATGAATGCAAAAATAATGCCTAAATAATGCAAGAGCTAGGGTTTTAAAAACCTTCGTTCTGATACCAAAATGATGTAAAACTAACCCTAAAATAGAGAATTTTCAAGAATCTTAAAGAATTAATTTTACCAACATGTAATGCGGATCAAGTTAAAAATTAAAACAGTTAATCGGTTCGATGGATTTTCAAAAATTGAATTATGTTTAATAAGCTCAATTAACAATTTAGTTTGAACAATCAATGATTATATCCCTAAGCGTTCTTAGCAAGTAAAAAATTCAATACTGAGTCGTACTCTAATCTAGCATGGAACGCTCAATCTCAATATTTGTGGACGACAGAATATCAAATAATATAGTAGAGATGATAAGGCAGTATAACACAAATATTTAAAAAGTGGAAAGAGTATACCGAGGGTTCGAAGAACTCAATGTAGATCTCGGATTTGAACAGCAATGAAGAGCATAGCACTCAAAGAACAGCAATGGCAACAACACGTCAAGAGTAATGGCAGCAATCAGCTTCAAGATGAATGGTAGCAATCGGCAGTGGTGGAGGACCACGGGATCTGGCCGACGTGGCTCGACAGCGAGAGGGCATCGATCGGCGAAGGCGACGGCGCGAGTCGACGCGCTGCGGCGTCAGGTGCAGCTGGTCGATTGGAGGGGATGAAGATGGGGTTTCGAACTGGTGTGAGATGTTGGGTCGACGGGAGGGGAGGAATGGTCAACTGGTGGGGTTGGCAGGGAATGAAGAAGCGACGGGGTCTGGGGCGAAAGGGCGACGGGATCTGGATCGACGGGGCGACGGGGGAGGGGGAGGAGGAAGAGGATCGGGTATAGGTTCTGAAGGAAGGCTAGGGTGTTGGTCGGGATTGGGGTAGGAGGAAGAAGACGGCTGAGTAGGGTTAGCGTTGATTTTGTGATTTGGAAAATTAGGGTTAGGGATTTGTATTTGGGATAGATTTTAGAGTTGATCACAAACCCTAAAATTTGATTAGGATTTATCACAAACCCTAATTACTTGATCTCAATTGTATCACACAAAAGAGGGAGGAAGAGCAAAACTCAACACAATAATTTTTAATCAAGAGTGACATCTCTTTCTCATTAATCTCAGGGCCAATAAATAGGCTCAAAACAAATCTTGATACAAATCTCAAAAGTGTCTAAAAATCTCAAAAATATTCTAATGCAAAAAAGAAAGATTACATATGACTATAATTGCCAAAAAAATAAATATGGTATTGAAATAAGATACTAAATTAAATAGAATTGATATCCTCATCAATAACGGGTATAAAACCCCAGTTTATTTCAAAACCTAACCCAAAAAAAAGAAGCTAAACTAACAAAATATCCAGGGTGTATCTTATAAGGCGATATTTCCCTATCTTGGCTGAGATCTCGGAAAAATTGTTCTAAACGAGATTTTTTCTAAAATATAGGTTCTCGTCTCACAGTAAAGAGTACTGAGAAGAGATCTCGAACGAGATGAAGGAGATTTAAAACAGTGGATAAATGACATGGAAGCTCATCATATGAACAGTCCGACTGTTTGTGAATTGATGTCATAAAATGTTTGTCTATAAATATTTACAAAGGCTTGTCAGCCCCTTTGGATTGAATTCAGTTTCCGTATTACCTGTTGCGAGAATTCACTCGTGATTCTTCTTGTGTGAGTTCGCGTAGGGTATGCCCGAGGTGCACTCCCTTTCCGATCACAAGCCAAGTCAGCTGTTTCCACCTCGACGAACCGGGTCCTTTCTCTGGAGAGTCTCTCCTCCCCCGCTGAAGCCGTTTCTTGGATCGAACTTGATTAGCATTATTGTTGGTTTACTTGCTTTTAGCTTAGATTTTGACGCTTATGTTCTCATTCTCTGTATTAGGGCTTTTCTTTATCGTCTCTTGTTTTACTTCTGGTAAAACCCTTTGTGTAATATTTATTATTATTTATTGATTGCCTGGTTGGAGTCTTTTGACTCTCTCCGTTTCATCAAAAAAAATATATATATATTTACAAAGACTCGCATGGATCACTTGCTCACTTTTCTTGATCACTCCATGCACAGATAAAATATGGGAGTACCAGATCAATTTTTACACAAGCATATATTTGGCATGGGAAATTAGGAATTATTTGTACCAGTGCCAACCAGGTAATTCCTAGTGCAATTTATCCAGAGTCAAATTTGGAATGCTTTATGTAAATGCAATATCTCTGATATAATTGGTCAGCAAAGACAAATTGACCATGGTATACAGAAACTTGAAATAAATGCCCAATCAAGCTTTTCTTAGAGACTTTTATACAAGGTGGAGCTAAACACCATGACAGTCCAAATATATTGAGACATGAGCATATATGAGGGTGATAGAGGTGGTGGTAACTAGGATTTAAACATTCAAGTCTCCATAACATACAAGGAATTGTAAAGCATAAAAATAAATTATTTTGACTGGATGAAATGCTTTGATTCAAGACTTACCCATATGCATCAACAATTTCCTGAAAAGCTGCTGTAAATTTGTTCGTCCGAAAGTATGTGGGTGGTAATTCTGTAGTATGCAAAACTTGGAAAATAGAGCCAACTTGAGACTTGCTATCAAAGGTAGCCCTCTGCAGTGCATCCTGGATCTGCACAGAAGAGACTCAGTGGAGTGGACGTATGAAATAGTAAAGAGATGTGGCAAGTAAGATACTTCACAGAGCTTCTAAGATATAACATAATCAGAAAGAGGTTACCTGGTTGGTTGCAAAATGGGGGCTCCATCCCTCAGCAACTAAGCATTTTTTTGTAACATCAAGGCTGAGCATGTTTAGAGTGTGGTAGACAGACTTCTCTCTCCTTATCTACAATATTTAAATTATGATGAACAATAATCTCATACCCCAGATATCTTCACAATAACATAACAGTCACTCGTGAATTGTTCAAAGTGAATCAAATATTTTTTTGTAAATAATGAAATGACTTTTAGAAACGATATTTACTTACCAATTGGTTCCACTGCTCAAAGTCGTTGCTAATATTTTTTAATAAATTATCACGGTGAAGCAGTCCAACATCTATAGTCGTCTTCAGCTCTGCAATCTTGCCTGAAACCTGTTATCAATAGTTCAAAAATAAATAACAACAATTCATTCCCAGGTAGAGGAACATATAATAATGGATCATTGAGAACAATGTAATGATGGATATCACTGTAGAAAGTAGGGTCAATATATATGGATGTGTGTGACTAGCACCAAGAAGTCAGCCTTATTATGGCTATTCATTAATCATTTATAACAAGGAGAACACCTGTATCATGAAGAAGAATGTCAAATCTTTGACGATTCAGTCTCCTCGGTTATTTTCTAAACCTTTACACAAAACCAAATCACGCTGGTAGCTAGGGTCTTCTTGGCTCCTAGGAGCAGATGCAAACGAAATCTCACTTTGTTCTCCCAACACCACATCTACAATATGTGCATATCCTAAATCTCCTTGGAAACACTCATTCATCATTTTACATAAATTACTCATTTACAATACTGGCTTCATTATTCGAATGTCTGAGCAAACAACCATTCATTATTAAACATTTACAGTATAGCATTAAAAGTGGAGCAGCAAGGATCACGGTTATTTCATGTTTTCTCTTTAATCTTTCTCTAACTCTCTTCAAGATAGGACACAAAGATAAACAGTACAAAATTTAGACTTAAGTAATCAACATAATGATATATTGAAAAAAAATGCTTTTCAATGAAACTCTCATAGCCTTCGCTAGCACTATTGCCTAGACTACAACTAAGGATTGCTGAGATCAGCAACTCTATAATTCGCCTAACAACAGATAGGAACTCTGTAATAATAAGGGAAAACATATTAGTTCTCTACAGGTTGATATTACAAAAAATACTAAAGGAAAAATATCGTTATAGGTCCATACAGAACAAAGATATTGTAATTGATTGAGTCATTGATTAAAACTACATAATTTGGAAGACAAATTTATCAATTACAGAAGAATTAGGGTTAGGTTGAGCCTTAGTTCGACAATGTGTAGGTCTATAGCAATGTAAAAATAGCACGCTATGAAGCTCGAAATACCTCGTTATGTAACCTAACACTTACGATACAAAACTCATGTGAATAATTCATTTCCTACATAACTCTGCGCTATTTTTATGTAGAGCATGCTATTTGCGTACAATAGCTTAACTTAAATAGCATGCTCTACAAATATACCCTTTTATTTAATTCAAAAAATAAAAAAATGTTAAGAGTTATAAGCACAAATGACAAAGTCCCTTCGTTTTTTCCATCTTTCATCATGTTTTCTTAAGACTAAGACACCCAGTCCTTGTGAGTACTCCAATTTCTTCAAGTAGCGGCGAGACTCCAATTTCCGACGACTAAGGTTTTCTTACCGCGAATATCTCAATATTTCTTCTTTTCTCTATTTTTGTTTCATTCTATCTAGCAATCCAACTATTAAGGTTTCTCTTATTCTCTTTCTCAGGGCCAATGCGACCTGTGGTCGCACAGGGCCCACTAATCTGGAGGCCCCCTGTAATACCCCTAGTATGTAATGTTTTTTTTTTTCCTTACAATGAAAATATATGTATGCATTGATTATATATATATATATATATATATATATATACATATATATATATATGTGCATTGTTAATGTTAGCATACACTATGGTAAGTTTCTTTTACCTGATGTGTTTTGTTTGTTATTATTTTTTTTTAAAAGCCCAACTTTCTATTCTTAAAACCCAACCCAACAATGTTTCCATAGGTAAGTGTAAATAAATAAATCTTAGGGGGGTAAAAGTAAAAAGGAATGACACCTAAGCCCCCTAGAAGTCTCCACACACACCCACATCTCTCTTTTTCCTTCTCATTTCTTCTGGCCGGCAGTAACCAGCAGAACAGCAGCACCTTTCACCCCTTTTTCTATATATATGTGTGCAAACTTCAGTTCTTTACTATTTTTCCAAAACCCTACTTCTCTTATACTAAAACCCTAACCTAATTTTCTTCCATTCTCTTCTATCTGCCACACCTTAAAGCACCTATATATATATAGAGAGAAAGCTTTACAACTTTGGAAAAACATAAGCTAAGGAAGCTTTTGAAGCAAGGAAGAAGAAGCATATCTTTGAAGAAGAAAGTGGGTATTTTCCTTATCTCTTGATTACTTTTGTGAATTTCTTTTATATAGAAGTTATGTTTGATAATATTGTGGTTTGAAAGTAGTAAAATTATGTTAAGAGATATGCTTGTTAAGTGTTAGAAAATTTAGTCTATATAAAATAAATCTAGCATCAGTAGTAGTAGTAATATTAGTAGTATTATAGCATCGGTAGTAATAGTAATATTAATAGTAGTAATGGTATTAGTAGTAGTAATGTTAGCAGTATTAATAGTGGCAGTAATAGCAGCAGCACTAGGAATAATAGTAGCAGTAGCAGTAGTAATAGTGGCAGCAGTAATAGTAGCAGTAGCAGTGATAGTAGTAAGCATGAGTAGTAGTGAATAATAAGCATGAGAAGGCATCAGTAGAAGCAGTAATTTAAAGTAGTAATTCAAAAATAAAACTTGTAGTCACTTAAAGTAATGGTAGCAAAGTAGGAAGGAATAAAAGCTATAGTTGTATACTTAGCTAACTAAAATTTAAGATAGTTTAATAATGGTAGTAAGGTAGAAAAAGCCACTTGTAGTCGTATACTTAGCTAATCAAAATTTATAATAAGTAGAGTAAAGTAAAGAAAAGATTGTAAGACTTTATCAAGTACTATGCATAAGTGTATGCATATGGTGGAATTTGGTGCATTAAGCGCACTAGTGTTGATATGCATATGGAGATATTTAGTGCATTAAGCACCTTTCGGTTATGCATATAGTGATAGTAAACACGTATTAAGTGAACTAATTTTAGCATATGTCAAATAACAAGTATCCAAGCTAAACCGACTCTTAGCTTAAACTGATAATTGCATTAAACCCATACTTGAGATTAGATAACTTGTTGTAAGACAAGATTAACCTTTGGATCTAGGATTAAAATTACCTAGTAGCCAACTATCATTGAATAAGAATTAAATAGAAAATAAAGGACAACAATAAAAATAAGATCGCATGACCAATAAAATAAGGACAGGCACTAGTTGAGAGTGTATTCACCTGTCAAGGGGACGCGTGCGACGCCTCATCTGGGACACGTGCAGCGCAGTCTCGACTATTGATTCCTGAAATTTAGTAATAGAGATGTCGAAATCTAGGAAAATGGACCCTTATGAGTACGTTATGTTCTAAGTTATCTATACGAACAATGAGCTAGAGTATAACTCTCAGTCTCTGGCAGAGTAGGGAAAGGCCTGCCGATTCGCCCTATGTTCCGATAACTTATGGTAGAGTCGGGGTGTGGAGAAGGACCACCGATTCCGACAGGATTGCAGCTGAGCTGAATGATCACCAGCCTGTCGGGAGTGGAGAGAGACCACCGGCCGGCGGAGTGGAGAGAGACCACCGATTCCGATAGATCGGGGTGATCACTGACTTTCGGGAATGGAGAAAGACCACCGATCCGATGCAGTAGACGGAGTAGATCGTATTTATTGCAACTCTACCAGTCACTAAATATCAGGAACAGGGAAGAGTACAAGAATAGGTTTGCATTGCGAGGGAGTAAACCCTATAATTTGAAGTACGCTCAAACTTGACTAGGATATATGTAGTATGGGATGCATATGTTTCCGAATCAAGTATGCATTAGAATAAGAGCATCGTGTGCATTTGAATTGTGTATTAGATCCTAGATCATAACATACACCAACACTCCTATTACATGATTACCACATTTCCTTCTTTCTACATTAAGGATTGTTTGTGCAGAATTAGGAAATTGCGGTTTTCATCCGTTTTGTGTCAGTTGTATTCAACTGACGTGCCCACAGTTGGTTTGTAGGAATTGATCGTGGGAACAAAAGAATATTGAGCCGTGGAATATTCCAAGTGAAAAGTAAAATTTTCCTAAACAAAGTAAGTTTTAAATTTCCTGTAATTTCTTTTCTGTGTTATGTACTCATTTGAAGTAATGATCTTGGGCTGTGTCACGAGTTTCCTGTATGTGGATTTCGGGGCGCTACACCCCCAAGGACATCAGGCTCAAGGTAATATCCAAATAATTAGGTTATTTACACAAAAGTTCATGTCTCAGTGGTTAAGGAGACGGACTTGAAGTTGGGCTTGGCCTGCGAGGTTTGAACCTTGTTGTTGACAATATAATTTTTTATATAAATATATCTATTTTTATAGAAAGTTTTTTATGATTTCTCTGTTTCTTATTGTTGAGATTGATTTAATATGTGAAGCTTTTTTTAATTGTGTATTTCCTGCGTTGCAAGGATATGAAGATCCTTAACCACATTTATACTACTTCGTCTTAATTGATGAGACGACTAATTCAAGATATCGAATTCTCATGTTCTCTCTTTTTTTTAATGCAAAAATACTCTTGCAAATTTGGCGCTCTATTTTTCTTCTCTCAGTTTCAGCTTTTATAGTGCTAAAAGCAATTTTTAAATGATACATTTTGTTATTGTTGGATTTGTCGGTTAATATATTATGTATTTCTTCTGCTGGTAAGCATCGAAACTACTAATTTTGATGTTTTTTAGGTTTTCTTATGGAATTCTTACAAGATGCTGGAGTTTTAGAGAGACTGAAGATTTTTGAATATACTAAAAGGTTTTGCAACTTTGAAAGGTAAATAAATTCATGTAAAATTTTAAAAATATAGAATGTACCCTACTCATATTTTTCAAATGAATTCGCATAAGATATATAGATGACATCAAAATCAAAATATAGTAAAATTAATATTAGAATGTATGAAGAAGGCCCCGTTTTTTCTTTCTCCACAAGGCCCTATAAATCTCAGGATCGACCGTGCTCTTTCTCCTTTTTTGATTCTTCATACTTTCTTTGTCGTCAATCCTTCATTATTTCAAGCTCTTTGTTTTAATTTTTTGGATTTTCAAGTTTGGATTAGGGGTGTTAGATTAGAGTAAAAAAAAAAGCTAATCTACTTCATTTACTTGGTACTTCCATTTTCTATTCATGTTTATGTGTGTTCTTCAGCCTTGTAACTTGAAGTCTTGATCTTGACCAATGAAGTCTCACTTTGGTGAATATTTAGCATTTTTAGCCTTCAAGATTATTTTTCTTAATTCTAGAAAATTATTAACAATTACGATTTTTTTTGGATAACTAATTTTAGTTTTTAAGTTAAAAATAAAAATATTCAAAGCTTACGATATGCGTTATGCTATTTATGCTTTCCGCTATTGGTGGCTTGAGTGCTACACTTGTGCTATTGCTATTTTCAACATTGGTTTATAGTGTCAAGTGGTAACCAAGTTGTTGGGTGGATATCTAAACCTACTAAAGTAAAACCTGCAATGTGACCACTGTTTTAAATTTCAACTGAAGTTTTGTTTCACCTAGCTTGTTGATACGAAATCACAGATTTTATACTCCATATCGTTTTGGACCAAAATGTGAAGATTTCGGCCCAAAATTACCGAAATATCGGTCGAAATATTGCCAAAATTGCGGCCGAAATAAACACTAATGTTATTGTGAATATATAATTTTTTTGTTTTACTTTTTACATATAAGTCTTTCAATATAGGACATCAAGCTATGATAATGTGAGAATTTTGTCTCTCTGTTGTTTGTGTATATAGTATACAAATCAAGTAAGTCTATTAACTATTACATTTTTTCTAATCAATGCAAATTCAATTTAGTTATATACTCATATTACATTCTTTTTAATATTGTTGTTAAATTATGAAAATATTTACTATGATTGATTCATGTCAATAGTTGCATTATAAAATATTTTATATGATAAATGACATATATAACATATATATCTTGTTTAGTAATAAAAAAACTATGTTTATTGAGTGTCCAAAATGAACATCCAAGATTATCACATTTCCCCGAGATCTACTCTGATATCTCCGATCCGAGACAAAACACCCCTTACCGAGACGAGTCCGAAATCTGAGATTTAAAACCTTGCCTGTGACTACCATATACTCCCTCCGTTTCAAAATATAAATCATTCTAGATTTCTACACGCCTATTAAGAAAAAACCTACGATTGACAAAAAGTACTAACATTCTTGATTTTTGAAAGCTCGTAAATGAGCTAACAATTTTAAAATGTCCAATTTGCCCTCCTCTATAATTTTAGTATTACTCATTTTATAAAAAAGATAAAGAGTGGAATTGGATATCGCATAAAAAAGTACTTGATGGACATTTAAGAATGACAAGACATTTGTCTCGAAAACCTAAACCTATAGTGACTTATATTTAGAAACAAAAAAAATGGCTAGAATGACTTATATTTTGAAACGGAGGGAGTATTAAGTAACTTTCAGAATTTGTAACTTTACATGTCCAGGGACATGTCAAGCAATATGTTAATGGATATGTGAGATTCAACCCGACATGTCAGGGGCATTTCCCAAAAAACAACATAGGATTTATAAATGGCATACTGATGGTGGAGACCCTTCAAAAACTGAAATGTTGGGTTACACTTTAAAAGGCGGTGGCTACACTTCTACTATACTGCATGTCGTATAAGTTCACTTCATACATAACATCAACAATTTGGTAAGTAATGGAAATAAAATAAGGTCAGCAGAAATAACTATAACAGCAGTATGTTAATGTTCAGATGCCATGTAAGAAATTGTTTTCAAAAAAGAATTCTGCTTTCAAAGAATAAAGGAGATAAGATACTGTTATCGTTCAATTAAAAGTTTAGGCCAACCCTTTTCTGGAATAGTTTCTTGAGTATATAATAAATCTCGATCCAGGGCTAGGTGACCACAGAAAAGAGTACAGAAAATACAATTAGAACCAAAAGAATTTAACGAGAGAATGAAATTTAAAATTCGCAAACTCTGTACAAGCGGAAACAATTATAACATGTAGGTTATAACAAAAATGTTTGAGGAACAGTAGTAAAGAAACTTGAACGCCCAGTACAGGTAACTAAATCAAACAATTGCCCAACACCGACCTCATTGATCATCTGTGCTTGCCTGCCTAAGTCTTCTGTAAATGGATACCGGTTTGCTCCAAAAGCTTCACATATCTTCATAATCTTGGATTTTGCTCTCTCTCCAGAATAAAATATAACAAAAACATTCTTTGCAACCTGCCAAAACATATATTTAAGACAAAGGTGTAAGGTAAACAGTGAATCTAAGCCACACAGACTTGCAGTACATGAAATATGCAGACAAAAAAGACAGTGGGAATGATATCATTTTTTTAACACAAATGGACAGGCTCAAGGGGTACATTATGTCAGGTATAACACATAAATGTTCTGAAACATCAAGACAAACATTTTATTGTTCATTCCTACCAAATAACAAGAGATGCTTTTCCAAAATAATCATTAGTGATAGACAGGGCTGGAAGTGGATGAATGTGTTAAAGGGAAAAAGACAGTTCTGTTATGGAAAATTTTAATCAGAACCGAGACAGTGCAGCCTGCCAGCTATATGGCAAAAATTCAGGATTTGGAAATAGAATAACAGTAACGAAACAAGGCACCAACCATGTACCAGAGGTTTTACAGGTTAGCGACATCTGAATCACTTCCAAACACTATGACTTGATGATGTTACTCGATCACCTGGCCATTGTCAACCTGATCTCAACCTTGTTACTCTTCAAAGAATAATAGTTTCTCTGATTTAAGGAAACAATGATTGAACAAATTCATGAAGAAGTCATGAATTTATCAAAGAATCAATTTATTCATGTTAAAAATCCTTCGCATAGTGAGGGAGATTA
Source organism: Hemerocallis citrina (assembly GCA_017893485.1). Classification (NCBI taxonomy): domain Eukaryota; kingdom Viridiplantae; phylum Streptophyta; class Magnoliopsida; order Asparagales; family Asphodelaceae; genus Hemerocallis; species Hemerocallis citrina. Next base: position 221,658,034 of record CM030362.1, read on the forward strand.
CAGCCTGTCAGTGCATGTTTTTATTAACTATGCAGAATCATAGTGGCACAAGGTCATACAATAGGATTTGAGAAAGACTGTTACACAAAGCAGTCATAAATTAACAAAACTTTCAGAGAAATACTTGCACAAGTTCACAATAAAACTACAAAAACTAGAGGAATTTACTACCAGCATGAGCCAGCACAAAGACCATAGAAATGGACTGGTATGCTGACACAAAAGACAAATGGTGGGGGGGGCAAGAATGAGAATCCATGTATGACACACCTATAAGAACGGTCGAGTTAAGGTGCTCTTTCTTTATATTGGTGCAAGTTGATAGCAAAATCCAAAGAAGATTTACATAATAACAATTTTAGATAATAATTTTCAGGACAAAATGAATAAAGATCGAATTAACACGGATAGTTCATTACACAATGAAGACCTTAGAATTATCTCAATAAGCAAGGGCACATAATTTTGTTGATGGTTATCCAAGCAATTAGATTTATTTCCATTTTTGTAAAATTTCTTGTCCTTTTGGTATGTGTTAATTCTGTTTTTTTCCCTCAAATTTATTTTAAAATATAACTCTAATTTTTCTTTGATCAAATAATAATGTTACACAGAACTGTATCTGTGAGTAACTTTCACTTTGAAAAAATCCTAATTTTAATCTGAAATCACTCTAATTCAAAAGCCACCCAGTGCTCCTTTCACACCAAACACATCCGAGTTCACGTTTTCAAACATCTAGGGCCAATCACTGACAGGAAGGTCAGAAGATGCTGATAATAGAATGAAAGAATAATAACTTAAAGAGGGGAAATGCTTCAGGAGTATTGTTATTGTGTGATCCATAATAACTCGTGGAAACAAGGGAAAGGTCTACAAAACAACTATAACACCACCCATGCTTTATGGTCCAGGATGTTAGGCAATTAAGAAACTTGTCGAGAATATGCCTGTAGATTAAATGAGGATGTCAAGGTAGAAGGTTGGCACAAAGATAACATAAATAATACGGACATCCTAAGAAATAAGCAATAGCCCCAAGTAGAGATAAATGAGCCTTCAAGATGGTTTTAGAATGTACAGGAAACCAATAGTGACACCAATTAAGAAGAGTTGTTCGGTTATAGTTAATGACAAATACACTAGATCCATAGTAGACCTGACAGACTTGGAATGAGGCAGACATGCAGTTAAGGAGGACATAAAAGGTGAGAGAAGATAGCCTGTAATGAAGTTGAATAGAGAATACAATTAACCAATTAGGCTCACACTGGGTTTTTTTTTTTTTTTTTGGAACAAGGCCCGTAGCCACACACACTTCCCAAAATTGGGAAACTATGCAAGCGGGGGGTTTAAACCCCGACCTCTTGCTTACTAGCAAAGAGGCTTACCACTAGGCTACTAGGGCACTTGCAACACCGAGGATTTTGAATACTCATTGTTGGTGATGCTGGTGGAGATATCATATAAGAACTAAAGAATCAGAGATGAAAGACCATGAAACTACTGAGAGATGGCACAGCCTCCTTCATAAGCATTTTGTTTTGTGTTTTCCAAAGCAAGTTAAGTGAAGAACTAACCCTCTCCCCAGAAACTGGATCTGTGACCAGCTCATCAATTGCTGATTGTTTGAGAAATATGTTCCCTCTGGTGGCACGGAATAAAATTCTTTCAAAAGCCATGGACTTCTCTATTGGTACAAGGCCACTGACAAACCCAAGCTTCACTTGTTTAGACGGATCTGATAGCATTTCCTGCACATACACATAGTAACCATTCAAATAAAATTATTCACATTCCTTTCACAAAAAATAAGTGAAATGAGTCTCAAATTGTACTTGCTCCAATAACAAAGGACTGTCGAGACTATCGCCGACTTGGCGTGCTTCAATTTCTCTTCGTTGGGCTGTGGTAACAGTTTCAGCTGCAAGAAAGAATTCACCAGCCTGAAGAAGAAAAAAAACCCACCATTTCTCAGATATAATTACATGTTGAATCTGAAAATATAACACCTAATCTAAAAGTACAGAGAAGTGAAAAACATTCACTTTTACATCTAAGATAAATCATCTTGATCACAAATCTTCCAGTTCAGCACTAAACTCAAGATAGAACACTGGATGCTGAATTCGACCATTCTTTTAGTCAATTCATATTTCAAGAGAATAAAGCATTGAGTAACATGAATTAATTCAATATATTCACCAAATAAATTAATAAAGATGGTCAGAAAATTGGTATAGTGAAGAGTAAGTGATTGACACAGCAACTGTAACTATAAGATATCAGAATCCTTCCACTTATATTGAATAAAACAGTAAGAGGCAGTATCTAATTTATCCTCTGATCTCCAGTTATTTTGAATATGTTTATCATTATAATTTTTCCCACTTCACATTTTTATGACTATGACAACCTCGAATGGCAATCAAGAACAGACTCTTTAATAACTTGGATAACAGCCCATAAAGCAGATGACTTTCACCCCTGAAGTGATCGCTAACATCTAGAATTAAAATCACACAAAATATTGCGGTTATAGTTAGTTACAGTTATGGAATAGTATGCAGCCACTTCAAGCAGCGAAAAAAAAAGTTTCCTTAAAGGATCAAATAAGGATTAATGTAAGATCCCCAAAATAATAAATAATTATTCTTGTATGAAAGTAGATTAATAAAAATTGTACATTCAAATTATAAATTAAATATTATATTTTATATAGATTGTGTTCTGATTATATTGTATGCATCTATTATAAATTATAATGTAAGCCAATAGATTGCTTAAAATGAAATGTATGTTGTATCATAAAATAATAAAATAAAGAAGTGTATGGATTGTTTGTTCATGAGGGTTATGATGAGTAGGGTTAAGGGTTAGGAGGTTAAGGGGTTAGGGTTAACATGATAAAACAAACAAAACAAAAATAAAAGAAACTCTCTAACCTCACCCTCATTTCTCTTGGTCCCTTAGCCGGCCACATCTCCCATTCGTAGCCACTCATTTCTCACTCATTTATAAAAGAGTGAAGATGAGAAGAAGTTCATCTTCTTCATTCATTCATTCAAAAAAAAAAAAAAAAAAAGCCAAGCAAGAATTAAAAAACCCTAATATTTTCTACTCATTTTCTACTCCAAATTTCATTCTACTTCAAGTTTAATCTCCCAACAAGCACCTCTACTCACTCCCACTCATTTCTTTGGATTTCAACCAAGGCTTCAGGAGGAGAAGGTGAAGCCTTAGTTCACTCCTAGTTCAATTTCTTCATCCTATTTACCTATTCTAATTAATTTCTTATCAATTTCCTAGAACTATTGGAGCCTGAGATTAAAAAAAAAGAAGTGGATTAAGAAGGAGGAGCTAGGTTTTCATTTAAGCAAGGTGGGTGTTCTTCATCTTTTAGTTATAAAGATTACATTTTTATGCATAAGAATGGTAGAAGGGTAAAGATTGAATTTTTATACTTGATCATGAAAAAAAATCACGTCTTTGGAGTAGTAGCGTGATTGTTGACTGTAGAATGTAAAGTTGTGATTTTTATGATGATTTTGTGTAGTAGATTGTGTAGTAAACGATCATGTTAATATTCATGTTATATTCACATTATTCACATTAGTGATTACGTAAGTTAGTAAATTAAAAATGTTAGAAATGTTATGTTAATGAGTAAAAATATGATTATGTTAGTAAGTTAGAAAGTTGGAGTGTGAACATTGATTATGTTAATAAACTCAAATGTACACTTGACTCATGTTAGTAATTGGAAGAATTTATAAGTTGATCATGAATGAAGCTTGAAGTTGAGTTAATAGCTTGAAGAGTTATAAATTAATCTTAGTAAGTGATTAGTAAGCTAATTGGTAAAGTAATTGTTCATGTTAGTAATGTAGTTCAAGTTAGTAAGCTATTAATAATCCTTGTTAGTAGTTTCATAGTAATTGTCAGTAGCTTGATGGAAGTGGAGTTCATATTAACGTTCATGTTTTATTAATCAAGGAGAAAGTTGATCTTGTAAGAGTATGCTTGAATGCGTAGTAATTGATCAAGTTAGAAATTTGGATAGTTGACCATGTTATGATGGTGAAGAGCAGTAGATTAATCCTTTTTAGTACCTTAACCGTTCATGACTTGTCTTGTTAAATGACGGATGTGTAGCTTGATGGAAGTATGGAAGTGCGAGGAATTCGTAGGTTGAGGAACTCAACTTAATTGAAGTCGCGAAGTGTTGTGGCCTACAAATTGACCATGGTAATGTACCTGGCTGTAGGCACATGACTATATAAGCCGGATGTGGGCCATGTCGGGCCAGTGTTGGGTCTGCGGAGGCGACCCATAAATCCTAATTGTGTTGAGTATAGAGTATGTTAGCTCTTGGTCGAATGTCTCGTGATTGTGAGAACAGACACTAGTTACAGACATGTACTCATCCTGCCAAAAGCGTAGTCTCGTCTGGGACACATGCGGCGTGGCCTCGTCTAGGACGTGTACGGAGTGATCTTGTCCGAGACACATGCGGCAACGTCTCAACTGTAAATTTTGAGAATTACTTTTGAGAGCAGGACGCAAACATAGGTCGCAGGTCCTGTCGGAACTTAAGGGATGGGCCCTAAAGTTTCTGTCTATGTTCTTAGCTGTCGGAACTTGATGGAGTAGGTACGAACCCTGCTGATTCGCCATATATTCATAGTAACTTTGTAAGGGTAAGAGTGGAGTAAGACCACTGATTCCAGCAGAGCCAAATGATCGTCGGCCTAGCGGGAGTGGAGAATGACCACTGATCCTGGCAAGGTGGAGAAAGACTACTGATCCTAACGGAATGAAGAAAGACCACCAGACGTCTGCCGAGGCAGACAGGGTCGAAAAGGACCACTTATCCTGTCAGAGTGGAGAAAGACCACCAAACATCTGCATAGCCGCATCACTACAACTCTACCAGTCACTAGATTTATATGAGGAGTAGGAAAGAGTACAAGAGTAAGATGCATAGCGAGGGATCGAACCCTGTGATCTAGACTACGAACTCTTTAGAAAGTATATAGTATGGGATGCATACGTTTTCATTAAAGTTGCATTTGGGAAAGTATGTAGTATGAGATGAATACGTTTTCAAATGAATTGCATTAGGGTAGGAGCATGGTATGCATTTTGAGTTGTGCATTAAACTCTAGGGCATAACATACACTGACACTTGTGGTTGACTTCACGTTTTTCCTTTTCACATTAAATACTGTTTGCTAAGATTGGAGATCGTGAGTTTCATCCGCATTGCGTCAGTTATATTTAACTGACGTGTCCACAGTTGTCAGTTGCAGGATTGCTGATCGAGGGGCTAAGGGCTCGAGCTGTGTGGAACATTCAAGAGATTATTGATGTAAATATTGGTGTAATTCATCATTGAATTCGTGTTGTATTGTAAAATTAGTGCATAGTTCTGTTATATTTCTGTGTTGTGTACTCATTTGAAGGAAAGATCCTGGTTGTCTCGAGTTCCTGGTATACGAAATTCGGGACGCTACAGAAATGGTATCAGAGCCTACTTCAAATTGTAGTACTAACACAACAGGAAATTAGACTTGGATGCCCCAGTTAGAGTCGATTTGATTCAAATAGTAGGATGATCATAAATCATATCTTCACATTTTTGACATATGTTTCTGATTTTCCTACATCCAAAATTAACCCTTGTATATGTTGCTTTTCTTCTCGAAGGATGTTGGAAAGAACTAGGAATGGCCATAGCAGCAGGATTGGATGTGAAAGCAATGGAGCCAGTGGTACAAGCATCAATGTTGAAGCGGAGTTCGCTCGCGTCTATCAGATGATGGGAGCATTTATGGAAGCGAGTAGGAACTTCATACCGCAGCAGGATGCGCAGGACAGGAGTCGGGGGAACGCCGTTGCTAACTCCCAGTCAAGATGGTAGTCTTTTAAGATGATGAAACTACCAGTATTCGAGGGGCGAGCGGATCCCACCGCCAACGGTGATTGGATACAACATATAGAAATCGCTTTGAAGTACTGAAAACTCCTGATGAAAGCAAGGTCAAGCTGGCTACAATCTTACTGGAGAAGAAAGCAGGCATATGGTGGCAGTCAGTCAAGCGCAGTATGGGTAACAGACCAATAGCATGGGAAGATTTCCTAGAAGAGTTCAGACAGCACTACTTCCCCCTCGAGGTCCAAGAAGCAATGGCCATGGAGTTTTTCAACCTGAGGCAGGGCAGCATGACAGTGCGAGAATATGAAACAAAATTTACTCAGCTATCTCGTTATGCTACAGAGATGGTGCAAGACGAGATGAAGAAAGCCAAGAGATTTGAGATCGAGAATGGTGCCATTATGCATTCGGAGGTTCGATAAATTAGTCTGGCAGGTAGCAGTGACAGAGATAAACATGAACCCAATTCAGCAGCCACAACAGCGACGAGGGAAGACTGGAGATTCGAACATAGGGAAAAGACCTGCTTCAGCCACGAACTTCCAGGAACAAGGCCCGAACAAGAAGTTCCAGAAGCCCAAGACAGGTGCAGGAGCCAGCAAGCCAATGCAATGTTTCCTCTGTGGTGAGCAAGAACACTAAGTTTCAGTGCCCAAAAAAAGAGCGTACTTGTTCTAACTACGGGAAGACAGAGCACATTAAGCCTAACTGCCCAAAACTACGGATGGGTAACAATGGGATCAAGTCCGAAAACAAATGATAACGGGGAGAGTAAGATATATTTTGTTTGTTGTGTTGAGTTTGGAGTGTTTTGTTGAGTTGGGAAGGAAGCTAATGAAGTCTATAATCTATTATATCAGGATGTTGAACTATTAATAAAATTAAGCCAATGTTTTTGTTGATGATAGAGCCTCTCATACTTTTGTGCCAGTAGTTTTCTAAGAAGTTAAAGCACTCATGACATCGGCAGCGGATGAAGGAGCTGTTGCAAAAGGGATTCACCAGGCCTAGTGCTTCGCCTTGAGAAGCATCTGTTTATTTGTCTGTGGGGAATGTGGATAGATCGTGAGAATGTGCATCGAGGATGGCAAACTGTCCTCGAGTCTAGACAATTGAAGCGACGTTACTAGGATTGTTCTTTTTCTAAGGAGGGAGTGGCCCCCCAGCATCTTGGAGGCACCAGTCTGTTGAGGCAAAGATTTCCTGAGTTGTTAAGCAACATATGAATATTCCTCCCCACTCAGTGTCGTTCTGAGGACATAACGATTCTAAGGAGGGAGTGAAGTAAGATCCTCAAAATAATAAATAATTATTTTTTGTAAGAAAGTAGATTAATAAAAATTGTACATTCAAATTATAAATTTCATATAGATTGTGTTGTGATTTTAATGTATGCATCTATTATAAATTATAATGTAGGCCAATAGATTGCTTATAATTAAATGTATGTTCTATAATAGAATAATAAAATAATGAAGTGTATGGATTGTTTGTTCATGAGGGTTATGATGAGTAGGGGTAAGGGTTAAGAGGTTAAGGGGTTAGGGTTAAAATGATAAAACAAACAAAACAAAACAAAAATAAAAGAAACTCTCTAGAAACCCTCACCCTCGTTTCTCTTGGTCCCTTAGCCGGCCACATCTCCCATTCCTAGCCACTCATTTCTCACTCATTTGTATAAAAGAGTGAAGATGAGAAGAAGTTCTCATTCATTCATTAAAAAAAAAGGCCAAGCAAGAACAAAAAAAACCTGATCTTTTCTACTCAAAATTTCATTCTACTTCAAATTTAATCTCCCAACAAGCACCTCTACTCACTCCCACTCATTTCTTTGGATTTCGGCCAAGGCTTAAGGAGGAGAAAGTGAAGCCTTAGTTCACTCCTAGTTCAATTTCTTCATCCTATTTACCTATTCTAATTAATTTCTTATCAATTTTCTAAAACTATTTGGAGCTTGAGATTAAAAAAGAGAAGAGGATTAAGAAGAATGAGCTAGGTTTTCATTTAAGCAAGGTGGATGTCCTTCATCTTTTAATTATAAAGATTACATTTTTATGCATAAGAATGGTAGCAGAAGGGTAAAGATTGAATTTTTTATGCTTGATCATGAAATAAAAGTCATGTCTTTGGAGTAGTAGCTTGATTGTTGATTGTAGAATCTAAACAGTTAAAATCCCCGATTATGCCCGATTAATCCCCAATTAATCGCTGATCAAAAGCTAAGCAATTATTTTTTTAGCGATTTATAATATTTTAATAGTTAGCGATTTAATCGGATATAATCGACCTGTTAGTGGTTAATCGGCCGATTTTAAGTAGCCGATTAACCGATTTAATCTCCTCTAATTTCATGCTCGTTTGCATTATTTGGGCTCAATCCGGCCCAAACTCAAATCCAAACTCCTGGTAGTCGCGCAAACCCAAACCCGACATGTCTCCTCTCTTTCTTCCTCGCGCAAACCCAAACCCAAACTGATTTTTTTCAAACCCAAACCCAAACTGATTCTATTCTTCTTCCTCGAGCAAACCCGAACCCGACCTGTCGTCGCTCCCCTGCACCATCGCATACTTGATCCGCCCCGCATCTGCTGCACCTCTTGCTTCTCGCGCTGCTCCTCCCCGATTGTTTTTGTTTGATGGAACCGACCAACAAATCTGACCGGACCCACATCTAGAATCCATACTCAGCTCAAACCAAGTATTCTCTTCGTTTACTCTATAACTATATGTTCCTATTTGATATGTCATGATAGTTTTATGTTAGATTTATCGTTGCGAATCCATACTCAGCTCAAACCAAGTATTCTCTTCGTTTACTCTATAACTATATATTCCTATTTGATATGTCATGATAGTTTTATGTTAGATTTATCGTTGCGAATCCATACTCAGCTCAAACCAAGTATTCTCTTCGTTTACTCTATAACTATATGTTCCTATTTGATATGTCATGATAGTTTTATGTTAGATTTATCGTTGCTACATAATGAGGATATATATATATACACACACAACTATTTTTTATATATATACAACGATTTTTTCGATTTAATCCCCAATTATTTTCCGATTAACCGATTAATCGCTCGTAGACCGATTAGTTTCAAAAACCGATTTTAACTGCCTAGTGTAGAATGTAAAGTAGTGGTTTTTATGATGATTTTGTATAGTAGATTGTGTAGTAAACGATCATGTTAATATTCATGAAATATTCACATTATTCACATTACTGATTATGTGAGTAAGTTAGTAAATTAAAAATGTTAGAAACGTTATGTTAATGAGTAAAAAATTGATTACGTTAGTAAGTTAGAAAGTTGGAGTGTGAACATTAATTATGTTAATAAACTCAAATGTACACTTGACTCATGTTAGTAATTGGAAGAATTTATAAGTTGATCATGAATGAAGCTTGAAGTTGAGTTAGTAGCTTGAAGAGTTATAAATTAACCTTAGCAAGTGGTTAGTAAGTTAATTGATAAATTAATTGTTCATGTTAGTAATGTAGTTCAAGTTAGTAAGCTATTAATAATCCTTGTTAGTAGTTTCATAGTAATTGTCAGTGGCTTGATGGAAGTGGAGTTTATATTAAAGTTCATGTTTTATTAATCAAGGAGAAAGTTAATATTGTTAGAGTATGCTTGAATGCGTAGTAATTGATCAAGTTAGAAATTTGGATAGTTGACCATGTTATGATAATGGAGCAGTAGATTAATCCTTTTTAGTAGCTTAACCGTTCATGACTTATCTTGTTAAATGACGGATGTGTAGCTTGATGGAAGTATGGAAGTGTGAGGAATTAGTAGGTTGAGGAACTCAACTTAATTGAAGTTGCGAAGTGTTGTGGCCTACAAATTGACCATGGTAATGTACCTGACCGTAGGCACATGGCTATATAAGCCGGATGTGGGCCATGTCGGGCCAGTGTTGGGTCTGCGGAGGCGACCCAGAAATCATAATTGTGTTGAGTATAGGATATGTTAGCTCTTGGTCGAATGTCTCGTGATTGTGAGAACAGACACTAGTTACAGGCGTGTACTCATCCTACCAAAAGGAACACGTGCGGCGTGGTCTCGTCTGGAACACGTGTGGCGTGGCCTCGTCTCAACATATGTGACAATGTGCGGACGTGTTCGGAGTGATCTTGTCCGAGACATATGTGACAACATCTCAACTGTAAATTTTAGAAATTAGTGATGAGAGCAGGATGCGAACATAGGTCGCAGGTCCTGTCGAAACTTAGGGGATGGACCATAAAGCTTTCGTCTATGTTCTTATCTGTCGGAACTTGGCAGAGCAGGTAAGAGCCCTACTAATTCGCCATATGTTCATGGTAACTTGGTAAGGGTAGGAGTGGAAAAAGACACCGATTTCGGCAAAGCCGAATGATCGTCGACCTGGTGAGAGTGGAGAACGACTACTGATCCTGGAGGAGTGGAGAACGACCACTGATCCTGACGGAGTGGAGAAAGACCACCAGACATCTGCCAAGGCAGACGGGGTGGAGAAGAACCACTGAACCTGTCGGAGTGGAGAAAGACCACCAAACGTCTGCAGAGGCAGAATAGGCCGCAGCAATGCAACTCTACCGGTAACTAGATTCATAAGATGAGCAAGAAAGAGTACAAGAGTAAGATGCATAGCGAGGGATCGAACCCTGTGATCTAGAGATTACGAACTCTTTGGAAAGTATGTAGTATGAGATACATATGTTTCCATTAAAGTTACATTTGGGAAAGTATGTAGTATTGGATGCATTCGTTTCTAGATAAATTGCATTAGGGTAGGAGCATGGTGTGCATTCTGAGTTGTGCATTAAACTCTAGGGCTGGGCAGTTAAAATCAGTTTTTGGAACTAATCGGTCAAGAAGCGATTAGTGATTAATCGGTTAATCGGAAAATAATCGGGAATTAAATCGGAAAAATTATTATATATATATAATTAAAAAAGATATATCCTCATTATGTAGCAACCCTAAATCCTAACATAAAACTATTATGAGATTATCAAATAGGAACATATAGTTAAGGAGAAAAAGAAGAGAGTACTTGGTTTGAACTGGGTTTGGATTCTAGATGTGGGTCGGATCGGTTTGCTAGTCAGTTTCATCAAACAAAAATAATCGGGGAGGAGAAGCACTGCGAGCAACAAGAGGTGTAGCAGATGCGGACCGGGTCAAGTATGCAACGATGTAAAGGGAGCGACGGCGGGTCGGATTTGGGTTTGCTCGGGAAAAAAGAAGAGAATCAGTTTGGGTTTGGGTTTGCACGAGGAAGAAGAGAGCGGCGATATGTCGAATTTGGATTTGCGTGAGGACCAGAAGGAGTTTGGATTTTGGATTTGGGCCAGATTGAGCTCAAATAATGCAAACGAACATAAAAGTTAGAGAATGAGATTTAATCGGTTAATCGGCCACTTAAAATCGGCCGATTAACCACTAATTAAATCGCTAACTATTGAAATATTATAAATCGCTAAAAAAATAATCGCTTAGACTCCGATTAGCGATTAATCAGGGATTAATCGGACGTAATCGGAAATTTTAACTGCTTAGCTCTAGGGCATAACATACACTGACACTTGTGGTTGACTTCACATTTTTTTTCTTTTCACATTAAATACTGTTTGCTAATATTAGAGATCGCGGGTTTCATCCGCATTGAGTCAATTATATTTAAATTTAACTAACGTGCCCACAGTTATCAGTTGCAGGATTGCTGATCGAGAGGCTGAGGACTCGAGCTGCGTGGAACATTCAAGAGATTATTGATGTAAGTATTCATGTAATTCATCACTGAATTTGTGTTGTAATTTATTGTAAAATTAGTGCATAAATTTTTTTTATTTTCTGTGATATTTATGTGTTGTGTACTCATTTGAAGAAAAAATCCTAGTTGTGTCTCAAGTTCCTGGTATACGGAATTCGGGGCGCTACAATTAAGAATATGGATAATAAAGGATAATAAAGCTCTGATAAGAAACATTCTAATCATGTAGAATTTGATGGAAAAGTGTAATAAGTTCTCAGGATATAAAGGAATTAGTAAATTAAACCAAACTGTACGCATCAGAAATTGACATAATGTTTATTAAATTGAACAATTGAAAAGTAATTGATTTAAATTGACCCAGCAAAATACTACATCAATTTCATTGGAAGCGACTAGGTTACATCAGAGAATTAGCTTTTATAAAAGAAAATTGAAGAAGGGGACGAAAGTATAAGACTTTTGGCTTAGTAAATAATAAAGAGGATCCAATACAAAAACAAATAAAGGGCTAAATTATTTTTACTTAAATAAAGAAATAAGAGGTCAAAATTTTAATAATAATAATATTTCAAACTCCAACTTTAAAAGCTCCTCTCAGAAAACCCACCTCCACTTTTTTTTAAATAAAAAACACACCAGGGTTTTTGTTTACAAAACCCTCAACTCTTCAGCAAAATGTGTAACTGTCAGGGTAGTATTTTTGAAATAAATGAAAGTTCAGAGTAGTTTTTCAAAGTTTGGGGAGATTTATGTATCATAGGTACAAGTAAGGGTAGTTTTTCAAAGAATTTTGGTCGGCCAAATTGACAAAAAAAAATCGGGGTGTTCATTTATAAATAAAATAAAAATTGGGGGTGATTTGAACAGAATTGGAAGATATTTTTTCTATAACAAATTAGCCATAGATAAGTAAAGAGAAGTCCGCTGGATGAATTGAATAAATCAATGATGAGAAGAAATAGCCTCTGAATGAAAAATTTATTTTGGGTATGGATAAAAAATGGTTCACTTCATGACAGTGCTTCTCAGCACATAAGAAATTATTTGGAATAACAGGGGGATAATATTTCAGAATGATTGTTTTTTGACAAAAAAGTGGGGAGGAAAACTTGTGAATATATCGTACAGTTGTTTGAAGCATGGTATCATATCTCAGCCAATACTCAGATGCATTGGCCAAGTCAGTACAGAAATTTGCCTACCAACAATCCTGATATGTCCACTATTGCCGATAAATGCCAGCCAACACCCAACACCGATACCGAGTTTTGAGAAAATATATAAAGTTTCACATGTAAAACTTAACCACTACAATACTTAAAGATATCGAGTTAAGGTCTCACATGGAATTACTTAAAGACATCGAATTAAACACCATATACCCCAAATTCAGGACAAGTTTACCAAAAAATTAATAGCACTCCATCAAATCTTGGATTGTAGAAGATATAAATTTGCATGAGATAGGTTAATTGTTCTTTCTGTACCCATTTTGCTACCATAAGATGGACCAAGAAATAAGAACTGGAAGTCCAATAAGCATGCTGCCCAAACAACAAGAAATCAACCAAGTGCAATTAGATCCATAGATGCAACTCAGACATCAACAAGAAAATAAGATACGGATCGCACTTGGAGCACCTCCCCCCCCCCAAAAAAAATTGCAACTGATTATTAGTGTGCAGTTTTGCCATATTTAGATTAATAAGCGCTACTGTTTCTTATACAAAAGCACCTAAAATCTTGCTGATAATTAAAGATTGAATTAAAAACAAAATTATTAACAAGTATGGCCGTTTCCTACATGACGAATAAGAATAATGTGGCACAAACCATTTCCCATAGTGCATAAGTTTCTATGGGCCAAAAATAAAATCCTTAACTTTAGCAAATCAGATAATTACGATCTAACATGCCAAAATAAGAGTCCTAAAAGCTTCAACTTTCAGTGAAGAAGAACTGCATATTCAAGATCCTACATGGAAAAGTTGACAGCATGCAAGACATGAGCTATGCATTTGAGAAAGTAAACGAGTATCACATTGATGAACAATATATAGGTAAATGCGAGTAAATGGGTACCTTGCGAAGAACAAGCATATATTCCATCAGCTCATTATAAGTGCGTTGCAACTTCTCACTATTAGCATTGACTTCAATTAGTTCAGCTTCCAGTTCTCCAAGCCTTATCTATCATGTGCCAATTATTTAACAAATCATTGTGAGTTAAAAAACATGAGAAATAGAATGAGAGAGATAGACGCAGGGGATATATAATTATATAGATTCCTTCCAAAATAATATGCACACCTCAAAGTCATCAAGATCAATATTACTTCTCATCGGGGGAATCTCTATAGGTGATATACCAGCTTTTGTCATCTGTTCTTTGAAGAATCGAAGCTTCCGAGCCATTTCTCCACATCTTTTAATCTGCACGCATTTATGATACCCATAAGTCACATAAATAAGTCTTATGTATCAGCTGGATAAATTAAAAGTTTCTCAGTCAAATGATTTTGAAGACTTACAGAATTTGAAGTTTTGGGAAACAAAACAGATTATTATATATCAATGAGATGCAATGAGACTGTTGGAATGAAGTCGATGATGAAGAGACTATATTTGTTGGTAACGAGGTGCAGTAGAGATCGAGGCAAGAGAGGATGGCTATGGGGTTGAAAAGGTCAAATAGGTCGAGCAGGAGAGAGGGTTAAGAGATCTCATAGACAAAAAAAGTCTGTGTTGTTATAATGTGGTTGCCTGAGAGAAAAGGAGAAAGTGAGAGAAAGGACAGAAAAACATTTATTTAATGTGGAATAGAGTTTAGGGCTGTACCATACAAGTTAAGTATAATATCTACAAAATAAATAATCAATACTTCTTATTGACCTGACTAGCAATATCATATATTCCTATTCTATACCAGATTAAATATATCAGAATGGACTGTTAACCTATACAATATTTGAAATAAAAGTTATATTGTTTTTTGTAATAAAAAGAAAGAGCAAAATAGCAGTTATAGTTGAAAGTTGATTAGTGATCCGAATTAGTCTTAAGAAAAATAAATTAAGTTAATTACATTTTTTTAGAAGTAATTACACAGTCTATTACATGGATTTCTATATCTTTCTAGATGGACTGCAGCCAAATGAAAACTTATATTGAAAGTAGATAGTAAGATTGACAAAATAACACAAGCTCACACAAACAAATTCATGGAAGGAAACTAAGATTACCTGGGTAGCATACGTTCGCTGGAAAGGACTCTTATCTGCATTAAGCTGGACAAAAAAGGAGATTAAATACAGCAAATTCAATATTATGGAAAATGTCATCATACATGGAAAAAATATGACCAGCATAGTCAAATGAACAGCATTTTTAAGGGATTTTTCTTCACCATAACTGAGTATTAAAAGTTTTTTTTTTTTAAGAAATATGTTCCACATAGGATGTGAATTCAACTGTAAAACGATCCACAATGTGATGAAAAGCACATCTTTTCTGTTTTTAACTGTTAGTTTTGTGGTGCTTCGAGGATCGAATGAGAGCCTTATAACAAACAAAATGAACCACATACATACTCATAAGCAAAAATTGGGATACTAACGACAAATACGAAAAACAACGGTTAACAAATCAACATCACCAAATTATCAACTTAACAAGTGAGATTAACATTCACGCTCTAGACAGTTAAAATCGGTTTTTTGAACTAATCGGTGTAGGAGCGATTCGTGATTAATCGGGTAATCGGAAAATAATTGGAGATTAAATCGGAAAAATTTTGTGTGTGTGTGTATAATTAAAAAATTGATCTATCCTCATTATGTAGCAACCCTAAATGCTAACATAAAACTATTATGAGATCATCAAATAGGAACATAGCGTTATAGAGAAAAAGAAGAATGTATTTGG
Organism: Hemerocallis citrina; assembly: GCA_017893485.1. Taxonomy (NCBI): domain Eukaryota; kingdom Viridiplantae; phylum Streptophyta; class Magnoliopsida; order Asparagales; family Asphodelaceae; genus Hemerocallis; species Hemerocallis citrina. The sequence goes on from CM030362.1 coordinate 221,673,668, forward strand.
TTTGAGTTGAGTTTGAATTCTGAAAGTGGATCGGGTCGGGTTTGCTAGTCAGTTCCAGCAAACAAAAACAATCAGGAAGAAGCAGCACGAGCAGCAGTAGGAGGAGGAGAAAGAGCAGCAGATGCGGGTTGGGTCAAGTTTGCGACGGTGCAGGGGAGCGACAGCGGGTCATGTTTGAGTTTACTTAAAAAAGAAGAAGAGAGCAGGGACGGATCAGGTTTGAGTTTGCAGATATTAGAATTTTGAATTTGAATTTGAGTTTGAACCGAATTGAGCCCAAATAATGTAAACGAGTATAAAAATTAAACAAGGAGATTTAATCGGTTAATCAGACACTTAAAATCGGCCGATTAACCACTAATTGACCGATTATACCAGATTAAATCGCTAACAATTGAAATATTGAAAATCGCTAACAAAATAATCGCTTAGCATCCGATAGCAATTAATCGGATTTTAACTGCTTAGTTCACACTATACATTACAATGTAGGGTTCTGTCAGCCATGCACAAATCATTAGGAGAAAAAGATTAATTGATCAGTCTTTCTAGTAGCTTTGAGTAGAACAAACTAAAGAGAGCAATCTGAACCACTTCTTCCTCCTGGTTCAATTCTTCTCGGATACATGTTTCATCCCAAACTTCCAATCAACCAACTAAATCCCTAGAATCGGATGTCAATAAATCTAAGATCGAGATTCGAAGTACCAACTGACTAAAGCAACATACAATCATTCAAATAAACTCAGATTAAACCCTAAATAGTCGATATGCAGTGAAAATCAGAAAAGCTAGGGTTTGGTAGAGAAAGATTACATCTTTGAATTGGAGGAGGCCGAGTTGGCCGAGGTAGGAGACGGTGAGGTGAGCGGACTCCATAGGGATGATGATTTGGACCAACTGCATCGCCTCGGACCGGAGCAGATCCACCGTCGGGCAGCATCCGCCTCGGTTCCCGTCGTAATTCAAATCCCCCATCTCCTCCTTCTAGATCCTGATCTCGATCTCGGTCGTCCTTCTGATCTGCTTCTTCTTTCTGGTTTCTTATCTGCTTGTTGGTGTGGGGGTAAAGAGGGGGAGGAGAAGAAGGTGGGATGGGAATTAGATTCTGTTTTCCCCTCAATTACTGAGATGGGGGCGTAAATCGATTTGCTGTGGTTTTGCCCTCCAATAATATATAAGAACAGTGCAGGTTGGGATAGGTTGATGGATTTCTCCACGACAACCAATCGCCGTGGCGTGGTTGATTTTTCACCGCCACAATTATTTAGGGGTTTTCATATTAATCCCAAAATATTGCAGTATTTCACTTCTTTATGTTTTATTTTTGTGAAACATTAATTCAAATTTTCAATATTGTTGTAAATAGATACAGTACAATGGGGCAGTGTGGACGAAGCCCTGAACCTTAAGGGCTTCGGCATTAAATGGAGGCTTCGGATGAAAATGTGTATTCAGGGGGGAAAATCATCCATCCAAGTCAACGGAAGTCAAAGGAAAGAGATAAGATGCAAAAGAGGTCTGCGACAGGGGGATCCACTGTCATCACTACTATTTGCTATCGTGTCGGATGGTTTGGCAGAAATGTTAAAAAGAGCTCAAGAGCAGAACATCATTAAAGGGATCCAGATAATGGGAATACCACTGCCAATGACAATCCTACAATATGTTGATGACACTCTACTTTTCGATAGAGCTAGTATATATGAAGTGGTGGCCATTAAAGCAGTTCTCATATGCTTCCAATGATGGTCAAGACTGAAGATTAACTCTAACAAGACTAGCGTCGTCCCAATCTCTGATCACATGTCTATGTCATCCACGGAGATTACGGATATTCTGGAGTGTAAGATGAGCGAGTTCCCAATCAAATACTTAGGATCCACGGAGATTACGGATATTCTGGAGTGTAAGATGAGCGAGTTCCCAATCAAATACTTAGGGTCGCCTATAAGGCCCGGAGCCCTGTTGAAGGAGAACTAGAGTTTCCTCATCGATAAAATTGCTAAGAAATTAGCAGGTTGGCAGAGTCGCTTCCTCTCCCTAAGGGGAAGGATCATACTACTGAACTCAGTACTCAGCTCGATCCCACTGTATCTGATGTCCATTTACGAACTTCCTAAGTGGGTTGTCAACAAGATCGATAAGCTACGAAGAAGGTTCTTATGGAAAGGAATGGACGAAGGGAACAAAGGCTTCCACTTGGTGAGATGGGGAAGAGTCTGTAAGAGAAGGGAATATGGTGGGCTAGGTATTATGAACCTACACGATATGAATAAAGCGCTGCTCTGCAAGTGGTGGTGGAAGATTACAAATAGACACAAGGGTTGGTGGAGTTATTCGTTCGATCTATACCGTAAGAGGAGTAAATATAGATTTGGAGGTAGAAGCGCATGGGCCAAAGTCTCTTCCCTCTGGAAAGGTATTGCAAAACAATGAGAGATTTTTCATACAAATACGAAATGGAGGGTAGGAAATGGAAAAAGCACCAGGTTTTGGAAGAATAAATGGTGTGGCAACACCACTCTCCGAAACCAATTTCCACTAGCAGCGGAGGCTACGCCAAACTTGGAGCTATCAGTAGCAGACGTGCGGAAAAATGGCAAACTCACTTTTCTAGTTTCCAATAACATCTCCACCGAGGCTACAGCACAATTCGAAGATCTGAACAGATTGATCCTGGAGGTAGGAAGTCAGACACTTAACCATGACGATGAGAGATGGTGGGATAGGGACGCTTCAAAAGTTTTCTCGATTTCATCGGTGTATAAATGGTTAAACGATGGAGGATTGAGATGTAAAGAGCAATCCGTTATATAGGGAGCTAAGGTGCCATTTAAAGTTAAAGTTTTCTATTGGCTCGCTCATAACGACGTAATTCTGTCCAAAGTAAATCTCAGGAAGAGAAACATGCAAATCGATGTTAGGTGCGAGGTCTGCCTATCTTCGGAAGAGAATGTTAATGATATCTTCTTTCAATGCCTTAAAGCGTGTCTTACGTGGGAGGTTGTCTGTAGGGGTTTTGGGTGTAACACGGTACCATATTCAACCACTGACATTTGGGGATCTTTTAAAGATGCGCATATTAGATTAGAGGATAAAAAAGCTTGGGATATTACAATAGCAGCATCACCGTGGAACCTGTGGCTAGAATGAAATGATCTCATTTTTCGCAACTTCTCTTATAGATTTCCTATTTCAATGCATAAAATTTTTCTTCTGATTCAGGATTGGGCAGGTGCTGAGGAGGCGGCAAAGAAGATAAAGATCAACGAAGTTGCATAGACAGTGAGGACAAAGGGGTGTTGGGATCAGGGTGTGCAGTCTAGGGGCACCCAGGCATTGTTTGTCTTTTGGTGGCTATTCCTATCGGGGTCTGTTTGTTGTCAGGTTTCCCAATAGAGTAGCGATATATAGTTTGTTGTTCTTTTGTATTGTAGGTTTTCGCTGTCCTTCTTTGGTTGTTTGTATCTTAGATTTGTAGTTCGTTCGTTTATGTTGTTGTTTTAGCTCTTTTGTAATACTTGTTTCCTTAATGATCATTAATGAAACGATGACTTCGGTCATCTTTTATCAAAAAAAATATATATATATTGTTGTAAATAGTTTTTTTCTCTTTTTTTTAATGGAAAATCCGGAAGATGGGCACCAAGTTTCATTAATCATACTAGTATTTTTACGTGCAATGCACGTTTTGATAAATAGTTAGAGTTAAACGTGCGATACACGTAAGTTATTATTAAAAATGAGTTAAACGGGCAATACACGTATTTTTTAAGAATAAAAAAGGAAAAACATTGATGTGTACGTGCGAATCACGTGTTGAAAAATAGATTTGGAGTTGCACGTGCGATGCACCTGTTTATTTAGTGACAAAAGTGATGTTTCTTTCCTAAAAAAAAAAGTGATGTTTCGTTTGTGACAAAAAAATATTTAAAATTGTTTATTTGTGACAAACTCTTTCAATAAATAGTAAGTAAATATATCTCTAATCTCTAATCTCTAATATTATAATGGGAGAAGGCCTTAGTGTCATTTGTCATTTTGTCATTCTACCAACATGTGCAACGCACGTTCATAACTAATGTAAAAGAGGTTTTCGGTTCAATTAATCCTCCCTACGTCATAGTTTTTCTTTTCTTTTGAAATTATTAAAACATGCATCGCACGTGTAAATTACTAGTTATATTATAGATAGATAGATAGATAGATGGATAGTAATTTTACACATGTGATGCATGTTAATATAAAAGAAAAATTAAAGTAAAAAAAAAAACTGGCATAGTGAGGACTCGAACTTGAAACCTCCTTCATATTAGTTATGCACGTTTGATGCACGTGTTGGTAAATTGACAAATGACACTAAGGCCTTCTCCCATTATAATATTAGAGATTGTTCTAAATGTTATTAGTGGATGATCACCATCTCCATGATCTTTGCAACTCCTCTCCCACTTCTCTCACATCTCTCATATCTTCCATTTCTCTTTTTTTGTAATTTATGAGATCTTTTGCAACCCTATAAATAGGTGGGGCACTCTATCTAAGAGTTGTACATAAAAAAGAACAAGAAATTCTTCCATCTATCTCCTTATATTTTATTAGTATTTCTATATATTTGTAACACGTTATCAGCACAATTCTATTCATTGAGTGTCTTTCTGAAGTCCAATCATCATCAAATTGTGAGAGTATGAGCATAACATATTGGAGAGAAACATATCTAAAATTTATATCGATCCAACGGTATGTTTGTGAGAAACAAGTTCATTGTTAGCTTTACATTTTCAATGAATATTATAACATCCGTCAAATTTTATTTTGAATAACATCTGATATGGATGTGAAATCAATTTTCTTTTATAGAGATTTTCAAGATGACTAATTTTCATATATTATGTAACTTATTTGAATTTAAATTAAATTTATTATCATTTTTACAAGTTTTAATGTAGTTTCTCATTAAAAAAATCATAACTTTAAATTCAACTGTTGACAATTTCTGAAAATTTTATATGACATTCTTTTTCGTGTCTACAAAATCATATAAAAAAATTGTGATAATCAAAAAAATATAGCCTAGTTTAATAATTCGGACCAGAAGATCTGTTAGTATTTTATTTTAGAACCTGAAGTTATATACTTGCAATTTAATTTGGACCATAAGCTTCGTATGTATTTTATTTTAAAATATGAAGTTCTATACTTTCAATTTAATTTGGCCCAGAAGCTCAGTTCGTATTTTATTTTGGAACCTAAAGTTCTATACTTTCAATTTAATTTGGACCAGAAGCTCTGTATGTATTTTATTTTAGAACCTGAAGTTCTATACTTTCAATTTCATATATAACATCTGAAGTTTTATATAATAAAACTCAAAATTTTACTTTAATATAATATTAGAATTTAAAATTCTAAATATTATATATATATATATATATATAGAGTTAGTCTATTAAGAGATGGAGAGCTGGATGCCTTATCTGAGCTGGAAGTGATCAGCCGTCTGATCGAACTTGATCAAGATCGGACGGCTGATCTCCCCTCCGCTTTCTCTTCAGATTTTAAGAGGGGTAAAAGGGGTATACCCCTTATCTCAAAGCCAGATCGCGTATACCCCTTCGATTCCTTATCCCGCTCTCTCTCTTCTCTCCCGCTCTCTCTCTCTCGTTCCAAACCCTAATCCCCCTCTCTCCCGCTCTCGAATCCCGCTCTCGATCTGTGTTTGCTCTCTTTGGATTCCTCTCTTCTCTTCTCACCCTATCTGAAGAGATCGGCACCTTCGAGCACCCTAATCGAAGGTCTCTTCGAAACCCTAATCGGCACCTTCGCTCCTCTCCCGCTATCTTTCTTCCTCACCTGTGACAAACCCTACCCCTACCATGAATCGAGTATAACCCTTCGATTCCTTATCGACTAAGCCTACCTCTCTTCTCTCTTCTCTCCCGCTCTCTCTCGTTCCAAACCCTAATCCCCCTCTCCCCGGCTGAGCTTCCCTCCGCCTTTCTCTTCAGATTTTAAGAGGGTTAAAAGGGGTATACCCCTTATCTCACAGCAGATCGCGTAAACCACTTCGATTCCTTATCGATTAAAGCATCGATTGCAGTAGAGCTTTGCTCTGAATGTCTCATCGATCGGAGGTGGAACTGATCAGCCGTCTGATCTCTCATATTCCAGAGGGAAGTATTTGACTCTCATAAATGCTTTAATGATATCTGTTTAATTTGTTGCATTTTCTTTCGGTTTTGTTCGTAGGCAATGATGAGAATGATTTGGATATTAGTTGGTTAAAAAATTTTGGGCCATTGAAATTATGGTTTCGAAGGGATTTTTGATTGTGTACCATGATATTTATTCAAAGTTGAGTACACACCTGGGGTTTGAGCGGGAGAGAAGAGATGAAGGCTTGAAAGTATCAATTTTTGAGTTTTAACAATAGCTCAATTCACATAAATTTTGGGCACGGATGACTCACAATGGTTTAGGCAGTGATGCAAAACACTTTATGATCTGAATAATTATTTCAATCCTGTTTTAAGTATTCTTGATTATATATCTATCATATTCTAGTTGGCGTGGCAGTCCAATGCAGCCCTACTTATGATTACTGTTTTCTGAGCCTATAATAAAACCCCCCCGCTCCCGATAAGGCATTCAGTTCCCCAGCTCTTAATAGACTTACTCTATATATGATCTGCACAGTTGATGATAAGCTCCAACCAACATAGACAGAACATGAAGTATCAAATTTTTTCAGCCCAGAACAAACACAAACAGATCATGAAGTATACAAAAACAAACTGTATATTAGGCAGTGATGCTAAACACTTTATGATCTAAATACTTATTTCAATTTGTTGTATATATTGTTGATTATATATCTATCATATCCTAGTTGGCGCGGCACCCCAATTGCAGCCCTAGTTATGGATAGTCTGTTCTGAGCCTATTTGATTGTGGATAGACAGAGCATGAAGTATGCAAAATTTGTAATGCTCCAAACAACAGAAAACTAGATTTAAAATCTGAAGAGAAAGCGGAGGGAAGATCAGCCGTCCGATCTTGATCAAGTTCGATCAGACGGCTGATCACTTCCAGCTCAGATAAGGAGCTCAGCTTTCCATCTCTTAATAGACTTATAGAGTAAGTCTATTAAGAGATGGAAAGCTGAGCTCCTTATCTGAGATGGAACTGATCAGCCGTCTGATCGAACTTGATCAAGATGGTGTAGGCCGTGATGCAATACAGTTTATGATCTGAATATTTACAAACCCTAATTTTTGTATTTATTCTTGATTGTATATCTATCATATCATAGTTGGCGTGGCACCCCAATGCAGCCCTAGGTATGAATAGTCTGTTCTGAGCCTACTAGTATTATTTCAACCACATTTATAGTTTCTGTTGTTCAGTATGAGCATAACAAATTTTGCATTCTACATGCTCTGTCTGTGTTTGTTCCCAACTTACAAATTTTGCTTGCTTCATGATCTATCTGTGTCTGTACTGGGCTGATAAAATCTTTAAAGAACATGCTCTATACATCATGATCTGTTTGTGCTTGTTCTTGGCTGTTTTAAATTTTTATACTTCATGCTCAATCAGTGTTTGCTCTGGTCTGGAGAAAAAAATGAGACTTTATGTTCAGTCTGTGTTGTTTATGAGCTTCACAAATTTTGCCACTTCAGGGTCTGCCTGTGCTTGTTCTTGGCTGTTTAAAATTTTTATACCTCATGCTCCATTTGTGTTTGCTCTGGTCTGCCAAAAATTTGAGATATCATGCTCTATTTGTGTTGTTTATGAGCATTACAAATTTTGTAAACTATATGCTTTGTTTGTCTTAGCTCTAAGCTTACAAATTTTGTCATACTTCTTGATCTTTTTGGTGTTGGTTCTGATCGAGGAGGAAAATTTAACACTACATGATTTTTGAACTTCAGGTTCTACCTTTGTTTTCCTGAGCCTACATTATTTATTTGAAATTTTGTTCTCTCTGGAATCGTCTATCTGTTATCTGTTTGTCTTTGTCCTCTCCATGTTAAATAATTTCAGTTTACTTTTGATTTCAGGTAGATTTCAGCATGAAGTGCATTTTGGAGTGATTGAAGACTGCAGTACGGCAAAGTTTTATATTCGGAGCATATTATGTAAATTTTGTCATGTACTTGAAATTTATTAAACAAAGTACTATGCTGTAAATTAATATTTCTTATGCTGTACAAAATTTGTGAACTATCACTTTGCAATTCTATGAAGATCCAATTTTTTGCAAATAATCTGTTCATTATTGTCTTAATGTAATGATTGAAATTCTATGTATTTTTGGGTGTATTACGCAGTATGGCGTGTCCACTTGATTTTCATGCTCAGAGCTTGAAGTAACAAATTTAACAAAATAAGATAAGCTGAGAAGCAACGCAGACATAACATGATGTCTGCAAAATTTGTAAAGCTCATAAACAACACAGACTGAACATGAAGTCTGAAATTTTGGCCAGACAAGAGCAGACACAAAGTGAGCATGAAAATAAAAAATTTTAAACAGCCAAGAACAAGCACAGGCAGATCATGAAGCGGCAAAATTTGTGAAGCTCATAAACAACACAGACTGAACATGAAGTCTCAAATTTTTTGCCAGACCAAAGCAAACACAGATTGAGCATGAAGTAAAAAACTTTTAAACAGCCGAGAACAAGCACAGGCAGACCATTAAGTGAGCAAAATTTGTGAAGCTCATAAACAACACAGACAGAACATGAACTCTCATTTTTTCCTCCAGACCAGAACTAACACAGATTGAGCATGAAGTATAAAAATTTAAAACAACCAAGAACAAGCACAGGCAGACCATGAATTGAGCAAAATTTGTAAAGCTCATAAACAATACAGACAGAACATAAAGTCTCATTTTTTTCTCCAGACCAGAGCTATCACAGATTGAGCATGAAGTATAAAAATATAAAACAACCAAGAACAAGCACAGGCAGACCATGAATTGGGCAAAATTTGTAAAGCTCATAAACAACACAGTTTGTACATGAAGTCTCATTTTTTTGGCCAGACCAGAACAAACACAGTTTGAGCCTGAAGTATAAACATTTTAAACAGCCAAGAACTAACACCAACATATCATGATGTATAGATCATGAAGTATAAAAAATTGATATTCGGGGTACAGACACAGACAGATCAAGAATTAAAATTTTTAACAGCCCAGTACAGACACAGACAGACACAGGCAGAGCATGTAGCATGCAAACTTTGTATCATTCATCAAATATTCATCATGTGTTCGGCGCTAACAATCATCTCGTTCTTTCTCTTCGATTCCTGCACCAAAATATTCATCAAATAGAAGAAAATTCAAGTACGTATGATACACGTTCATGGTTAAAACTTGTAGGCTCAGAATAAGTGCAACAAAAAACATTATCTCATTCACTCGGACTTTAAAAATTCATGGCGGCTCAGAAAAACAACAATTACCACTTTAATATCCCGCAAAAACTTACAATGGTGCATTGTTAATGGAGCAGAGCTCCCGAAAAAGCATTCAGCTTCTGAGCTCTTAATAGACTTATCGGAGCTGGAGAAGATCAGCCGTCTGATCAAAGTTGATCACGATCGGATGGCTGAGCTTCACCCTGCCTTTCTCTTCAGATTTTAAGAGGGGTAAAAGGGGTATACCCCTTATCTCAAATCAGATCGCGTATACTACTTCGATTCCTTATCAATTAACCCTTCCTCTCTTTTCGGCTCAAAACAAAACCAAAATGAACATGAAGTTCAGCACCATCAAATAATCATGAAACATGAAATCATGCATAAACTTTTCATCACTGCCGCATTGAAGTTAAATCAAGTTGCATATGGAGTCAAATTTGGAATTTTGAATTTGACACTAGGGCCGCTTTATTAAGGCACACCGGCTAGTGTTCAGGAACAAAATTCAAATTGCATATATTTTTCATCATTGCCTACTAAATAGAGAATATATGAACTTCAAATTAGAAATTTTTTACCAACTTTTCATGTACTAAATGATGCTTATCGAGCATCATTTTTTTCTGAGAATGATTTACCTGCAAACAAAAAAAAAAGTTGGTTAAGTTAACAAATGTGTTATAATGTAATAAACTAATATAACGGCAGATATATATGACACTTACCTTGCAAAAGACACAGAAATCGAAGGGGTATACGCGATCTGGCTTTGAGATAAGGGGTATACCCCTTTTACCCATCTTAAAATCTGAAGAGAAAGCGGAGGGGAGATCAGCCGTCCGATCTTGATCAAGTTCGATCAGACGGCTGATCAGTTCCAAAGACAAACAAACACAAACAAAGCATATAGTTTACAAAATTTGTAAGCTTAGAGCTAAGACAAACAAAGCATATAGTTTACAAAATTTGTAATGCTCATAAACAACACAAATAGAGCATGATATCTCAAATTTTTGGCAGACCAGAGCAAACACAAATGGAGCATGAGGTATAAAAATTTTAAACAGCCAAGAACAAGCACAGGCAGACCCTGAAGTGGCAAAATTTGTGAAGCTCATAAACAACACAGACTGAACATAAAGTCTCATTTTTTTCTCCAGACCAGAGCAAACACTGATTGAGCATGAAGTATAAAAATTTAAAACAGCCAAGAACAAGCACAAACAGATCATGATGTATAGAGCATGTTCTTTAAAGATTTTATCAGCCCAGTACAGACACAGATAGATCATGAAGCAAGCAAAATTTGTAAGTTGGGAACAAACACAGACAGAGCATGTAGAATGCAAAATTTGTTATGCTCATACTGAACAACAGAAACTATAAATGTGGTTGAAATAATACTAGTAGGCTCAGAACAGACTATTCATACCTAGGGCTGCATTGGGGTGCCACGCCAACTATGATATGATAGATATACAATCAAGAATAAATACAACAATTAGGGTTTGTAAATATTCAGATCATAAACTGTATTGCATCACGGCCTACACCATCTTGATCAAGTTCGATCAGACGGCTGATCAGTTCCAGCTCAGATAAGGAGCTCAGCTTTCCATCTCTTAATAGACTTACTCTGTAAGTCTATTAAGAGATGGAAAGCTGAGCTCCTTATCTGAGCTGGAAGTGATCAGCCGTCTGATCGAACTTGATCAAGATCGGACGGCTGATCTTCCCTCCGCTTTCTCTTCAGATTTTAAATCTAGTTTTCTGTTGTTTGGAGCATTACAAATTTTGCATACTTCATGCTCTGTCTATCCACAATCAAATAGGCTCAGAACAGACTATCCATAACTAGGGCTGCAATTGGGGTGCCGCGCCAACTAGGATATGATAGATATATAATCAACAATATATACAACAAATTGAAATAAGTATTCAGATCATAAAGTGTTTAGCATCACTGCCTAATATACAGTTTGTTTTTGTATACTTCATGATCTGTTTGTGTTTGTTCTGGGCTGAAAAAATTTGATGCTTCATGTTCTGTCTATGTTGGTTGGAGCTTATCATCAACTGTGCAGATCATATATAGAGTAAGTCTATTAAGAGCTGGGGAACTGAATGCCTTATCGGGAGCAGGGGGGTTTTATTATAGGCTCAGAAAACAGTAATCATAAGTAGGGCTGCATTGGACTGCCACGCCAACTAGAATATGATAGATATATAATCAAGAATACTTAAAACAGGATTGAAATAATTATTCAGATCATAAAGTGTTTTGCATCACTGCCTAAACCATTGTGAGTCATCCGTGCCCAAAATTTATGTGAATTGAGCTATTGTTAAAACTCAAAAATTGATACTTTCAAGCCTTCATCTCTTCTCTCCCGCTCAAACCCCAGGTGTGTACTCAACTTTGAATAAATATCATGGTACACAATCAAAAATCTCTTCGAAACCATAATTTCAATGGCCCAAAATTTTTTAACCAACTAATATCCAAATCATTCTCATCATTGCCTACGAACAAAACCGAAAGAAAATGCAACAAATTAAACAGATATCATTAAAGCATTTATGAGAGTCAAATACTTCCCTCTGGAATATGAGAGATCAGACGGCTGATCAGTTCCACCTCCGATCGATGAGACATTCAGAGCAAAGCTCTACTCCAATCGATGCTTTAATCGATAAGGAATCGAAGTGGTTTACGCGATCTGCTGTGAGATAAGGGGTATACCCCTTTTAACCCTCTTAAAATCTGAAGAGAAAGGCGGAGGGAAGCTCAGCCGGGGAGAGGGGGATTAGGGTTTGGAACGAAAGAGCGCGGGAGAGAAGAGAGAAGAGAGGTAGGCTTAGTCGATAAGGAATCGAAGGGTTATACTCGATTCATGGTAGGGGTAGGGTTTGTCACAGGTGAGGAAGAAAGATAGCGGGAGAGGAGCGAAGGTGCCGATTAGGGTTTCGAAGAGACCTTCGATTAGGGTGCTCGAAGGTGCCGATCTCTTCAGATAGGGTGAGAAGAGAAGAGAGGAATCCAAAGAGAGCAAACACAGATCGAGAGCGGGATTCGAGAGCGGGAGAGAGGGGGATTAGGGTTTGGAACGAGAGAGAGAGAGCGGGAGAGAAGAGAGAGAGCGGGAGAGAAGAGAGAGAGCGGGATAAGGAATCGAAGGGGTATACGCGATCTGGCTTTGAGATAAGGGGTATACCCCTTTTACCCCTCTTAAAATCTGAAGAGAAAGCGGAGGGGAGATCAGCCGTCCGATCTTGATCAAGTTCGATCAGACGGCTGATCACTTCCAGCTCAGATAAGGCATCCAGCTCTCCATCTCTTAATAGACTAACTCTCTCTCTCTCTCTCTCTCTCTCTCTCTCTATATATATATATATATATATATATATATATATATATATATATATATATATATATATATATATATCAAACTCGAAGTTTTGATATCTATAACTATTATAATGAGAGTTGGAGTTGTCGTTTGTAAATCTACCAACTTATGTGCATTGCTCGTGTATAACTAATATAGAAGAGGTCTCAGATTCGAGGCCAGACTACGCCGGAATTTTTACTTTAAAAAATACATATTTATTAATACATGCATCACACGTGTAAATTACTAGTTATAATTAGATTGAGACCCGAAGTTCTCTATATTCAAAGTAAGACTAATGTCTTGACACAACCTGAAGTTATATAAACCTGTAGTTTAGAGCTATGAGTGACAAACCTGAAGTTCTAAATTAAATTAACATATTTTTATTTATTTCTTTATGTTCATGTATAACCTATTAATTTTATATATTTTATCTCAGTTACTAAAAAATGTTGAACATTGCTAAACTCAACTTTAAGGCTCTTGCGGTTAATGGTGAAAATCATTTATCTTGGCAATTGGATGTTAAGATCCATTTGGAATCAAAAAAACTTGGTGATACTATTACCGAAGGAAATAAGGAGTCCCCGGAGGACAAAACATCTGCTCTTATTTTTCTGCGTCATCATATACATGATCTGAAAATTGAGTATTTGACTGAGGAAGATCTCTTGGGTCTTTGGAAATCCCAAAACGATAGATATGATCACCAGAAGATGGTTATATTACCGAATGCTCAAAGTGATTGGTTGAATATGAGATTCTGATATCATAAGACAGCTTCTGAATACAACTTTGCTCTATTTAATATTGTTTCCCATTTGAGATTGTGTGGCAAAACAATTATTGATGAACAAATGATAAAAAAAACTTTGTCTACATTTTACTCCTCGAATCTGCTCCTGCAGCAGCAGAACTAATAATTTGTCTCCATGTTGCAGAACAAAATAGAAAAATTTTAATTAAGAAACATAATTCAAGACCAACCGGATCTATGGAAATTCCTGAAGTAAATACTAACTTTGCTAAAAACAGTGACAAAGGTAGGGTGTAGAACCCCGGATCCCACTACCGGAAATCCGTGACACAAACCAGAATCTTTTCCTTCAAATGCATCTCAACACAGTAATAACACGGAAGTCTAAAAACTTTTTATTGCCAAATGAAGTCATTACATCATTAGTTACAAATATTATCTTGTCCTTGAACAATGAATACAAATTACATTAAAGCATTGCAAATACTACTCAAACATTTCGCCTACCTTACAAATCGGTAGTCAACTGATCTTCCACAAGAACTCCACTGAGTGGTCAAACTACTTCCCTGAGATGTGCCATGTAGCTCTTCTGCTGCGCTACTCTGATATTCCTGCACCTGCTCGAATGGTAGGTAAGTATATTACTACTCCACTTGGATGCCATGCTTGTCTTGAGTCCTCCTGCACTCGCGACCCGATATCCAGCACCTAATTGAATGGGCACGTCAGTACATATATTGATGCAATGCTGATAAGAAAACAACGATCTCCAACTAGTAATCACAACCAGCCTTTGATGAAAACAGAAACGTGCATCCTAATTTCCTAGAGTCAGTATATGTCATGATCTGAAGTCTAATGCATAGTACACAATATATGGAAAAACAGATGTACTTAGTCTAATGTCAGCAAGACTTTGGACACGCATGCATCCCATATTACATACGCACCAAATCAACTCGTTTCCTCCAGTTTCAGGGTTTCGAACCCTCGCCATACATTACCTTCTACTATTGTACACTTCATGTTCCCGATAAGTACAACATGATTGAGGAGGTTATAAAATTTTGGGGTATTCCCGTTTGTCACTAATAACCAGCGCACCGGACCTCTCTCAAAAACCGTGACGAACTTACAAATACACCGCATCATACCCATGGTGCCGAGGATCCACGAGACCTCAGTCCTATGGTCCATTCGTGTCCTTTAACATAGAACAAGGGAACATCCCGTTCTTATCAAGGTATCTCAGGAATTAACAGAGCGAGATACGGCTCCCTTGTGCTCAGCTAGTGAGAAGACACAACCCGTAACCCTACGACAGCAAGAGACAACCCTCGTTAGTGCTGGCCTTTTTAACAAGTCGAATTATAGGGAATCACCCCTAACACCAACTCGGTCCTTAAGCGAAAAGTAAAGAAATTTAATTAAATAACAGTTTACTAAAAAAATTACGTTTTTCACCCAAAATCATGCAGGAAATTTTATCAAACAATTGATCCCTGACTGGTCTGTTAAATTAATAACCTGGTGAGTTGATACTCATCGGCTGCCATACCCTTGTTGGTCCTCGACCAAATCCCCGGCCCGTGACCCTGTTAGGGTTATATACTGAAAGCATCACTTTTGTACTAACTTTATTTCCTTATTTTTTTGAATGAGAATCATATGGGCATATGTTTGCATATTGTGTTTATTATAATATTAATGCAAGTGTCTGATATTCTATAAGGTTGATAATATGGTGTGAGGTGACACACAGAAGATCATATTATCAGTTCCCTATGAAATATATAAATAGTTCACAACCTAGACGGACTTGGACAATCCATTGGAAAGGTTGTAGTGTAATCTAGTATTAGTCTGTCTTGACTATAGGTTTACACTAGTACACTTTGTGTGTATTGAACAGGACCACTTGAGGTTGTTCTCTTTGTACTGATTACAAAAGAGAACAAACACCTCTGTTATTATGGATGCTTATGCTCTTAATCCAGATATAATAACAGACATGTATATGCAGTGTGCATTACTTTGACTCATAAAAGAGTGAAATTCATTATGGATCAACAACCTCTATGAATTGGGTAATAGCATTGCATGTATGATGGGCTGTTGATTGTAAAAGGAATCCATGTCCTGATACGTCGGATTGATGATGTTCCCTTAAGGAGCTCATAAGGATTGTCATGTAAACCCTGCAGGTGGATTACATCCGACATGACAAATAAAGTTGAGTGGTACTACTTAAGGATAAAAGATGTTGATCAATATAGTTGTCAGTAACTTAATTTGATCGACGGATATTCGATATCTTAACATGGGGAGTTGAACGAGCATATAATAAAAGGAGCCCATAAATATAATTTGGGATTAGGAAGGTAGTGCAACAATAGCTCCTTAGTGGACCGAGCTATTGTTAATGGGCCTGGGTTGTGTGTTCGGGCTGAACACGGGATACCCAGATTCGTTAGGAGACCTAACCCTAATTTCTCTTCATAGGTCCCTGCCGTAGCCTTATATATATTGTAACCCCTGTTTTCATTAATACGTATTTTAAAAATATATTTTTCCCGTATTTAAATAATCAGTTTTTTATAACTATTTTTTTCTCTAATTGATTTTATTATTTAAACAGTTTTTACGAGCCCAATTGTTTATTATAAACCCAAGTTTGGATATTGATTTTGATTAATTATTAATATGAGCCCAAGTTGTATTTTGATTTTATTATGTATTATTCTTAAACCCAATTGTTTAGCCCAATACCCTAACTATTATTTTATTTTGTTATAAGCCCAACTATTGAAGTCCAATTTCGTAATTGATTTTAATTAAATTAATTTGAGCCCAAAATATTTTAGCCCAATGCCCTAATTATTTTAATTAAATATTCTGAAGCCCAATCCAACCAATATTATTATATTATTTTTGAGCCCAAGAACTAAGCCCAAACCCAATACCCATATTTGTACGGATTTGCCCTACACAACCACCCGTATACAATATTTTCTCCACACCCATTTTCTGTCCCGTACTCCAACTCCCCACATCTCCTTAATACCCGTACTGCACATTCCCCCATCTCCTAGTAACTACCCCACTTCTAACCCCATTACTTTAATTATTTTAAAACCCCTACCCCGTTCTCCATCTCTCTCTCTGTTCTCTACAAACCAAACAAAAACAGAACAAACAACCCAACAGAACTCCTCCCTCCTCATCCCCGACCTCGCTTCTCCCTCTCCCTTCTCCACTGCCAGCCACCTCGACTCCTCGCCGTGCCGTGCCGTGCCGTCCCCTCCATTGCACCGCTCCTCCACCTCGTCTTCCCCCTTCGCTCAAGCGCCGAAGCACCGAAGTCCATTCGCTACCGCCAACCGTCTCCTCCATCACCATTGCTTCCGCTTGAAGTCCCCGCATCGCCTTCCTCTCGCTCAATCCAGTCACCGCACCGCTCCCCCACCATCGTCGCCTTCTCCTGCTCTCCCCTTTCCTGTGCCAGAACCAGTCGAAGCTCAGCCGCACCACCTCCATCAGCCGTTGCCTGAGTCTCCACTCCGTCGTCATCCCCCGTTCGAGATCCTTCCGCCATTGCCAGTGCCTTCTCCGCTCGTCGAGCGCTTCTCGCTCACCTCTCGCCCAGTCCACAGTCGCTCGACGTCTCCGCAACTCCTCGCCGCAGCCCACGTCGTCGTCTTCCCGAAGCTTCGCCAGCCTCTCCTTCTTCCGCTCGACAACCCCCCTTCCACTGTCGCCAGAACCCCGCTCGACCAGCCCCTGTTCCACTCAACTGCTCTAGTCGAAGCCTCACCCAGTCGCGAGCCCCTGTGCGGCGTCGACCTCTTCTCTCGCCTCTCCACAGTCGCGCGCCGCAGAGCCTCCCCTCTCCCGCCATCGCCGTTCCCTCTTTCTTCTTCTCGCGCGCTCCCTTCTGCCGCTCATCTCTCTCTCTCTCTCCCCGTGTGTTGAATGGAAGCGAAGAAGAAGAAGTGAAGAAGAAGGAAAAGAATAGGAGTTTTGGAATTGTTGCTATTTTGATGTTGTGGGAATTTATTTTGTAGTATTGGTGATTTATTGTGTTGGGGTTTGGAGATTATTATTGGAGTTGGTGTTTGTGAAGAGAAGTTAGAGTTATTAGTTTACTGTTTGGCATTGTGGAGTAGAAGATTGGAGTGGAGTGTTTACTGTCTTGGAGTTTGTGAAGGTGTTGGTGTGAGTATTGTTGCTGTTTGGAGTTGGTTACCATTTGGAGTTACTTTGGGTGTTGCTGTTTGGAGTGTTGCTGCCTTGGAGTTGTTGAAGTTTGCTATTATTGGAGTTGCTGATTTGGCGTGGCTGCCAATTATCTCACACTTGTTCTGCTGCCCGGGATACTGATCCCGTTATTCTGTCTTTAAATTCATCGTCGTCAAATACCAGGCAAGTGTCTCTTGTACAATTTTATTGTTCTAGTACAAGCCTTTGTAAAAAATACCGCAAGTATATTATTTTTGACTCCAATTCGCATTCATAAGTCGAATTGATAACTGTTTTCATACATGATCCGTATCCCGTATTCGTACAAGATCACGAATACTTTGTTACTATGTCCGTTGCATGAACACGACACACATATATACTATATACATGATATTGTGCATGAATTGCTTGTTATTAGGTTGCATGTTGTTATAATATATTTTATTCTTGATTAAGTGTTATGCATGTCATTAGTTGCATCACATATTTTATAAGTCCTGAAATATGTTCTTGCCTCGTATAAGTCTTGATACTTGATCCTGTCATGTTACCCGTCTCTGTTGTTGCATGTAGTTATTGTTCATGTTTAATTGTAATAAAAAAAGATAACAAGCCGGGGTATAAAGGGAAAAGATTTAGTAGTGGGCAATATAGAAGAGCGTACTCGGACAGGGGCTCGTGGTTCCCCGACGCAAATTTGCAAGTTGCAAATTGTAAATTTGCAAAACTTTATGTTCTATGTTTCACGCTACGTTACACTATGTCCATATTGCACGTATCTTGATACAAGATATACTTGACATGACTTCTGGATATGTTTCCCGAGTACGTGACCTATAAAATCCACCACGGTCTAAACGTTCACTTGATTTTGGATAGCAACCATGTGGTATGGGACGCATGAAGTGCTACCTAGTTAGGTTAATAAAAGATATGACATGACACGTACACTTGCATGATCCGTTTATATGTTACATGATTATGGTGACTTGTTTACTTGTCTACATGTTACTCGTTTATGTTGACACGTTTACTTGCTTACTCGTTTACATGTTACATGTTACTATGGATTATTTTGTTCACATACATGCTATTTGTTCCACGGTATCTTGTTCTTGATTCTGTCATATGTTGTATTTGCTCTATCATATGATTCTTGAATCCTTGTTCTTTCCTGCTTTTGTTTCATTCTATTTTTGTCCCGTAACTTGTATCCCTTGCGGCCCGTGACTTGCATTAACGGGTACCACTTGTTTCTTTCCTTGTAATAATATACTTGCAGGCCCAGATGGAGAACTACCTGAAGGTGTTGCTGAACAGAGATTTTAGTGTTGTTTAATTTCATGTTATTTTAATTCCTGTTTTATTCATGTACTCCGTGTTGTAATCCGGGCGTATTTGACCCGTAACTATGTTACTTTCCAGTTGTTGGTTCATGTAATGTTCATGTACTTTGTTATCATGTTGTGATTTTATATGTTATCGTGGTTGAAATTGTATCTTGTTGTTGAGTTAAATTTACAGCTTATGAATGATGTATCCGCATCATTCGCTGGGCCTCAGTTACGTGCCTGTGCTTCCGTATTCTGGGAAGCGGGGCGTGACATATATCCTCTATTCTCTGGCCGTCATTGACAATCTGAAATATAAGATTTTTTCTCAAAACTCGTGATTCACGTAAGGAGAGAAAGAGAGATCAGCCAAGGAGAAGAAAAGTTGGGAGATCGTCGCCCACACGACGTCCAACCCGAGGAAGGAATATGTGCAGAAGATCTTGGGGTCGCTGTCGTCTTCTTCTCACCGCAGGTATAATTTGTGAACCCTAGATTCCGCTATATAGGGTTAGATCACATTTTTAATCTGTTTATATTTAACGATCGATACGCACACCAATCCGTAGTCCTGGGAATCATCTCAGTTCCATCAATTGGTATCAGAGTCAGTATTGGATCTGCGTATTGATTGTTACATCCATGTTGTCCAATAAAACTTGTGTTGCATGATAGTCGGTAGATGTAGATCTGTTCTAGATGTAGATCTGTTCTAACTCGGTTTTGCAGGCATCTTAGATCCAACTATTATGGTCCAATGCATGTTTTGTTTGTGTTGTTGTTGTTTTGTGGATGTAATTATTGTGTTGTTGTTGTTTTGTGGATGTAATTAATATCACGAGGGTTGATCGTGCTTATAATTTTAATTTTTCAATCTTGATTATGTGTGAACTCCTTCGGGAGGCATAGGATTGATGTAATTTTAATTTTTCAATCTAGATTATGTATGAACTCCTTCGGGAGGCATAGGATTGATGTAATTTTAAATTTTTTTTTTGATCGATCGTGATGGCGGTGGTGGCTGTTTCTGACGCCGGAGGAGATGCTGTTTTTAGGCAGTCCGGAGATCGACAGATGGTTTTCGATGAAGAAATCGGCAGCCAAACCTAAAAACCCCGGATAGCTCCGTGCAGGGTCAGATTTGGGATTCGCACAGTCGGGGAAGAATCAGGAAGGATGGCCATAATAGTTGGATATTTATTTTCAAATTTATTGCCATTATTGATTATTCTGATTATGCATGTTTATTATTTTGTGATTTTTTTTTGAAAAAAAAACTAGGATCACATTAATAATGGACAACATGGACATAAATTAACTAGTAGAAAAATCCTCATTGTTAAATAACTAAGTGGGAGAGGGAATTCATTTAACATAAATCCCACGGTCTCCATTGTTGGTTTATAGGTGATATAATTGTACTTGCGTGTTGGCTTTAGTGCTTTCCTCCATATCGGATGAGTATAATTATGGATCACCAGTACAGACTTCCTTAGGGATAATTGTAGAAAGTTACCTAGTATGTGTTCACTTCTCCATCTGAAGGAACTCAATACAAGATAATGGACTTAGTATTAAGCAATGGTATACACTTAGATACAAATAATGGTATCCTCCCCATCGGAGTCACTGCTATTATTTGTAGGACCAGAGCAAGACCAACAGATTAATTTTATTTGTCAAAAAGTTGTGTTGACATGATAGTAAAATTAATAGGAAAAACCTACTTGAACAAATATTGAATTTGTATACGTCCACACTATCGTGGCATGCTAAATTCATGGTGTTTAAGGTGTTGGTGAATTTTTTTTATTATTGTTTTGAGGGAATCAATATTTAATTAATTCAAAAAGTTTTGCCCTACATAATTTTTTTATGTGATTCTCAGGATTTCAAAAATGGGTTCTTTCAGTCCACTTATGGTGATTCTTAAAGAAAACAAACTTACTGGCCCTAATTATATTGACTGGAAACGTAACTTGGATATTGTCTTAACTGATGAAGAGTACAAATTTGTACTCAATGAAGTATGCCCACCTAAGCCTGATGCTAACTCTGATGAAGAGGTCAAAGAGGCTTATAAGAAGTGGAATAAGGCAGATGAGATGGCGCGGTGTTACATTTTGGCATCTATGTCAAATGTACTGCAGCATCAGCATCAGGCCATGCCCACAGCTTATGATATGATGTACAACCTTAAGGAACTCTTCGGACATCAGAGTAGAGCAGCTAGGCAACTTGCTATGAAGAGTTTGATGAATGCATCTATGGCTGAGGGGACACTAGTAAGGGATCTTGTTCTCAAGATGATGGGTCATCTAAATGAGATGGAGATCCTTGGTGCTGAAATCGATGGGGAAACCCAGATCGATATCATTCTCGGGACTCTGCCTAAAAGTTTTGACTCGTTTTGCCTTAATTACAACATGAACAAAAGGTTGTATACTTTGTCAGAACTTGCAAAAGAACTACAGGATGCTGAAGCTCTCTTCAAGCAGAATGCCTATATTTATGTGACTGAAAAGGACTCTACTTCTAAGCCGAAAGGTGGTAAGAAGAAGAAAGTTCAGAAACAAGTAAACTCAGCAAAGAAGGGCATGAGACCTCAAGGCGATGTGAAAAAGCCGAAAGGCAAGTGTTTCAAGTGCAAAGGGTCAGGACATTGGAAGACTGACTGTCCACTTCTCAAACAAAAGAACAAAGAAGGTATATCTCATTTACTAGTTGTTGAAACATGTTTAGCGGTGCTATCTACCGGCACCTGGTGTGTAGATACATGAGCCACTAATCATGTCTGCAATACATTGCAGGGGTTCCAGGAAACCAGACGGCTCAGTGATGGAGAGATATGCTTGTTTATGGGTGACGCTACAAGAGTAGCAGCCGTTGCAATAGGAGATGTTATTTTATCTTTTGGTAGAAATAAGTCTTTGACATTGAGAGATTGTCTTTATGCACCTTCACTTAGAAGGAATTTAATTTCTGTTTCCATGCTAGTTAAGGATGAATATTCAGTTTATTTTAATGACAATATTGTTATTAGAAAAAATAAGCATTTTATCTGTTCTGGTGCATTGGTTGATAATCTTTATGTCATTAATCCTATTTCGCCCACGATGCAACTTATGGAAATGAATAATATGTCTTCTAACATAAATAAGAGAAAAGAACCTTCTTGTATGAACCAAACATATCTTTGGCACTTGCGATTAGGGCATGTTAACCTAAGAAGGATTCAAAGACTGGTTAAAGATGGACCTTTGAGTTCATTGGAAGTGGAGGCACTACCAGTCTGTGAATCCTGCTTGGTAGGTAAAATGACCAAAAGGCCTTTCAAGGCAAAGGGATATAGGGCCAAAGATGTGTTGGAATTGGTTCATTCTGATTTGTGTGGGCCCATGACTGTCCAGGCTAGAGGTGGCTTTGAATATTTTGTCACATTTACTGACGATTATTCAAGGTATGGATACATTTATTTGATGCGCCGTAAGTCTGAGTGCTTTGAGAAATTCAAAGAGTACAAGGCAGAGACGGAGAAACGTCATGGAAAATGTATCAAGTCATTACGTTCAGATCGTGGTGGCGAGTATCTCTTTGGGGAGTTTAGGGACTATTTGTCAGAGGCTGGGATTACATCCCAATTATCAGCACTTGGAACACCCCAACAGAATGGTGTAGCAGAAAGAAGGAATAGGACACTTATGGAGATGGTTAGATCAATGATGAGTTATTCAGATTTACCAGATTCGTTTTGGGGATATGCCTTAGAAACTGCAGCTTATATTTTGAACTTGGTTCCTTCTAAGTCAGTGCCAATTACTCCCACAGAACTGTGGACTGGGCGTAAGCCTAGTCTGAAACATGTTTGGATTTGGGGTAGTCCAGCACACGTGCTGAATGGGAAAGCCGATAAGTTGGAATCTTGTACAGAAGTACGCTTGTTTGTAGGCTATCCAAGAGGAACGAAAGGTGGTTTATTTTATAGTCCTAAGGATCAGAAGGTCATTGTTAGCACCAATGCTCGATTCTTAGAGGAAGACTATGTAATGAACCATAAACCCATAAGTAGAGCTGTTCTAGAAGAACTGAGAGGTGAGACACCAAATACTTCAGTACCAACAGTACAACAAGATGTACCACCAGTAACTGCACAACGTGTCACAAATGTTGCACCACAACCGATAGTGCCTCGTCGTAGTGGGAGGGTTGTGATACAACCTGATAGATATATGTTCTTGGGAGAGTCGTCAGACTTTGTCCCTGAGGAACAAGATTATGATCCCTGTACCTACAATGAAGCACTCCAAGATAAAGATGCAGAGTCTTGGCAAAAAGCAATGATACCTGAAATAGAATCTATGGATTCTAATCAAGTCTGGGAGCTTGTAGAACCACCTATTGGTGTAAAAGCCATTGGATGCAAGTGGGTCTATAAGAGAAAAAGAGGATCAGACGGTAAGGTTGAAACCTTTAAAGCTCGGCTTGTTGCAAAAGGTTTTACTCAAAGAGAGGGTATCGATTATGAGGAAACCTTTTCGCCAGTAGCCATGCTTAAGTCTATCCGGATTCTTTTATCTATTGCAGCTCATCTTGATTATGAGATTTGGCAAATGGATGTCAAGACAGCTTTTCTTAATGGAAGTCTTGAGGAAGACATCTATATGAAGCAACCAGACGGGTTCATTGAAAAGGGCCAAGAGCATCTTATTTGTAAGCTCAAGAAGTCCATTTATGGACTTAAGCAAGCTTCCAGATCATGGAACATATGTTTTGATCAGGTGATAAAATCCTATGGATTTGATCAATGTCAAGATGAATCGTGTGTATACAAAAAGTGTGACGGAAACGTAGTGGTATTCCTAGTACTTTACGTGGATGACATCTTGCTCATTGGAAACAATGTGAAGGTATTATCTAACGTAAGGGTATGGTTATCCAAACAGTTTGATATGAAGGACTTGGGAGAAGTAGGTCACATCCTTGGGATCAAAGTTCTACGAGATCGCAAGAAAAGGATGTTGGGCTTGTCTCAAGCTTCCTATATCGATACTATACTAACTCGTTTTAGCATGCAAAATTCTAAGAAAGGTTTCTTACCTTTTAGGCATGGAATTGCCCTATCAAAGGAGCAGTGTCCGAGGACACCTAAAGAGATAGAGAACATGAAAGCAGTTCTTTATGCTTCAGCAGTAGGAAGCTTAATGTATGCAATGCTATGTACGAGACCAGATATCTGCTTTGCCGTTGGCATGGTTAGCAGATATCAGTCTAACCCGGGACAAGAGCACTGGACTGCCGTAAAGCATATTTTGAAGTACCTGAAAAGGACTAAAGATTACATGCTAGTTTACCAGGCAGATAGTTTAGTTGCCTTGGGGTATACAGACTCTGATTTTCAGTCAGATAGGGATTCCAGGAAATCAACCTCAGGTTATGTATTTACTTTGGGAGGTGGAGCCACTATATGGAGGAGTATCAAGCAAAAATGTATTGCTGATTCTACCATGGAAGCCGAGTATGTGGCAGCCTCTGAGGCAGCCAAAGAAGCGGTTTGGCTCAGAAACTTCCTATTGGACTTGGATGTGGTACCTAATTTACCTAATACTATTACACTTTATTGTGATAATAGTGGTGCAGTTGCAAATTCGAAGGAACCACGAGCCCATAAGGCAAGTAAACACATTGAGCGCAAGTACCACCTGATACGAGATTTCGTAAAGAAAGGAAAAGTTGCTGTGATCAAGATAGCATCAGCAGACAACCTAGCTGATCCCTTCACTAAGAGCTTACCAGCTAAGGCTTTTGATAGTCATGTTGAGGGAATGGGAGTCAGATGCGTAGCAGCATGGCTTTAAGTATAAGTGGGAGATTTGTAACAGTATACTGAAAAGCAATGCTTTGAGTATAAGTGGGAGATTGTTAGGGTTATATACTGAAAGCATCACTTTTGTCTTAACTTTATTTCCTTATTTTTTTGAATGAGAATTATATGGGCATATGTTTGCATATTGTGTTTATTATAATATTAATGCAAGTGTCTGATATTCTATAAGGTTGATAATATGGTGTGAGGTGACACACAGAAGATCATATTATCAGTTTCCTATGGAATATATAAATAGTTCACAACCTAGACGGACTTGGGCAATCCATTGGAAAGGTTGTAGTGTAATCTAGTATTAGTCTGTCTTGACTATAGGTTTACACTAGTACACTTTGTGTGTATTGAACAGGACCACTTGAGGTTGTTCTCTTTGTACTGACTACAAAAGAGAACAAACACCTCTGTTATTATGGATGCTTATGCTCTTAATCCAGATATAATAACAGACATGTATATGCAGTGTGCATTACTTTGACTCATAAAAGAGTGAGATTCATTATGGATCAACAACCTCTATGAATTGGGTAATAGCATTGCATGTATGATGGGCTGTTGATTGTAAAAGGAATCCATGTCCCGATACGTCGGGTTGATGATGTCCCCTTAAGGAGCTCATAAGGATTGTCATGTAAACCCTGCAGGTGGATTACATCCGACATGACAAATAAAGTTGAGTGGTACTACTTAAAGATAAAAGATGTTGATCAATATAGTTGTCAGTAACTTAATTTGATCGACGGACATTCGATATCTTAACATGGGGAGTTGAACGAGCATATAATAAAAGGAGCCCATAAATATAATTTGGGATTAGGAAGGTAGTGCAACAATAGCTCCTTAGTGGACCGAGCTATTGTTAATGGGCCTGGGTTGTGTGTTCGGGCTGAACACGGGATACCCAGATTCGTTAGGAGACCTAACCCTAATTTCTCCTCATAGGTCCCTGCCGTAGCCTTATATATATCCTCTATTCTCTGGTCGTCATTGACAATCGAAAATATAAGATTTTTTCTCAAAACTCGTGATTCACATAAGGAGAGAAAGAGAGATCAGCCAAGGAGAAGAAAGGTTGGGAGATCGTCGCCCACACGACGTCCAACCCGAGGAAGGAATACGTGCAGAAGATCTTGGGGTCGCTGTCGTCTTTTTCTCACCGCAGGTATAATTTGTGAACCCTAGATTCCGCTATATAGGGTTAGATCACATTTTTAATCTGTTTATATTTAACGATCGATACGCACACCAATCCGTAGTCCTGGGAATCATCTCAGTTCCATCAGACCCTAGGGACGCCTTACACCCGGCAATAGAGGTAAACATATATAATCATCAACACCCGACTTATTGACAGACCTAAGGTACACCGATCAGTTTCAGTAATACCTAGGTCAAAAATGGATCTAACCTGATCAATTAACTCAAATACTGGCGATCCGATCTCCATCATTCGCCACCACCTTTGACTTGGATCGCATCCAATATCCCCGGTCCGAGATCAATTACCCATTGGGCAAAAGTTCTTCGGTGCACGAGGGATGACTATCCAGTTCTCGAGCCAAAAGAATTCATTTTTAGCCTAAGGGTTGTCAGCAGTAAGGTAATACCTTACCCTAGACGATCCCTTAGACAACTCATATCAAGCTAACCATCCTACACAATGAGACAAACTCAAACCCTGATAGAAACAAGTATTTCCAACATATAAATGCTACTAACACACAAGTCAAAGACTTAGGTGTAGAGCAAAAACACAACTACTACTAACATGAATCTATCCAGTCATTAGAAAAACATTCATAACTTGTAATCCACACACTGGAATTCCATGAATAAACACTCTTTGGAAAGCTAAGAGGATCTACTTCAATTCTTAAGTTGATCATTTTCTCATATTTCAAACACAATTCCAGAAATCCACAAGTTTACTACTATGCCAACAAGTTTTCTCAAATTCTATATCAACTCATACACAACTCCTGAACTTAGAAAATTCATAGCTTTTAAGATACAAATTGTAATTGCATGATATTAGTCATTCTGAAAAGCTAAGACTCTATACTACAAGTCTCTAGTTAACCGTTGTTTCATATTCAGCCAATTAGATACTATAAAATCCCTACATTTTATCAGTTGCACACTTCTTCAATGCAATTGCTGCATCTTGCTAATAACATAAAAACTCGCTCACTAATCGGATTTATGCGATTTTAGATTCTATAGAAAGCTGGGAGTGTCTACTACAACTTCCTAGTTGATCACATCATCAATTTCATCAATTAAAGCACTTTAAAACCCCTATTTTTATTAGTGTACACACAGGAAAATTAACTCACTTAACAAACAGGGTCTTCTACTAAGACTGGATCTGTCCAGATCTTCGATAATTCATATATATTAACTCTTCAATTTGGAATTACATGATTCTAGGATTTTTGGAAAGCCAAGAGTCTCTACTCCAATTCTTTAGTTAATCATTTTCGCATATTCTAAACACATCAATCCTGAAAAATACAAGTTCACAGACTAACTAATGTGAGCTAAAACTGAACATAGTTCAGTCAAAATTCAATATCAATTTAACCATAAGTCCAATACTTATGAAATTTTAGGTTCAGTAACTAGACATATACAAGCCAAACATATTCAAAAATTGCATTCAGATTCATAACACACAAAGAGTTATAGCTTTTAAACTCAGCATAAAAATTCCTTCTGTTTTCAAACATGATGCCTACCTCCGTTTATAAACTATTTTTAAAACCCCATCAAATGTTATCTATCAATTCTGAAATTTTAGATACATGATCTAAACTCACACCAAATACTACATTAAAAATTTTATTGCAAGATTATGCACCAATAAGTAGTTATGAATTATTGAACTTCAATTCTAAAACAGAGTAGCACCAGCTTTTGGTTCTGGACCAGTTGCCAACCTATATTTTTTTGAAGTATCAAATGAACTCAGAAAAAAGTGAAATTTGGAAATATGGTTGTTAACACATTCAAGAACCCCTAGTAAAAATTTGGGCTTAAAATATCCAACCAATTCCGAGATATGATTTTTGGAAGAGCGCATAAGTTT
Organism: Hemerocallis citrina; assembly: GCA_017893485.1. Classification (NCBI taxonomy): domain Eukaryota; kingdom Viridiplantae; phylum Streptophyta; class Magnoliopsida; order Asparagales; family Asphodelaceae; genus Hemerocallis; species Hemerocallis citrina. The sequence continues at coordinate 221,701,809 of CM030362.1, forward strand.
TCATAAACACGGTAGTTTCCTACTGCTCACTGCTCCGAAAAGAAATATTTTTTTGAGCTACTAAATGAACCCAAAATATTATGAAAAAAATTAAGTATGGTCTAGACTCATAGTAGAACACGCCCTAAAAATTTTGGTTCAAGATTCTAAGCCATTTGTAAGTTAGAAATTCCTAAGCTTACAACATCACATACATGTTCTTTAATGGCATCTAGGTATAAAATTGTACTCAATAATCAAGCTCAAGATGTGAAACTCAACAAATATTCATGCATGTCAACAAGCTACTATCTTCTTTACTCCTACTCACAAGAATCATATAAGAAAAATAATAGAAAATAGAGTTTAGAGGATGAGCTCCTTGTCTTCTAGGCTTCCCTTCTCCTCCTAGCTTGCTCCTACTAGAACACCACCTACAACAAGAAAAGATTTAGGCTTCCCTTCTCCTCCTAGCTTGCTCCTGCTAGAACACCACCTACAACAAGAATAGATTTTCTTGTTGGCTAAAACTTACGATTTTTCTCTTCTTTTTCTTCTACTTTTTCTTTCTCCTTTTTTTTTGTTTTTGAAACAACTAGATGAAATGAAGAATGAAGAAGGAGCTAGGGGTTTAATAAAATGTGGGGGGGGGGGGGGGGGGGGGGTGGTTTAGATCTAGTCAACATAGGTCTTAGGAAGCTTCCTAGCAACTTCTCAACTCTCATTCTCCACCACATACTTGGCCCATTTTGAGCCCTTAGATCTCATCAAATCCCATCCATATCTCATCAAGACCTCATCTAGAAGTAGGGTTCCTAACCCTAGGTCATGGAACCCTAGATCAACAAACCTCAACCCTAACCCTAATGCAAAAGCATGTATGGTTATTTACAATTCAAATTAATATTTTGATATCCATAGAAAAATATATGCTAATATTTAAATTATAAAATATACACGGTCGTATTCGCATTCAAAGCAATTATAGACCGTATAACATATACGATCAAATCAAATATATATATATAGATATTTTAGCTATATACTTAAAATAAGATTATTTGAATTTATGAAAATATGTTTATAAAAATTATTATTATTTCCGAAGGTTGTTTTGTCAAAAACAATCTGGGCAAACATACAATTTAATTGAGAAGATATCCCGAATCTATCTCATCGGTTCAGAATAGCAAATATATCTGAAATTTCTCAATTAAAATAACTTATTATTAGAAAAATACATGATTGCGTGCAATTCTCAACTGTGTACAGATTACAATGCAAAATAGCTATATACTATTTTGCGGGGTGTTACATAAGGGATGTGGACAAAATAATTACTCCAGAAGATGTGGATACAATAATTTCTCCAGTAGAGGTGGACATAATAATTACTCCAATAAAGGAGATTATATAGGTATGAATAATGCAAAATTCAAAAACCACTATAAGATGTATGCCCTTTAAATTGAGAAGAATCAAAATCTACCTAAAATTATACTAAGTATCAAGATATTACTTGTTATAAATGTGGAAAAAGTGGATAGTGGTCATTGATCTGTCCCCAAAACATGTGGTAGATTAATACAAGGCTTTTGTCAATTATGCAAAGACAAATATGCTTGATGATAAAGAGCTGATGAAAGATCATGATTCTAATATGCCAAGGGGATCTACAAACTGTAATCTTGAAGATTTCTTTGAAGATACTGACAGTCGACCTATTGACACTGAAGCATTTGAAGCAAAATTGGGAGAACCACCAAGTTGGGTCTAGAAGACATACCAACAGTTGTTATCGTTTTATTAAATTCAGTTTTTAGTTTTTTTTTTTTTTTTTTTTTGGAGAATTGCTTATTTTTATTTTGTGTTATGTTTGCTTTGAATGATCAAGTTATTTTTTTTGCTTAAGTAATTTATTAAATTTTATTTTATTTTAGATGTATGGATCATGGAATACATGAAACTAAAGATAATTTATGTGTGGTAGACAGTGACACAACACATACTATACTGAAAAATCAGAATTTTGTCTCAGAATTGGTGTGAAATCCATGTCAAGTATCCACCATAGCTGGACATGTACAAATAATTGAAGGATCTGGAAGAGCTCATATACTGTTACCGAATGGTACTAACATATTCATTAAGGATACTTTATTTTCCAGCAATTCCTGAAGAAATTTGCTTAGTTTCAAAAACATCAGAATGAATTGGTAGCACATAGAAACTATATGTGAAGATAAGAAAGAATTCTTATATATCATTACTAGTGCTGGCAGTCAGAAACTCACACTAAAAAGTTAAGTACATTCTCCTTGGGTCTATACTGCATAAAAATTTCAAATGTTAAATCACTCCGTTATGAGCCAGAAGCTTAAATCAAACCCTAAATTTAGTGACCCTAAGTCTTAACGCTTTGTCATGATAGGTGATGTGATTGTTTTGGTGTGGGAACAACAGATAGTGAGTTCTTGTTATTTGGAAAGGAAGAGGCAGATCTCAACCGCAGATCTGGTCTAAATGTGAGGCTTTATGAGTGGTAGGAGAGGTGGATTTGGTGGTGTCTTGTGGCTGCCGGATAGTTGCAAAAATGCCTAGAAACACCGGGTGGTATCCCGGTGGCAGGCCCTCTGACGATATAATTATTCACTGGAAAAAGTGGATTAGGGTTTGAAGGCTAAAGAGACATTACCTGATATCAGTAGAGGGGACCTGGTATTTATAGGCAGAGAGGGGAGACCCTAGTGGGCTGGGTTGACCCTCTTCTGTGGGCCCGATTGGTGTGACGAGCCAATAGGAGGTCCATATGGCACACATGCCTGATTCATGGAGATTTGTGGATCCTGAGGGGATTAGACGACTCAGATGAGGCCAGACTTTTACCTATATCATAGGCCCCCACTCCTAGAGGGTTGGGTGTATCAACCGTCAAGGAGTAGTTCGACCCCGTGGAGAAAATCTGTCGAGGGTGGTTCAGGGACCATGTCGAGCGCCGAGCTCGAGCGGAACTGTAAGGAGGCCAATGGGTGGCTCGAAGTTCATGCCGAGCGTCGATCTCGTCGAGCCCGAGCAGAACTGTGAGGAGGCCAGTGGGTGGCTCGAAGTCCATGTCGAGCATTGGGCTTGTCGAGCCCAAGAGGAATTGTGAGGAGGCCATTGGGTGGCTCAAAGTCCATGCCGAGTGTCAGACAAGCTTGGGACGGAGGAAGCCTGTGAAAAAGCCTGTGAAAAAGCTAGTTGCTAACTCGAAGTGCATGTCGTGCGTCGAGTGAGCTTGCGATAGAGAGAGCTTGTGAGACAGCTAGTGACTAGCTCGAAGTGCATGCCGAGCAATAGCATCGAGCGAGCTTGAGATGGAGGATGCATGATAGAAAGCCAGTGCCTAGCTCGAGGTGCATGTCGAGTGTCGAGCAAACTTGGGATGGAGGAAGCCTGTGACAAAGCTAGTGGCTGGTTTGAGGTGCATGCCGAGCGTTGAACAAGCTTGAGACAGAGGAAGCATGTGAGAAAGCTAGTGGCTAGCTCGAGGTGCATGCCGAGCGTCGAGCGAGCTTGAGATGGAGAGATCTTGTGAGAAATCTAGCTCGAGGTGCATGCCGAGCGTCGATGGAGCTTGAGATGGAGAGAGCTTGCAAGAAAACTAGTAGCTGGCTCGAGGTGCATGTCAAGCGTCGAGCAAGCTTGAGATGGAGAGATTCAGTGAGAAAGCTAGTGGCTAGCTCGAGGTACATGCCAAGAGTCGAGTGAGCATGAGATGGAGAGAACTTGTGAGAAAGCTAGTGGCTAACTTGAAGTGCATGCCAAGCGTCAAGAGAGCTTAAGATGGAAAGAGCCTGTGAGAAAGCTAGTGGCCAGCTCGAGGTGCATGCCTAGAGTCAAGCAAGCTTGAGTTGAAGAGAGTATGTGAGGAAGCTAGTGGCTGGCTCGAGATGCTTGCCGAGCGTCGATCAAGCTTAAGATGGAGAGAGTTTATGAGAAAGCTAGTGGCTAGCTCGAGGTGCATGTCAAGTGTCGTGCGAGCTTGAGATAGAGAGAGTTTGTGAGAAAGCTGGTGGTTTGCTCGAGGTGCATGTCGAGCGTCGAGGGAGCTTGAGTTGGAGAGAACTTATGAGAAAGTAGGGATGGCAACTGGGCCGGGTCAACCGGCGGCCCATCTGTGAACTGGCCCACGAACCCGGCCCGTCTAACAGTTTGGCGGGTTCGGGTCGAACCCGGTGAACAGTACCGGGTCGACCCGGGATCGCAAATAACGTGAATTGAAACCGTGAAAACCCGGCCCACGAACCCGTTCAACCCGTGAATTCAACCCGCCAACCCGCGGGTCGACCCGCGGGTTTCGACCCGTTGGACCCATGCGGGTCCAACGTTCGACCCGTGACGGGTCGACCGTTGACCCGCGGGTCGAATGGTCGAAAACGGCCAGTTTCGTCCAGAACGGGCCGAACGGCTCTTTGAGCCGTTAGTTGATTTTTTTTTGTTTTTTTTGTTTTTTCCCACATATTTACCCTATAAATATCCCAAAAAATCTCTAAAAAATCACACCTCACTCTCTTACTCTCTCTACTATTATACATCATTTGTAAAGAATCTTTGAAGAATTGTAGTATTCATCAAACAAAGAACAAGGAGGCATATACACGATCGAATTTCGGTCGTATCGGAATCAAAATTCAACGTCTTCAACGTCTTCAACTCTCTTCAACCCTCGTCAAATCTACTTCAACCTCTTCTCAACTCTTCAATTGCGGAATTGGTAAAGCGCCGCTCCATCTTTTCTATTCTATTCTTATTTTAACGGTTTTTTTACATACGCGTATTCCACGGTGAACGGTATCAAAATATCTCTATCTCTCTCGTTAATTTTTTTTTTGCGTTGTAGTTAAAATTATTGTTCGTTTTTTTGAACTTCTCTATCTCAACCCTCTTATTTTTTAGATTTTTTTTGTATAATTCACCGCTCCTACATTGTATATTTTTTTTACATACCACATTACTACATTATGTCTAGATCATGCGGTAGCGGTCGTAGCGGACAAGATTCCTCCTTCTCTTCACGTAGGCCACCAATTGTCCCAACTAGTGAGCCCGCCCAAGATTACATTGATCCTACTATGGAACAATGGGGTACACACGACGATGTTGTAGGTGACATACAATTAGAAGAAGAAGAACAACAACAACAAACCGAAACTACACAACCCCGTAGTAGTAGGAAAAGTAGAGGAGAAACTAGCGATTGGCATAAGTTTTATGATTATATCCCGGACGAATATACTCCGGGTATAGGTTTGAAAGTGTGTAAAACATGTAGTAAAACATACAAATTCAAGAGGGGTGACGGCACCGGTACGATTAGTAGGCACATACAACATAATCATAAAGAACTTCTTGATCAAATACAAGGCCAACAAAAAATCAACCCTAGGACCGGTCAAGTAGATAGCCACCCTTATGATCCCGAACTTGTTCGTCGGGAAATGGCCCGATTAGTCATTAAGGAAGAGTTGCCATTTTTCTATCCCGAGAGTAGGAACTTGAAAAATTTTAATCAAACGGCCTTAAACCCTCATTTTAAAAGAATTCCAAGAAATACTTGCAAATCAGATTGTTTTAAAGTGTACATGGAAATGAAGGATGCTTTGATTGCAATTTTATGGAGTTTAACTTGTAGTGTTAGTTTAACTTCGGATTGTTGGACGGGTGTCAACAATATTCCAACGATGGGAATAACCTGTCATTGGATCGACAATGATTGGATTCTTCAAAAAAGAATCATATCACTTGCGTCGTTGCCGTATCCCCATAGTGGCGCTAAAATAGCAAACCGTATTATAGAAATTTGTGATGTTTTTCATATTCGCAACAAAATTATGGCTATTAGTTTTGATAATGCATCTAACAACAATGCAGCAATTACTACTTTAAAATCTGTATTAAACCCTCCATCTGACAATATTTTTCATGTTAGATGTGCATGTCATATTATAAATTTATGTGTTCAAGATGCATTAAGAATAGCTGATCCATATATACATAAAATTAGAAATTGTGTATATTTCATTGCATTATGTCCAAGCATTTTACAAGAATGGAAAGCTTGGTGTAGGGTTAGAAATGTTCCTTTTAGAAAATTTCCAAAGGATGTTAGACACTGATGGAATTCTACTTTTGATTTACTAAATGTTGTCACCGATTATAAAGCAGTTGTAAATGATTTTTGTATCGCAAAAAATATGCACAATTTTGAAATGACTCCCACCGATTGGTTTTTTGCCGAATCTTTGTTGAAATTTTTAGAACCTTTTAAAACCGCAACTTTAAAATTTTCAAAAACATATGAATCTACTTCTAGTAGTATTTTTATTGAATTAGTTAGCATGATGCAAATATTTAACGAAATGTTAAATGATCCCTATATTAGTGACATTGTAATACCTGCATTTCAAAATTTTTTGAAGTATTATTTTCCTCCTCCTATGTTGATTTGTGTTGCTACTGTTATGGATTCCCGTATCAAATTAGAAGGTACGAAGAATTTGATAGAAATATTTTTTTGGATATTTAGAGAACAATGTAGAATTAACAACTGATTGCGCTACTTTTTTAGTTCAGTTTGAATCTACGTTAAATAACTTGTATGGTTATTATGATAGACGTTTTGCTTCTAGTAGTACAACTTTTGTAGTTAGTTCTTCTTCTGGTAGTTCTAAAGGTAAGGGTAAAAGTAGAATTGGTGATAGAACATTTAGTTTACTTGAACAAATTCAATCTAAAAACCTAGGACTAATCAATCAAATGAATTAAATTGGTATAACCAACAGGATACTGAGCCTACTCTTTCTCCACTAGATATTTTACAATGGTGGAAAGAACATGAACACACTTTTAGTATTCAGTCAATTATGGCTAAAGATTTACTAACTCCTCCTGTCTCCACAGTTGCTTCTGAGAGTGCATTTTCTATAAGTGGCAGGGTTCTATTTGATTACAGGAATCAGTTGAAGCCCGAGGCATTAGAGATGCTCGTTTGCACAGAAGACTGGCTGAAGGCTGAAGATAGGATGCAAGGGAAAGCACTATCAAGTTCCACAAGTGGGAGCAACTCGCCCGAACAACAACAACAACAACAACAACAACAATAGCTTTGCTTGTTACGTCAAATTAGAAAACTTGTACTCAATTAAAATTGTATATAAGAAATATGTTAATGTATAAAACTTATTTGTGAATTGAATTCTTCATTTCGTTATAAATTGTTCAAATTGTATAACTTAAATTCATATGAATAATATTTCAAAATTTGTTGTCAATTTCACTATTTCAATCTTATTATTATTATTACGATTTTTATTGTTTATTAGTATTATTACTTACGTAGTATTATAATTAAACATCATTTGGGGATATTTGAAGAATTGTAGTATTATTACTTATTAGTATTATTACTTACTTACTTACTTAGTATTATAATTAAACATCATTTGGGGATATTTGAAGAATTGTAGTATTATTACTTATTAGTATTATTACTTACTTAGTATTATAAATTTTGAAGAATTGTAGTATTCATCAAACAAAGATATGGTTGTTTGTATACATCATTTGTAAAATTATTATTATTATTATTTTAATTTAAGCTACCAAAAAAAAATAAATATTAAACGGGCCAACCCGCGGGTTGACCCGGCCCAACCCGGGTTGAGCCCTAAAGGGTTCACGGGTTGGGCGGGCCACCCAAACATAAACTTAGCCCGGCCCAGACCGGCCCGTATAAGGTTGCAACCCGGCCCGGCCCGGCTAAGTATTCGTGCCAACCTGTACGGGTTGGGCCCGGCCCGGCCCACTCGACCCGTTCGCCATCCCTATGAGAAAGATAGTGGCTGGCTGGAGGTGCATGCCAAGCATCGAGTGAGCTTGAGATGGAGAGATCCTGTGAGAAAGCTAGATGTTGGCTCGAGGTGCATGCCGAGCATCGAGGAAGCTTGAAATGGAGAGAGCCAGTGAGAAAGCTAGTGGCTGGCTCGAGGTGCATGCTGAGCATCGAGGGAGCTTGAGATGGAGAGAGCTTGTGAGAAAGCTAGTGGCTAGCTTGAGGTGCATGCCGAGCATCGAGTGGGTTTGACTTGGAAAATTTCAATAGATCATCTTACACTTGTAGTGCCATAGTTAACACATGTACAGCACATGTGTCGCTGACATCATAGTGGTGGAAATCGAGGCGTTGATATCTTGATCACCGTTGGATCAAAATTGGAGGGTCGAGATCATTTGTAGGTATCAAGGCATCTTTTGGCTGTCTATATAAGCGTCTGTCCCTCCTCTCATTTTCTACTTTACTTTCTCACTTTAGTTTTCACAACTTCTCTCTCTAGGTACAGTTCAGTCGCCGAGACAAACTTTCTGATGTCCTTTCCAATTACTAGGTTAGTATTTTTATATTATGACGAGGGTTCGGTCTGGTTCCTTAGCCTCCACGTCAGGTCGAGGCGACGACTATTGCCTTTCTGACTCTATAGATTGGGAGGAAGTCGTCAAGGTCTATGATGTCAAGCCTATTCAAAGTCGTAAGCCCTTCGCGGTGGAGTCAAGTGTCTCAGATGGAGAGGCCGAAGAGATGGAGGTGGTCGATGAGGGTGGACCTGTGGACATAAGCGTAAATGAGGAGTAGGTCGAGGAAGTCGGAGATAACAAGGAAGAGGCAGAGGACGATGAGGAAGAGGACGGTGAGGATCAGGACAAGGCTCCTATTTTGAGGCTCCTGGCTTAGCAATTCACTCCAAAGGCCCCTCGGATCCGAGGGAGGAAATTGAAGTGGACTCTTCCGAATAACCCCAAGCAACCATTTGAGTTCTTCTTGAAGCATGGTTTTGATGTCCCCTACCTCCAACAGTAGGGTTCGATTAGGATGTACCCAGATGACCTTAAGGATTTGGTTCGGTACGGTGTGCAACCTTCTTCGCCGAGCCGACCAAAGCTCAAGATTGATGGCATTCAGAGTGTGCTGACAAGCAGTGATCTCCCAGTAATACGCGCAACCTACTTCACTCCCCTAGAATATGAGCTGATTGTGCCGAACCCGGGGATCCAACCTATCGACACTTTGTTCCCTTGGTTTTGTATATATCCGGTTGACGCATTCTGCTCGGGATTAAGGTTGCCCTTACATCCGTTCGTAAAGAAGGTTTTGAATTGGGTTGGCTTGAGTCCGATGCAATTTGGGCCGAACTCCTGAAAGCAGCTCGTGTGCTTCATATTGCTCAGCGAGAAGAGGGAAGTTCCCCTTGTAACGCCTCGAATTCTTAATACATGTAATTCATAGCACAACCAGAATCTTTACTTCTACTTCGTACAAAAATACAATGAATTTAAAACTTTTTTATTATAATTGTAACCCCTGTTTTCTGTATTTGTATTTCTTCTGTATTTTATTCATTGTACTCTATTTATCAAATTTGGAACCCTGTATTTGTCTATCAATAATAAAATTTACTTTTGATTTCAACCCAATTTTGTGCCCAATCTATTTTATTTGCATTGTCCCTATCAACCCTAAATTGTTATTCTCCATGGTGAATTGACTAATTCAATTCATCTATTTTATATAGCCTAATTATATTAATATTTGACTCATTCCCTAATTGGATCCTATTCATCCACTATCCAAACCCAATAACCCTCAACCCTATATATAAATAACCCCTACTAATTACCCCTAAACCCTAACCTCATTAACCTAATTAACCCTTTAAACACAGCCGCCGACCCTTCCTCTCCCCTGGCTACCGTGCATCCCCTTCCTCTCAACTTCATCCGCTTCTGCTCTGGCCGATCGCCGACGAAGCGCTGAGCCCTCGTCGCCCCCGTCTTCACCCACCTCCCTTACCGCTTAACTCAGAGCCCAGCCAGTCGACCGTCCTCGACTTCTGTTACCTCGTCACCCTTTACCCTTATCCTGACATCCAGTCACCCTCTAGTCGCTGCAACTCCGCCCTAACCCATCACCGCACCTTGACTCCCTCGACGGCCACCATCGCAACCCTTACACTCGTCGATCCATCTTCTCCACTGCAAACCACCCGAAAAACACTCTAGTCCCCGTCGCCTTCATCGCCCTACTGCCGTCCCGGTCACCGTCAAAGCCCCGTAGCAAGCCCCTTACTGCCATCGACCGCCCTCGTCCACCGTAGCTGCAGTCGAAGCTACCCACCATCCACCAGTGCATCACCTACATCAGGGGAGATTTTTGATCATTTGAATCTAGACCGTCCTATCTCTTGATCATCATCATTATCATCATCAAGCTCTTGGATTCTTGGCTGTCCGATCTCTTGATCTTGATCCTCATCAAGATTCGTGCCAGATCTGATCCATCCGATCCTGATCATTATCAAGTTCATCATCCAATCAATGCAAGTACTTGTATGAATTTTCTTGTTCCTCGTACAAGCATAAATACCGCAAGTAGGTTTTGTTGTGACTCGCCGTTTGATTTCCGTTGTTGCATCTTGATCCTATTTGTTGTTGTATCCATCGATCTCCATAACCATAAGAGTCACAACTATTCGTTATCACACTCATCTCACAATAATAACTTAGATCTAAACACTTATCAAATTATTTTGTCATATGAATTTATAGATCACCATGAAACATTGATGTTGGTTGCATATGTTGTTATTGTTTCCTTTGTTATGAGTGTAAAATGGACATGGGTGTTGTTTGAATAATAATTAGCCTCTAATTTGTATCACACATTAACTTAGATCTATGATAGATAATAATTATAATGCATTTCATGCAAAAGAAATCATATTTGTTGCTGTCCTGATTTTGCCTGCTATTTTTGACCATGATAATGACAGAATTTTGACTCAAGTTCTAAATATGAATCGCAGCCTCAGGTGTCTAGTTGACAGGAATTTTTACGGAATCGAATTCCGAATTATGTTTTGTGAGTTATGGCTGTTTTAGTTCCGCTGGGTCTGAATTTTCAGATTCATAATTTCGCTGCATCACCTTATTTTACAATTTAATTTGAGCATGCTATCTGTAATATAATAAGATAAAATTTACCTTGCTGAGACTAAACATGTCAGGGAACCTCCCTAAATTTTCCTAGAATTCTTTATTGAGTTTTCAAACCTGTTTCATACATGTAAACACAATTTTAAGAATTCTGGCTATGTGTAAAATTCTGTTTTGAACCCAGTTTCTGTAGCTTTTATATATCATGTTTATATGTGCTAAAAACGGCAGAGAGTCCAGTTTCTAGAACTTCTGACGGATCCAGATTTGCATTCCTGTAGCAACGGTAATCTCAATTTTTGTGCGGCAATGTCCTGCTGTCTAGAATTGGAATTCTCGTCGTTCTTATTAATTATAAATTGTGTTGACACTCGAATATGCTTCCTTCCCAACCTAAACTTGTTTCCTGCTTCCTATCATGTTTACTTGCCTTGTTTGTGCACTCTCATACCTGTGTGATAATAATAACAAGTAATCAAGCCGGGGTTCAAGGGAAAGATCTAGTAGTGGACAATATAGGAAAGTGTGCTCGGAAGGGGGCCCGTGTTTCCCGTAAAAGTGGCACCTCATTTGGTCACATGATATGATTTATATTACATTTGGATGATTTGGATCACATGATATGATTTGGATTACTCGATATGATTTGATTAATATGGTTTGGACTACATGATATGGTGCACCACTGCATGATACATGAGTACATGGCCCTATAAAATCCACCACTAAGTCTAAACGCAACTTGTTTGTATGTAGCAATTATGTGGTAAATAAATTGGATGCATGAAGTGCTACCTTAGATAGGTTTAAACAATAGAGTTAAGAATAACATGTTACCTGTACACACCTGTTACCTGTCTCGCATGCTACTTGATACCCGTTACTTATTTATTTATTCACTTGTTACATGATCCTGTTACTTAACTCGTTTTACTTACTTGCTAGTTTCATTGAACTTTATTACTTGTTGCATTCCTACCATGACATATTCTATATTCTTGATTCCAAATCTCTGTTTCATACTTCCCTGTATTTGTTCCTATACCTGTTGCTTGTACTACTTGCGGCCCATAGCTTGCACTAACGGGCCTCCTGTCTTGTGTTTCTCTATTTCTTCCACATGTTAATTATACAGGTTTTGGAGATCAACTACTTGCAGGAGTGGGTGAGCAGACATTCTAAGCTTCGATTGGGATGAACCATGTTTTAACTTTCCTTTGAGTTTATTTATTTCCTTGTTGCTACTTAAACTTTCATGTTGCTACTTAAACTTATAATGGGCTTGTTGTCCAGAAGTTTTGCTTTTGATCCAGATCATATATTTATTTGAGGATTATGTATTGTTTTTCAAATAATTCTGTTGATTATGAGTCTTGTTTCATGCATGCGTGGTTGTATATTCTTGTATATTTCCTGTTATGTTGTTGAGTCGATCCTTACATCTTATGAATGATGAAAATCATTCGTTAGGCTTTGTCACGCGCTCGTATTCCGTATTCTTTTAGGAAGCAGGCATGACAATAATGTTATTCTTTACAATACACAGCGGAAGTTTACATGAAAGAAGTACAATTTATAACATCTAATATCTTTAATCTTGTAACATCATTCGACACCAAACTCATGTCCACGCTGCTCGCTAATCTGAGTCCTACAAAACTTGAGAACTGCGGGCACGTTAGTTGAATGCAACTGACGCAATGCTATAATACAGCGATCCTCAACTTTAGCAATCACAAACTTGATGCACAAAACAAAGGCAATAATGACAAAAGTGAATATAATCTAAGTGTATAAGTGTATGCCATAAAACAGAAATCAAATGCATAAAACAATGGCATAAAACAAGTATCCAAGAAAGCAACAAATGCACTGCACACTAATGCACACATGTTCAGATTCTATGCATCTCATACTACATAGGTCAGAGGGCAAACCCTCGTTATGAAATCCTACTACGGTGACAGAAACAAGATTTAGATATTCCACGAGTATAGGTTCCAGCCCCGGAGTACTTCCACCCAACCATACAAAATCCTCATCGCGCAAACATCATGTAAGCGTCGCTCTAACTTAGAACACTGGAGACTCATCCCCCTTCTGCCCGACTATTCATAATCCCGGAGTACATCTGCCCGATTATTCATATCCCCGGAAATAATTGTGACTCGTCTCCCATGAAAACACAGTCCCTGAATACATCTGCCCGACTGTAACCATAGTCCCGGAATACATCTGCCCGACCATATAGAGCCCAGTTCCGGAATACATCCGCCCGACTGTAACTATAGTCTCGGAATACATCCGCCCGACTATATAGAGCCGTCCCACTCACGTTTGCTCAAGCTTCATCACATCTCCTTTTCTAGTGCATGTCCTTAAGTTCAAACATAAAATAATATCACCTAGACCTAGCTTACCCTCCTACCGGACTTAAATCAACACACGAGAACATTAGCGCACACTTGCAATTTCTCGAACTTTCATAATCATAAATTTGCCGGTACCCTGAGTTTCGCTCAGCCTATCGAATCCACACATTCCAAAATATTCACAATATTTCCAGGTTATCCATAACCTCTTTTATAATCAATTACTTTCATTCATTCATATAATCAATTCATCTTTTATTCATTCCATCCAATTAGTCATCCTTAAATAACTAGATAAAATCTTCCAAACTGTTACATTATGACTTCAAAAGCCTCAATTCAATTAACATCATCTCTGTTCTAATATCTCAAATCTAATTATCAAATATGTACTAAAATTGTTAATTCAAATCTGGAATTTAATCCAAAATATGTGTAACAATTTTCATCAAATCTTAATTCTCCAATATACTAATATCCTTTAAAATCATCTCTATTCAAATTCTTTAAATCAAATCACCAAATATGTGTTCAATACTTTATCTAAGAGGGGCAATTAACCCAAAAAATGTTTGTACAAATTACAATCAAGATATTTTCCCAGAAATCAATTTATATTTCTAATGTACTCAAAAACAGTAAATACAACCAAATTCGAGTTCACCAAGACTCAAACCTACAATCTTAAAGATCCTAAGCCACATGCACTAACCAATACTCCAAGCCTATTTCTCTATCGACTTCTTTTCAAGGTTACAACATATGTATATATATAATCCACTATTTGAATGCTCAACTTGAGACAACAACCCAATGGTATTGTAAAAATCATATAAATTCCAGTATTACTCTAAAAATAGATTTCTTAGTTTAATAAGAAATATAAATGAGTCTACTACAACTTTGTATTTAAGATAATCTAAATTCATCCTCATACTTCGTCTAAATTTATTTGCAAAATAGTAGGTTCAGAATCTGAAAACTGCAGCTCATGCTACTTGTAAAAATCACAGAAAATTCTATTCTTCATGAAACTTTGTGTTCTTTAGCTCAAATTAAAGGTATACAAGTATACTATAACTTTGTAGTTATAAGTTTCTCCAAAATATTGTGTCTATAACGCTGAATTCTTCGAAATCTACAGTATGATTGAAATGTTATACATACTCAACTACAGTTAAAGTACTGCCACTTGTTCAATCTTTTAAAATTCATTATAAATTCCATTCTTCATGAAAAATTGATTTCTTAGACTATAAAGAAAGGCTAACGAGTTTACTTCAACTTCTTAGTTTTGACCTTCCTCAAAATACTTCATATAAGATGCTGAAATAATCAAAATCCAAAATGTATACAAATTTCCAACAACTAGCCAGACTGCCAACCAGTTCTAAGTTTGGATTTTATTAAAATATTAAACGACATCCAAAAGTTATGAAACTTTAAGGAGATGTTCATGACATACATGGGGTGCTCATATAAAAGATTTAGCTCTAGATTCCATATAGTTTAATAGATATGATTTTCTGAAGTACAACTAAAACTTAAAACAGAAACTTATAAAAATGCCCCCATATCAATTATATCATAATTTCACACCTTTAATCAACAACACATAATCTAAACATGAATACTCAATCTATATAAGTTATCATGCATCTAACAATTCACACATATATATTCTACAATATAGCATTCTACTAATAAAATTATATTAGAAAGTTGGAAAAATACTCACCTATTTGAAGAATTCCCTAGCAAATTGAACTCCTAGAAAAATAATCCCCCAAGCCTTCTCCTCGAAATCCGAGCTCCAAGAACTCACAGCAAGCTTTTGAAAATGCAAAAATGAAAAGAATCCATTTGTAACACCCCGACCCGAAACAACGATTTTTCTAACAACTACCAACCACAGGCTTGCCTCATAAAATGTGCTATAGCTAATTGGTGACCTCTAATCTCAGGCAATTATATATATAGGCAATTAATCTTTTAATTCCCTGATATGGGACAAATTCCCTACACCTCTTCTTTCTTTCTCGAGAGAAACAACAGCAGAAGCCGGGTGGTCCCCACCACCTGCCACGCACATGGCTGGCACACAACGGGGAACCCCCCCCCCCTAATTCTCTGCATGTGGGCCGCCCTGACGTCAGCCATGCTGACGTAGCAGGAAAACAGCAATGGCTGCTGCCCCTTCTTCAAACTGGGCCCCACCGTACAACAATTCCCCCAACAACCACCCCCATAGGAAATTTCTATGGGCCAACTACTATTTTTTAATTAATTATCTATATATATGTATTCTTAATACGAGGTATTACATACCCCGCCCTCTCCCCCCTCCTTAAGAATTCTGCGTCCTCTCTGAAGCTGGGGCATGCAACGTAGCGCATGATCTTTCTTTCTACTCGATGTGGAGTGGAGTACCCTGATTCTGCTAGCTGCACCTTGATTCTGCTAGCTGTACCCTAATTCTACTAGCTGTACAACCCTACTTGGGACTCGCACATCCACTAGCTCCATCTCAGGCATACGTCCGCTGATTGCATCTCAGGCATACATCTGCTAACTCCATCTCAGGCATACATCTCAACCACTCTTACCCACACTCGGTGTCGAAAGTTGGCTCTGATACCATTTGTAACACCTCGACCCGCAATTGCGATTTTTCTAACAACTGCCCACCACAGGCTTGCTTATCAAAAGATACCATAGCTGATTGGTGACCTCTTATCCTAGACAATTATATATATATATATATATATATATATATGGGGAATGCTCCATTGAAAACGTACTGTAGCGATGAAAACATGGAAAACCACCTAGGCTGTTGTTGAAAACAACTGCCTAGGTTATAATGCATTATAACCTAGGGCGTTGTTTCCAACAACGGCCTCGGTGGTTTTCACGTGTTTTCACAACATTTGCATTTTCAATGGAGCATTTCCCTATAAACACACACACACACACACACACACACACACACACACACACACACACACAATTAATCCCAAATCCCCCCGATGTGGGATAAATTAATCCCGCTGCTTTCATCTTTTTTGCACTGACGTCACAGCAGAGCAAGCCCCCCATCGGGCGGGCCCCATGCCATTTCAGCACACTCACAAAGAGAACAGCGGAAGCAGCAGTCCCTTCTCTGTCCTGGGTGGCCCCACGCTGATGTCATCACGCCCACGTGGGCACAGCAGCACACAGCAGAGCTGCTGCTTTTCTCGTGGGCCCCCCTCCAACTATTAATTCACATATAACACCCCCTATAGTAAACTCTATAGGGTGCCTCCAATTAATTGTATATATATATTCTTAACACGGGGTGTTACACCCCCCCTCCCCCATATTAAGAATTCAGCGTACTCGCCGAAGCCGGGATATGCAACGTAGCGCATGATCTTTCTTTCTAGCCAATGTGGAGTGAAGTACCATGATTTTGCTAGCTGCACCCTAATTCTGCTAGCTGTACCCTGATTCTGCTAGCTATATAGCCCTACCTGGGACTCGTACAACCACTAGCTCCATCTCAGACATACATCTGCTAACTCCATCTCAGGTATACATCCGCTAACTCCATCTCAGGCATACATCTCACCCACTCATACCCACATTCGGTGTCGAAAGTTGGCTCTGATACCATTTGTAACACTCCGGCCCGAAACAAGGATTTTTCTAATAACTATCCACAACAGGCTTGCCTTATAAAAGATGCTATAGCTGATTAGTGACCTTTAATCCCAGGCAATTATATATATATAGGAAATTAATCTTTCAAATCCCCGATATGGGACAAATTCCCCACACCTCTTCTCTCTCTCCCGAGAGAAACAACAACCAAAACCGAGTGGTCCCCACCACCTGCCATGCATGTGGCAGGCACACAATGGGGAAACCCCCCTTCTCTGCATGTGGGCCCCCCTGACGTCAGCCATGCTGACGCAGCAGGCAAACAGCAACAACAGCTGCCCCTTCTTCGAATTGGGCCCCACCATACAACAATTCCCCCTAACAACCACCCCCATAGGAAATTTCTATGGGCCAACTACTATTTTTTAATTAATTATCTATATATATGTATTCTTAACACAGGGTGTTACACCATTTTTCTTTCAATTCTGGCCAGGAGGTAGGGGAAGGGGGTTTTTAAAAAGAGAGAGAGAGAGAGTGGTGGGGAGTTTAGTAACCACCCGTTACTTTAATTAACCACCCACTAATCTATCCTAACTTATTCAAATTCATTCAAAACAATCCTTCCCTCTCTTCAGTGGCCGGCCATTTTACGTGAGAGCATGTGCATGTTCTATGTATTTGTGTGTGCACATACAATACACACTAAAATTTGGAATTTTATTTAATAAAAATAGCATATGTTACTCCACTTAATATAAATTTAATAAAACTAGTTTAAATTAATAATAAAATATTTTATGCACAAATAAAAATAAACATACACACTTCATAAATTTTTATTTTGAAAAAAGAATACAACCAACACGTGCACTGCAAAAATGTGTATCACACGTATCAATAAATATTCAATTACAAAAATGGATTTGAGCAACAGAGAAATGTTTATAAACAATCGAAATATAACATACGTAAAAATATTCGTATTGATAATATTGCGAATATTTCACGTAACGGTAAAATATACATAATCGACACGTGCATTGAAAGTATGTGCATTGAAAGCACGTGCAATGCGTGTAAAAACACAAAGATTAAGATTAATATTTGAGTTGGCTCAAAATAGGATTAAAATGAATTTTGAGATGACGGAAAATATATAATTAATCGAAATACAAAAATACGTTGGATATTTGTATTAAAATACATTACGAATATTACCCCTAACGGGACAAAATACATGTGCGTAACATACGAGGGGCAAAATTGTCATAACTCAATTTTGCAGGGTGTTACACCCCTGAAGTTGAAATATTTCCGAGAAACGTTTTTTGATACCTTCAAGGATTTGGCTGCATTTTTGGCTTGGTCATTTGACTGGGGATGTGAGATTGATGAGAACCGCTGTTGGATACCGAGGTCTTCACAAAATTTGCAAAAGTTTTTCCTGACGAACAGAGTTCCATTGTCGATAATGAGCATGCACAGGATCCAAAACCGACGAACAATATGCTTCTAAAAGAATTTTCGGGATTGATGTTCCATGATTGTGGCCAAGGATTCGACGTCGTCCCATTTAGTGAAATAATCGATGGCCACAATGAGGATGTGTCTCTCGCCGGTTGTCTTGGGAAAAGGTCCGACCAGCTCCATCCCCCACATTGCAAAAGGTGTTGTGCTGGCCAGTGATTTGAGAAGCACTTGCGGAGTGTGTCGGACTGTTGAAAACATCTGGCATGGGCCACATTTTTGACTAGATCTTCAGTGTCTTGGAGTAAGGTTGACTAGTAGCAGCCGTGGTTGAGGAATTTTCTCTCAAGTGATTTACTGCCCAAGTGGCAACCTCTGATTCCCTCTTGCATCTCCTCAAGTGCATACTTGGCTTTACCTGTGATTAGGCATTATGGATAAGGCCTCTCGTCGACCTTAGTATATGAGCGCTTGAAGAGTTTGCCTTCTATGAGAACGAATCTTTTAGCTCTGACCCAGACCTTTCTAGCCTCTTACGAGTCTTGTAGCTGTTCGCCATTCTTTAAGAAGTTCAAGATCGGGTCTATCCAAGAAGCTGCCTGAGCTGGTGGGTCGAGGTAGAAAACCTCAGTATTTTCGATGGTCAGTTTGAGGAGGACCTTTACTAGGACCGTATGATAGAGGCCTTCAAAGGATGAGGAGGCCAGTTTGGAGAGGACGTCTGCTCGACCATTCTGCTCTCTTGAGATTCAGACAAGTGATGATTTTTCGAAATCAGCTAGGAGGAGCTTAGCTTGCGCTAGATATTGGATCATTCGAGGATCACGAGCCTTGTATTCTCCGCATACTTGGTTAACGACGAGCTGGGAGTCCCTGAACATGTTCACCCATTTGCCCTGGCTTTTATGGACAGTAGAAGTCCGGTGATCAGAGCCTCATACGCAGCTTCGTTATTTGAGGCTTTAAAACCGAAGTGTAGTGAATATTGAAGAACGAAGTTATCTGGGCCGTTCAAGATAACTCCTGCACCACTCCCCTCTTCGAAAGATGAACCATCTACGTAGAGTTCGTAAATGGGTTCGTCCTTCTGTTCCTCCGTAGATTCCGATATGGAGCACTCGTTAATAAACTCAGCCAGTGCCTGCCCCTTAATAGCTGTTCTTGGCTTGTAGACGATATCATGTTGGCTTAGTTCGATAGACCATTTGATTAGCCGACTGGAGTTCTCTGGTTTTTGGAGGACATGTTTTAGAGCCCGATCTTGTCAACACATAGATGGAGTGGGCCTGGAAGTATGTACGGAGTTTCCGGGCAGCCATGACCAGGGCGTAGGTGATCTTCTCCATTTTTTCTCCATTTTTGTGTACTAGAGCTCGACATCTTTGAGAATTTTACTTACGTAGTAGATGGGTGTTTGGACTCCGTTTTCTTGCCTAACCAGGACAGTGCTAAGCGCATGTTTCGAAGCAGCCAGATAAAGGTAGAGAAATTCATTGTGCTCTGGTTTGCTTTGGGGATGGGGGTTGGCTAGGTAAACCTTCAGCGGATCGAAGGTCAGTTGTTGAGGTTCTCCCCACTCGAAGATTTTCGTCCCCCGAAGGGTTTTGAAAAATGGGAGCGACTTCTCCCCTGAATTGGAGAGGAAACGGCCGATAGCCACCAGCCATCCTTCGAGTCGTTGAACTTCTTTGCCATTTTTTGGAGGGGTCATGTTCAGAATGGTTGGGATCTTCTCAAGGTTCCCCTCTATGCCTCGCTGGCTGATCATGAATTTGAGAAACTTCCCATAGGTAACGCCGAAGGCGCATTTGGAGAGGGATAAAAGGATTCCGAAAGCCTCTTCATGGTCCTTG
The DNA here is from genome assembly GCA_017893485.1 of Hemerocallis citrina. NCBI lineage: Eukaryota > Viridiplantae > Streptophyta > Magnoliopsida > Asparagales > Asphodelaceae > Hemerocallis > Hemerocallis citrina. Next base: position 221,722,156 of record CM030362.1, read on the forward strand.
ACGTGGTCTTGTCCTATGAGACTTTTGAAGAGCATGTCATCGACATACACTTTCATATTCTGACCAATCTGTTCTTTAAAGATTCGATTTATAAGCCGTTGATAGGTGGCACCGGGGTTTTTCAGCCCGAAGGGCATGACCCGGTAGCAGTAGAGGCCTTGGTCGGTTATGAATGCAGTCTTGGGGATGTCTGGTAGGAACATTTGGATCAGCTTATAGCCTGAGAAGGCATCCACGAAGCTCAACACCTCATGACCTGCGGTCGCCTCTATCAGGGCGTCGATGCTCGGAAGAGGGAAAGGGTCTTTCGGGCATGCCTTGTTTAAATCAGTAATGTCTATACAGATCCTCCACTTGCCATCTGGTTTTTTCACCATCCTAACGCTGGCCAACCATTCTGGGTAGTTAACCTCCTGTATAAACCGGGCGGAGAGAAGCTTGTCTACTTCATCTTTCACCGCTTGCTATCTGTCAGGGGCAAACTTACGGCGCTTCTGCTGTATTAGTTTCGAGTCCGGGTGGACACTCAGCTTGTGCATGATGAGACCCTTGGAGATCCCTGACATATCCAAGGGCTTCTGGGCGAAAAGGTCCACGTTCCGATGGACGCAGTTAATAACCGCCAGCTTAAGGTCCAGAGCGAAAGATCGGGTCACTTGAAACCACTTAGAGATGTCATCTTTGGAGAATGGAATTTCCTCCAACTCGTTGATGGGCTTCGAACCAACTGAGCTCCTATCTGACAGTAACTCGACTGCGTCGAGCCACAAATACTGCACCTCCTACTGAAGCCATATAACATGACCGCGCAGCCGCTTGGTTACTTTTGACGATCCCGACCTTGTGGTTGATAGGGAATTTCATTTTCATATGGTAGGCGGAGGGTACCACCTGAAGGGAAGAGAGGCTGGGCCTGCTGAGATAGCATTATAAGCTGCTTTAACATTGACCACCATAAAGTCAATTTCTTCGGTTCGGATGGTTTGGGCCATTCCAGCAGTGACATTGTAATATCCCGGACGGATATTATATTTGTATAATTATTATTTTTGAAATTAAAATATTTTAATTAAGAATTACTTGGTTTTTCAAATAAAAAGTTATCCGGATATATATACTAGTAAGTATATATATGTATTGTATCAGTTTTGTGCACTTGTACAAAACCTTGAAAAATGCATTTTTTGAGAAAATGTCTGAAAAATACCGGGCAGATATTAAAAATTATTATTTTATTTTTATTTCCAGAATTGAAATATTTTTTGTGGATATCACCCGGTTTTGTTAATAAACATTATATATGTATATATACTAGTCGGTATACGACTGTTTTGTATCAAATTGATAATGGAATCTTCCGAGCTAGTAATAAAATTATTTTATTTTATTTCTCGGAATTAAATTATTTATGTACTGATTTGTTCGTTTTCAATAATGAAAAATATCTGTATATTCAGATATATGCACGGATTTGAATCGTGTCGATTTCAGGCGATTGTACAAATCGTGTAGTATGAGATTTGGGAAAATTATATTTTATTTTTGATCCATCATGATGAGATGGAGGGTTAGGATGAGTTAGGGGGGTGATTGCAATATTTAATTGCAAATTGAACTACAAAAGTTCTAAGCCACAAAAGAAATGGACAAATGACTTCTTCTCCACCCCACAAAATTAACCCTTTATCTTATAAAAACACCCCAAACCCCTCCCCTTCCATTTTTGGCCGGCCTCACTTCATCCTAAGGTTAGAACCCTTCCATTTTGTGTTTCCCCATCTCCAATCTCAAATCTCATTCTCCTATTCTTCTACTTCTTGTTCTACTTATGTTTTAAAAAAAATTTGAGAAAGAGAAAGAAAGAGAGATTGAATCAAAAGTAAAGAGAAAGAGGGGTTTTTTCATGGGTTATCTTTTCATGGTGGAGTTCTTGAAGAGGAGCAAGAACAAGGAGCAAGGTGAAGAAGCAAGTCCTTCCTACACGAAATCAAGGTGGGGGTTTCTCACTCTTGAATTGTTTTAGTTATTTTAAGGATTATTATGGTCGTATGTTGTTGTAATGAGTAAATTTCATGTGCAAATGGACCAGATTTAAGAGCTTGTAAAATTTAAAGTGGTAGAACACAAATTAGAACCATAAAATTTCGGTTTTGTTTGTTCTAGGGTTGATTTTATTGAACTAGGTTAAAAGAGGAGTTTCGACCCGAAATTTATGTGGGAGGTTCTCTTATGTTTTATTAGCATACTCTAATTTTTATAGATTTTTTGGAGTCATTTTGATTGGTGAAACGAGCGTTTCCCCCAAAACAGCGAGCTTTAGGTCAAAACAGTGAGCTCACTGTTTTGGGGTTACTGTCGCAGTAGGTTCAAGGGGATAAAACTTGGGGTTCCTCTCGAAATTTGAGGAGGAGAACAACTAGGAAGTTGTAGTAGACGTTCTCCTCTTTCCGAATTGGCCTCTCGGGTTAAATTCCGACAAGAGACGCAAAAGTTATGACCGTTACAAAAAAAATAGCAACTAGCTGTTTGGCTGAACGTTGCTGTTTTGGTTGCTTGATACTTTTGAGTGTTTTATTGGTTGAATCTGAGGTTTAGACTAACTAGAGAGTTGTAGTAGACATCTTCCCCTTTCCGAATTGTCCTCTCGAGTTAAATTCCGATAAGCGGAGTAGGAGTTATGGTCCTGGAAAAATACAGAAACTAGCTGTTTGACAAGATGCTTGCTGTTTTGATTCTTTTTCATTTTTGAGGATTTTACTTGATGAATCTGAGGTTCGGGCCAGCTAAGGAGTTTTAGTAGAGACTATACCCTTTCCTAATTGACCTTTCGGGTTAAATTCTGATAAGCGGAGTAAGAGTTATTCCGTTTTTAAAGTACAGCAACTGGCTGTCTTGACTGGATTCTTGCTATTTTGCTTCTTTGAGGTTTTAGAGTGTCTTACCTGTAGAATCTAAAGTGAAGACCAACTAGGGAGTTATAGTAGACATTCTCCTCTTTCCGAATTGGTCTCTCGGGTTGGATTCCGGTAAGCAAAGTAGGAGTTATGGTATTTGGAAGATGCAGCACCAGCTCTGAGCTGAGTGTGCTTGCTGTTTTGACTCTTTGATATTTTTGAGTGACTTAATAGTTGAATCTGAAGTGGAGACCAACTAGGAAGTTGTAGTAGACATTCTCCCCTTACCAGATTGGCCTTTTGGGTTAGATTCCGATAAGCGGAGTAGGAGTTGTGCTTTTTACAAAACATAGCAGCCAGGTTGGGCTGAGAGTGCTCACTGTTTTGTTTGTGTGTTGTTTTAGAGTCTTTTACTTAATGAATTTGGCAAAGTGTTCAACTAGAGAGTTGTACTAGAGTCTCTCACCTTTCCAAATTGACCTATTTGGTTAGATTCCGATAAGCGGAGTAGAAGTTTTGGTCTTTGAAAGTTTTCAACTTGGCTGTGTATTTGATGGGATGGAATTGTATCTGTCTTGATTCCTTATAGTTTTTGAGTATCTTACTCGCTGAATCGGAGAAACTGACCAACTAGAGAATTGTAGTAGACATTCTCACCTTTCCGAATTGCCCTCTTAGGTTAGATTCCGATGAGTGGAACAAAAGTTATAGGCTTTCAAAGTTTCAGTTTTCCTTTGTTAAATCTGCCGTTTTCTTACCGTGTGCGTATGTTCAACGGGTAGGAACTTGGAATTCCCTCTGGAATCTAAGAAAGTGGTCAACTGGAAAGTTTTAGTAGATGTCCCCACCCTTTTAAATTGTCCAGTTTCGTTAGATTCCGGCGAGTAGAGCAAAAGTTACAAGCTACAGAAGTTTCATCTTTTTATTGAAAATCTGTAGCTTGGTAATTGTTTGCGTATGTTCGAGGTCAGGAATTTGGAATTCCTTATGGAATTTGAGGAAGTGGTCAACTTGGAAGTTTTAGTAGATGTTCTCATCTTTTCAAATTGCCCAGTTTCGTTAGATTCCGATGAGTAGAGCAAAAGTTACAAGGTACGGAAGTTTCATCTTTTTATTGAAAATCGGTAGTTTGGTAACTGTTTGCATATGTTCGAGGGTCAGGAATTTGGAATTCCTTATGGAATATGAGGAAGTGGTCAACTATGGAGTTGTAGTGGATGTTCCCACCTTTTCAAATTGCCCAGTTTTGTTAGATTTCGACGAGTAGAGCAAAAGTTACCTAGCTTGCAAAGCTTCAGCTTTTTGTTGAAAATAGGCAATTTGGGTAAACTATTTGCATGTGTTCGATGGACCGAATTTTGGATTCCTTACAGAATCTGAAATAGTATTCCACTAGAGAGTTGTGGTAGACATTCTTACCTTTCTAAAAAGTATATTGCTGTTAAAATCCGATAAGCGTAGCACTGGTTGCTTCTAGGCTGTCGGAAGGCTTTTATGTCGCTTTTGGGTTTCTCATTGGTAGAATGCCTATTTTAGATTGTTTGTAGATTCTTCAGTTGCTTCTAATTATAGAAGATCAAGTTTTTCTAGAAGCACGTTTGGTTGCTACTAGGTTGATTATCTCTATGGTTGGCCCGTATGTAGCTGTGGTCTTAACATAGCTTATTTGGCTCGTATGTATATTTTTGTCTCACATGCGGCTCGCCTAGCCCGTATGTAGCTTTTGGTCTCATACGTAGCTTATTTGGCTCGTATGTATGTTGTTGTCGTCTTATACGCAGCTCGCCTAGCTCGTATATAGTTGTTGGTCCCATACGTAGCTTGTTTAGCTCGTATGTGTTTTTGCTTACTCATATGTAGCTTCTTAGCTAATACGCAGTTTGTTGTGCTCATCTAGAGTGATATCATTGCCCTAGGGCTATCGACCATCAGGACGTGTGTTTACCTTACTCCTAAAGGACCGTGGACGAGTCACTCCTTGTGTACCATTAGATCTTAACCAAGTTGGTTGATCGCGGACCAAAGTGTTGAAGAAATCCAAGTTTAGGGTAATAGCATGCGAATACGTTCGTATTGCCAGGGTCTTGGATCGGTAGGCCATGAACCAGATCCTTAGAGATCCTGGTAAGTTAAGGTTGAGCAGCCTAGTAGAGTTATCTTGCATAGTATCACTTAAGACCTAGCATGTTGTGTTAATACTGTTGTCATCCCTAGGATTGTTCAGGGTTAGTGACATCGTTAGTGTAATAACTTATGGCTATTACTACTTAACCATTACTTATTATCATTATTTCGCCGAAGGGAAAGAGTTGATGTTAAGGGTGATTCCTTATGATCTGACATGTCCTATAGGCCGGCACCAGGCGGTGTTATTGGGTTGTACCTTCCCATCAAAGAGATACGTACGATACCTTCTCACGAGTTGGGAGCATGGGTTGCGTATCTCGCACTGTTAATTCCTGAAATACCATGACTCCACAGGGTAGGCTTCGTGCTATCCTACGCATGCGAGACCCTATATTCGTTTGGTTTTTGAATGAGGTCTGGTACGCTGGGCAATAGTGGCAAGTGCGTTCATCACTATAGTGACTACAGTAACGGAACTATACCGTACCTGCAATCTCGTTTTTGAGTGAGGTCCGGTACGTTGGGTAGTGGTGGCAAATGGAGACACCATAAGCGTACAACATTGGAGGGGACTCGACCCCTTCTACAACATCACCAGTCACGTTGTATTGTCAGGAACAGATTGTGTGCAAAGTAGAATTCACAACATGGGTTCAAATCCCTATATATGAAGAAACGGCTTGATATGGGGCGTATGGGCTGCATACTACACTTCTCTTGCACCAAAAATATAATCAAAAGAGAAAGAAAGAAAAGAAAGAGAAAGAAAGAAAAGAAAAAGAGAGGAAGAAAAGAAAGAGAGTGAGAGTTCTCTTGCTTCGAGCCATTGCTAGGAGGAGAAGCCATAGCTAGGAGAGGAGACCTTTCTAGGAGCTAGAAGCACTTGTGAAGCTAGGAGCAAGAAGGAACCCTTTCTTTGTAGTTTTCAATCTTCAAAATTAAGGTGGGTGTTCTTATGCTTTCTAACATAGAATTTGCATGCTAAACTAGTTAAAAGAGTAATATAAGTTGAATGAGTTATTGTGAATAAGAATCCATGCTAGCATCTCATGTAATGATTTTGTTGTTACCATGCTAATAGTTTAAAGTATAAGAATTGAATGTAATTGGTGTAGATAAAATGCTAGCATAACATGCAATGTTTTTTTGTTGAAATTTAGCAATTGATTGTTATTATGCTAATTGAAAGTAAAGAAATAATCACATAGATCATGGTAGAATATTTGCAAATTCTTGTTTGACAAATGCGTGATGAGAATGAATGATTGTTAAAGAATATTTTATTGTGACATGCTTAGAAACATAATGCTTAAAAGAAAAAAGTGAAAGATAAATTTCATTATGTTTGGCTTGTCGACATATGAAAAGGATGATAGTTTTCGCATAAAGAAACATTTGTGATGTCCAAAGTCGATTTTTGAGATATAGTTGGTTTTTAGTAACAAGAATTTTATTTCTGTAAGATGATGGATTTTCTTAAACTAACCATGATTTCTACAATTTCAAGTTTTATTGAAAAATGTAAATTTTATAAAGTGAAGAGAAAATAATAGGAAAGACATATCTAAATAATAAGTTGAACTTGTCTTTTGTATTGTTGATTCATTTCAGTTCTAAGAGAGAAATTTATCTATTAATCTTTAAAGATAGAATCATTAGGAAACTGAATTTTTCGAAAAAGAATTAGATGTCAGAATAATGTAAACAAAAGATCACCACTGAAATTTCTAAACAGAAAATATACTTGGTCATTCTGGTTAGCCAGTGCAATATAGAGCTTAGTTGAAAGAGGTTCTAGGTTCAAAACTTAATGGTTGCTTTTATATATTTTTTAATATAATTTTCGAAACTAAAAGAGCATTAATAAGAAATTCGAATTGTATTATGGACACAAAGTCCACTTGGACTTCTTGGTCAGAGCGGTGGGCTTGGGTTTATGTGCTGGTTTCGACCTGGGTTCAGGGGTTCATCCCAAAGTCTTGCTTGCATTAGAATAAGAGCATCCTTGCATTAGTAATCTTGCATTAGAGTCTAAGTCATAACATACACTGACACATCAAATATATATACACGTTTTTCTTTTCATCAATCTGTTTGCTATAGTTGAGATTCGCTGCTAGTTATTAGCCTTAAAGCATCAGTATATGTACTAACATCCCCACTTCAATAGGTATTGGATTGCAGAAGTACCAGTACTGGATTATAGAAGTACAGGTACATGATTCAGGACGACACGAGGCTAGAGAAGCAAGGAGTCAACTTTATTTAAGTTTCTGCTGTAATATATGTTGTAATTTTATTTGTAACAATTATTGTAATTTGTTTATTGTTGGGGAAGCATCCAAGTGAAGTACCAAGTGTTGTTCTTTATTCATTGTACTCTGATGTAATATGTTGAAAGTTGTAACACTTGGAATTGTAAAGGTATTATTGTAACACTATTATAATGTATTGTAATTTTATAACATTCGGACTTGTAATACATTTGTGTTGAATAAAAAGTTTTAAATTTTCCTGTTTTTTTGTGTATTGTGGCTAATTGAAGAAAATATTCTGGCTTATGTCACGGTTTTCCAGTATATGGAAATCGGGGTGTTACAGACAACAAGGGTGATAATTCCCTCAAGTTGGACAGGAATGCCCAAAAAGTCATGGAGCGTTTACCCGACCGACTTCATTCTCTTGCGGGAAAGTTTCAGCCCTTCGAAGGCGGCCAGAAACAATATGTTGACTGAGCTTCCATTGTTAATGAGGATGCAGGGAACCTCGTGATTAACCAGTCTGAGGCTGATCACTAGGGCATCACAATGAGGTACTCGAATACCTTCAAGGTCCTCATTGGAGAACGAAACCGGTAGTCCTTGATTCTTAGGAGGAGGATAGTTATGAACAGAGTTAACATCTTATATGAAGGTCTTGCGGAAAGTGTTCAACTCTCCTACCAAAGGTCCGCCATGGACACAGTGAAGGATGGCCGGTCCATCGGCTTTTTCGGCTTTGGGTCCCGCTTCAGGACGTCTGTTGGCTCCTCGAGAAGGAGGCGAAACCCTCTGATTATTTTGGGTGAACTCCCTTAGGTAACCCCTATGAATTAATGACTCAATTTCATTTTTAAGGGCCCGACAGTTGTTGGTTTCGTGTCCGTGATCCCAATGGAATTGACAGTAGAACCTTCGACGTCGGACAATTCCCTTATCCTATATTTCCATGAGGACGATTGACACACTATGGGTCAGCGGGGTAAATTTTTCAAAGCTAGGGACACGAGGCGGTCGTCTTTGACTGGAAGCATCTTTCTGGGTTTTCTTCAGGGGCTCAGAGTCGTTCTTTCCTCTTCCCCTTTGCTGGGGTTTACTTCGCTCCTTATGGATGCAGAGCTGCCTCGGCTCAGAAGTATTTCTCGATTCTGTGTAGGAGGTCAGGAAAATTGATGGGGGGTTTCTTTACCAACAATGCCTTCAACTAGTTAAGGCGTACATTGTGTCGAAAAGCAGTGAACGTGACACCAGCTTCGAGGGAAGAGATTGCCCTGGCCTCGGTCGTAAACCTTCACACAAAGTCCAGAAGGGATTCTCCTTCCTTTTGTTTGAGGTCTAGAAGGGAAGCACTCGTCTTCTCGACCTTGTGACTGGTCACGAAATGGATGAGGAAATTCTCTTTGAGCTAGTCGAAGAGAAAATCGAGTTGGGGCGAGCTTAGAGTACCATTCCCGAGCTGGGCCACGCAGGGTGGCTGGGAACGCACAACAGGGGAAGGGATCTGACGCGTTGTGAATCTGTAACACCTCGGATTTTAAAATACCGAAAATATTCGTTTTTATATTTTGTAGGGGTAAGAATTATTTTTAAGAGATATCTTATTTTATTTATTTTTAATATTGATATTGGTATGGATATTTGTGGTAGATTGGTATTATTGATATATGGGGGCCATGAGTTGAGATTTTATGTGAATAAATATTGTTCATTTTATTTTATAATTTTGGGGGATTATTATAAGTTAATTTTAATGTATTTGGTATTGTTCGTATTATTATAGAAAAGAGTTGGGGTTTATTTGTAATATTTTGGATTAGGAGGGCTTATATGTAAATATATCTTATTATTATTATTATTATATATATTATATTTTTAATTCCCCCCCCCCCCCCATTTCCTTCTTTCCTTCTTTCTTCTCCTTTCCTGTTCCTTTCTCCCGATCAAAACCGCAACCCATCCGGCCTCTCTCTCTCCCGCCCAAATCCACCCCGTTTATCCATGATTTTTCAATTAATTTGGGGGATGACTAATTTAAGGGTCCTCTACACCGTGGTAGCATCGATTTGGAGAAATAACTCCGGAAAGGTATACCCTATTTTATTTATTTGTATAAAATTAAGTGTGGTTAATTTCTATTGAGCAGAAATATTATGGTGGGGAGATTAGAAGAGGTTGGGAATAGTAGAGGCAAGAAATTAGTAAGTTCTTGGAGATTTTATAAGTTGTTGATAAATTAGGGTTTGTGAATTTGGAAAGGAAAATTGGTTCCATTGATGGTAGAAAAATTATTGGAAGGTGAAAAATGTTATAAGAGGTTTAGTGAGAAATTTTGGTAATTTTTATAGGCTTTAAGCTCAATTTAATTGAGTGAAATGGACTATAGGTGAAAAGTGCACGCTGGGTATTCGGTGAAATGCCCGAGCGAGATTTAGGTGAGAATTTGTTGGGTTCGGAGGTTTAATTGAGTTCTATTATTATTATTAACCCTAATTTGAGATATTAAGAAAAAAAGATTAAAGAAATTAGGAGAGAGAGAATTTTCATAATAGGAAGCCTCCGATCAATAAATGAGTTTTTGTATTGGGACCCAAATTCAAAATCTATCGATGTAGCTCACCTACATATGTCATTTGTGACGCGTGGGTGAAGACGGATTCAAATTTGGAGGTCCGTAGGTTGAGTTTTGAGTTTGAAGCTAATCGGTTCTATAATTTTCCAATTAGGTGGAAAAAGTTGAACTTCAACTCGCTACCAAGCGGACGTGGGACATCGTTTGCTTGATCCGTCAGGTGAGTATGTTTTGTTTATGTATATTTTATATTGTGGCCGATTTCGTGGCTTTTTGATATATTTTGTAGAAGTTATGCCAAAAATTGATTTTCAATGAAAATACGGATTTTTAAGGGTCCAAAATAGGTTTTTGAGATATTTGATGAAATTAACTATTTTAAGTATACAAAATCTATGTTATGGGTTAATGTGATGTGTTGAAGTATAAAAGCTAAATATATTAAACGGTTTATGCATATATATACCCCGTGCATGTTTCGTGCATGTTTTTGTGAGAATAAGCCTATATAGGTGATTTGGTATGTGTGGAGCCTTGTGTATGGGCTAGCATATTATTGATGGATGTTATAAGATGTAATTAGACGAGATTAGTGATGGTGGCCATATTTTGGAAACCTGTGTATAAATAGTGCATGTTTTGTGCATATTTTGGGGCATATAGGCCCTTATAGGTGATTTTAGTTACATAGAGCATTGTGTATACGCTTGCATGCCATAATTGGTTTTTATGGAGTTTAATTAGAAGAAATAAGTGATTTTGGCCCCTTTTTCTTGGAAACCCGCATGTGTGGTGTATATTTGTGTTATATATATCATGATATTGACTCGGGATGTGATAATTGATGAGATTAGTAAGTGGGTATATGTTTGCATTATAATTATGTTCGAAGTGAATTAATGAGTAATAGTATGCTATTATAATGTGATGAAGTATACATTTTGATACTTTTACGATATGGAATAACTGAATGTAGTCTTTTATTAATGTTATAAATGGGCGTATGCCTACATATAGTATCATGAGGTAATGAATAATATGGTGTTCTTAATATGGGATGTTATAACAAAATAAATATCTTGGCACATTAATATTATGCAATAATATTATATGATGGTTTTACTTGTGGAGTGACAGGTTGTATGAATAATGTCGTATAATGATATGGTGATTAATATCGTGAGCATCGGGTATGTCTCAAATGGTAAGATAAAAGATAAGATGGTATGTGCTAATTAAATGTGTTACTAATTCACGTGATTAAAGTCAAGGTTGTGGCAATTATTGAATTCAAAAGTGAAATGCGCGTGTTGATAAAGTAAGCTGAAAAGATGAAATGATTAATGCTAATAACAGATGATTTTGTTGACCAGTACCTACAGCAATCCTGGGGATTTGGGCTAGACCTCCTAATACCCAAGGACCGGCTTGGGGTGCGGAGTTTATTACCCAAACTATGTTTGGGGTGCAGAGTTTTATCGCCCAAGCTATCGGCTTGAGGCCCGGTTATACCCTCGATGACAGCTGTCGCGAGGAAGTACCCAGTTTACCTGGGGTGTGGAGTTTTTCTCTTTTTGTTTCCCCTCGCTGGCATAGGCTGGGAGGAAGTACCCAGTTTACCCGGGGTGCGAAGTTTTTCTCTTTTTGTTTTCCCTCGCTGGCATAGGCTGAGAGGAAGTACCCAGTTTACCTGGGGTGCAGAGTTTTTCTCTTTTTGTTTTCCCTCGCTGGCATAGGCTGGGAGGAAGTACCTAGTTTACCTGGGGTGTGGAGTTTTTCTTTTTTTGTTTTCCCTGCTGGGAGGAAGTACCCAGTTTACCTGGGGTGCGGAGTTTTTCTCTTTTGTTTTTCTTCGCTGGCTTCGGCTGGGAGGAAGTACCTAGTTTTTCTGGGGTGCGGAGTTCCCTCGCAGGCATAGGCTGGGAGGAAGACGTAGCCTCGGACGAGTAAGACTCTAAGTGAGCATCGGTCCGCGTGTTTTACTGGGCTGTCGGCTTCCAGTATATTGGGATACTGTGGCTCACTGGTCGACAAACTAATAAAATAACCAAGTGTAAATAAATGTAAGAGTAAAGAAAGTGAATTGTGATAGTAAAGAAAAGGAGAAGGAATTGTGAATGTGAAAGAAAGTGGTTGTGAATGAAATGAATATGAAGGAATACGAGTTATGAGTTTGTGTATGAAAAGAGATGATAAATGCAGCATGTGGTTAATTTAAAATGAACAAGTAAAAGAGGCATGTGTTATTATGAACAGTATGAAGTAATTATATTATATAAATGATTATTAAAGTAAAGTGCAGTATGATATGAGTTGTTACACCTTCGAATTGTGTCAAGGAACTACTTGCCTGCTATTTCTGTGGAAATGGTGGGAACTACCTGCCTTGGCATAATTCGCAGGGTGAGTTGGTATGATAGTGGTAATGATTAATGGAAATGAAGAATTAAGTAAAATGAAGATGAAAAGTAAATGAAGTGAATTAATAACCAAGCTATCGGCTTGAGATGTGATGTGATATTACCCAGACTATGTGTTTGGGGTGCAGTGATTATTACCCAAGCTATCGGCTTTGGAGTGTGATATATTATTGCCCAAACTATGTTTGGGATATGGAGTATAAATTGATAAGAATGAAAGTGAAATTAATGGTAACTTGAGATATAAGTGAAAATGAAAGTAAGTTTAATTCTCAATAAGATTGAGTAGTAACTAAGTGATATAATGAGATGAGAATGAGCTATAAAACATGCTTTGGATGCAATGAGAATAAGCATTCTAATTAATGATATGTTAATGATGTGATGAAATACAAGTACCTTGCAAAGTGAAATAAGATGTGATGTTTGTGTTATACGACATAACTGAATGCGATATTCTGAGAAGGAATGCATATGTTTATGATGCTATAAAAACAGATAAACGTGATGTTATTCAATAAAATAAATACTTGTAATGAGATGTTATATTTGTTTCATAAGATATGAATAAATGTGATATTATAAAAATAGATGCACATGTGTATGTTGTGATACTTGATATAATATAATAAAATAAATACCTGTATTATGAGATTGGTTATGAAAATGGTTATTAAAGAAAGTATGTTGTGATATGAGTTTGTGTACCTTGGAAGTGTGTCGGGGAACTACTCGCCCGCTATTTTCGTGGGAATGGTGGGAACTACCTGCCTTGGCACAACTTCCAGGATGAAGGTGTGTGTTGATGATATAATATAAATAAATGAAGCGCATGGCTAAATAGAGTTGGAGAAATAATGTAATAACATCATGTAGTTATATTCATATAAATAGTGAAATGCTGATATGACGATAATTGTGGAAAGATGAATATTCGTAATATGCAAATGTAAGATAAGGATATATATACGAGGTTGATGTGAAGCATATAGCGAAATGTGTGAAGTTATGGATAATCATATAGTTGAATGCAGGTTGGAAAAGTATTTGATATAACATCGTATTGGTGATGTTGTTATGTTCAGAATTCAGGTTGCATCTTCTTATCTGAATGTTTGTAAGTTTAATTTATTATCTTTATACTATTTAATGAATTATTAGATTAATAACTATACTCATACCAGAAATGGCTGACCCCTTAGTGTTTGGGGGGTTAGGGAGTCCCTGGACTACCCTAGATCCCCTACTGTTACAGGTTCTCAGCAGCGCAGAGGTGAGGCGTAGATGTATAGGGTGGAGTTTTTATTTTAAAAATCTTTGTATAAAATTAGTTAGGTGAATAGTGAAAATTGTAGTTTAAATTGTAATTTGAATGTAAGAGTACCAGGATGACGATGATGAGTATAGTGTAGGGTAGTATGGTATGTTCTTGACCCGTACCCATCTCGTTGTGGTGTACCGGGCCCTGTGGTCGGTTTTACAAAGGTTTTTCTAAAATTCTTACCTCGTTTTCAAAGGAATTTATGGTTTTTACTTAATATTTGATATTCTGTTATGAACTTGACCCCCAGAGCATGATATTTATATTGCCTGTGTTATTCTTCTCATTTTGGCCTGGGGAGCCCATGATTATATTGCCTGTATTGTGAGCTACGGAATTTAGAGCAGAATTTCGTAAGCATTTTGTGTTTCGGGGTAGAAATTTTAGGGGAGACTCTGCCAAAATTTTATTTGAAATATACCTGTCTTAGTTTATGTTTAAAGTGATATAGAAATTGAAAGAATTGTATTTAGAGGTTTAGTTTTCAAAAAAAAAAAAATTTGGGGTGTTACAGAATCTTCATGAGGGTTTTGAACCCCTCTATGTGATCAGCAGGATCTGATTCTCCATTGTAAGTCTCGAATGCAGGAGACTTGAAGTTCCTCAAGATCAGTGCTTTTAGAATATAGGAGGAGAAGGGGGGTCGTGCTGGGCGGTGCCCCTGGTTCGGTTGCCTCTCCCCCTTCTGCCATCCTGGCGAGGCAGTTTTCCATCTATTGGAGCCTCCTTAGGACTGCATCAGGAGGTCCCTTGGACCGGGTTGACCCATGAGACTCCTAATTCTCTGGCTCAGTTTGTCTGCTTCGATCATCGGCTCGTCCCCCTAAGCTTCGGAGCAAATGCTCCGATCCTCGCCTCAGAGGTCTTGGAGAATTTCATCTCAAAATAACTGGAACTCGGATCGGGTCACATGACCTCCCTCTTACTTGGTCACCTTGGGGTCTGCGGTCCCTAGGAGGGCTTCGTTCCCTTTCTTCACGGGAGTGGTGGCTATAACCAGGGCCATGACTTGAGGGCTCTTTCTCCCTAGACCGGGAGAGGTGGTTCCTGAGATCGTCTCCGTTCACCTTGTTGTTGTTGACATGCCTAAGATCATGACCTCTTGGAGACACATTGCCCCCAACGACAGAGCGTGAGGCACTCGGAGCAGGTGCCCTATGTTGTTCCTTGCACCGATGTTGCGAGCCTCGGGAACCTGCTTGAATTCGAGCGGGTCGAGGGGAGGTGGAAGGTCGATCTGGCGACTTATTGTGATCGTCCGCTTAGCCTTTGGTGCCATGGGAGATTCTCACAAGGGTCAGAATTCCGGGCCGGTTGACGATTGGATCTATAGTGCTCTTCCCACAGACGGAGCTAATCTGATGCTACTGTTTTGGTGTGGGAGCAACAGATAGTGAGTTCTTGTTATTTGGAAAGGAAGAGGCAGATCTCATCCACAGATCTAGTCTAAATGTGAGGCTGTATGAATGGTAGGAGAGGTGGATCTACCGGTGTTTGGCAGTTGCTAGATACCTGCAAAAATGCATAGAAACACCAGGTGGTATCCCATCGAAGGCCCTTAGACGATCAAGTCAGTCACTGAAAAAAGTGGATTAGGGTTTGAAGGCTAAAGAGACATTACCTAATATCAATGGATGGGACCTGATATTTATAGATAAAGAGAGTGGACTCTAGTGGGCCGGGTTTACCCTCTTCTGTGCGCCTGATTGGTGTGACGAGCCAGTAAGAGGCCCATATGGCACACATGCCTGATTAATGGGGATTTTTGGATCCTGAGGGGATCAAACGGCTTAGATGAGGCCAGATTTTACCTATATCAATAGGTTAGGACACCCTGGGAACAATATGTTAAGAAAAATAATAGATAACTCATACGGACATCTATTAGCAAACCATCAGTTGACTATACCTAGTGGGTGCTTATGTATCCCGTGTTCACAAGGTAAATTCATCACCAAATTTTCTTTTCTTAAGATTGCATATGAATTGTCATCATTTCTCAAGAGGATAAGGTGATATTTGTTACCCTATAAATACTCCTAGACCTTTTAGATATTTCATGGTCCTACTTGATGCCTCCACTCGTTGGTCCTATGTTTGCTTATTTTCTACTACAAATACAGTTTTTTCTCATTTACTGGCTCAAATAGTCATACTTAGAGCCAATTTTCCTGAATATCCTATTAAGTTTATAAGTCTTGATAATGTTGCTGAATTCACATATCAAGTTTTTGATAATTATTGTTCATCAATAGGGATTGATGTTGAGCATCTCGTTCCACATGTTCACACACAGAATGGCTAAGCTGAATCCTTGATTAAGCATATTTAATTTATTGCCAGACCTTTACTAATGTAGTCTAGATTACTTGTTAGTACTTGGGGACATGTTGTACAGAACGCATCAATGCTCATAAGACATAGACCCAAAATATATCACCATTTCTCTCCACAACAAGTTGTGTCAGGTCATCAGCTAAATATATCCCATTTGTGTAAGTTTAGCTGTGCAGTTAAAGTTCATATTCCACCTCCTCAGCGTTCTAAAATGGGTCCTCAACGGAGATTGAGGATGTATGTATGTTTTGACTCGCCCTCTATTCTTTCGTATTTAGAACCAATAACAGGATATGTGTTTACTATCCGTTTTGAGTATTATCACTTTGATCAGACAATATTGCCACCTTTATGGGGAGATAAGAAAGTTTTTGAAGAACACATTGTTTCTGCAAAATAATCCGTACCTGCAGAATGACGAGAATTCACGTGGAATAGTTCCACTTTATCTCCTCTAGATCCACGTACTTCACAATGAGTACAGAAAATATTGCACTTACAAGAAATTGCAAATAAATTACCTGATGCATTTAATGATGTAGTGAAAGTGATCAAGTCACACGTGCCTCCTATGAATGCACCTGCCAAAGTTATTGTCCCTGTAGAACAAAACTAAAATATGGTAGCAAATGAATAAGCAACATGCCAGAAGCTTGACAGACCTATAGGTTCAAAAGACTATGCTCCTCAGAAAAGGAGAAATGAGAAAACATGCCCAAATAACACTTCTGAAGAATTTAGTTATTTCACTCGAAAAGAGTGTCATGCCCCGCTTCCCAAAAATATGGAATACAAGTACATGACATTGGCCCAGCGAATGACTAACGTCATCTGTAGATGTTTATCCGATCAACTCAACAATATAATCAATACAGAACAATTGCGCAGACAATAATAATAATCTCATGAACAATAATACTTGAAATGAAGCAATATATAATATCCAAATACAATAATAATCCAACATCTGGAAACAAAAATAACAATATTTGGGTCAAAAGCCCACAATATAATGAAATAACAATAGTCCAATAATTAAGTCTTCATGACAAACAATAATTTATTAAGCGACGATGCTATCAATTCCTTCACCAATGTTGTTCTCCCAATCCATCAGGCAATTCTCCATCAACACCTGTAAACACTTCATCTAAAAAGAAGAGAAACATTGTCCTTAGAGCAAGTCATGGACAGCAAGTAGAGAAAACAAAGATTAATGGAATAACGGTATAACAATGAATTCAATGGATCAATAAGGCTCAATAACATGAGACAATAACAATAATCAATATCATGATAATCAATGCAATGGCGATAAACAATGATTCACTATTCGATAATAATATTCAATGATCAATATCAATAACACTTAGCCAATATTCGATATCAATAGGAACAATAATGAACAATATATAATGTCGATATGTAATCATTTTAATCCTAACTAATGTAGCACTTCATGCGTCCCATATATTTACCACATGGTTGCTACATACAAACAAGTTACGTTTAGACTTAGTGGGGGATTTTATAGTTCATATACTCGGCAACGATATACAATAATGACCGACGACCAAATCAATCGAGATACTGTAGTTAGTAATCTACAATTAATCGATGACCGATATGACCACTATGACCAACAGACCAATAGACCAATAGACTAATAAATAGGGAAACACGGGGGGCTCACAGTCCTTATATTGTCCACTACTAAAGTCAACCCTTAAACCCCAACTTGTTAATTATTTATCAATGCAACAATATAATATGCAATATGAGACATGAGATGAACGATAGTAACAATAGGAAAATAATAGGATGATAACTTGAATTGGACAATTAGAATGATGAAAATGGGACATTAGGATCATGCAATGCAACATACACACTTTAATTCATGCAATACTACGATATAGAATAATTAATCTATTAAAATCTGGAATATAAAAATTCTGGACATCAAGAGTAGTCTGAACAAAAATGCAGTTTCCCACTGCCACGGAAATCAAAAACTGAATCCGTCAGAAGTTCTAGAAACTATACTTCCACACGGTTCCAACGCATATTTAAAGTTTAAAATCCGACAACAGTAGCTAGGTCAAACACAGTGTTCTTTACAGATTTCGTGTTCAGGCAGAAACTCGACATTATGTTATTATAATTTTAGAAACAGCAAAAACTCAATATTAGATTCATTAAAAATATTTATTAGACTCCTAAACATGATCAATAACAATCTGAAAATTTTTTAGAGAAATATTTTAACATTTGATCAGCCTTTTAATAGTTTAAACATTAAATATACAAGAATCTGAAAATCTGAAAGTAATAACACAGCTGTAGTAAAATGGGCATAACTTTTGCTACACAACTAGGAATTTATAAATTAAAGATGTTATGAAAACTATTAAGATAAGGCTACAATTCTTATTTAGAAAGTAAATTATTTTGAAATAATTTACTAAGTCGAAAATAGCAGACAACATACAGCAAGTACGCAATATACAGGTTTTATGGTATTTTTCATGAAATAAATTTAATTAAACATGATGGGTATCAATTCTACTAGTCGATAAACTTTTCATTCAGCATGAAGGGTATAAAAACATGGTAAATAAGATTAATAACACATACATACATCAATTTATCATCAACCATCAATCGATCAAACAACACACAACCTAGTAATTCTCTCTACAATAATTTATTTGTGTGATAATTACATGAACAACCCTATTATCAATTCTATATGCACCCATGAAAGATTCAATCTTTGGAGTCAAAAGTGGCACGATGTCAAGTAAATTGAGGTTAGCTCGTGTAAATCCTCAATAGACCCAACGAAGATAATCAATAAAACGATACGATAAACGAATAGGATCTACTTGTGGAATTTCAATAAAACTTGAATTTGATGCAATGTACAATTCAAGAGGACAGTGACTTGCCTGTTAGATGAGAATTTCAAATATCAAGAATAATGGGATGAGAATCCCGGAGCAACGAACACGAACCGCGAAGAACTACTTGCACACAACGTGCACCATCCAGAGCACGTGCAAACAACGACAGGGATCAAAAGGTCAAAGAACAATATCAAAGACGATGATCACGATCTAGATCAAGGGCCACGATCCAAAGCTAGATCAACTCCTCATGCACACAACAATCCACCCAAAATAGCAAACATGGATCCTAAACTAACAAAATAGCAAACAGCCTACATCTTTCTACAAAACAGCAAACAGCCAAGAGCTGATCCCCTCTCCTCCGAACACCCCACAGCGATAGGAAAGAGGGAAAGCGGCGGGGACAGCGGCTCGACGGTGGGGATTTGCACGACGACTGGGGCGGCACTAGCAAGGCGACGATGGTCGATAGCGCTCGGGGACGAGCAGTCGATGGAGAACAGGGGGCTATGGCAGCGGCACTCTATTTTGGGCGGGAAAATAGAGAAGCAGCAGGCTTCGCGGTCTTGTAACACCCCGCAAAATTGAGTAATGACAATTTTGCCCTCGTGTGTTACACATGTGTATTTTGTACTGTTACGAGTAATATTCGTAACATATTTTTATATAAATGTCGGGCATATCTTATATTATGATTATTTATATGTTTTTCGTTTTCTCAACACTCATTTCAATCCTATTTTTAGCCAACTCAAACATTTATTCGTATCCTTGTGTTTTAAGTGTATTGCACGTATTTTTGATACACGTGTCGATTACGTATATATTCCGTTACGTGAAATATCCATAACATTATTAAATATACATGTTTTGTATTTTTAAATGCTTTTCGTTCTCTAAAATTAAGTTTTAATATTTGGCATGTGCATTGCATGTAAAATTTTATGTGCATTTTATTGCTAAATTTTTCTAAGATATGCACACCTTTTCTTCTAATTTTGTTTATTACATTTGTATTATTTATTTTTAATAAAAACCCATAAGCCTAAAGATCATCTTAAAGCCCATTAAAAGAATATTTTAAAGAAAAAGCCCATTAAGTTATTCTACTTCAAATAAATACTTTTAAATCCTACACTTATCATGTAACAACATGTACAATCAAATAAATAAAAACTAACTAAATGAGAAGTGTGCACATGTGGGAAATCCAAGGGTTGGCCATTTCATGAAGGAATGAGAAGAGGTGGGGGTTTGTGTAGTAATGGTGATTGGGTGATTAATTTTGTTAATGAGTTTTTATTTTTGGGTAATGGGTGTCTCTTCATTCACCCAGTTAACCCTATAAATACCACCCATTTTCTTCATAATCTTACACCAAAGATCAAAAGAAAATAAACATAAGAAAGAGAGGAAAAGAAAGTGAAAGTTGTTTGAGTTCTTGCTTGGAGGAATGAAAGCTTGTTAGGAGGAGAAGGGAGTCCCATTCTTGGAGCTAGGAACAAATTCTAGGAGTTTTCTTTTACATTAGAATCTTCATTGAGGTAGGTGTCTTCTTGAACTTTCTAAGTTATAGTATCATGCATGTGTAGGTAAATTGATATATAAAATTGATATGCATATGAGTAGTGATTAAATTGTAATGATGATATTTAGAATGAAAATGCATGCTAATTGAAAGATTTTCATGAAAATAAGTCGATTGATGTTGTTTGATTGCATGGTAGTACATCATGATTAGATTAAATGATATGGATATATATACACGAAGTTACTAATTCATACCAAGAAAAGTTACTGCTTCGAATTTTGTTTGCTCATCAGAAAATCGTAACTAATAAATAGTTGGAATCTAGAACTAAAACTTTTTGGGGAGCATATTGTATGTGTCAGGAACATTCATTTAAAATTTCATAAGATTCGGAGGTCGTTTACTATTTTAATAAAATCTAAACTCAAAACTGGTTAGTTGGCTGGTTGCTGGAAATCTGCACATCTTTCGATTTTTGATCAATTCAGCATTGTAAATGAAATAATTTGAGAAAAGTCAGAACTGAGAAGTTGTAGTAGACTTTTTAACCTTTATGAAAAGTCCAAGAAATCAAATTTTTATAAAGAATTGAATTTTATATGAATTTTACAAGACCGTACAGTAGCATTATTTCAGTATTTTGACCCTACTGTATATTTCGAAGAATTCAGGGTTATAGATACCCTGAGGAAACTTATAACTAAGAAATTGTAGTAAACTTGTACACCTTTATTTTGATATAAATACTGCAAAGTTTCGTGAAGTATATAATTTTCTAGGATTTTTACAAATAGTATGAAATGCAGTTTTTGACTTTGAATTTACTGTTTTGCAAATGATACTTAAACGAGGTGATTGAAAATATATTCTCTCTGAAGTTATATTTTGGAAAAATAAATATCATATTCATGCTTAGATAAGATGTGAACTCAAAAAAGATATATATATATATATATATATATATATATATATATATATATATATATATATATATATATATGGTTAATGATGTTAGAATTGGTATAACATAAATCAAAGGAAAATGATGAGATGAGTTTTCAATGATGAATTTAAGAGATTATGTTTTAATTATCATCAACTTGTATTGAGAAGGTTTTGATGAATATAAAAGTGTATTGTGAAAATGAATAGGTCGAGATTGTACTTGTTGATGAATAAATAAGAATGAATGAAATAATTTGAATGAATTATGGATACATAAATATGAGTTATAAGGATATGAGTACCCTAAGTTGTTGAAAATGGAAAGATGTTGATTCTAGAGTCTTAGTGATACCCAGTTAACGGCAAAAGTAATGAAAATGAATAATTGATTTTTGAGAAGTGGCCAACATGGACTGTCGTTCTCCGTATTTTTGTGTAAGACCGGTACGAGGGTAAACTAGCTCTAGGTAGTATAATTTATTCATGTTCAAACTTAAGGATTAGGCACTAAGTGAAGATATATTAAACTTGGGCAAACGTGAGTGGAAGACCTCTATATAGTCGGGCGGTGGATTCCGGGACTATAGACCCAGTCGGGCGGTGGATTTTGGGGCTGTGGTTGCTTGCAATGGAGGCGAGCATTAATTAAATCTAGGATTATGATTGATCGGACGGTGGATTCCAGGATCATGATTAGTCAGACAGATAGTAGGTCGTACTCCAGTGTATATGCGTATACCGGGGCTAGAGGGACATTTGCGGGATGTTCGCACGACGAGAATTCTGTATAGTCGGGCGGTGGATCTTCGGGACTGAAATCCGTACTCGTGGAATGTCTAAACTTTGTTTTATTAATGGGTAGTTTTCATGACGAGGGATTTAACCCTATAATGTGGAGTACATAGGTGTTTACCTTCGGACCTATGTAGTATAGGAAGCATAGAATCCGAACAAGTATGCATTAGTGTCATTGTACTATAACATCTGTATTAGGCATTAAGTCATATCATACACTGACATGTTTAGGATAGTCACTCTTTACACTTTTATATGCATTCAAGTTTGTGTTTGTTAAAGTAAGATATTTCATTATAATACAACATAGAGAGGATCACTGTTATAACATTGTGTCGGTTGTAAGCAATTGATGTGCCCACAGATTTTCAGTGCAGAGCTTGACTGGATTGGCAAGGACTTAAAGACGGTTGATGATAAAGATTATATTCACGATTAAAGCTGTTGATATTAGAGTTGTTTTCAAGTTGTATTTTTATTTAACTTCCGCTGTGCAACTCTGTAATAAACATTGTTGTATAATAAAAGAAAAGTTTTAATTTTCTTGTAAAATTGTACGAATTGAAGTAAAACATCATATTGTACTATGAATTACATGTAAATGGAATTCGGGGTGTTACAGGTCTGGAGTGGCGGAGGTGTGGAGGGTGACTGGAGGGCGGTGCCGAGATGGATGAGAGGCGGAGCAAAGGCGGGAGGTAGGAGGGTGGCAGCGACGAAGGGTCGCGAGGAGCGGTCGGGGGTGATGGGTTCAGGGTGACGACCGGGGATGAAGACGATGGCAGCGGTGAGCGAGGTGGTCTCTGGCAATGGTGAGGGTGAAGATGAAGTCGAAGGAGGAAGAAGAGTTGGGTGCAAGGCGAAGAGGAGCGGAGATGGGTTCTGCGGTCGAGAGAGAGAGAGAGAGAGAGAGAGAGAGAGAGAGAGAGAGAAAGAGAGAGAGAACAGAGGAGGGGGGATGAACAGTATATAGGATCTGGGTTTACACAGTAGGGGGGCGGCTGAGGGTAGAATAGGGGCTAGGTTTTGGATTAGGGTAGTATAGGCTAGGGTTTTGGTAGTGTATTTATAGGAGTTATTGAGATATTGGGTTTTGGGTAGGATCCAATAAGGAGATAGGTTAAAATTCAACAAGAATGGATCGTTGGTTTCGGGTTTAGATCCAATAAGAAAGTAGGCTATAGGGTTTATAAAATATTCATATAAATATATATTGAATCAAATAATAAGATGCATATATGTAGAATATGTTTGGGCTTTACAATAATAATAATAATAATAATAATAATAATAATAATAATAATAATGACAATAAGAATAATAATACTAATAATTACAATAATAATAGTAACACAAATATTAATATTAATACCAATACCAATAATAATAATACTAACAATAATAAAGATAATAACTGCTATTAAAGTAATAACAATAATAATAAGATTAAAATAATCCAATAATAACATATTTGTTTTAGGCTCAAATATAAATAGCCGATCAACAAGAAATAGAAGTAAGATTAAAATACACCATCATTCGAAATGAATAAAATTTTTGATTAGGAAACATTTTAATAAAATATCCGAATAAATTTAGCACAAAATAAATTTATAAAAAATCAAATTATAGAAAATACACTAAAAATATTTATTGTCGGGAATGGTGGTTACAAAGAGATTATGCAAAAATCTATTATCTCTAAAACTCCAGAAGAATTTATTGTCTTGGAAAAGTCATAAGTCCCCGAAGAGATTTTGGAAGTCCCTGAAGAAACATTCAACAAAAATAAAACAATATTTTGTTTTGTTATTTTTGTCCATTGTGTAATGTGCAACACACGTCAATGAAAATATGAAATTTTAATTGTAATATTTATTTACTATCACTTTATTATTAATTTATTTGTCTTTTTTACCCTATTATTTTTTAATAAGAAGGTATTTTTGAATGATTTTTGTTTATAAAAGATTATATTTTTTTTATTTTTTGAGCTTTGGGCCCACCTAAATCAAGCCCGACACAAAGAGGAGGGTTGAGTTAGCCAGCCAAGTATTAAGGAGAGGATTAGGGAGAATTGTTTTGGATTGTTTTGGTTAGGAATCAAATCAAATTAGTTATATGTGCCTTATTTTAATTATGTAAATTAAGAGGGTCTTATATGAGAAAATCCCCCCCAAACCCTAACTAATTGATCCCGGCCTATTTAATAGTTGTAGGGTTTTTCTTTTTGTTGTTTGCTTTTGGTTATTTTTTGGTGGCTTTGTTTATGAGGAGAAGGCTAATTGAGGATTCATTCTACCATCAAATTTGAGGCGAGTGAATCTATTCAAAACTTTTGTTGTTTTGCTTCTAAATTTTATTATGACTTGTTATAGATATAAAAAATATATATGCATGATGGTAATATGCTCATGGATATGCATATGTTAATTGAAAGCACTTTTGAATCTAAATACCATGCTAGATGTATGGAAACTTGATTATTATTGAATGTTAACTGGAGAATACTACAACCATGAACCTATTAAAAAGTTAAATTTTTCATAGATAAATTCTCAAATTTTATAGAGTATTATTGATGTTTTAAAATTTAAAAATTGATTAAAAATCAGGACTTCATTTGTGTGTAGAAACCCTACTTTTCCTTATCGGGTTTGATCCAGACCCGTCAGGAATAACTTCGGGTATGTGTGAACAATGCGATTTTGGATTTTATTTGGATTTTCAGTTATCGTGTAACGCCCTGATTTCCGTACACTGGGAAACCTTGACATAAGTCAGAATCTTTTCTTCAATCAGCCACAATACACAGAAAAGACAGGAAAATTTAAAAATTTTTATTCAACACAAATGTATTACAAATCCGAATGTTACAAAATTGCAATACATTATAATAGTGTTACAATAATACCTTTACAATCCCAAGTGTTACAACTTTCAACATATTTCATCAGAGTACAATGAATAAAGAACAACACTTGGTATTCTACTTGGATGCTTTCCAACAAATAAATAATTTACAACAATTATTACAAATGAAATTACAACATATTTACAGCAAAATTTTTTAATGAAATCGACTCCTTGCTCTCTCACCTTGAGTCCTCCTAAATCCTGTACTTGTACCTGTACTTCTGCAATTCAGTACCTATTGAAGTGGGGACGTCAGTATTCACTGACGCTTTAAGGCTGATAACTAGCAGCGAATCTCAACTATAACAAAACAGATTGATGAAAAGGGAAACATGTGTATATATTTGATGTGTCAGTGTATGCTATGCCTTAGACTCTAATGCAAGACTTATTAATGCAAGGATGCTCTTATTCTAATGCAAGCAAGTCTCCAGAATAGTATGCAACCCATACTACATATGACCCATCTCAAGCCGTTTCTTTATATATAGGGATTTGAACCCACGTTATGAATTCTACTTTGTACACAATCCTGTTCCTGATAATACAACATGACTGGCAAGGTTGCAGGTGGGTCAAGTCCCACCAATGCAGTACGCTTATGGTGCCTCCGTTTGCCACTACTACCCAGCGTACCGGACCTCACTCAAAAATAAGGTTACAGGTACGGTTAGTTCCGTTACTGCAGTCACTATAGTGGTGATCGCGTTTGCCACTATTGCCCAGTGTACCAGACCACATTCAAAAACCAACCGAACATAGGGCCTCGCAAGCGCAGGGTAGCACGAAGCCTACCCTATGGCACCCATAAGTCACGGTATTTTAGGAATTAACAGACGAGATACGGAACCCGTACTCCCAACTCATGAGAAGGCACTGTACGTATCCCTTTGATGGGAAGGTACAACCCAATAACACCGCCTATTGTCGGCTTATAGGACAGGTCAGATCATAAGGAATTACCCTTAACACCAACTCTTTCCCTTCGGTGAATAATGATAATAAGTAACGGTTAAGTGGTAATAGCCATAAATTACTACCCTAACGATGTCACTAACCCTGAACAATCCTAAGGATGACAATATTATAAACACAAGATAACTCTGCTAGGTCTTAAGTTAGACTTCGCAAGATAACTCTACTAGGCTGCTCAACCTAGACTTACCAGGATCCCTAAGGATCTAGTTCATGGCCTATCGATCCAAGACTTCGGCAATGCGAACGTATTCGCATGCTACTACCCTGAACTTGGATTTCGTCAACACTCCGGTCCGCGATCAACCAACTCGGTTAAGATCTGAGGGTACACAAGGAGTGACTCGTCCATAGTCCCTTACGAGTAAGGTAAATACACATCTTGATGGTCGATAGCCCTAGGGCAATGATATCACCCTAGATGAGCACAACAACTGTGTATTAGCTAAGAAGCTATATACGAGTAACCAAAACACATACGAGCTAAACAAGCTACGTATGGGACCAACAACTACATACCAGCCAGGCGAGCTGTGTATGAGACAACAATAGACATACAAGCCGAATAAGCTACGTATGAGACCAACAGCTACATACGGGCCAGGCGATCTGCGTATGAGACAACAACATATATACGAGCCAAATATACTGCGTATGAGACCAACAGCTACATACGAGCCAGGCGAGCTGCGTACGAGACAACAACATATATACGAGCTAAATAAGCTACGTATGAGACCAACAGCTACATACGGGCCAGGCGAGCCGCGTATGAGACAACAATATATATACGAGCCAAATAAGCTACGTATGAGACCAACATCTACATACGGGTCAGGCGAGCCGCGTATGAGATAACAACATATATACGAGCTAAATAAGCAACGTATGAGACCAACAGCTACATACGGGCCAGTCGAGCCCGTATGAGCAAAACCACACATAAAACAACCATACAGGTAATCAACCTAGAAGCAACCAAACGTGCTTACTAGAAAAACTTGATCTTCTATAATTAGAAGAAACAGAAGAATCTACAAACAATCTAAAATAGGCATTCTACCAATGAGAAGCCCAAAAAGCGACATAATAGCCTTCCGACAGCCTAGAAGCAACCAGTGCTACGCTTATCGGATTTTAACAGAAATATACTTTTTAAAAAAGTAAGAATATCTACCACAACTGTCTAGTGGAATACTATTTCAGATTCCATAATGAATCCAAAATTCGGTCCATCGAACACATGCAAACAGTTTAACCCAACTGCAGATTTTCAACAAAAAGTTGAAACTTCGCAAGCTGGTAACTTTTGCTCCACTCGTTGGAATCTAACGAAACTGGACAAATTGAAAAGGTGAGAATATTTACTAAAACTTCCCAGTTGACCAGTTGCTCAGATTCTGCAAGGAAATCCAAATTCCTACCCGTCGAACATACGCAAACAGTTACCAAACTACCGATTTTCATCAAAAAGTCGAAACTTCCGTAGCTTGTAACTTTTACTCTACTTATCGAAATCTAACAAAACTGGACAAATTGAAAAGGTGGGAACACCTACTAAAACTTCCCAGTTGACCAGTCGCTCAGATTCCGTAAGGAAATCCAAGTTTCTACTCGTCGAACATATGCAAACAGTTACCAAACTACCGATTTTCAACAAAAAGTCGAAACTTCCGTAGCTTGTAACTTTTGTTCCACTTATTGGAATCTAATAAAACTGGAAAATTTGAAAAGGTGGGAACATCTACTAAAACTTTCCAGTTGACCAGTCGCTCAGATTCCGTAAGGAAATCCAAGTTTCAACCCGTCGAACATACGCAAACAGTTACCAAACTATCGATTTTCAACAAAAAGTTGAAACTTCCGTAGCTTGTAACTTTTGCTCCACTTATCAAAATCTAACAAAACTGGACAATTTGAAAAAGTGGTTACATCTACTAAAACTTTCCAGTTGACCAGTTGCTTAGATTCCGTAAGAAAATCCAATTTCCTACCTGTCGAACATACACAAACAGTAACAAAAAACAGCAGACTTAACCCAGAAAAGCTGAAACTTTGGGAGCCTATAACTTCTACTCTACTTATCGAAATTTAACCCGAGAGGTCAATTCGGAAAGGGGAGAACATCTACTATAACTCTCTAGTTGGTTCGAACCTCAGTTTCAGCCACTAAGACACTCTAAAATCTCAAAGAAGCAAAACAGCAAGAATCCGATAAAGACAGCTAGTTGTTATACTTTGCAAACGGCATAACTCCCACTCCGCTTATCGGAATTTAGCCCGAGAGGCCAATTCGGAAGGGGGAGAGTGTTTACTACAACTTCTCTAATCTCTACCTCACATTCATCCATTAAGACACTCAAAAACTAAGAAGAGTCAAAATAGTAAGCACTCAGTCGGACAGCTTTTTGCTGTATTTTCCAAAGGCCATAACTCCTACCCCGCTTGTCAGAATTTAACCCGAGAGGCCAATTCAGAAAGGCGAGAGTGTTTACTACAACTTCTCTAATGGGTCTCTACCCCAGATTCGACCATTAAGAGGCTTAAAAACAACAATCAACCCAAACAGTGAGCAACTCAGTCAAGTTGCTGTCCTGTTTTTGTAATGACCGTAACTTTTGCGTCTCTTATCAGAAATTAGCCCGAGAGGTCAATTCGGAAAGGGGAGAATGTCTACTACAACTTCTCTATTGGATCTCTACCTCAGATTCCGTAAGGAAGACCACTTTCCAGCCCCCCGAACACACTACGACACAATCCCCAAAACAGTGAGTCCACTGTTTTGGCTCAATTCTCGCTGTTTTAAGGAAACAGATTGTTTCACCCATCAAAACTACTCCAAAAAATCTCCATAAATTCTAGCATAGTAATAACACCTAGGAGAACCTCTCACCTGAATTTTGGATCAATATTCCACCGTTTACATGGTTAATTAAAATCAACCCTACAACCGAAAACCGAATCTTTATCCTCCTATTTTGTGTTCTACCACTTCTAACTTTGCATTCTCTTTACTCTAGTTTATATATACATGAAACCACTTCAATACTACAACATACAACACAAATAAACCTAATAACATCTAAAACAACCATGAGTATGAGAAAACCCCACCTTTGAAGCATATAGGAAGGACTAGCATCGCCTTCTCCTCCTTGTTCTCCTTGTTCTTACTCCTCTTCTCAAGAACTCCTTAAGGAATGGAACCCATGAAAAACCCTCTTTTCTTTTGATTCTCTCTTTCTTTTCTCTTTTTCTCAATCTTTTTCTAAAAAGAACTAAGTAGAAGTAGAAGAAATGAGATGAGATGAGATTGGAATGGGAACACATGAAACAATTGAAGGGTTTCTGACCCTAGGGGATGTTGGGGCCGGCCAAAATGGAAATGGGGTGAGTTGGGGTGTTTTTATAAGGAAAGGGAACGGTTTGTGTGGGTAAAAATGAAGCCAAGTGTCAATTACACTTGTGGCTACAACAATTGATGATTCTTTTGCAAATAAACCTTACAGTCAAGCCCTAATCCATCCCTAGCCCTTCATCTCATCATGATGGTTCACAAAATAAAATAAAATTTTCTAAATCACTTACTACACGATTTGTTCAAACGCCCGAAATCGATACAGTTCGATTTCGTACGAATATATGATTATACAGATAATTTTCATTCGTGAAAACGAAAAAATTAGTATAAAAATAATTTAATTCCGAGAAATAAAATAAAATAATTTTATTACTGGCTCGGAAGATTCTAGTATCAATTTGATACAAAACAGTGGTATACTGACTAGTATATGGATATATATAATGTTTATTAACAAAACTGGGTGATATCCACTAAAAATATTTCAATTCTGGAAATAAAAATAAAATAATAATAAAATAATAATTTTCAGTATCTGCCCGGGATTTTCCAGACATTTTTCTCAAAAATCCGTTTTTCAAGATTTTGTACCAGTGCCAAAACTGATACAATACCTGTATATACTTACTAATATATATATCCAGATAGCTTTTTATCAGTAAAACCGAGTAATTTCCAATTAAAATATTTTAATTTCAAAAATAATAATTTATACAATATAATATCCGTCCGGAATATTACATATGGTTGTAAGCATGTGGGCACTGGTGATATGGTTTCAGGATACTTGCTTTATAGAAGCAGGTTGATAGTCATAGAGGCTTGCGGGCTTGGTTGTTGCATGTGGGTTGGGTGTTGAGAGGTTGCAGGTTTGAGTTTCAGAGAGGCTCGAGTTTTTTTTATTTTATTTTATTTTATTTTATTTTTTATTTTTTTTAGGATTTGATTTTGTAGATATTTTGCTTAAATGTAAGTGTAACCTCTGTTCTCGTTAATACGTATTTTTCATGTATTTTCCATATTTCAAATTATTAGTATCTTGTAACTAATTCTTCTCAAATGATTACCAATTTTCAACCTGAATTGTATTTCATTCTATGATTTTTGATATGATACCCAAATGTTGAAACCTTTTATTTTAATTATTTAAACCAATTTATTTATTCGATTACTTGTTACATTCTATAATTATATATATCCTTTTCATTTAATTATTGCTTGAAGCCTAGGCCCAGTCTAATATTAATATTATTCAAACTACTTTTATGAAGCCCAATATTCAATTATTCAATTGTTTTGATATTTAATTTGAAGCACAAGCCCCATTGTTTATTATAAGCCCAATCCCATAACTAATTTATTAAATTGTTTTGAGCCCATAGACCAAGCCCAAATCCAAAACCAATTACTCATATGTATTTGTACAGAATCAATCCTATATACTCACCCGTATACAATTTCTCCACATTCACCTACTTTTCACAGTTGCCGTAACTACACCCCCCACTATCTCCAACTACCCACTATTAATATTTTATTATTATTTTTATAACTAATCCCCCCGGTACTCTATCTCTCCCCCTCTATTTCCCAAACCCAACAGAGAACACCTCCACTCTCTCTCCCTGTCTCCCTTCCTCTCTCCTCTATTTACCCAATCGAAACAGAGCGACCCCAAACTCCTCGCCTTCCTTCTTCGCCATTACACTCGAGCCTACCGTCGACAGCACCATTGCTCCCCAACCTCCAAAGAACCCATCGTCATCCCCTTGACCCCGCCTTCCATCAACCTCCGAAGCACCCCCTCGTCGAGCCGCCCTCTTCGACTTCGCTTGAGCACCATCACCAGCGTCGCCTAAGCCGAACCCACCGCTGCCTCAACACTGCCATGGCGTCTCTCTCTCCCTTTGTTTTCCTTCCGAAAATAATCACCTTTCTTCCTCATCTTCGCTGTGAGGCGTCGAAACCCAACACCGCTCGAGCCCCGCTCATCTTCCTCCGCTGCCTCCCTGTGGTTTGTCGTCGACCATCGCACTGTCTTCGCCCTCCGTTGTCTCCGCAACCACCGAAGGCTCCTTAACCCGTCGTCTTTGCTGTCGAACACCCGAACTCCCGCCATCTCGCCCTCCTCTGTTTCGGTGAGAAACAGAGCATTCCCTATGTGCCACATCCTGCCGTTGCGACCACCTCAGTGACCTCCCATCGCCCGTCGCCACCCAGTCGCGACCTTCAGTCGTGCCGCCCATGCCCTATCGCCGTTCCCTCTCCTGCCATCTCTCTCTCTCTGTGTCGCTGTGAAGAAGAAGAAGAGAGGTGATTGGGCCATTTTGCTGTCTGCTGTTGGGGATCAGATCGCTGTTTGCTGTTCACCTTGCTGTTGCTGTGTGATTGGGTGATTTGGCCGTTTGCTGTTTGTGTGGATCTGTTGTAGCTATGTAATTGAGTTGTTTGCTGCTGGTATTGTTGCAGTTGCCCTTGCTGTTGTTTCTTGTGTGCACGTGTTGTACGTATTCTTGTGGTGTACGGAGTGCACGTGTTGTCGTCGTGATTCTCATCCCGTTATTCTTTTATACTCAGAATCGTCTCCTAACAGGAAAGCGTTTCTTGAACTCATTTTTATTGTTCTAGTTCAAAAAAACACTTTTTGGAATCTGGCAAGTAGTAATCAAATTGAATATCATATCTAATTGAACTCCATTGTTTATTTATTGCACCATGTTATTGATTCATAGTCTTCTCATCGTGCTATTATTATTGATTTCAATCCCAAACCGTAAATTTATTGTACTATTGAACATTCACATATACTGCCTTGTCATTTGCTTGACTTTGTACTGAGATTTCGACCCGGTTCCTGACACAGAAACTTAAAACCTTGCACATGGAAATTGTGGTACACTGAGTCCATATATTGTTATGTTTTGTATATAAACCGTGTTTTCCACATTTAATGAATTGTACCATGTATATTTCATGTATTGTATAGTCTTGATATCATCTTGAAATTGTACTAGTGCTACCGGTCTCATCGATTGTACCTGTTGCATGAGTATTGATATCATCGCCCACATTGATCACATGCATGTTCATAACTGATTGTTAATAAAATGATAACAAGTCGGGGTAATAAGGGTTGACTTAGTAGTGGATAATCTCAGAAAATGTATTCGGTAAGGCCTTATCGTTATATTATATTATCATGGAAGGAGGAGTATCGATTGTAAATTATTGATTGTCAATTGTAAATTATTGTTATCGATGCTGAGTATACGCTCTGTAGATCCCACTACAAAGTCTAAAACGAACACTGTTTTGTATGCACCGAACCTGTGATATAGGACACAGTAGTATGTGCATTAGTTAGGATTGATAAAAGACTTATAGAAATAAATGAACATTGAACATTGACGCTAATGCTGAATACTGGCCATTAAACATTGATTCCTGATTTCTGAATTATTGATTATCAACTTTTGATTTTGTTATCGTTCCAATTTCTGTTCTTGTTATATAATCCTTTATTTCCTATTTTACTGCTTCCTACTACTTGTCGCCCATAGCTTGCTCTAACTGGTTTTCTTCCTCTTTCTTTTGAGTTATGTTATACAAGTACAGTGATTGGTAACTGAAAGGAACTCGTCGAACTGTTACTGCATTGCATATCCTCGAGCTATTTGGTAAGTTTTTGTATCCCAGATTTGGTTATTGGATTTTATTCTGTTTATGTGATTATATTTTTCTGCGTGGTTATGATTATTTCTTTTCATGTTGCTGAGTTAAGACTAGTACAACTTATGGATAATGGTAATATCATTCGCTGGGCCTTCGTCACGGGCTCGTCTTCCCGTATTTTGGGAAGCGGGACGTGACAGTAAGTTAGTGTAATTGATTTAGAATTTAATTTCAGTATTTATTTTTTACTAATGAAATTTGGGAATTGATAAAATTTTAGATTAGAGCTTAATTTAATTTGATTAGAAGTTTGAGGATCCTATTTATTACTAGGGTTTTGGAGTTTTAATTATAAAAAGAGTAAATCTGCGTTGAGATGTGAAATTTGAATCAATTTAACAGTTATTTAAATTAGATTACCTTCTAATAATGTTAATAGGGGAGTCAAAACAAATATAAAAATAATGTCCACTCATTTGAGAAAAGAGAATCTAGTTTAATGAGAGTTTCTAGTTGGGGAAACGAACAAAAGACAGATTAGGAGTATGAATGGAACAATTTTTTATTACTTTAAGAGTTAGGGTCTACTCAGAAAACCTAGAGTAAAATGTGGGGATGTTCTAGATGTGTGGGTCCTAGAGGCTGAGTAAGACCCAGAATACCAACATGAATGTTATTTTGGGAATGAGCCAGTGGGGCTAGAGATTCCAGTTGGTTAAGTAGAGTCTGGTTGGGACGCTAGCTCTATGAGGAGTTTTGTTTCTTTCTAATACTAAGGACATGCTCTGGGAAGGAGTGTGATGAAGCTTGGGCAAACGTGAGTAGAGGGCTCTATATAGTCGGCGTTGGATTCTGAAGACTATAGTTATAGTCCGACAGTGGATCCCGTGGATTGTGATTGCCATGCAGAGCAAAACATGTCTCAATTATTTCTGGAACTATGAACGATCGGGCAGTGGATTTTGTGGAATATGTATAGTCGGGCGGAAGAGAGACGGAGCTCCAGTATTTCTGGGCTAGAGCGATGCTGTCATGCCCCGCTTCCCAAAAAGGAAATACGGAATGCGGATACGTGACTAAGCCCCAGCAAATGATTTTTATCATCCATAAGTTTTCAGGATCTTTATAACATTTCACAGGAATAATCAGAGTCGGAAGCAAGAGAAGTCAACCACGCATGCATATATGAATCAATACCAACAGAATTTACTTGAAACAAAGCTTAATTAATTTCAAATAAACCAGATCTGAACAAGACAATAATCCTGGGTCATACTGCCCAATACAAAATAATCTAAGTAACCAAGTACAATTATTCAATATAAGCAACAAGAAAATAAATAGATATAGCAAAATCTCCAGCCAACTAGAATCTCAGATCACCTACTCCATTGGGCAGCTGATCTCCAAGATCTGCAATTTAACAAATTGCTGGAAGAGGAAAAAGAAAACAAAACGGCTGTCAATGCAAGTTCCGGGCCGCTTGTAGTGCAGGCAACAAGTACAGGAAAACGGATACAAGAATAGAATAACAGCGAAAGCAAGAATA
The DNA here is from genome assembly GCA_017893485.1 of Hemerocallis citrina. Classification (NCBI taxonomy): domain Eukaryota; kingdom Viridiplantae; phylum Streptophyta; class Magnoliopsida; order Asparagales; family Asphodelaceae; genus Hemerocallis; species Hemerocallis citrina. The sequence goes on from CM030362.1 coordinate 221,756,738, forward strand.
GTATGGAAATGATGTAACAACAAAAATAGAGGACTAACTCTATATCAAGAATAGGACAAGTGGCATGGCAATATGAACGAGAGCAAGTTTCATGTAATAAGTGTCAAGTAAACAAGTATCATGTAAACGAGTAACAGGTAGCAAGTGTCAAGAAATCAAGTATCATGTACAAGTAACAAGTAACAAATGTCAAGTGATCATGTTCAAGTCTTGTGTTTAGTCCTAACTAGGTAGGACTTCATGCGTCCCGGGTTTTTACCACATGGTTGCTACATTCAAATAGTTTCGTTTTAGATTTCATAGTGGATCATAGAGGGTAGTGTACTCAGGGACAAGTATCAAGTAATCAAGAATCAAGTATCAAGTATCACGTATCAAGTATCAAGTATCAAGTATCATGCCTCAAGTATCAAGTATCAAGCCTCATGCCTCAAGTATCAAGTATCAAGTATCAAGTATCAAGTATCAAGTATCAAGTATCAAGTATCAAGTATCAAGTATCAAGTATCAAGTATCAAGTATCAAGTATCAAGTAATCACGTAGGATCTATAGATCCACTTCTGAGTATACGTTTCTGTATTTTCCACTATTAGATCTCTCCCTTTAACCCCGACGTAGTTTCTTACTATTATTATTCAAGCAAGCATGGATGTTCACAAACAAGTCAAGAAACATGGAGAGACAACAAGAGACAATTACAAGTTGAACAAAGGGCACGAACGGGTGATGAAAGGCTCAAAGTAGGCTAAGAAAATGAAAATTCTAGGTCTGGACAGCAAGACAGTACGGCACCAAATCTGGGATTTCCGCTGCCACAAACATGCAAATCTGGATCCATCAGAAGATCTAGAAAGATAGACTCCCGGCCGAATCCAGCAAATATATATGTCATATGGTATTTCACAAAAACATGACTGAAAACAGAATTGTATTTAGAAAACATGTTCAGCCAGAAATCAAAAGTTCGTATTTATAAACAGGAAAACGGCATAAAAACTTACTAATTAAATCCACGAAAAATCTGAGGTATTCCCTAGCATGTTTAGTAACAGAAAATAAAGTTTCATAATTTTCCAACATAAATAGAATAGTCAAGTAAAATCAGAAAGCAGCAAGATATAGCCATTTTGTAAATCTGGAATCATAAACACAGCAGTACTAAAACAGCAATATGTTACAAAATATAAATCAAAATTTAGATCTGTCAAAAGGGTGATAAAATAGATACAGTAGGCTACATTTTATATTCATAAAGTTTTTATAAACAGCAAATAGAATCAGGTTGATATTTAGGTTCTTTACTGAACAGCATGAAAATTCTGCAAGTATAGTAGTTGTTTGCAAGCATAGAATAGGGTATAAAAGTCATCAATTAAATCCACAAAAATTAGGGTTTAATCCCAATCAAGTCTAGTTGTAACCAGCAAAATATTGGATCAAAATATTATCAACATTAGTAGAAAAAATAATTATTCATACAGAATTCATATAAGACTGGATTCTGGAATTTTTAAACACATCTGTAGTAAAATAGTCATAACTTGCAACTCACAAATTGAAACTGAGATCTGTCAGAAATTTTGGAAAATAAACAGAATTCTCTATAATTCATATTCACAAATAATTTTCATATACTGACCTTAATAGGGTCTAAAATACTGAACAAAATGGGGTAACAACAAGGATAGAATTATTCTTCATACATAAAATCAACTAGATCATATGAAACTCATCCAAATCATGACGAAGTGTGATATAGGGTATACTAGATGTCCAAGAAACATGGTATAAGGTGTTTAACAGATCTACAACAAGTTATACTACTACCAACGCATCAAGCATATAAGATCATACGATAAGTCATGAATCACGAACAACATGCATGTATACAACAAGAAGCGGTTATCACTAAGTTATTTCATGTCATGTGCATAATGAAGCAACTACGGGCGGGTCAACACAACAAAGACAAGGTATAACAGGGGTTTTGCACAAGAATTGACCCTAGAACACATCTACACTACAGGCAGTATTTAGTACTTGTATATGAAAACAGAAATTATACAAGTTACTTACCTGGAGATGACGACGAAAAAAACGAGAGAAACAGAATAACGAGAACGGATTCCCGGGCACAAACACAAAGAATGACTCACCAACGAGATGATCATGAACAAGATCACAATCGCAATCACGAACACAAAGCACGGATCTCGATGATCAAGAGGATGATCAAGATCAGATGAAATGGACGACTGAGAACAAGAGATCAAGATCAGATCAGGTCGGACGGTTGAATCAAGTAATCAAGATATGATGATGGAGGAGATGATGATGGCGATCTGAACCCAATCACGATGGTGATCGGACGACCCACGTTCAAAGTGAGCAACTCACTGTTCAGATCACCCACAGGGGACTCGAAGATCGGGTTGCTGACGTCGACTGGTTCGCGGTGGCTGGCTGGCGACAAGGCGGAGGCAAGGTGCACAGGGATGTGCATTGGCTAGGACGACTGCGTCGGGAGGATGAACGCACCGGGGCGCGACTGCAGTTGTCGACTTCGGGAGAGACGTGGCACTGCTGCTGGCTGCCACCAGCTGTCGTGCGGCTTTCGGAAGGAGGCAGCACAAGGAGGTTGGCTGGCGGCTGCTGGGTTGCAGCATCAGGAGGCAGGGCGCGCATAGGGGGAGTACTGGCATGAGCGGCAGGAAGGGAGTGCCGGGAGGGGCTGCCGAGGCTGTTGCTGTGGTCGCGAGCAGGGAGAAGGAAATGCAGCGTCGTAGGGCTGCGGTCTGGCTGCACGGCAGGAAGGCAGGGGAGGGAAATGTCGAGTCTGGCGGTGCTGTCGAGATGGCATCGAGATCGGGGGGATGCATGGAGAGGACAAGGAAGGAGGGGAGCATCACACCGGGCTGAGGAGGATCGGGTGAGAGAGAACAGGGGTAGAGGACGGGAGTAGGGAGATCAGGGGCGTTGGGTATGGAAGTGCAGGCTAGGGTTTATGGGGTGCAGGGTAGAAGGCGGCTAGGAGTTATAGAGAGGTGAACAGTATAGGGTAGATATATTTATAGGGGTATATAGATTAGGATTAGGTGCTAATGGGTATTTGGGTAAACGGGTTGTTGGGTTTTAATATATAGGGTGAATGGGTTAAAGGGTATTATAGAAATCCAATAAGAGATAGGAAAAATATATAAATAAAAAATAGGATTTTTGATATGCAATCAAAAGGTAATAATAATAAAAATAATAATACTAATAGTAGTAAAAATAACAATAATAATAATAATAACAGAAACAATGATAGTAATAATAACAAGAATAACAGGGTTTGTAATACAATATAAAAATTATTGGAAAAATAGCTACAAACTTGATACTTGAGGCATGATACTTGATACTTGATACTTGATACTTGATACTTGATTCTTGATTACTTGATACTTGTCCCTGAGTACACTGCCCTCTATGATCCACTATGAAATCTAAAATGAAACTGTTTGAATGTAGCAACCATGTGGTAAAAATCTAGGACGCATGAAGTCCTACCTAGTTAGGACATTGTTTCTACTATTAATAAAAATCATTGGAAAAATAGCTACAACTAAAACTAATGATCATAAATTGACTTTAATAGGAGATCCAAAAATAAATTTTAACAAAAAGAGTTTAAGAGCAGAAAAATAATTTACAAAAAAAATAAATAATAAAAAATAAAAAATCCGAAAATACACAAAAATACGTATTTGGGGAAACATGGGTTACAAATCCTACCCACCTTACAACAAAATTTTGTCCTCGAAATTTGTTTAGGCGGTACATAGGACAAGGCAAAAACAAACTTGGGGGAGGGTAACAAAATCGAGAACTAATAGGAAAGGAACAAAGCAGTGGCAATACCAGAAAAAGAAGGAAGTGGATAACAACGATGTCAAATGGAGTGCATGAAAGAGAATAAATAGTATCAAAAGGAAAGAATCAACATAAGATAACAAAGCAAGATAGGGAGTAGGTAGAACTGGAATCAAGGAGAAAATGAACAGGGAAAAATTGAATCTAATAATAAATTGGTGCACGATGGAAAAATAGAATGTAAGAAAGAAGTAACTGGTATCAAAAATGAAGAAGAAACAACACAAGACTTGCAAGATAACAAAGCAAAGAGATGAAAAAATAGATAGAGCTTGAATCGAAGAAAGGATGGACAAGGAAGAGTTAGACCAGTCAATGAGTCAACGGATGAAGACGATTATAAGGAATAGAAAGAAGCAAACAGTGCAGGGAATGAGAAACAACAAGAGAATCCTGAGACCTGTGGGTTATGGGCCCACCACGCTTCCACTGCGCCACTCTGAATGGGAAGACTCTGCCAATGGCGTCCATAGCTCTAGCAATTTGCTTCGTGGCTCACCGTGTCCTCGACACGTCCAAACGACATCCCTCTACCATGAAGTTCGAACTCCTGGCAACTTCAGATCCTGAATGCTTCCTGATATTCTGGGATTCTGCATGCACATCTTGGAGCAAAAGATGACACTTCCTCTCCTGGTGATGATCCAAGCTGCTGATAAGTCATAGTAGATCCAGCAATGCCAATCAACGAACCAAGCAAGAAGAAAATAATGGATGACACCAGAATCAAGGAATATGGGTACGAAAAGAATGAATTCATACCCAACAGGAGGTCAATCAAAGAGGACGAATGAAATAGACGGAAGAAAATAAGGAATCAAGGGATTGAATAAGAAGGGATCCAAATGAATGGAATAAGACTAGTATCCAGATCAATGTTGATTGTAATTCATTTATGTATGCATGGTCTGTGTACTGTTGTGCCGATCCCAGATCGAGCCCAAACTTGTCTAACATATTAGTCAAACTAATACATTAGCCAACCGGAGCTCTGATACCACTAAAAATCTTGTCACACCCCGCTTCCCAAAAAGGAAATACGGAATACGGATACGTGACTAAGCCCAGAGAATGATTTTCATCATCCATAAGCTGTCAGGATCTTTACAACATTTTACAGGAATAATCAGAGTCAGAAGCAAGAGAAGTCAACCACGCATGCATATATGAATCAATACCAACAGAATTTACTTGAAACAAAGCTTAATTAATTTCAAATAAACCAGATCTGAACAAGTCAATAATCTTGAGTCATACTGTCCAATACAAAATAATCCAAGTAACCAAGTACAATTATTCAAGATAAGCAACAAGAAAATAAATAGATATAGCAAAATCTCTAGCCAACTAGAATCTCAGATCACCTACTCCATTAGACAGTTGATCTCTAAGTTCTGCAATTTAACAAATTGCAGAAAGAGAAAAAAGAAAACAAAACACCCGTCATTGCAAGTTCCGGGCCGCTTGTAGTGCAGGCAATAAGTACAGGAAAATAGAAACAAGAATAGAATAACAGAGGAATTGAGAATAGTATGGAAAGGATGTAACAACAAAAATAGAGGAATAACTCCATATCAAGAACAGAACAAGTAGCATGGCAAGATGAACGAGATCAAGTGGCATGTAATAAGTGTCAAGTAAATAAGTATCATGTAAACGAGTAACCGGTAGCAAGTGTCAAGAAATCAAGTATCATGTACAAGTAATAAGTAACAAGTAACAAGTAACAAGTAATAAGTGTCAAGTGATCATGTTCAAGTCTTGTATTTATTCCTAACTAGGTAGCACTTCATGCGTTCCAGGTTAACACCACATGGTTACTACATTCAAACAGTTTCATTTTAGATTTCATAGTGGATAATAGAGGGCAGTGTACTCAGGGACAAGTATCAAGTATCAAGTATCAAGTATCAAGTATCAAGTATCAAGCCATAAGTATCAAGTATCAAGTCTCAAGTATCCAGTATCAAGTATCAAGTAATCACGTAGGATCTATAGATTCCCTTTCAAGTACACGTTTCTGTATTTTCCACTATTAGATCTTTCCCTTTAACCCCGACTTAGTTTCTTATTATTATTATTCAAGTAAGCATGGATGTGCACAAACAAGTCAAGAAACACGGAGAGACAACAAGAGGCAAGTACAAGTTGAACAAAGGGCACGAACGGGTGATGAAAGGCTCAAAGTAGGCTAAGAAAACGAAAATTCTAGTTCTGGACAGCAAGACAGTACTGTACCAAATCTGGGATTCCCGTTGCCACAAACATGCAAATCTGGATCCGTCAGAAGATCAAGAAAAATAGACTCACGGCCAAATCCATCAAATATATATAAGTCATATGATATTTCACAAAAACATGACTCAAAACAGAATTGTATCCAGAAAACATGTTCAGCCAGAAATGAGAAGTTTGTATTCATAAACAGAAAAATGGTATAAAATCTTACTAATTAAATCCACAAAAATCTGGGGTATTCCCTAGTATGTTTAGTAACAGAAAATAAAGTTTCATAGTTTTCCAACATAGATAGAATAGTCAAGTAAAATCAGAAAGCAGCAAGATACAGCAGTTTTGTAAATCTGGAATCATAAACACAGCAGTACTAAAACAACAATATCTTACAAAATATAAATTGAAATTCAGATCCGTCAAAAGGATGATAAAATAGATACAGTAGGCTACATTTCATATTCACAAAGTTTTTATAAAAAGCAAATAGAATCAGGTTGAAATTTAGGTTCTTTATTGAACAGCATGAAAATTCTGCAAGTATAGTAGTTGTTTGCAAGCATAGAATAGGGTATAAATGTCCTCAATTAAATCCACAAAAATTAGGGGCTAATCCCAAACAAGTCTAGTTGTAACCAGAAAAATATTGGATCAAACACAATATAGACAAGTTATTTCATATCATGTGCGTAATGAGGCAACTATGGGTGGGTCAACACAATAGAGACAAGGTATAACAGGGGTTTTGTACAAGAATTGCCTCTAGAACACATCTACATTACAGGCGGTATTTAGTACTTGTATATGCAAACATAAATTATACAAGTTACTTTCCTAGAGATGACGATGGAAATGACTGAAAGAAAGAGAATAATGGGAACGGATTCCCAGGCACAAACACAAAGAACGACTCACCAACGAGATGATCACGTACAAGATCATAATCGCAATCACAAACACAAAGCACAGATCTCGATGATCAAGAGGATGATCAAGATCAGATCAAACGGACGACTGAGAACAAGAGATCAAGATCAGATCAGGTCGGACGGCTCTGAATAAATGTAATCAAGATCTAATGATCGAGGAGATGATGATGGTGATCTGAACCCAATCACGATGTGTAACACCCCTGCCCCGAGCTCGGACAATTTATATAATTTATAAGATAAATTAGATACTATGTAGTACAACTGTCCACCACAGGCTGCCTCTCAAAAGGTGGTTAACCGAATTGGTGACTCTTGATACTTGGCATTTATTATTTATAGTATTATATTCTCTTTCTTATTCCCGATATGGGATTTTTCTCCTTACCTCTCCCGAATCATACACAGGAGCAAAGCCTTCTTATGGTCATGGTGGGCCCCATGGGAAATAGCCACGTCATCACTACAAGCTTTGAAGAATTCAAATCATACACAAGCAACTTACCTTTGCTGTGTACTCCATTACCGTGGGCCCCATCATTACCATATACCATGCATTATTCAACACACTTACAATATGCATCCATGCATATTATGCTACAGCCACTTTCAAACTATATATATATATTTATATACCATTTTATAGTCGTTTGAAAACTACGGGGTGTTACACACCCCCCCTTCAGAAATCAGCATCCTCGCTGAGCACGAGGCATGCACAATCTAGTGCAGGATCTACTTTCTAGCCGATGTAGCGTCGTCCTCGATCCCGATAATTCCAGAGACTAGTCCCACACCGCAGGTAATTCCGGAGATTATTTCACTCACACCTCGATAATTCCGGGGACCATCTCACACCGCAGATCATACTGAGGCCCTCTTCTACACCCGGTATCGAAAGTCGGCTCTGATACCATTTGTAACACCCCTGCCCCGAGCTCGGACAATTTATACAATTTATAAGACAAATTAGATACTATGTAGTACAACTGCCCACCACAGGCTGCCTCTCAAAAGGTGGTTAACCGAATTGGTGACTCTTGATCCTTGGCATTTATTATTTATAGTATTGTATTCTCTTTCTTATTCCCAATATGGGATTTTTCTCCTTACCTCTCCCGAATCATACACAGGAGCAAAGCCTTCTTATGGTCATGGTGGGCCCCATGGGAAATAGCCACGTCATCACTACAAGCTTTGAAGAATTCAAAGCATACACAAGCAACTTACCTTTGCTGTGTACTCCATTACCGTGGGCCCCATCATTACCATATACCATGCATTATTCAACACACTTACAATATGCATCCATGCATATTATGCTACATCCACTTTCATACTATATATATATATATATATATATATATATATATATATATATATATATATATATATATATATATATATATATATATACCATTTTATAGTCTTTGAAAACTACGGGGTGTTACACAATGGTGATCGGACGACCCACGTTCAAAGTGAGCAACTCATTGTTGTGATCACCCATAGGGGACTCGACGATCGGGTTGCTGACGGCGACGACGGTCGATGACTGGTTCGCGATGGCTGGCTGGCAACAAGGCAGAGGATGGCAATGGAGGGCGTTGTCGGGTTGTTGTGGAGAGCTCGTGACAAGGTAGGGTGCACAGGGATGTGCGTCGGTTGGGATGGTTGCATCGGGAGGATGAACGCACTGAGGAGCGGCTGCAGTTGTCCACTTCGGGAGAGACGCGACACTGCTATTGGCTACCATCAGATGTTGTGTGGTGCTCGGGAGGTGGCAGCACAGGGAGGGTGGCTGGCAGCTGCTGGGTTGCAGCGTCAGGAGGCAGGGTGCGCATAGGGCGAGTACTGGCATGAGCGGCAGGACGGGAGTGCCGGGAGGGGCTGCCGAGGCTGTTGCTGTGGTCGCGAGTAGGGAGGAGGACACTCAGCGACGTAGGGCAGCGATCTAGCGCGCAGCAAGAAGGCAGGGGACGGAAACGTCGGGTCTGGCGGCGCTCTCGAGATGGCGTCGGGATTGGGGGAATGCAGGGAGAGGACAAGGAAGGAGGGGAGCGTCGCACCGTGCTGAGGAGGATCGGGAGAGAGAGAATAGGGGTAGTGGACAGGAGTAGGGAAATCGGGGGCGATGGGTATGGATGTGCAGGCTAAGGTTTATGGGGTGCAGGGTAGAAGGCGGCTAGGAGTTATAGAGAGGTGAACTGTATAGGGCAGATATATATAGGGGTATATAGATTAGGGTTCAGTGCTGATGGGTATTTGGGTAAACGAGTTATAGGGTTTTAATATATATGGTGAATGGGTTAAAGGGTATTATAGAAATCCAATAATAGAAAGGAAAAATATATAAATAAAAAATAGGATTTTTAATATACAATCAAAAGGTAATAATAATAAAAATAATAATACTAATAGTATTAAAAATAACAATAATAATAATAATAGTAGAAATAATAATAGTAATAATAACAAGAATAATAGGGTTTGTATTACAATATAAAAATCATTGGAAAAATAACTACAACTAAAACTATTGATCATAAATAGACTTTAATAGGAGATCAAAAAACAAATTTTAACAAAAAGAGTTTAAGAGCGGAAAAATAATTTTAAAAAAAGTAATCCGAAAATACACAGAAAATACGTATTTGGGGAAAAAGGGGTTACAGACGCTTACGGGGTGTCTACGCGATAAGGGTTTTGAAAGGTCAGGCGAAGGATTCCATGCACTAGAGCCAATACTCATGGGATGTCTAAACCTTGACCTTTATCATTGTTATAGGATTGCATGGCATGGGATTAAACCCTATTATGAGGATGACGCTAAGGGCTTGTCCTCTGACCTATGTTGTATGGGCGGCATAGAGATGCATTCAAGCTGTGTGTGCATTAGAGATGTGCACTAGAGATGCATTGTGTGCATATTGTTTGTGCATTAGTCATTAGGTTCATGCATACACTGAAACATTTAGGGTAGTCACTCTTTCATATTTCTTTGCATTCAAGCTTGTAATTGTAAAGTTTTGGAGGATCACTATTATAATTTCCGTTGCGTCGATTGTATTCACTTGACGTGCCCACAGTTCTCTAGTGTGGCAGGACTCTGGTCAGCGAGTGGCGTGTGCGCGAGTTTGTTATGGAAGATGCTATAGGATTAAAGACCCATGGTGAAATAAGTTGTATTTTTTATGTGTAACTTCTGCTGTGTAATGTAAAGAACACTGATGTAATGAAAAAAATTTAAATTTCCCTGTAATATTGTGATGTGTTGTACAAAATTGAAGTAAAAGTTCTGGATGAGTAATGGATTTCATGTGTTTAAAATTCTGAGCGTTACAACAAAGGTTCATAATAATAAAGAGATCTCTATACTTTACACCAATTCAAGAGAGATGTGGGACAGAAAAGATAGTCATTGATGACATATTTACATATGATGTAACTACAAAAGTATCAAAGGGCAATGATAATGATGATATCGAACCACTTACGATAAATAAATGTTGACAAAGGGTAGATTGGCCAAAATGGAAAGATGCAACCAAGGCAGAATTGGAGTCTCAATAAACGTGGTGTATTTGGACCTATAGTACCAACCCCAAAGGATGTTAACCCTGTAGGTTACAAATGGGTGTTTATAAGAAAAAAAAAGTGAAAGTGATGAAATTACTGGATATAAAGCACGACTTGTGGCACAAGATTTCTTGCAGAAACTTGCGATTATGAGGAAACATACTCCCCTGTTATGGATGCAATAACTTTCAGACATCTGATAAGTTTAGCAGTTTCTGAAAATTTAAATATGAGACTCATGGATGTTATAACTGCTTATTTATACGGGGACTTAAACACAAATATTTATATGAAAATCCAAGAATGATTTACTTTACCTGAAGTAAAGTCAAAGATTACGTACTCCAATCATTTAAGACATCATTGTACAACCCGAAGCAATCTGGAAGAATGTGGTACAATCGTCTTAGTGAATACTTGTCTAAGGAATGATATATAAACAATCTAACTTGCCAGTGCATTTTTATAAAGAAAATTTTAAATGGATTTGCAATAGTAGGAATTTATGTGGATGTTATAAATATAATCGGGACTCAAAAAGAGCTCGCGAAAACTGTTGATTACTTGAAGAAGGAATTTGAAATGAAAGATTTTGGGAAACAAAAATTGTCTCGGCCTGCAGCTCAAGAGAAATTCTAGTGGGATATTAGTCCATCAGTCCAATTATACCGAGAAAGTTTTAAAAAGGTTTGGTATGGACAAGGCCTACCCACTAAGTACTCCCATGGTAGTTCGATCTTTGGACATAAATAAAAATACAAACTATCCGAAAGAAGAAAATGAAAAAGTATTGGAACGTGGAGTACCATACTTAAGTGATATTGGTACTCTACTGTACTTGGCACAATGCACTAGACCGAATATTTCTTTTTCTGTGAATTTGCTTGCTAGATATAGCTCTTTACCAACTCAAAGGCACTGGAGTGGTATCAAGCATATTTTAAGATATCTACATAGAACTACTGATTTAGGTTTATATTATTCTTATATTCCTAAAAAGTTTCAAGCTTGTAAGTTATGCAAATTTAGGATATCTCTCTGATCCTCATAAAGGCCGATCTCAAACAAATATGCATTTCTTAGTGGTAATATTGGTATTTCTTGGCGTTCTCGTAAACAAACTTTAATAGCTACTTCGTCTAACCCCTTTAAAATTTTATCCCTTCATGAAGCTAGCCGTGAATGTGTATGGTTGAGATCTTTAATTCACCATATCCGTAATTCTTTTTAGTTACCTTCTATTATAGATGTTCCGAGCATTATCTTCAAAGACAATGCAACATGCATAACACATATTCAAGAAGGTTTCATCAACGGAGACCTGACCAAGCACATTTCACCCAAAAAAAAATTTACTCACGAACTTCTGAAGAACAATGAGATTTAAGTAAAAAGGTTCGTTCTGGTGACAACCTAGATGCCCTTTACACTAAGTCTTTGCTCAGGATTGGCAACCAGGTCGGGTCAACTCGTGACCTGCCGGGCCCGCCTGCATCTGACCTGAATCGGTTTGCTCCGGTACAAGTTCAAGTCAAACCCACAAACCTAAATGGGTCAGACCGGGTCGAGAAAATAGTGAAAAAATCAGCTTGACCTAACATGTTTAACCCATAACCCGACACAACCGGTTTGAACCCGACCCGCAACCCGTAAGGTTGCCAACGGTCGACCCGGATGGGTCAAGCGGTTGTAAATGCAGCCATTTTTTCTTTTCTTTCTTTTTGTTTTTGTTTTGTATATCCTTATAAAAACCCCATAAATTCACTCAAAATTTTCTTCCAAAAATCCCCTATACTCTCCATCTATTAACTCTCTCACTCTCTCAACTCCCTACTACTACTCTCAATCTACTTCAACAAAGAAGTTATAAAGAAGTGAATTCCGATCGTGTCGAAGCTACTACGTCTACTACCAACTCTCTCTACTACTCAAATTCTTATCGAAGCTCACTCTCTCTCTACGACTCTACTATATATTTTCTCAAGTGAAAAAGATCAGTCACTTGAATTCTCATCATCTACTCAACTCTTTTTATTATTTCTCTCTCAACTGTATATTCGTGAAGTATGGTATCAAAATTTCTCAACTCTCTTAACTCTTTATTATTATTGTAGCTTTAATTTTTTTTAGTAAACTTGTTTGTTTGTTTTTCGCTACTCTCTCTACTCTTTCAACTCTCTCAACCCTCTTATCGTTTTTTAGATTTTATTTTCACAAACACCACTACTACCTCAACTCTCTCAACCCTCCTATATTGTTTTTTTGTTTTTTTTCCACATACACTACTACTACACTAGAAATTATTTTTCACATACACTACTAGTACACTACATTTATCATGTCACGATCACGAGGTAGAGGTCGTAGCCAAAATGGACAAGATTCCACTAGTTCATCTTGACGGCCTCCAATAATCCCACAATTAGAGATCGAAATAACCATAACCTTAATATAGATTATGAAAGTGTTCCTCCACACGAACATAATTCCGACACAACAAGAAATGCATGCTAGTGACACACAAACACATGACATCGAACCCACATAACTCACTTCTAGTAGAAAAGATATATGCCAAATTAGTGATTGACACAAATTTTATGACTATATCACAAACGAGGAAAATCCGAGCATAGAATATAAGGTCTTTTAAACATGTAGCAGAAGTTGCAAAATGGAAGAAGAGTGAGGGGACGAGTACAATTAGTCGACACATTATAAATGTATACTCCGAACTAGCACAAGACCAACACACCCAACTAAAGATCAACCCTAGGACCGGGCAAGTAGATAGCCATAACTATGATCCCAAAATTGTTTGTCGGGAAATAGCTAGATAAGTTATTAAGGAAGAGTTACCATTTTCCTATTCCGAGAGTATGAACCTAGAGGCATTTAATCAAAATGCACTAAATTAACATTTCAGAAGAATTTATAGAAACACACTTAAGGCCGATTGTTTTAAATATTATTCCAAAATGAGAGACACTTTAATTGTACTTCTGTATTCTTTAACATGTAGAGTATTGTTAACGACCGATTGCTGAAAATGTTGTGACGATATTTTCTGATGATGGGCAGAACCTGTCATTGGATCGATAGTGATTGCTTATTCAGAAGAGAATCATATCACTTGCCGCTTTGCTGTACCCCTATAGTGGTATGATTATCACAACAAGTATTTTAGAAGTTTGTGATTTATTTCATATTCTTGATAAAAAATTTCGATTAGTTTTGATAATGTCTCCAACAACACTAGTTCGATTAGTACATTACAACAACAGTTAGCTCCTCCATGTCTTAAAATTTTCATATTAGATGTGCATGCAATATTTTAAATTTATGTGTACAAGATGCATTGAAAGTAACCGATCTATGTGTGAATGTAATTAGAAATTGTGTACATTTCCTCGCTTTGAGTGGCACGATGCTTCAATAATTTAAGAATGGTGTAATCTTAAGGGAGTATATTTTAGAAAATTTTATAGAGATGTTAAACACCGATGGAATTCAACTTTCGACTTATTAAATGTTGTTACTCAATACAAAGTAGTTATAAATAATTTTTGTATTGCAAAAAATATGAAATTTTTTCAAATGACTCTTGAATCATGGTATTTTGCCGAAAGTTTGTTAAAGTTTCTGAAACATTTTAAAACCACAACTGTGAAGTTTTCAAAATCTTATGATTCCACTTCTAGTAGTATGTTTATTTCAATAATGACTACGATGCAAAGTTTTCAAGAAATGCTTTCAGACTCTCACATAAGCCATATTGTTATTCCCGCTTATGGCAAAATTTTGAAGTACTTTAATCATCCTCCTATGTTGTATTGTATTGCTACTGTAATGGATCCTCATATCAAATTAGCGGGTACAGAGAGTCTGATTGAAATATTTTTTTAATTTACTTGAAGAAGACTCTCAATATGAATGTAATGATTATTTAGAACAATGTGAGTTGACATTGAATAACTTGTACGATTTTTATGATAGCTTATGCATCTAGTGGTACAACACACCAAACTAGTATATCAACTTCTTAATCTTCTTTTAGAGGTAAGGATAATAGTACATTAGAAAATGCCACTGCTATTTGACTTGCTTATATTCAATCTAAAAAACCTAGAACTAGTGCACCTAATGAATTAAACTGGTATAATTCACAAGATAAGAGTTCTAGTTCAAAGATTGAACTATTACAATAGTGGGAAAAACATGAAACTCTTTGTCCAATTCTTTCACATATCTAACCCCTCATGTGTCTACAGTTACATTAGATCGTACTTTTTCTTCAAGTGGTAGGGTTTTAACAGATTATATGAATCACTTGAAGTCGAATTCATTGGAGATGCTCGTGTGTACCGAAGAATGGATGAAAGTTGAAGACATGACTCAAGAAAAAGCAGTAGACAACTCAACAAGTGGAAGCAACTCCCTGGAGATCAACAAGTTGAGTAGGGAATGTAGGATGATGAGATCCTATGTTTAGGTTAAGTAGAGGTGTACGATAGTCGTCTAATGCCCTCTCTTCATTCTAACTCTAAGCTATCTCAAACTCTAATTATCTACTTAAAAATGTAATTCAATAAATTTGTATGATTTTTTCAGTTTTTATTATATGTATTTTGTAATGCCTCATACGCAACTCGTACGCACAAAAATAAATCCTAAACCATTGCCCACCACAGTATGACCTCACAAAAGGTGTCCGGACTATTAGGTACCCTTTGATCATAGGCAAACTATATTTATACACTCTTTCTCTCTCTCTCATCTGATGTGGGATACTCTACAAATACGGGATGTTACATTCACCCCCTCTTAAGAATTCAGCGTCATCACTGAATACGGGACGTGCAATCTAGCACATGATCATCTTTCTAGTCGAATGTAGACTGTCTCCTTGATCAAATCGCTGTCCACCAAAGGTCTTACGCATCACACATCGCTGCCGACCAAGGTTCTTACGCATCTTATATATACAAACTCTACATTCGATGTCAAAAGTTGGCTCTGATACCATCTGTAATGCCCCGTACCCAATCCGTACGCACACAAATTAGTCCTAAACAACTGCCCACCACAGGCTGGCCTCAGAAAATGTGTCCGGACTATTAGGTACCCTTTGATCATAGACAACTATATTTATACACTCTTTCTCTTTCTCTCTCCTCAGATGTGGGATACTCTACAAATACGGGGTGTACATATTTGTATATAATTTGATTGTTGTAAAAACTTATCCAAAGTTGAAATGAATAGTATCTACAATTTTGTTTCATTCCTAAACATGTTATACATTTATTTTTTTATTTTTATTTTTTTTTGAGTTAAAGTGTTAAACCCCCAAAAAATTAAAATTAAAATTAAAATACTGGGCCAACTTGGACCAGCCCGGGTCGGGTTAGACCCGTAAGGGTTCGCGGGTCGGGTCGAGTCAAGGTTTTGGAATTCAAAGCAGGCCCGGCCAGGGTATTCACCCAACCCAGCTCGGGCCCACCCTTTACTCGGGCAGACCCGCGCGGGTTGGGGCCTGAACCGGCCAACCCATCCCGAATACCAACCTTTCTCTGCCGAATGCAATCTTCCAAAAACTTGTATACAGGATTGGTATGCATAGAATTTATCATCAAACTATGTAAGGGGTTATTGTTGTCAATGGGAGGTAATTAATTGTAGAAAGCATCCTAAAGCAAGCTACCTAGTATATATGCCTGCTGTACTCTTTTTTGTTTTCTAGGTTTTTATCTCATCGAGATTTTTCTAGTAAAGGTTTTAACGATGTAACATTATGCTCATCAAATGTTAATTCAATGATTCTGAAGGATGTTGTACTCTTTTTCCTTCGCTTTGGTTTTTTCTACTGGGTATTCTTTAGCATGGTTTCAATGAGGCAATAATCATTGAATGCTGAATAGAGGGAGTATTAGAAATGGTGGACATCCAAGAGTGAGTGTTGTAAATGTTATTACATGACTTTGTAACTTCTCTCCAACTTCTTCCACTTCTCTCAGCTCTTCCACTTCTCTCTTTTGTAACCCCATAAATAGGTAGAGCACCCTACCTATGAGTTGTACATTAAAAAAAAAAATCGTCCATCTATCTCGTTATATTTTAATAGTATTTATTTATATTTGTAACAAATATTCAGATTTATGCACTGTTTGATATTGTTGTGAACGAAATGTGCTTTCGCTGGAAAGTACTGATACAAAAAGTATTGTTATGTGTAACTTTAAAATTTTTTCTAGTAAGTAAGAGCGCTTTTTAAAAATCTAAACACATTATTTTTGATGTTTTGAGAAAAATACTAAAAATATTTTCAAAACAAAATAAATGATTTTTTTTATAATAATAGTTTTAGAAAAAGTTTTAAAAAAAAAATTAAGTTTGTCAAAAAATTGTGTTTAGACTAAAAGAGTTTGCTGGCTCAAAAGCACCCTAAGAACATAATGTCATATGGAGCCTTAAAAAGGTGTGCGTGGCCCTACATATGTTTTTACATATTTTTTAACCAAAAGTTCAGATCCTAATTATAATGCTCTGGAAGTATAAACTCGGGGACTTTGTTTACAAATTTCCAATTTTCGGATTTACTGTTCCTATCAGTATCTTCAAGATCAAGCCTTTGTTTGAAGAAGTTATTAGCTTAAAAGAGCTATTACCCTGAGCAAATTGCACAACTTAGAATAGCTTTGACTGACTCATAAAATTATATAAAACTTTTAAAAAATATGAAAGAATTGAGAGAAACTTATGAATATCATCCATACAGTAAAAATTGAAATTTTCATTGTCATCCTCACATAAGCATAAGCATATGTTTTAAAGAATCAGCGCCAAACCATAATTTTATCCAATTGAATATTACTAAAGCTAAAAAATGTATGCAATGGACTGAATAACCAACCAATTTATTTATACTTGAATTACCCCTACACAAAATAATTAACAATGTTGTTATTCTATAATAATCAATTGGCATCAATATCAACTCACACAACATTTCTACACCTAATCATTCATATAAATCCAGACCGATAGTTTCATGATAATACATGTAAACATCCCCACTAACATAACCCAGTAAAATCTTCAAAATTATCACTTTTACATTTAATCCATTTTCCTTTTAAAAAAGGGCTAATATACATATTCATTTCATGAACATAATTACACATTAATCATAGTAATCACAAAGCAATCAACATTCTAATTAAAAAAACAAAATATTTTCAAAGGAATTTGTTGAAAACTTACTTTAACCACAGCTGAAGACAACCTTCTTTTTGCTTCCAGTTGATCCTCCAACCCACCCATCTGAATTCAACTAACCAACCAACCAACCAATATATATATATATTAATTCACAAAATTCGATCGTAAATTAGGAAGCAATCAAAATCTTGGATCTCGGAATCTTACGGGTATAGCGCCGCCGCCGCGATTATGTGGTAGGACAGTGGAATCGTTGCCGTTGCGGCGGAGGCCACATGAATCGCGGAGCCTATCTGTGATTTTTTGGAAATTAGGGTTGGAATTAGGATTTGAGTGGAGTTAAGGAAAATTGGGGGGGGGGGGGGGGGGGGGCCCCAATAGGGAAGAGGAGTTACCTCCTATTGTTTGCGTTGGAGTTGTTCGATCTCCTTTCGGAGTTCGTTAGCTGTCTTCTCCACCGTTGTGGTCGCCATTGTAGAGCTCAGATGGTGTAAGACTACTGTGATAGGACATGAAGAGTATTTCTAGTGTGGATATGGAAAAAATGAAATTTTTATTTGAAGAAAATGAGAGTAGAAGAGAAGCGACGAACCAAATTTTTTTTTTGATTTGGGTATGGTAGGGGTGCGGATTGGGAAGGGAAGAGGTCGGGGGTTGGGAAGAGGAAGGGTGAAGGTTGGAGATGATGAGAATTTTGATTTTTAGTTTTAATTTTTACATACCGAACATGTGTTAGTTCATACTTTTATTCTCCTTTCTCTATTTTAAAATGGAGGAAGGAGAGAGGGGTAGACCTATTAGTATAATATATAGTATAAAATATAATTAGCTTAAAAGAGCTCACCAGCTGAACTTGTTTGTTCTAAAAAAGAAATATAGATTATGGTTAACATCAAACAAGTGTTAGATCAGGCAGCCGAATTGTAATAACCAGTGTTGATGGAAGCTATATACCCCTCTATCTTCCTTTTGTAATCTATATAATAAAACACAAAGAAAGCTATCAAGTGCCTCTCCTTCAATCCCCTTAAAATCAAAGGCTCAGATCTAACATCACAAAACATATTCCCCCACCCCCCCAAATTTTCCTCCAAAACTCAAATTCAAATCCCCTAAAAAAACTCCTTTATTTATTTAATTCTCTCTCTCTCTCTCTCTCTCTATATATATATATATATATATATATATAGAGAGAGAGAGAGAGTGATCTTCGGTTGCAAACGGGCCGGAACGGGTCGGTTCGCACGGACCCGTGCGAACTTCGATCTGGACCGTTGGATCAAAGATCCAATGGTCCAGATTTTTTTTAATAATATCTTGCCTTAACCCGTCGTTGGAAAGGACGGGTTAAGGCAAAATTTTATTAAAAAAAATGGCCTTAACCCGTCCTTGGGAAGAACGGGTTAAGGCTATCTTTTTTTATTTTCGTTGACATACAGTTCGTCTTCTTCCGCCCTCTTCTTCTTTCTTCGACGAACCCAAACCCAACGACGAAAAAAAAACCCTAAAAAATCCTAGCTCCGACGATCGAAACGTCCGCTCTCCCTCTTCTCTCCCAACTCCGAAGATCGAAACCCTCGAACTCCGACGATCGAAACCCTAGCTTCTCTTCCCCTCTTCGACACGAAATCGGAACCCTATTTCTCTTCCAAACCGATTGCTTGGCTTGATTTGGACCTATCCCGTATGGTATACACTATTTCTTTACCCCAATAATCTACATTTGTATTTTTTTTTGAATTTGTGTGTAGTAATTTATTTAGAAATTGGGAAAAAATTTAAATGCGTTAGTAGATTTTAGATATAGAATCGGGTTGACCTCAAGTATATTCAATTGCCGAATTATGTTACTTGCATTAGTAACTTGTAGAAATAGAATTGTATATACGAAATTAGTTAGAATTTTCAGTGCGGCTATGGTTGAAAACTCTGCGAACGACTGTAAAAAATACAAAACCTTCCGAGTAGGTTCGTCTCACGTAGTACAAGCCACACCAACTTGTAGAAGCGAGTTTCGACTCACGGTTCGAGAGATACGGCCGCGTATCGCTTTCGGTTGGAAAAAACCAAGTATAGCGGTGCACGGCCGTATATCGCAAATCGTGACTTGAAACTCGCTTCTACAAGTTCGGGTGGCTTGCCCTACGTGAATTCGACCAAGTCGGAAAGTTTTAAAATTTTCGGATGCCGTTTGTGCAGTTTTCTCAACTTCCGTGCATTACAAGTTTTAGACTTAGAATTTTGTAAGTGCGGTTAGATTAGATTAGAAAACCCTTCAAACGACCTCCAAAAAATACGAAACCGTGCGAGTTGGTTGGTGTCACCTACGAGAAGCGAAACCAACTTGTAGAAGTGAGTTTCGACTCACGGTTCGAGAGATACGGCCGCGTATCGCTTACGGTTGGAAAAAAACCGAGTAAAGCGGTAGACGGCCGTATCTCACAAACCGTGACTCGAAACTCGCTTCTACAAGTTCGGGTGGCTTGCCCTACGTGAATCCGACCAAGTCATAAAGTTTTATAACTTTCGAATGCCGTTTGCGCGGTTTTCTCAACTTCCTCGCATTATAAGTTTTAGCCTTAAAATTTTCTAAGTGCGGGTAGATTAGAAAACCCTTCAAACGACCTCCAAAAAATACGAAACTTTGCGGGCTGGTTGGTGTCCCCAAGGAGAAGACACCCGAACTTGTAGAAGTGAGTTTCGACTCACGGTTCGAGAGATACGGTCGCGTATCGCTTTCGGTTGAAAAAAACTATTATAAAGCGGTATACAGTCTTATCTCGCAAACCGTGAGTCGAAACTCGCTTCTACAAGTTCGGTTGGCTTGCCCTACGTGAACTCGACCAACTCGGAAAGTTTTAAAATTTTCGGATGCCGTTTGTGCGGTTTTCTCAACTTCCTCGCATTATAAGTTTTAGACTTAGAATTTTCTAAGTGCGGGTAGGTTAGAAAACCCTTCAAACGACCTCCAAAAAATACGAAACTTTGCGATTTGGTTGGTGTCACCTACGAGAAGTGACCCGAAGTTGTAGAAGTAAATTTTGACTCACGGTCCGAGAGATACGGCCGCGTATTGGTTTTGGTTGGAAAAAAACAACTAAAGCCGGTACACGGCCGTATCTCACGAATCGTGAGTCGAAACTCGCTTCTACAAGTTCGGGTGGCTTGCCCTACGTGAATCTGACTTAGTCGGAAAGATTTATAATTTTCGGGTGCCGTTTGCACGGTTTTCTCAACTTCCTCACACTACAAGTTTTAGACTTAGAATTTTCTAAGTGCGGGTAGATTAGAAAACCCTTCAAACGACCTCCAAAAAAAAGAAACTTTGCGATTAGGTTGGTGTCCCCTATGAGAAGCCACCCGAACTTGTAGAAGTGAGTTTTGACTCACGATTCGAGAGATACGGCCGCGTATCGCTTTCGGTTGAAAAAAACTATTATAAAGCGGTATACGGTTGTATCTCGCAAACCGTGAGTCGATACTCGCTTCTACAAGTTCGAGTGGCTTGCCCTACGTGAATTCCACCAAGACGGAAAATTTTATAATTTTCGGATGCCGTTTGTGCGGTTTTGCTTCATTTCCTCGCATTATAAGTTTTATAATTAGAATTTTCTAAGTGCGGGCCTGATTATAAAACACTTCAAACCACCTTCAAAAAATACAAAACTTTTCTCCTTTTCAAGTTGTGGTGGCTTGCGCACCAAATACAACGGTTTAGTACTCCTAACTATTCTCCTTTTCACGGTTTCTTAGGTATGGACAGTTTCGAAGGAAGTTCTGTTGCCGGGGATAAATTTGTTCGTGCACAACAACTTGGCGAGTATCTTCCTCATGTTGACGAGCACCTAAAACCGAAGATTGGTATGACATTTCCCACCTTTGAGGATGCGGAAAAATTTTATTCATCATATTGCAAATGTGCGGGATTCTCTATGCGTAAGGGTGGAAATAAATATAAGAGAAACGATGTAGTGGATAAATCATACGTTTGTAATAAAGCCGGGGAGTCACCGAATAGCCATAATGAAACTAGACGAGGTACAACTTCTAGAACGGGTTGCAAAGCTTTCGTCCGTGTCAAACTAAACCCCCATAGTAATTCACAAAGTAATTCGTGGATTCTTTATTCGTTAAATGAAGCACACAATCACGAATTTACTTCACCCGGTAGACGTCACTTGCTACCTCGAAACCGTGAATTGACTAAGACAGATAAAAATGTAATTGGTCAACTTACCGAAGCTAATTTCCCTGTATGCAAACAAATGCTATTCTTTGAAGGTGCAAGTGGAGGTAATGAGAAAATTGGATTCACCGAAACCGATGTAAGAAATCTCAGGAGAGAGGAGATGGAGGGTTTAAAAGGGCACGACGGACAAATGCTACTTGAGTTTTTTGAATCCAAAAGGCGACCGATCCCTTATTCTATTTTGATTACCAATGTGAACCCGAAAGGCGATTGACACATTGTGTCTGGGTGGACGGTATCGCTAGAAATAATTACAAAGTATTTGGGGATGTTCTCTGCTTTGACGCTACCTACAACACAAACCGATACGGGATGTTGTTCGTACCATTTGTTGGATTCAACCATCATTGGCAATCAATATTCCTAGGTTGTGGGTTCATCCCCAATGAGACGACATCCTCATTTGAGTGGTTCTTTCAAAAGTGGCGAGAAGCAATGGGCTTTGATCCGATCAACATCGTGACAGATGAGGATCGCGGGATAACTTCTGCAATTTCCAAAGTTTTCCCAATCACGTCACATAGATATTGCATTTGGCATATTTTGGATAAGCTACCGCATGAAGTTCGAATGTCGAATAATGTTGAGAGTTTAGGGATGCTTTGAAGACTATCATTTATACGGCAGAATTTAAAACAGAATTCGAACAGAAGTGGAAAAATTTGATATCTCAGTACAAACTAGAAAATAACAAATGGTTGAAGGAAAAATTTGAGATCCGCAAAAAATGGGCCTCTGTGTACGCAAGAGACTCATTTTGGGGGGGCATGTTGAGTACCCAACGTAGCGAATCGCTACATTCATCCTTGAAGCACCATACTCATAAAAAGTACTCACTACATAAATTTGCCATCATCTTTGACCGACTCTTAGTAAAACAAAGACACGATGAACTTAAAGAAACACATCGTAATCGCGAGGAGCGGCCAAAATTGAAGACCGAGTGGGCATTGGAGTCACAAATGGCAGGGACATACACTTTGAAGATTTTCTACAAATTTCAACAAGAAGTTGTCAAAAGCTTATTACTTAATGTGAGTTTAATTGCGAGTATGGATACACCGGATAGTGCAGCTTATTCTGTAACAGTTTGTGGAAATTCAGAACCGGGGAGGGTGATTTCTTATTGTAAAATCACTAAAATTGCTAAATGCCCTTGTTCCATGTACTACTTCGTAGGCATTCCCTGCAAACATCTACTTGCAGTTATTCGGTTCACAGATCACACCGCACTACCCGATCAATATATTTGTAGGCGATGGACCAGGGATCAACTGAGGAGAAGCAGTATACCGGTTCCCAATAATATGGGCGACAATTTTGCTTCGCGTTATTGTGAACTGAGTATGCACTCAAGACATTTGGTCGATCTTGGTTGTTCTTCAGAGCGAGGATACAAGTACATGCTCGACCACATACTGAAGGGAATTGAAGGCTTCGCTAAGATTGAGTCAGTGAACAGCACACCACACGAAGGTAGCGCACAACCTGAGAGTGGTGGACAAGCACATGCACATGCACATGTAGGTGACCCTGTACAGTGCACCACAAAGGGGAGGCCTAAAGGAAAACGGTTGAAGTCGGTAAGAGAAGGTCAAAAAACGAAGAGGCCAAGACTTTGCAGGACATGTCTTCGTGTCGTAGGCCACGATTCACGGAATTGCCCAAAAAATGTAGCAAGGTATTATATCAGAGATTTTGTATTTGTTAATTGGACTCAATAAATGTTAATTTGGTCGGTACTAACTCATTCTTCTTCCTTTTTTAGTGGATCGGTGGGGAATGAAGAAGCTGCAAACGCTGTAGAGAGTGATGATGACGAAGGCGAAGGTTCGTGCTAAGGGGGTTTTAAGAAATTTATTAATATGTATGTCATATCAAACTTTCAAAATAATCACCGAATAATTGCTGAATTTTATATTTATTGGTGCAGATATTTATTAATTTCGACTGGATTGTTAACTTTGTTTTTTTTTTAATTTTCTGGTATAGGTCCGGAATGAAGCAAGAAAAACGCACCCAATGGAAAGAAGCAATGCATTGAAAAATGTGTTGCTTTTGGATTGTATATTTGTGTGGATAATTGCCGTAGGCTTATTTGGTACAAGTAAATTAATGATGTATTTAATCATAATGTAATGTCTGTATGTCAGTTTATTTTGTGTATTTATGAACAAAAATCTGTTACTATGGATTTTGACCAGGTATTTGGGTTGCGAATGCTTATTTATGTCGAAAAATGTGAAATCGGTAATGTGTGCAATTTGGGGAACTCGTTCTGTCTGTGAATTTTGTGTTAACGAAAATTGTCTGCATGCCGATGTGAACAGATTTGTTATTTGTGTTGGAGATTGTGTATTTTGTGGATGATATATCTATATTGTGGAAAATTGTGAAATGTATGCAGTATACAGAAGAAGAGATGCTGCCAGATATTTTATACTTTAGCCCGTCATTGGGGATAACGGGTTATGATACCTTAATACGTTTTCCCCAATAACGGGTTAAGGAGATAGATATTGGCAGTCCTCAACCAATACTTCACATATAGGGGTTTTAGTTCGGCCAATATCTCTCTACTTAAATCGTAATTGGCATTAACGGTTTAATATAACCTAACCCGTTATCGGCAATAACGGGTTAAGGAGATAGATGTAGGCAGCCCTTAACCAATACTTCACATATAGGGGTTTTAGTTCGGCCAATATCTCTCCACCTAAACCGTTATTGATGTTGACGGTTTAATATAACCTAACCCGTTATTGGGAATGACGGTTAAGGAGATAGATATTGGCAGTACTTTGGTCCAATACTTCACATGTAGGGGATGAAGCTCGGCCAATATCTCTAGCCTTTACCCGTCATTGGCGTTGACGATTTATATCCCATAAACCGCAGTTGGGGATAACGGGTTAGGTTAAGAATTCCTTACATTTCTTCCAACTCTGTGGACTATATCTTCTTTTGTTGATACATATACATATTTGTGCATTCTCCGCTTAAAAATATGCCGAATAACTTTCACGGGTGTGGGACATATATTCTTTTGTTGATACATATACAAATCTATTCATTCACAACAAGCCATTTGCAAAACAAAATTTATTCATATAAAGGAACATTACAAACTGGCAATAACATATTGTTTGAAGAAACATATAAAATTGTACATGATCCGCATGCTAGTTGACATTACAAAGCCATCCTTTGATACTCTACTTTTAAAATTGAAATTAATTTAGTATACAAGTACATGCTCGGTTTCTTCGAGAATTGGAAGGAAGGACTGCTGCCTCTGCCTTTTTTTGAATGCATAAGTAGCCAGTTGTACCCCCTGCATACAATTTCGTTCACTACTATTACAAAGAGGTAAAAATTCTCGGCTTCGTCGGATAGAGTAGTAGTGGGTGTAACCGTATATTCAAAGTACTTAACGACTTCTTGACACGCACTCCTCATATTCGTACTATTTGTTGCACGATTGTGAGGTGTGCATGCCAAGAAGTCGAAAAGTACCATGAATACACCATGACACCCACCACTACTCCGTCCGACGAAAGCCGAGAATTTTTACACTCTGTGTAACAATAGAGAACGAATGTGTATGAAAGGCGTACAATTGCTACTTATGTAAACACATCTAAAAGCTAAAAAAATAGAAGACTAAGAAAAACACTGTGGAAAAAAAAGGCAGAGCCAGCGGCCCTTCCTACCCCTCGAGAGAAACCGAGCATGCACTTGTACACTGAAACAAGTCTCTCTACTCCTGCATACAATTTCGTTCTCTATTGTTATACAGAATGTAAAAATTCTCCGCTTCGTCGGACGGAGTAGTAGTGGGTGTAACCGTATATTCAAAGTACTTGACAACTTCTTGACATGCACTCCTCATATTCATACTATGTGTTGCACGATTGTGAGGTGTGCATGCCAAGAAGTCGAAAAGTACCATGAATACACTGTGACACCCACCACTACTCCGTCCGACGAAAGCAGAGAATTTTTACATTCTGTGTAACAATAGAGAACGAATGTGTATGAAAGGCGGACAATTGCTACTTATGCAAACACATCTAAAAGCTAAAAAAATAGAAGACTTAGAGAAACACTGTGGAAAAAAAAAGGCAGAGCCGGCAGCCCTTCCTACCCCTTGAAAGAAACCATCCTTGAACTCAATTTATTCATACACAATCTACTATTGCCAATCTTCATACACAAGAACAATTGTAGGCGACCATCCTTGAACTCAATTTTCTTCTACAACTCAAACTTTGTCTTCCCTATTGGGAAGAAAAGATGGGTCTTGAAGAGAAGAAGAGAACATTGATTACACCTGGTCTTGAAGAGAAGAAGAGAAGAAGAGAACATTTATGAAGATTGAGGAGACTCCACTTGAGTTCTCTTGAAGAGAAGAAGATGAGACTCATTCTCTACGGGATGAGTTCAACTCTCTCACATATAGGCTAGAAAAAAGGAGGGGAGCATGATAAGATAGAAGATTGTAGAGAAGGCTGCTCATCAATAGTTTGATAGATCAACACAAAACGGAGAAGACAAAGAGGGATTAAACATAAAGAAGAAGAAGACAATGAGGATAAACCTGTTAGTCAACCAAGTTATGACACAATATTCGAAAAAGGAGCAGCAAGGACAACAATTGTCCCCACCAAATTGATACACATCTCAACTTGTACAGTGTCTGTAAATTACACCTGGTTAACCCGTTCTTGGTGACAACGGGTTAATTACACCTAACCCGTCGTTTCCAAGAACGGGTTAAGTGCACTTTAACTATTTGCGAAATTCTGCAAATATACTTTAACTTAACCCGTTAATGATGATAACCGGTTAAGTACTTGTACCCGTGATCATTAGTAACGGGTTAAGTGTACCTAAATCAATTGTACTGATAATTATTAAATTGCATGTAAAAAAAATGTGTAAACAAGTATGTCAATATAACTTATAGTTCACTGAATGTAAAAAAAATTTATGATAAACTACAAATATTAAATACGTTAATATTAGTAGCTGGGAGGTGATAGGTAATAAGTTTCCAATGTTGAGTTTATAGATATTTAAGTTCTATCATTAATCACATACGTCTCTCCATTCTTTACGTACATTGCCTTTTGAACTCTACAAAATAGACAGTCATATGTATGTTCTTTGTTTTTTTATATATTTTTTAATTCCATTCCTAGCCACATAACTAACCAATATAAAATTGATATCATCAAACGAATATTAAAATTAACACAAATTAATTTGTATTTTGGTTCATAAAAAACAATAAAAAAATGTTGTAGGTTAGGGTTAGGGTTAGTCTAGGGTTAATAGGGTTAGGGTTAGGGGTTAAGGTTAGGGTTGGAGTCTCCACTCTTTTTCTCTTCGTAGCGGACACTTTAATATGGGAAAAACCTAAAGTACATAACCAAATGTAGATCCCCACATGTAGCCTATATATTGGCTACATCCACATGCAGATCCCCAAATGTAGAGTCTCCACTCTTTTGACTGACCGAAGTGTCTGCTTTGAGATTGAGTTCGACTTGTTTAGCAAATTTATGGGGGAAAAAACCACATGTAGATCCCATATGTACCCTATATGAGGGAAAAACCACATGTAGATCCCACATGTACCCTATATAGGGGAAAAACCACATGTAGATCCCACATGTAGTCTATATGGGGGAAAAAACCACATGTAGATCCCCACATGTAGCCTATGTATGAGAAAAACCATATGTAGATTCCCTAATGTGGGTACATGAGGGATGCACTTATTGTGGAAGGACTGATAAGAATCATTTTAGGCTT
This sequence comes from Hemerocallis citrina, assembly GCA_017893485.1. Taxonomy (NCBI): domain Eukaryota; kingdom Viridiplantae; phylum Streptophyta; class Magnoliopsida; order Asparagales; family Asphodelaceae; genus Hemerocallis; species Hemerocallis citrina. The sequence continues at coordinate 221,784,684 of CM030362.1, forward strand.
TCTTGCTGGTCCTCATTCTAATTTGTCGTTGATAGAACACATGTACATCCCCACATGCTGAGATCCCTAATGAAAAAGCCTAACCAGATGTGTCACGTGATCCGCATCTCGTCATCAGATGAGATTAATTGGCCATCAAGAACTGGATCTGTACATAATAATCTAAAAAACAATAAAAAAACCTAAAAAACAATACAAAACCCTAAAAAAACAATAAAAAAACCTAAAAAACAATAAAAAAAATGTTGTATGTTAGGGTTAGGGTTAGTCTAGGGTTAGTAGGTTAGGGTTAGGGGTTAGCGTTAGGGTAAATGTAGCATTAGACTCTCCCCTCTGCTTCTCTTCATAGTAGAACAAGTTCAATATGAGAAAAACCTAGAGTACATAGCCAAATGTAGATCCCAACATGTAGCAAGTATATTGGCTACATCACGTGATCCGCATCTCGTCATCAGATGAGATTAATTGGCGATCAAGAACTGGATCTGTACATGGGATCCCACATGTAGCCTATATAGGGAATCTCACATGTAGAATCCCACATGTAGCCTATATAGGGAAAAAACCACATGTAGATCCTACATGTAGTCTATATGGGGGAAAAACCACATGTAGATCCCACATGTAGCCTATATGGGGAAAAAACCACATGTAGATCCCCACATGTAGCCTATATGGGGGAAAAACCACATGTAGATCCCACATGTAGCCTATATGGGAGAAAAACCACATATAGATCCCCACATGTAGTCTATATGGGAGAAAAACCACATATAGATCCCCACATGTAGCCTATATAGGGGAAAACTACATGTAGATCACCACATGTAGCCTATATAGGGAAAAAACCACATGTAGATCCTACATGTAGCCTATATGGGGGAAAAACCACATGTAGATCCCCACATGTAGCCTATATGGGGGAAAAACCACATGTAGATCCCCACATCCACGTACAAAAAGACCAATAACGGGTTTGGATCAACTGTGATGATGAGGGTATTCCTAATGGAAAAGCACCTCTGTATTATTAGAGCGCAATGCCACCAGATCTAATTACCTAGCTAACAAGAACTGGATCTGATCACATATGGGGGCACAAGTTCACATGTAGTAGCACAATAAAGACATGTGGGAGAAGATATATTTGATTAGCCATGATTTGAACCTTCAAATAAGGGATTGACTGATGGATCGATGGATTCATTAGTGTGAAAATTTAGAACGGCCTGTTAATGTACTACAAGTTAACGACTCGTACCACAAATTAAGATACTTGCCATGTTTTACATGTGGTTCCACATGTTACAAAGTCAAATATAGATGTGGGGATCCACAAATATGAACCTAATTAACCAAAACAAAAAAACATACACTCACCAATAACCCTATCTTAACCTAACCCTAACCCTAACCCGACACTAACCCTACCTTAACCTAACCCTAACCCTAACCCTTAGTACAAAAATCTCGTAATTTAATTTTTTTACTTTCACAAAACTTATTATGGTAACAAATTTATAGTGGTTAGTTACGAGAGAATAAATGGAAATTAATAAAAATTATAAACAATTTATGGGCATATTAATGTCACCTTGCACACTTCAGGAGACAGTTCTCGCAAAGAGTGAAGAGAAATTTGTAAAAAACCCAAAATTTCAAACGCCCTAAACCGTTATTCATAATCATAGGTTAAGTAACCCTAACCCGTTATTTATAAGAACGGGTTAGGTAAGTAGATTTTGGCAGTGTAATTTGAAAACTTGGATAGGGTCCTGGCAATAACTCTCTACCTAACCCGTTCTTGTGAATGACGGGTTAAGGAACTTAACCCGTTATTCCCAAGAACGGCTTAAAGACAGCGATATTGGCAGTATTTTGGTCTGTAGGAATTAAATGACTGCCAATATCGCTCTACCTAAGCCATTGTCGTGAAGAGCGGGTTAAGTTCACTTAACCCATTGTTCACAGTGACGGGTTAAGAAGATCCATATTAGCAGAACTTTACCAAGACATGGTTTGTAGGCTTCCAAAGAACTGTCAATATCTCTCTACCTAACCCGTCTTTACTGATAACGGGTTAAGCTAATTAACCCGTTATCGTCAATAACGGGTTAAGTATAGATATTTGTGCAGAACTTTTGTTTGTTTTGGGCAGTGTACATTTTTTCTGATACAGAAACGACTTCATCAAATGTTGTTCACAAATTCACAAATGAAGGCACATCAAATTAAATAATACAACAGATATCTTCACAAGAAAGCTAAAGGCGTACAAATGTACAATGTCAACCAAACCACTTAATTACCTGAAATAAATTCAATATTCAAATATTTACACCAAAATTATACATATCAGGTTGCACATGGCCAAAAGATAATTAATTACAAATGAAGGCGTTCTCGATTTTGTCTTGCACACCATGCCCACAAATTCACCTACAACAGTTTATCAACGTAGAAACAAACAATACGTTAGTTACTGCAATAATAAAATTACCAACCAAAAGATACGCTATTACAGAGTATTAGAGATTACCGTCTACGACCATGCCGCTTGCCACCGCTTGGTGTGAATTGATTGGGAGGTCGCCGCTTCCTTAGAGGATTTCGCCGTGCGCCATGTGTTTGGGGAGAATCAGGATCATCCGACGACTGTTCCTCATCAGCATCTTCGGGATTTGGCTGTTCTTGTACTTGTTGTGGCTCGGTGATTCGAATTCCCCTACTCACAGTTTGTTTTCGCCTTAAACTTATTGGCGGCACGTTGGCTCTCAAATAGGCCTCAACCTGTGGACCTTCACCCGCGTCCTCCAGAGTACGACGGCACGGGGCTAACATCTCCCGGATTACCGTCTTGAAGCTGTCGGGTATCCTGGTCTTCAGGACGCGAGCAGCTGTTCGAACAATCTCCCATGCATTTTCAATCTACAGTTGGTGAAAAATTCCAATTTAAACATCATTCATAATTAGTGTACATCAATTAAATACAGTACATGCGTACAAACTATATAAAATTTGACTGACCGTTTTTTGATATGTCTCAGCCCTTGGTTGGTACATCGGCTGGGAGGAGGAATATGCTGGAGGTGGTTCTACCTGGGTAGGGGGAATCGGAAGTTGCACACTAGCTGGTACGGCGGCCGTTGGAGAAACGTACAACCGGGTTATTCGCTTGTACCACATCATGTATGCTTGCTGGAGGGAGCCATCGTATGGTATCGCGACGTACATATTATTCGGTGTCATTTGCCGCCGCATGGTGTTCCAGTTAGCTACATGGTAACGATGGTAATCAGCCCAATCGAAGTTGGGCACCCGTCCCGTTTCCCTGACCTCGTGCAACTTTTTATCATAAGACCTGACTTCGGGAATCCGCTGTTGATATCCGAATTGCCGCACGACCCTGTCAGGATACTGGAACTCCACGACTCCAAAGTTCACAAGAGGTGCAGCCGCCAACCAAAGGGATCTGTCTAGGCAGACTGGAGGAACCCGTTGCAACCTGTCGGCCGAGTACGGTTCCCAATTGACGAACTCGTCCCGCAGGTTGTCCAACTCATCTCTGTAGTAGGTTAGCGAGTGGCATGGGTTATCGGCCCACGTGTGCCGGCCGGCCTAATATGCTCCTAGAGGAGGTAACAACTCCGCTGCCCCCGGGTCGGCCAACCATTGCTCCATAGGCTCAACAATACGAGGACGTCCGATGTGGATGCGTTCCCAACTCCATATCTGCAGTAGCACCATTGGGCCACCCATCTGTACGCCACCTAAAGAACATGTGCACAAATTCCTGTATAGTAGCGCCAGTGCCGCACTCCCCCAACTAAAGCGACCCGCATACCGGAAATCCTCCAACAACCGTAGGTACATTAGCGGCACAGTTGATCCGGATGAGTTCGGGAAGATAAGTCCCCCTATCAAACTAAAAATGTATGCACGTGCATAGTACGTCAGGGTTTCCTCGTCCGAATTGGCGTCCAAATAATCCTCCTCGAACTGAAATTTTAACCAGGTGATGTACAGTGATTTACCATCGAAAGCGTCATCCATCATTTCTTCCTCCGCTTTATCTTTCGCAGCTTCTATTTGTTCATTCAATACATCTTCATCAGAATCTGCGGGGGCATTTTCGCGGATATCTTTTTCGGCGGCCTCTTTCCATTGGAGAACTACCAACTGCAGGTCGATACCGAGTAAGTCCCGCACAACTTCAACTCGATCGAAGTCCATGTTCCCCGTCACGGCAACCCCATCGACTGGTAGTCCTGTTATCATTTCCGAATCCTGTAGGGTCACAGTCATCTCACCCACTGGTAGGTGGAATGTGTGGGTCTCCGGCCTCCATCGCTCGACTAGAGCTGTAAGGAGTGGCCGATCTAGCTTCACAGAGTGAATGAATCTTGCTCCGTAGAAACTGGCCTCCACCACATACGGCGTGATACGGTCATCAAAAGGAAGAACAGTGTGCTTCCGGAAATTACATTTTTTATCGGACCCATTCCACACGGCTTCCGATCGGTGTTTGGGTTGCAGGGTGAGTACGCTTGTGTTCACGGGTCCGGGTGATGTAACCGAGGACAACGGACCTGCCTCAGCCGATGTGGATTGACGGCCACCAACCTACACGAATAAATATAACAAATGTTATTATTGAGATAATGTTACATGTTCGTATTTAAAACCAATAATAGTAATCAATCTTACCTCAGTAGTTGATGCGCCACTAGTGTTACCGGACGGGCTTCTCGGTTGCCTTATTCTAGCCATTTAGCTATCTGACAAAAAATTTAAAATGTGGTTGATAAAGATGACAACAAAACAAACATACCGAGATTATACTGAAAAACGCACGAATGAAAACAAAAAAATCTATAAAACTTTTCGACTAGGTCGGATTCAAGTAGGGCAAGCCACCCGAACTTGTACAAGTGAGTTTCGATTCACGGTTTGCGAGATACGACCGTATACCGCTTTATTAGGTTTTTTTTCAACCGAAAGCGATACGCGGCCGTATCTCTCGAACCGTGAATCGAAACTCGCTTCTACAACTTGGGTTGGCTAATCATAGGGGACACCAACCAACTCGCAAAGTTTCGTATTTTTTGGAGGTGGTTCGAAGTGTTTTCTGATCGGCCCGTTTTAAAAAAATTCTAAGTCAAAAACTTCTCATTTGAGGAATTGAAGCAAAACTGCACAAACGGCATCCGAAAATTATAAAACTTTCCATCTTGGTGGAATTCACGTAGGGCAAGCCACCCGAACTTGTAGAAGCGAGTTTCGACTCACGGTTTGCGAGATACGACCGTATACCGCTTTATAATAGTTTTTTTCAACCGAAAGCGATACGCGGCCGTATCTCTCGAATCGTGAGTCGAAACTCACTTCTACAAGTTCGGGTGGTTTCTCCTTGGGGACACCAACCAACTTGCAAAGTTTCGTATTTTTTGGAGGTCGTTTGAAGGGTTTTCTAATCTAACCGCACTTACAAAATTCTAAGTCTAAAACTTGTAATGCGAGGAAGTTGAGAAAACCGCACAAACGGCATCCGAAAATTTTAAAACTTTTCGAGTTGGTCGGGTTCACGTAGGGCAAGCCACCCGAACTTGTAGAAGCGAGTTTCGACTCACGGTTTGCGAGATACGACCGTATACCGCTTTATAATAGTTTTTTTCAACCGAAAGCGATACGCGACCGTATCTCTCGAACTGTGAGTCGAAACTCACTTCTACAAGTTCGGGTGGCTTCTCCTTGGGGACACCAACCAGTCCGCAAAGTTTCGTATTTTTTGGAGGTCGTTTGAAGGGTTTTCTAATCTAATTTAACCGCACTTACAAAATTCTAAGTCTAAAACTTGTAATGCAAGGAAGTTGAGAAAACCGCACAAACGGCATCCGAAAATTATAAAACTTTTCGACTTGGTAGAATTCACATAGGGCAAGCCACCCGAACTTGTAGAAGCGAGTTTCGAGTCACGGTTTGCGAGATACGGCCGTCTACCGCTTTACTTGGTTTTTTCCCAACCGTAAGCGATACGCGGTCGTATCTCTCTAACCGTGAGTCGAAACTCACTTCTATAACTTGGTTTGGCTTCTCCTAGGGGACACCAACCAACTCGCAAAGTTTCGTATTTTTTGGAGGTCGTTTGAAGAGTTTTCTAATCTACCCGCACTTAGAAAATTCTAAGTCTAAAACTTAAAATGCGAGGACGTTGAGAAAACTGCACAAACGGCATCTAAAAATTTTAAAACTTCCCGACTTGGTCGAATTCACGTAGGGCAAGCTACCCGAACTTGTAGAAGTGAGTTTCGACTCCCGATTTGCGAGATACGACCGTATACCGTTTTGTAATGATTTTTTTTCAAACGAAAGCGATACGCGGCCATATCTCTCGAACCGTGAGTCGAAACTTACTTCTACAAGTTGGGTTGGCTTCTCCTAGGGGACACAAACCAACTCACAAAGTTTCACAATTTTTGGAGGTGATTTGAAGTGTTTTAAACTCTAAGCGCACTTACAAAATTCTAAGTCAAAAATTCACATGCAGGGAAGTTGAGAAAACCGCACAAACGACATCCGAAAATTTTAAAACTTTCCGACTTGGTCGAATTCACGTAGGGCAAGCCACCCGAACTTGTAGAAGCGAGTTTCGAGTCACGGTTTGCGATATACGGCCGTGCACCGCTATACTTGGTTTTTTCCAACCGAAAGCGATACGCGGCCGTATCTCTCGAACCGTGAGTCGAAACTCGCTTCTACAAGTTGGTGTGGCTTGTACTATGTGAGACGAACCTACTCGGAAAGTTTCGTATTTTTTTACGGTCGTTCGCAGGGTTTTCAACCATAACCGCACTGAAAATTCTAACTAATTTCGTATATACAATTCTATTTCTACAAGTTACTAATGCAAGCAACATAATTCGGCAATTGAATATACTTGAGGTCAACCCGATTCTACATCTAAAATCTACTAACGCATTTAAATTTTTTTCCAATTTCTAAATAAATTACTACACACAAATTCAAAAAAAAAATACAAATGTAGATTATTGGGGTAAAGAAATAGTGTATACCTTACGGGATAGGTCCAAATCAAGCCAAGCAATCGGTTTGGAAGAGAAATAGGGTTCCGATTTCGTGTCGAAGAGGGGAAGAGAAGCTAGGGTTTCGATCGTCGGAGTTCGAGGGTTTCGATCTTCGGAGTTGGGAGAGAAGAGGGAGAGCGGACGTTTCGATCGTCGGAGCTAGGGTTTTTTAGGGTTTTTTTTTCGTCGTTGGGTTTGGGTTCGTCGAAGAAAGAAGAAGTGGGCGGAAGAAGACGAACTGTATGTCAACGGAAATGAAAAAAGATAGCCTTAACCCGTGCTTCCCATGGACAGGTTAAGGCCATTTTTTAAAATAAAATTTTGCCTTAACCCGTCCTTTCCAACGACGGGTTAAGGCAAGATATTATTAAAAAAAATCTGGACCGTTGGATCTTTGATCCAACGGTTCAGATCGAAGTTCGTACGGGTCCGTGCGAACCGACCCGTTCCGGCCCGTTTGCAACCAAAGATCACTCATATATATATATATATATATATACACACACACACACACACACACACACACACACTAATGGAAACATAAACTTTTATATCCCAATTTATAATTATTTTTCAACATATAATAATGAAAACATGGACTTTTATTTACAACTAATTATTGTCATACTATTCAAACTTGAGCTATATAATTGTTGATTTACTGTTTACAAGGCTTTCATATGTTGTATCGTTCTGAACACGTGCCTTAGGTACGTACTCACGGGCAAATCTAGGAAAAAAATAAAGGGGTAACCCAAAAATGTGTTAGCTCGTGTCAGAAATCTTAATTTCAAAATTAGCAATATGGCGTTTGTGTATTGGATAAAAAGCAATTAGTTTTGGGCAAAATCTTCCATTTGTTTTGCAAGTATAGCTGAACTTTGTTTGCTGACACTCAATGATTGAGACTTTGTGTCAAAGAACTTAGTGAGCTTAGATAAAGTTACCAGCCACCACCATTGATAAGAATTGTAACCCACACTCCCCTTAAACTAGCAAAAGTCCCTAAAGTTTTGTTATAATGCTCCACTAAATTCGAAGTGAAAACTAATTGTGGGTTATGAAAATGCGAAAATTAACAGTAGAAAGACCCACAACTTTTAATTAGACTTTGTCTTTTGGGTTGATCATCAAGGCAAGTGAGAAAGAGAAAAGCTTCAATCTATGACGGGAACGAGAGCATCCCATATTTGTTTTTCTCTTAATCGCCAATAATTTTTTGTAATTTTAGTGGGTAATAAGTATGGGTAAAAAAAAATGAAGAACGAAGAAGAACAGGTGCAGAAGATAAACTCATGAAGAGAGAGAACGGAAGGAAAAACTAATGTAAATCTAACACCATCACAAATAACGTAGGGCCCACCATGAATATACAAAAAAATTCTTTTTCCATACAAATCCAACCCAATGTAGAGCAATTTCAGCTAATTTTGCTGTGGCAAAAAATGGGCCCCAAGCACACAATTTACTATCTAATCCTAGCACTGTCACTTTTACCCGATATGCGGATCCGATCCGATATTGGACCGAAACCGACCCAATCTATATGGGTCCGGATGTGGGTCCTAAAATAAGACCCAATGCACTTCTGGGTTCGGGCCCGGATCTGCTCAAAATAGAACTGATCCGGAACCGGACCCGTTAAAAAATATAACACCCCGTAGAGAGAGTATGAGATTTAGTTCCATATCGGGAGATTACATGAATAGAATAATATATAAATATTATTGCCTATGATCAATAGTCACCAATTCAGTTAACCACATTTTGAGAGGCAGCCTGTGGTGGGCAGTTGTATTATACTATAAATAATCTGTCTTCTAAAATGTATAAATTGTCCGTATACCGGGGTAGGGGCATTACAAATGGTATCAGAGTTGACTTTCGACACCGATTATGGGTAAGAGTGGGTGAGATGTATGCCTGAGATGGAGCTAGCAGATGTATGGGTAAGTATGCCTGGGAGGGAGCAAGGTTGGGACAGGTCGCCCAGGTAGGGAACTGTACAACTAGCAGAACCAGGGTACTGTGCAGCTAGCAGAATCAGGGTACTCCACTCCACATTGGCTAGAAAGGAGATCCTGCACTAGGTTGTGCATGCCCCGTGCTCAGCAAAGACGATGATTTCTGAAGGGAGTGTGTGTGTAACACCCCGTAGAGAGGGTATGGGATTTAGTCCCATATCGGGAGATTACATGAATAAAATAATATATAAATACTATTGCCTATGATCAAGAGTTACCAATTCGGTTAACCACCTTTTGAGAGACAGCCTGTAGTGGGCAATTGTACTATACTATAAATAATTTGTCTTCAAAATTGTATAAATTGTCCGTATACTGGGGCAGGGGCGTTACAAAAAATACCTCAAAAAATATAAAATTTGAATAAGAGTGTTATAGGGATATACATATAAATAATAATTGTTGAATATAGATGTGTAAATATAATATTTATTCATGTACTTAAGTACAAAAATTGTTGGAACCGTAGAATATCGGGTGCAAAATACTTATGTGCAAATACTTATTTCCCGCTACCGGACCCGACGAGTCATTTTTTTTAACCAGGATCCGAACCCGAACTCGGACCCGGACCCGGACCCGGTTCTTGCAGAGCCCGGGTCCGGGTCCAATTTTTGTTGGACCCGTGAGGTATCAGGTCCGAGTCTTGGTAGTGGAGGAACTGATCTGATAGGAGCAGATACCAGCTCTATATAATCCTACTCGAGGCAAAGGCCCGATTTGTATGTTCAGATTTGGATTATGACCTGTAATCTAGAAAACCCAAATCCAGCAATTAGAATCCTCAAATAAACTCCCCCCAAGAGCACTCCCACAACATGCCCATTTCCCGGGCATGCGGTGGCCAGGCATGTTGAGAAAGAAAAAAAAGCAATCCCATTGGCAAACTTTTGCTCTGGCAGTGGGGTGGGACCCACGTCGCCTGGGTATGGAATTGGGCAGCCAGAGCCCGAGTGCTTGTCGGGGACATGCACTATTCATGCGTGGGTTCCACCCATCCTAACTGCAACCTTTCTCTTTTTTTAAAAAAAAGAAAAAAGTACTAAGAAAACCGAAAAATAGGGGGGAAAAGTGGTTCTTTTTGTGAATTTTTTAATATAAAAATCTTTAAAATTTGGTAAAACTGGGAAAAAAAATCTGAAAATTTTGCATATAAATATATCAATATTCTTCACTCTCTGTACTATCTATTAAGAAGAAAAAAAAAACAATAAACAAGTTTCACTTATTGGCTCAAAATTGAGCTCAAATTTAAATTAAGAAACAAGTTTCACTTTTTAGCCCAAAATTATGCTCGAATTTGAACCAAACTTATTTGTGTCATCCAAAATTTCGTATATGTCCAAAATCTGATAAGATTCCCATAGCTAGCCAAAATCTTATTAAAAAATCTCATCCAAATATTCTATATCTGTCCAAAATCGAACCATATTTTCATATCTCCAAAAAATATCTTCAACAAATATTATCAAAAATATTATCAATAAAAAATATGGAAAAAAAGTTCAATAACATAATTATGAATAGTAATTGCCCGGACAGTTACTATTCATAATTATGTTATTGAAGCCCGGACAGTTACTATTCACGTATTGGGAAGGGGTCTAAAACTTTGGGAGGTTTTTACTATTGCAGTTACTATTTGGGATGATTAATAACTGTCGTTCTTGCCTTTTGCCTTTTGCCTTTTGCCCAAGCAATAGGGGTGGAAGTGCTCTAATACAACCTGTAAACTCTTCATCCAACTGAAAAAGCATAGGCCCACAACTAAAGATATACAATAATGCTACACCCACAATATTTTCTACAACTTTTTTTTTTATAACCTTAGGTGGCACACTACTAGTAGATGTTATTGTAGAGTAGGTGGTAGAAACCTCCAATAATATTGTGTCACCCAAAATTGTGGGAATCTGATTTTACCTAAATTGTCAGTCAATGGTCAAATAAAGGCTGCTAAATCCAATCTAAACGAAGACATGATCATCGAATTTTGATGAGGTGGAATCCCATGTTTTAACTCTTAAGAAATCGAAACAAAAGCCCCTAAAAGGGGATGTTGTTGATATGAGAATAAGCTTTGAAGGAATAACTGAGGCTTGATTATCACAAATAAAATCTACTTTCTATTATAAAAGCAAGAATAAGAAAAAAAATCTGTCCAGACCCAATCCTAACCCTTCGTTCATTTTGTTGATCAAACTGATCAAAGACTATTATTAATTTGTGTTCGTTTATTAAGTTTTTATATTTAAAACTAAATATAATAAGTAATCCCAATTTCTTCCTCCCTTTCCCGAGATCGTGTATGCCTCCTTTCATCTTTCTCAAAACCCAAACCCTAACAACTCCAATCCCTCTCAACCCAATCCTTCTAATTCCACCAGCTCTAACCCCTATCTCGTCCATCCTCCTCCTCCGCCGCCGCCGCTGCCCTTCCATTCCTTCGGAATCGCCATCCCATCACCGCAGTAATTCCAATCTTTCTCAAAACTCAAACCCTAACAACTCCAATCTCTTTCACAACCCAAACCCTAACCCCAATTTCTCTTCCGATCCTGACGCCTCTCCTCGAAACCCCCAACCTTCCTATTCCCCCAACTCTAACCCCTATCTCGTCCCTCCTCCTCCTCCATCGCCGCACAACCATCGTTCTCGCCATCCTTCCGTCCCTTCAAAATCGCCCTCCCATCATCGCAGTATAGCGACTCTCAACCTCCTCCCCACTTCGCCACGGTGAGTTTGTTTTGTTCTGGGTTTAATTTTATAGATAAATTTGTTATTATTCAGCTCTTATTGATCTGTTTGTTTTGTTCTGGGTTTAATTTTATAGATAAATTTGTTATTGTTCAGCTCTTATTTGGATTATATCTTATATGGATTACAGATAAATTTGTTATTATTCAAGTTGGACACAAGTAGGTAATATGAAATTCAATGTTGGAGCATATAAAAGCAGTAGGTTAAAAATTCAAGATGGGTCAATATTTTCACAAGGAGACAAAAGGCAGTAAGTAATAATATCATCCATTACAGGCATAGTTAAAGAATCACATTTCTTTCAAATGACATTAAATACTCGTATACAAATATATATTAATAGTCTGTTTTTTTGATGTAAGCGGATAGAGTCAAAAGACTCCAGCCAGATCAAAAAATATATTAAGATAAAATGACTGTACAATAATAATGAGAAGGAATTTACAAGAAGTAAATACCCGCGCTAGAGCAATACAAATCAAAAGAAAAAAATACAAAGCCAAACAGAGCTCAGCTCTCAAACTGAAAAATGCTCAGACTGGAACCGCGCCGGCGAAGGACGATGAGTAAGACAGCGAACCGGGCTTCAGGGCGCAAAGGGGATCGCACAGACCAAAATAGAGGCTACCATCTGGGGCGCTGCTGGCTATAAGAAGGCAAAGCAAATGGACACGACCGGCTTCCGCCCCACCCACGAATACAAAACTCGCTACTGTGGCTTAATGGTAGACACTGCACTGGGTAGTGGAAATGAACGTGCCAGTCACCGGTGATCAAGACCACAAAAAGAAACACATATCAAGGCACCAGCCCACACACTGGGCACTGGATCCTGACATGAGGATGCCGGAGCATCCCCCAACCAAACCTACAAATGACACACAGGTGCTCAGAGAGAAACAATAGAGTCGCAATCGCGATAAGTAAAAGAAAGGAACGCGCGCTCCTGGGGCTCCATGAACAAGCCGACCATTGAGCTAACACTAAACATCATCCAAACAAAGCCACAAACACTAAACAGCATCCAAACAAAGCCACAAACAAAATACATTAAAGTTGTCAGCCGCAGCAAACGAAGTCCCAGCATACCAGCGAGACAAAGGGGAGAAATAGAGCCCTCCATGAACACAGCAATTATACATACAAAATAGTTAAATAACAAAGATAGGCAAAGGCCTGACATTACCCAGAGTTAGACACAAGCAAGCTCTCGACCGAGGAGCGCAAAAAAAGAGCAAATCCAACAAAAAACAGCCCAAAGCTAACGAGAACAGACCGTCAACAAAACAGCGAGGCCCCAAAGTACAATACCCAAGGACAACGTCCAAGCCACCTGTGCAAAAGAGTTCCGAAGAGCAAAAGAAACTTGATAGAGACTGAAACAAAAAAATTACTCCTGCGAGAGGAGGAGAGAGTCCATGCGATTAACCCTGCGGAGATAAAATCACAATAAGCTAATGATAAGAGCAAGAAATCATAAAGCATTGAGTCTGGAAAGACAAAACAACGATTCATCCAAACGATGACAATAATGAGAAACTCTGTCTTCGGCCTTAACTTTTGAAGACCAAAGTTTAAACAGAAAAATGAATTCTTCTATTAAGGATAAAATAGAAGAAACTTTATGCGAGAAGAGTCTACGGTTCCTTTCCAACCAGACAATCCAGATGATGATATGAACCGAAAGGTTCCAACATTTGCGAAACCTCGGGTGCGAAGATAGGGTCAGCCAACAAGAGATGAAGTTAGAGGGCAATGTCGGGTTTTCCCAAGCCAGTGCTACCATCTTCCAAAGGGGAGTGATGAATGAGCAGCACACAAAAAGGTGCTGACCATCCTCCGAGGCTTCCGAGCACACGGGACAGAGTTGTCCCCAAGCAAGGTTTCTTTTGTTAAGAACCTCAATCGTGAGAAGTTTGTTATTTAGTGCCAGCCAAGTGTTAATCTTAACTTTGAGAGGAGCGCAGGAATTCCAAAGGAAACCCGCCGAGGGGGATTTGATACCGCGAAAGTTGAGGAACTTGTAAAAGGATTTAACAGTGAAACATCCAGAGGCGCTCCATCTCCAAGCGATTTCTTCCGAGGTATTCCACTCAAACAAATTAAGGGAGTTGATAAGATCTTGAAGATCAGAGATTAAGGGGGCAGGCAACTCAGCAGAGAATGGAATGAACCATATCCTATTGGACTCAAACCAATAGAAAGATTCAGCTACAGAGGCATTGGGGAGGGATGCCAAGCTGAAAAGCAGTGGGTAGGCCGAGGAAAGTTTTGAATTACTTATCCAAAGATCAGTCCAGAATTTGGTCCTAGAACCATCAGCACAAATTTGATAAATTCCACTTTGAAAAGTGGCTGCAGCCTTCCATACTCCTTAGCTAAGCGATGGGGAGAAGAATGGAAATCCCACCAGGGGATGGAGGAGAAATAATAGCCTTTGAAACAGCGAACCCACGACAGGTGATCCGCAGAATGAAATCTCCAAAGCCATTTGCCTAATAGGGCGATGTTATGGTCTCGCAGGTTTAGGACACCCAACCCCCCGGAATCCTTGGAAGAGCAGATGATTTTCCATTGGCAAAGGTGAGATCCTTGCTTAAAAGGAGCCGCTCTAGTTCAGAAGAAATTACTTCTGATTTGGTCAACCCTCTTGAGGACCTAGGAGGGAACATAAAAGAAAGACATCATATAGAGCGGGATAGCTGAGAGGACAGAGTTAAGGAGGACTAATCTCCCTCCGCGAGAGAGCATCTTACCGGACCAGACATTAAGCCTGGACTCGATTTTATCAATGATGGGGAACCAGTCCGCTCTGTGTAATTTGCCCCATCTCAGGGGAATACCCAAGTAGGTGATGGGGAACGAAGCCGTCTGACAGTTAAAAAATTGGGAGACCTCAGTTTGGCGACTGGAGTTACCGCCCAACCAAAGTACCGAAGATTTATTAAAGTTGATGGAGAGACCCGAAGCCAACTCAAAACAATAAAGCAGGAGTTTAAGGTTGCGCAAAGAGGAGCGATTCGGTTTGGTGAAAATAATAGTATCATTTGCGTACTGCAGATTGAGGATACCGTCAAATAGATGGGAGCGTCCCAGGCCATCGATGACCTGAGCTTCGCGAGCGTTGCAAAGCAACTTGCTGAATACGTCTACAACCAGGGAGAAAAGCAATGAAGAAAGCGGATCTCCTTGGCGGAGTCCACACTTGATTTTAAATTTATGGCCCTCAGAGCCGTTAATAAGGATAGAAGAAGTACCGGCAAGTAAGCTGGATTTGATCCACGCAATCCACTTCGGTCCGAAACCACGATGCTGAAGGATATCGAGGAGAAAATCCCAACTAACATTGTCGTAGGCTTTTTGAAAATCCAGCTTAAGGAGGATACCATGCAATTTGGAGTGGTGGCATAGGGAAATAATCTCTTGAGCGGCCGCCACGCTATCGAGAATAAAGCGGTCCTTGATAAAACCGGATTGAGCCGGATCAATAAGTGGCGCAATGACCGCGCTGAGCCTAGCGGCCAGAACTTTCATGATGATTTTGAAAGTGGTGTTAATAAGGCTAATGGGTCTAAAATCCGCCACCACCTTGGCTCCCGCCAATTTCGGAATGAGAACAATATGAGCATAGTTGATGCGTTCAAAAGAAAATGAGCCCTGATGCAATTCCTGAAAGAGGTTGAAAAGATCATCCTTAATCCAGGATCAGAACTTTTGAAAGAAAAAGGCCGGAAAACCGTCCGGACCAGGAGCTGAGTCACTTTTTAAAGCGAACACTGCCGATTTGATTTCTTCCAAGGAAAAGGGAGCCTCAAGAGAGGAAAGGTCATAGGTATTGACCCCATATAGTTGCTGCCAATCCAGAGAGATCAGACGCGATTTAGGAGAACCAATAAGGTTTTTATAGAACGAGAGAAAAGCTTGGTGGATTTCGGGATCAGACTGCCGATGAATGCCATTATCAAGGATCTCCGAGATGTGATTGGAACGCTGTCTGTGAGAGGCGAAATGATGGAAAAAAGCAGTATTGCCATCACCTTCCTTCAGCCAATTGGTCTTGGCTCTTTGAGCCCATTTCGTATGTTCCTGTAGGAGGATATCGGCATACTCGCGCTTGCAAGCAAGATGCTCGTTGCGAGCACATCCCGATAGGGGCGCACGCTCTTCCATCAAGTCAAAGGCTTCAATGGACGCAAGAAGAAGATTTTTAAGAAAATTAGTGTTGAATTGCCTTTCACGGCGCCAAATCTTACAGCCAAATTTGATGGCATGAAGCTTAAGAAGCAGATTACCGAGACCGACCGACCCAGAAATAGAGGCTAGACATTCCTCGACCAGTTTTACAAAAAGCTGGTCATGGAGCCAAAATTTTTTGAAGCGGAATTGGTGGTGGTGAGGGAAATGAAAGTTTGAGTAAAGAGCTATTGGAACATGATCCGAAGATGGGTTGGGTAAGGCCTTCACAAAAGAATTATGAAAAGTGGAGAACCAAGAAGGAGATACGAGGAAGCGGTCAAGTTTGGCCCAGGAAGGGATAAGGCGTTGATTCGACCAAGTGAAAGATCTCTCGTTAATAGGGATGTCTATTAATTGAAGATCCCGAATGCAATCATTGAAGATGCAGGATTGGGAGAATGAGGAAACCGGGTTCGACCTTTCACATGCGAACCTCGTAACATTGAAGTCCCCGCATAGAAAACAGAGACCTTGTACGAAATTGTGTAAGGATAGGAATTTAGTCCAAAAGAGAGGCCCCCGCTCCGCGGTGGATGGCCCGTAAACCGAGATAACAGTCAATACACAATTGAGGATATTCCAGTGAAGTTGAACAATTAAGAAGAAGTTAAGACGGTGAATCGTAATCATAGTAAAAACCGATTCTTTAAAGCCCAGGAGAATACCGCCCTTGGAGCCAGTAGCATCTAGCGAAATCCACTTAGTTATGGAAGAACCTCCTAAACTTCGAAAGAGCTGAGGGGAGGTAGACTCGATCTTCGATTCTTGGATCGAAATGAGATTGCAATGGTAAGAAGAAATAAGGTCAAAGATAGCACATTTTTTAACGGGGCAATTAAGCCCCCTGATATTCCATGAGATACTAATCATAAGAGACATGGTGTTCCTGGACTCTGTTACGCTCGTTCTGTCTAAGGATATTAATTGGGTGAGATGCGTTGAAGGCAAGGTTGAAACCCAAGGATTGAGCAATGGTGCTCATCTCGCTATCCGAGATAGAGGCAAATTGAGGAAGGTAAATGGAACCTAAAGGATC
The DNA here is from genome assembly GCA_017893485.1 of Hemerocallis citrina. Lineage (NCBI taxonomy): Eukaryota > Viridiplantae > Streptophyta > Magnoliopsida > Asparagales > Asphodelaceae > Hemerocallis > Hemerocallis citrina. The sequence goes on from CM030362.1 coordinate 221,801,825, forward strand.
CGACGGGGAAGAAAATGAAAGATGAGGAGAGATCGGAGATTCGATGGACTTGGAATGCTCTAGCGACGACCGTTTTGCCCTGAGACGTGCGCTGGATCGAATCAAAAGATTGGGCTTACGACCATTCGAAGTAGGCAGACGAGGGGATATAAGTTCAAACACAGCGGGGGAAGAGGAGGGGGACGAATTCTTGTCCTCAATGGGACTAAAAGACGGTCCGTCTAAACGGGAGACAGCTTCCCGAGAAGAAGTCTCGGGGAATTGCTGAAACGAAGAGACGGGGAATGTATCGGGAAGCTGAGCCTTCCGGTGCCCTTGACACTGAACTCTCAAGTCAGGTGAAAGACTCAGGATAGAAAAAGAGAAAGATGAGAGTTGGCGAATGGCCCAATTGAGACCTATAGTCTCAATCCGAAAGGCCGGAGACGCCAACTCCAAAGAGAAAGAGCGCACACGAAAATCGAACGCAATACAGAAATAAGAATAATTTGAAAATGAAAACAAAGAATGTGATACCTGTTTGTAAGCCTGTACTTGCTCAAGATCAGCTACTTCGTCTTGCAACAAATCATCCTGCTCAACCCAATCTTGGGCTTTTGAGGGAGAGGGAATCTTGACAGAAAGAGGGAGCGGCGACACCAAGGACCCTCTGGCTGAGGGGAAGTGCGCAGTCTGTTGAAATCTCTCCCAATCCAAAGCAAAGGAAGGATTCACCTCCCAAGCGGGCCAAGTGTCGGATTTAGGGGGATCAGAAAGAGAAGCCTGAGAGCAATGGCCAGACGCCGATGCCTGAGATAGAACCAGAGGTTGCGAGGGAAGAGAAACTACTGAGGAAGACTGAGGCAAGCCCCTCGAATTCTGCGGGGATGGGCGATCTGGGTTGATCCAAACCAGGTTCGGAGCCTTAGAAGGCGAGATCTTCGACACAGAAGGCGTCATTGGAGGCTTACGAGGCGGCGGGAAGATCTTCCTCGCAGGGGGAGGAGGAGCTTGCTTCACTAGAGATTGCCGGGGTTTTGGCATGGAGGACGAGCCAGGGTGAAACACTGGAGAGGGCTCGGGACAGAAACCCAACTTGGGGGAGCCCAACTGAGGGCTCGCCTTATGATACTGAACAGAAACTGAGAAGGATAAGATCCTGTCATTCAGGCAATAGGCCTCAATGCGTTCCTTAGGGGCAGCGCAGCGGAACAAGGCTTCAACTTGAAGACATCCAGAAGCCAGGCGAGCACAAGATGAGATGCTAATGATCTCACCTACACATCTGGCAAAAGGAGCAACCAATCTCAAGGAGTCGCAGAAGGGGGGTAACCCCACAAGGGCGACTTTGATAGGCATTGGGTCAAATATCGGGGAAGTAGAGTGGATCGAGACCCATTTGCGAATGGAGAGAGAGATGGAGCCGATAGCTAGGGAAGAGTTGGCGCAAAGCTCATCGAGAATCTTTGGAGAAGGGCACTGGATAATGGCATCTCCATTAGAGCATGAATAGAGAACCCAATCCCACTCTCGAATGTTACACGAATTGTAGAGAAACGAGTTGAGGGTATAAAAGGGGATCGATCCTCCGCGGAAGGATATAGCTCCGTAATTACTAAACATCTTCAAGCGATCAGTGAGTTCCGTGTCTTGTAAGAACACCTGAGTCACAACCGGTTTAACCGGAGAGCGGGAAGGCACAGTCGAGCCGATAGCTTCAGAGGTCACTGGGGCAGACAGCCGATGAGTAGAGGGAGGAGTGGGGAGGAGAGGCGATCTAGTCGCAGCTCTGTTTTTCTTAGGTTTGGAGGCGGGAAGGTCGCAACTTTTTTTGCAAGGCGGGGAAGTCGAGGGCAGCTAGGACAGAGTCAGCTATCGGAACCCCCACCGAAAGCCCCAATAGTTTTTGGAGGGTGAAGCATCGGTGACGAGCATGCCCCTCCTGAAGACAGAATAAGCATTTCATCTTGGATACACAAAAGATCTTCGAATGTCCGGGTTGGAGACACCGGAAACAGTTGAGAGGAGAATTTTGAGAGTGAGCTTGGGACGAAGAGGAAGACGAAGAGGAGCGGGAGAAAGAGCGGGAGGGCCGAGGATAAGAAGTCTCTCAATTAAAGGACCGATTGGATGTCAAGGGCCGAGAGCTAAACGATCCAGCTTCCGCTGAAGGCCCATACGGCCTCTGGCAGAACGAAATTCTTTTTTATCTTTTTTATCTTTTCGTTTAACAAATTCAACCCATGAGAATTCCATGGGCTCAAAGCAAAACGGCCCACAATAGTTACAGCAGGACTCAATGGCACACTACCGGAGAAGAAAAAACTCCGGAGAGAGCACGGTGATTAAGGGGGGGAGAGAGAAGGAGAGGCGGGGAGAGGATGAGAATAGAGCCCTGAGGGAGGTGGCAAGACGATGAGGCTCGAGGACGAGCACAACAGAGCTTCGAGAGGAGAATACACTATCCCACACAAAGCTCAGTAAAGCAGAATCCCCAATTGGAATCAGCAAAACGCTGCTGGATCAAGGGATCCCACCAATCCAAACCAAAAAAAGGAAAAAAAGAAAAAGGCCAAATGAGGAGAACTTACAGTGAGCAGCAGCAAACAATCAGCGCATTAGCAAGTAGAAACCACCGAGGAGGGGAGAGATGATTCGAGGCTGAAAGCAAATTAGGACTCAGGCCCAAGAAAACGGGTGACGAAGGGGGAGCACACGCTAGTCCGGGGAAGCAGAGGGGAAGATGACATGGCGCACTGATGAACCAATGGCTGAAACCGGAGCGCGCACAACAGAAGAAAGACGAAGCCCACTAGAGGAGAGATGAACCGGGGAAGAGCGAGGAGGGGAGAGACAAAAAGGGTCTGAAGAGCACACCGAGGCCTCTAACTTTAATGAAGAGGGTAGGGGGAGAGAGACGGCCGGAGCGACGGATCTGAGAGTGGAAGCAAGCAGGAGGAGTGAGAGTGGAAGCAACCGGGGAAGAGCGCTTTTTCAAAAATTATGAAGAATCTTTTATTTCTATTAATAGTCTGTTAATCTTCCTTTTTCTGCTTGTTTTGAGTTTGCAGAGAAATCTGATGATTGTATTAAGAAGACGACTAAATTTGATGTGACCAAGATGGATCGTTAATTGGCTACTGATCCTGGGAGGTGTAACTGTGTAATTTTCCACTTGTGACAAGAGCTTCTACAATTATCAAGCCCTTAATGGTCAGCCAAAATGCTATAAGAGAATTAAAGTTTTTCGCATGTTGCTTTCTTTGCTGTTCTTTGAAATTCTGGAAAAGAGGAGGTGGTTAGATACTACTTGGAACATGAAGCTTCTGTTGCAAAAGTTTTCCTCATTTCAGTTGTTATGGTCAGCTATTGTGGTGGTTTGCATAAGGGAACCTCAGCCTGTTCCTACTGGAAATCGATGGAAAACTCTGGTAGACTCATACATTCCCTTTCATTGAGTAATATTTGTGTTGTATATCTTTATATTGATTTTATTACATAAAATCAGAACTAACGGCTGCCATTGTATCTTTGTTTTCTTTTCAGGTCAGGCTTTTTGCAACGAAACAAGAATAGAAAACCACTCATGTCACGCATCGCTTTCCAAAAATACGGAATACGAGCATGTAACATTGGCCTAGCGAATGACTAACGTCATCCATAAGCTGTTTATCCGATTAACTCAACAATATAATCAATACAGAACAATTGCGCAAGCAATAATAATAATCTCATGAATAAAATACTTGAAAAGAAGCAATATATAATATTCAAGTACAATAATTCAACGTCTGGAAACAATAATAAAAATCTGGGACATAAGCCCAATACAATAATAAATTCCAAACACAATAGTAATAAGTCTCAATACAATAAAATAATAATAGTCTAATAATTAAGTCTCCATGACAAAGCAATAATTTATTAAGCGGCGATGCTTTCACCAATGTTTTCTCCCAATCCATCGGGCAATTTTTCATCAACACCGGCAAACACTTCATCTAAAAGAGGAGAAAAATTGTCCTTAGAGCAAGTCATGGACAGCAAGCAGAGAAAGCAGGGAACAATGGAATAACGGTATAACAATGAATCAATGGATCAATAGGAATCAACAACATGGCACGATAGTAATAGTCAACAACATGGTAATCGATGCAACGGTGTAACAATGGTTCAATATTTGGTAACGGTAAACAACAGTTAATATCAATAACACTTAGACAATATTGGATACAAATAGGAACAATGATGAACCATATGCAAAGTCAGTGATGTGTCAATTCTTATGTCTATTAATCATTTTAATCCTAACTAATGCATGTACTACTGCATCCCATACTACATGTTCGATGCATACAATCAATTTCGTTTAGACTGAGTGGTGAATTCTATAGATCATGTGTCGGTACGGTAATCACTGATACTATACAATATTGCTACACAATTCATTATAATGATACACTGATACACTGATTCACGAGTTCACGAGTTCACGGGTTCATGAGTTCACGGGTTCACGAGTTCATGGCACGAAAGATTGGGGTGCCATAGTTAGCGCTCCACAATCAATCGATAAATACTAGTCGACACAGTCACTATATTATTCATTACTCAAGTCATTCCCTTAAACCCCGGCTTATTAATTATTTTATTAGTGCAACAATACAATATGCAATCTAGACATTTAATGGACGATGGTAACAATAGGGAAACAATAGGATGATAACATGGAAAGGACAATTAGAATGGTGAAAATAACTCATTAGGATAAGGCAATTGTAACACCCCAAATTTATTTTTTTTTACTCCAAAATCAATTCTTTCAATTTCTATATCACTTTAAACATAAACTAAGATATTTATATATCAAATAAAATTTTGGCAAAGTTTCTCCTAAAATTTCTGTCTCGAAACACAAAAAGCTTACGGAATTCTGCTCAAAATTCCGTAGCTCACAGCATATGCAATAATATCACGGGTTCCCCTGGCCAAAATGAGCAGAAACATACAGGCAATCAATATATATGCTCTGGGGGCCAAACTCATAATAGAATATCAGATATCAAATAAAAACCATAAATTTCTTTGAAAACGAGGTAAAATTTTTAGAAAAATCTTTGTAAAACATACCACAGAGCCTGGTACACCACAACGATGGGTACGGGACGAGAACATACTATACTACCCCACACTATACTCATCATCGTCATCTAAGTATTTATACATCCAAAATAAAATTTAAACCATAACTTTCACTATTTACATAACTAAAGTGATACATAAACTTTTTAAAAGTAAAAACTCCACTCTACGAAATCTATGCCTCACCTCTGCACTGCTGAGGACCTGTAACAGCAGGGATCTAGGGTAGTCCAGGGACTCCCTAACCCCCAAACACTAAGGGGTTAGCCATAACTGGTGTGAGTATAAATTATTAGTCTAATAAATAAATAAATTGTATAAAGAAAATAAATTGAACTTACAAACATCAAGATAAGAAGATTTAATCGGAAATATGAACATAAAAACATCACCAATACGACTTTATATCAACGTACTCTTCAAATCTGCATCCAACTGTATACATATCCATAACTTCACACATTCCACTATGTGCATCACACTAACCACACATATAACCTTATTTTACATTCGCATAATACTATATCACACATACACGCTTTCTTATTTCTTATTCTCCTTTCCATATCCCAATTTGGGTGAGTTAACCACATAAATTATTATACACACAATCCTTAATATTTAATCTCATAGACTTTGCATCATACTACTATATGTATACCACTCTTTCACTTTATACTCAAATACAAAATACTAACTTAATTCACGTATAACTCTGCTTACTCTTCATTTTTAATAGCATACCACATATATTCATCTTTCTTTAATTACCTTCTCCGCACCAATTTCAATTCAATTATAATATTCATATCTCATATTCTTTCATACTCATCTTCATTCATTTTCGTTTTCTTTCTCCTTCTCATGTCACATCACTTCACACTCATCAATCTTGCAACACACGGATACTTATTCCTATCATATTTATTCTCCTCACGTAATTTCATATTTATTCCATCATAAATTATTGTATTTTATCACACATAATTGTTCTACCGTAAATCTTTACATCCCTTCGCATTCAGGGCATTATGTCCATATGCGGTCAATCTCATATTACCACATCCAATCATTTCTTATAACACTTATCATAATATTTCGTAATACATCAACTTTCATTCTTATATTACAATTAACATTATTTTCATTCTCATCAATTTATACTCTGCATCCCAAACATAATTTGGAGTAATAATATATCGCACCCCGAAGCCGAATAGCTTGGGTAATAATCACTGCAGCCCCAAGTAGATCTTGGGTAATATCTCATCACATCTCAAGCCAATAACTCATTTATTAATTTACTTTACTTTTCTTTTCATCTTACAATTTACTTTACTCTTCATTTCCATTATACATTACCGATATTAAATTAACAACCGACCAGCTCACCCTGCGAATTATGCCAAGGCAGGTAGTTCCCACCATTTCCATAGAAATAGCAGGCAGGTAGTTCCCCGACACAATTCCAAAGTGCATCAACTCACCACACAATTTCTTCATTTCATCCTTATTAATTCACTTTATTTACTACCTCAATCTCATCTTATTCTTTATTCTCATCTCATAATACACTTGCTTTCTCCACTTTCTCATATTCATTTCATATCATACGATATCTTTACTTTCTCATTTTCATTTCATAACACAAGGTATTCTACCTTTCATTTTCCATATCATAATACAATTCAGATTAACTCTGATTCTTTTTAGATAATACACTGCACCCCAAACATAGTTTGGGTAATATACTCCGCACCCCAAAGTCGATAGCTTGGGTAATAATTTACTTTATTTTCATGATCACCTCACAATTTTCTTTACTTTCGCTTTCACCTCACAATACGACATTTACCTCGATGACCTGCCAACTTGCCTTAGAAATTGTGCCAAGGTGGGTAGTTCCCACTATTCCCATGGAAATATCAGGCAGGTAGTTCCTCGACACAATTTCAAGGTGCATCAACTCATATCATGTCATATTTCTCGTTTCGCAACCATTCTCACAGTACATTTTATTTTTACATTAATTCCATTCATCTAATAGTATATCACACCTATCATTTTACTTTACTTCTCATATTTAATCACATTCTTCTTTTACCAAACCGTTTTGCTTGGATACTCGTGAATCACATTCTTTCATGCTCATCATCACATACTCATTTTCTTTCACTTTTGCTTATTCATTTTCACCCACACACTTACTTCACTATCTCATTCCATTTTTCACCAAGTACTTTCTTCTCTTTCTCATTCACATTTCACATCATATTCATTTTATTAATTAGTCGACTAGTGAGCTACAATGTCCCAAGTCTATCCTGGGATATCTACTCTCTCTCAAGTCTACCCTGAGGTATCAACTTTCTCTCTTCTATCTATCCGGAGGTATCTGCACTCCCAGGTCTACCCTGGGGTATCAACTCTCTCTCAGGTCTACCCTGAGGTATCTACCCTATCTCCGGTCTATCCGAAGGTATCTGCTCTCTCTCCAGTCTATCCGGAGGTATCTGCCCTCCCAGGTCTATCCTGGGGTATCAACTCTCTCTCTCAGGTCTACCCTGAGGTATCTACTCTCTCTCCGGTCTATCTGGAGGTATCTGCTCTCTCAGGTCTACCCTGGGGTATCTACTCTCTCCGGTCTATCCGAAGGTATCTGCTCTCTTTTCGGTCTATCTGAAGGTATCTACTCTCTCTCCGGTCTATCCGGAGGTATGTTCTCTCCCAGGTCTATCCTGGGGTATCAACTCTCTCTCAGGTCTACCCTGAGGTATCTACTCTCTCTCCGGTCTATCCGGAGGTAACTTTTCTCCCAGGTCTACCTTGGCGTATCAACTCTCTCTCAGGTCTACCCTGGGATATCTACTCTCTCTGGTCTATCCGAAGGTATCTGCTCTCTCTCCGGTCTATCCAGAGGTATCTGCTCTCCCAGGTCTACCCTGGGGTATCAACTCTCTCTCAGGTCTACCCTGAGGTATCTACTCTCTCTCCGGTCTATCCGGAGGTATCTGCTCTTCCAGGTCTACCTTGGGGTATCAACTCTCTCTCAGGTCTACCCTGGGGTATCTACTCTCTCTCCGGTCTATCCGAAGGTATCTGCTCTCTCTCCGATCTATCCGGAGATATCTTCTCTCTCTCTGGTCTATCCGAAGGTATCTGTTCTCTCTCCGATCTATCCAGAGGTATCTGCTCTCCCAGGTCTACCCTGGGGTATCAACTCTCTCTCAGGTCTACCCTGAGGTATCTACTCTCTCTTCGGTCTATCCGGAGGTATCTGCTCTCCCAGGTCTACTCTAGGGTATCAACTCTATCTCAAGTCTATCCTGAGGTATCTACTCTCTCTCCGGTCTATCCGGAGGTATCTGCTCTCCCAGGTCTACCCTGGGGTATCAACTCTGGTCGACCAAAATTATTGCTAATAACATTTTCTTTTCATAATTTCATCTCCTTTTATCATCATAGCAACTCATCTTTTATTTAAACTTATTGACACATAAACACTGATCGCCATCTCACTTACCCTTTCAATGCATCACATATAAGAAATATCACTGTAGTTAACATCTAAAATCATCACATCATATTATTGCACATCACAACTGCACTGTTTTATTTATTTTATCATTACCTCACACATCATGAGTATACCATACTATTTATTATCTCATTTTCACATGTTTGCATACGCCCACTAGATCAACACATCACAACACCATATATATATATATATATATATATATATATATATATATATATATATATATATATATATCACCATCACACTAAATATTTAAAATCACATCAATTCACCAGATAATTTAAATTAAAACTTCATTTGGCTGAATTAAACAAAGATCGCTTCAAATCGCCTAAGATTTTTGTCACAACAATATACATATATTTAGTATAATCATACTCACCATATTTCGATATCATCATATAAATATAACTCATCCCTATATTCATAACTAATCCATTGTCCATAAATTTATACCAATACACTTTATCTCAATACGCCTCATCCATAAATCATATCAACAATTCAGTTTATTAAACTTATTTTTAAAACTTCAAATATTTGAATTTGATCTTACTCACCCAATATTCTGTGTAGACTTGAAACATCATCCCGCCACATCCCGCATCCAAAGTCATTAACATCTCCTTCCTGTTGTTGTTTCTCCAATTTGACTCCACCACGAGCTAAAGCACTCTTCAATTAGCATACCCCTCAATTTAATTTGAAAATCACGAAGAAACCAAGTGGATTTGGGCGGGGAAGAGAGAGAGGCCGAAAGTGGGTTTCTTTTCGGTGCTGGTTACGGTCGGGAAGAAAGAAAGAAGGGAAGGAGGAAGAGAGGAGGGGTTTTTTTAAATTTTTTTTTAATAATATATATATATATATATATATATATATATATATATATATATATATATATATATATATATATATATATATATAAAGGAGTATTTACAATAAGCCCCCAAATCTCCAAAATATTTCAAATAAACCCCAACTTTATACTTTAATAATACTAACAATACAAATTACATTAAATTATCTGATAACAATCCTCCAAAATTATAAAATAAAGTAAACAATATTTCTTTACATAAAATCTCAACTCATGGCTCCACTATATCAATAATACCAATCTACCACAGATATAGACACCAATATCAATAATTAAAATAAAAATACACCAAATAAAAGTCTCCTCACTCCAGGAACATAAAAATGGGTATTTTTGGTATTTTACAAATTCGAGGTGTTACAGAAATACAACATACATACATCAATTCATGCAATATTACTATGTAGGATTAATTAATCTATTAAAAATTGACATATAAAATTCTGGACAGCAAGCACAGTCTGTACAAAAATACAGTTTCCTGTTGCATCCGAAATCGAAAGTTGAATCCATTAGAAAATCTGGAAACTAGACTTCCACACGGTTCCAACGCATATTTAAAGTTCAAAATCCGACAACAGTAGCTAGGTCAAACACATGGTTCTTTACAGGTTTTATGTTCGGGCAGAATATCGACATCATGTTATTTCAATTTTAGAATCAGCAAAAACTCAATATTAAATTCAGTAAAAATATTTTCTAGACTCCTAAACTTGTTAAGAAACAATCTGAAAATTTTCAGATTAAAATTTTACCATTTGATCATCATTTTTTTCCGTTTAAACATGAAGGGTACGAGAATCTGAAAATCTGAAAGTAAAAACACAGCTGTAGTAAAACAGGCATAACTTTTGCTAAAAAACTTGGAATTCAAAAATTCAAGATGTTCTAGAAACTAGAAAGATAAGGGTACAATTCATATTCAGAAAGTATTTCATTTTAAGGTTGTTTACTGGTTTGAAAACAGCGGTAAATATTCAGGTTAGCAAGCATATACAGGGTAATCAATATGTGTATTCATGAAAATAAATTAATTAAACAATATGTGTATCGATTCTCTAGTCAATAAATTGTGTAATCAACATGATGGGTGTCAAAACATGATAAATAAAACTAGAACACGCTTGTACACCAATCTATTATCAATCAATATCAATCGATCAAACAACATACAACCTAGCGATTATCTCTATAATAGTTTATTTGTGTGACGATTATATGAATAACCCTATTGTCAATTATATATGCACTCATGAAAGATCCAAACTTTACAGTCAAAGTGGCATGATGTCAAGAATATTGGGGTTAGCTTGTGTAAACCTTCAATAGACCCAACGAAGAGATGAACAATTGATAATACGATTACAAAGAGATCTACTTGCAAGAGTTTCAACAAAACTTGAATTTGATACAATTAACAATTGAAGAGGACGGTGACTTGCCTGTTAGACGGTAAAAACGAATACCAAGAATAACGGGATAAGAATCCCGAAGCAACGAACCCGCGAACACACAATCACATGTGCAATATACGTGCAATAAAAGATCCAAGCAAACAAAGAGCCAGCGGCAACTGTAACAGAGCACACAAGAGACAGCAGCGATGGCAGGGTGGCCGAGCAAAGGGCGACAGCACCGGTGTCTCCAACGGCGGCGCGACGGAAGGGTCGATGGCGGCTAGGCGACGGTGGAATCGCGGTGGCGGCTTGTTGACGGAATTGGAATAGCAGCAGGGACACAACCTCCTGTGGCGTCGAGAATCAGAGCAAGGGATCGGGGAATGTGTTGACGGGGTCTAGGCGACGCTCTGGGTGTCGACGAAAGGACGGCGACTGAGGGGGATGGTTGCCGGAGATGGGGGTGGCTGGAGCTGGTCCGGGAAGAGGTTCGAGAAGATGAACAGTGGGGGTAATGGGGTTTGGGCGGGAAAAGTGACGGGGAGAGAGAAAGCTGGAGGAGAGAGAGAATAGACGGATAGGGTTTGGATTTGTGTGCAATTTAGGGTTTGCATTAGAGTTGTATTTATAAGATATAATTAGGGTACTGGGTTAGTAGTTTAGGGTTCAATAACCGCGGTTTTGGGTTAAGAACAAAAGAAACTGGGTTTTATGGTTCAAATAAGAGATAGATCAAAATCAATAGGGTTTAAATAAAAATACCCCAATTAAAAGATAATAGGTTCAACAAGAAAAGCTCAATCAAGAAGAACGGAAATTTTATGAACAAAAATTTAAATCCAAATAAATAAATAATTAATACAAATAGAAAGAATATAAATTAGCTTGGAAATAACTTGGAATTCGCCACGAAAATTAGATCAAGTACGAAAATAAAATAATTCGATAAATGAACTTTAATTGAATAATCAAGAAATTACAATAATAAAAATAAAATTATATAACAAATTAGTATTCGGTTTAACAATTTATTAAAATAATCCAATAATAATAATATATATTTGATTTTGGACTCAAATATAAATATCTGATAAATAAGAAATAGAAAGTAAGATCGAAATACACAATTATTCGAAATAAATAAAATTTTCGATTAGGAAATAATTTAATACAAATCTGAAACGAATTTAGCACAAAATAATTTATAAAAATCAAATTGTATAAAATACAAAGAAAATACTAATTATCGGAAATGGGGGTTACAACTCAAGTTGAGTGCACTGGTTTTGTATATAAGTTGTGCTATGTTTATTAGGTAGGTTTATTCTTGTACCAATTGAGTTCTCTCTGTGCTAATAGCTTTTATGTTAAGCCTCTTCTTTCCCCATGTATTCAAACTCAGATTATGATCCTAATTATGTGTCATTGTTTCTATATGTGATGTTGGGCATTGAAACTATATGTTTCTCCTTCACTTTAACTTCAAATGAAGAAACAAGCACAATCACTAAAATTTTATTTTAGTTTCCAGTAAATAATTGATGGTTACATAACAGTTAGATTATGTGGTGGCATTGATCCACATATTGATCAAGATTATGTATACAATATTCGACCAGATGCACCGAATTGTGTGCACTTGGTGAACGACCAAGTTATATATATATATATATATATATATATATATATAATGGGAGAAGGCATGTGAGATTTGGGGTTTGTCTATATATACATAATATTATAATGGGAGAAGGCATGTGAGAGTTGGGGTTGTGTTGTAGACAAACAACTCAATTTGTAGATGTAGACAAATCAACTTACATGCATTGTATTACCCGTGCTTAACTAATAACGGTTTGGGATGAGTAAAGGGAGGTCTGAGGTTCAAGACGAGAATACGTCGTATTCTTTGGGGGTGCTTTAACTTTTGTGCTATGTTTTTGTGGTTGTAGAGTTTTAGGGGATTAGTTACGTCATGCTCCTATTTCATGTTGGGTTTATAGTTTACAGGGATCAAACAGTTCTCAAATTTATGTGTTCTGTATCTAACAAGTCATAACAAGAACCATATACCACTTCTTGCACAACTGATTGAGGATTTATCACTATGCTATTGTGTGGTTATGACTCAATAAATTAAGTTAGATGTACACTTTTCTTTGAGTTCTGTACAGTAAAATTGCATATTTGAAAATTGAGAAGATCAGAAGAAGCATATGTCCCTGTTTTTTATTCATTGTTTTTTGCTAAAGTGAAATTGGTTTAGTATCACCAACAATAAATCTATTCTAATTTCCATTTTTTTTTACATTAAATATTTGATTAGAAAAGTATATATTCGACGTATGAATTGCATTTTTTCTTTAAAATATTTTTTTACAGGAGAGATAATTTTTATAGTTATAAAGTTATCATTCAGTTGCCATTCTTACCGCATGCCTATTATTTTTGGCTATTTATGCTGCATCACCATATAGCTTTTCCTTTCTGCCACTTCTTCCATTGCATATCCTTATTCTGACTATATGTTCATTATAGGGATACTTTCTTTTGCATGTTAATGTTCATATTTTGATTTCGGACTGATCATCTTACTACTTGTGATTTTTAGGTATCTCAGTGATGATGAGGGCTCAATCAAGCGACCCTTTAGATCCATTATATACTGTCGAAATCTATGTGGCACTTGGAACAGTCAGGGCTGCTGGGGCAACTCCAGCGGTTGACATCCTATTGAGCCAAAAAAACTTTAGGTTAGAGATAGTATGTGCTTTATTGAAGTGGTTCTATTGGAACCTGGGAAGAATATTGTCGCTCCGGCTGATGAATATTTTTCCCCTCACCTCCAACCATCCTTGGTACGTACGTACCCATAATAAAAGGTTGATCCATCATCCCTAGCAAGTTACCTCCGAGAAGGGCTACTCGTTTTCTATAACAAGAAATCGAATGAGACGAGCATATGGATTGAAGAGTTCACTGAAGCACATGCTGAATTCGCGGCAGTCATCATAAGGGGGTCATTTCATCAGAAGCTGTACCTGACGTACAACCTCCAATTGTATATCTTTCATATAATGCTTGTTGAATGCAACAGACTTTGTTTTTAAATGCAATGGTCTTGGTTGTTAGATTTGATTTAATTTAATAATCTTTTTCCATCTAAATGTAATAGTGGAATGGGCACCTAAAGATGTTGTTATTGAAGTTTCTAATGCCCAATAATTTTTCTCTTCAACCATAGGATTCTGTGGATCATATGCAGAATGCGAAACTGTTGTAAAAGATTATCCTCCATTTAGAGAAGCAATGAAGAGGTGAGGCATAGAGAGTATCGATCTGGTGATGGTAGATGCCAGGTAATCTTTATTTGGAATTCTTCTAACAAATTCACATCTTTGTAAAATTCACCTTAGGGTTTTCTTTTTTGACTAAGATCGTTAATTCTATTGTTTGCTAATTTTTGCACTGACAACTTGCTAAACCACTATTTTTTTGTCGGACAGAGAGTGATTTTCCTGTGGAGAATGGTTATGCACGCACTGTTGAAGGCATCTATGTTCTTGTTGATATCCAAACTGCTATTCTTGGTTGTTTTTTTTGTACTTTAATTCAATATACAAAAAATGATTAATTACGAATAAATTATTTCAGATATGTGACTTTGTTTAATGAGGAAACACCATGCATTATCGCAGCTCTACAAAAGAGATAATTACTTAATATTAAAAAAAATTGTGGTTGGTGCATATAATTAATTTAGTGATAATCTTGGCATGAATTTTCTCAATGAAGTTTTATAATTTTTTGTATATCTCATTAGTTCACATTTGTAGGAGTTTTTGTAATTGATTTTCTCCATATGATAAAACATGTCAAAATATTTAATTGACTTGTGGACCAAGCCACGTGCACTTGGTGCACGACAAATTTCAACTAGTAAAAAATAAATGAGGTTTTCATTGACTAAAATTGGTTAATTTATAAACACATACATTTACTTGCGTATTTGAAAATGCTATTTTCATTGACTAAAAAGGTTCTTTTATGTATATGTTTTACATGCAAGTGTCAGCGTGGTACACTAATAAGGCACTTCGCAGGTAAGCAAGATGCTGGAAGTTCGAATCCCGCTCACATAAAAAAATCTCCAATTAATCTATATTTGGGAAAACGTGAACTTTTTACATAGCCATGAAATGATAACTCGAACCGTTCACATTATTTAGAATGACTAAATTAGTCCAAATATGTAAAATCAGGTCATTTGAAATTCATTTGTCCATCCATCATGTCATTATAAAACATAATGATGGTCAACCATACAATTTGTAACACTTTAATGTGTGGACAAACAAATATCAAATGACTTGATATTTTATCCATAGACTAATTTAGATGTGTAGATTAAAAATGAAAGGTTCAGATTTTTCAATTTATATCCCCAAAATAAGTTCACACTTGGTTCTCACCGAAAAAGTTCTTACATGATCATAGCCTTATATATAATAATAATAATAATAATAATAATAATAATAATAATAATAATAATAATAATAATAATTATTATTATTATTATTATTATTATTATTATTATTATTATTATTAAAGTAAACATATATTGCACGTGCAATAGATAATATGCATTTATAATCAGAAAACAAAACAAATCAATAGATAATATATATCTTTAGAAGTAGTTAAGGTTTTATTAAAGCATATTACATTTTTTATTAGTTTTCTTATTAACTTTGATTAGATTAAGTGTAACGCCCCGATTTCCAGTAGTTGGAAAACCGTGATATAAGCCAGAATCTTTTCTTCAATTAGCCACTATACACAGAAAAACAGGAAAATTTATAACTTTTTATTCAACACAAATGTATTACAAGTTCGAATGTTACAAAATTGCAATACATTATAACAGTGTTACAATAATACCTTTACAATTCCAAATGTTACAACTTTCAACATATTATATCAGAGTACAATGAATAAAGAAAAACACTTGGTATTCCACTTGGATGCTTTCCAACAAATAAATAATTTACAACAATTATTACAAATAAATTTACAACACATTTGCAGTGGAAAACTTTAATGAAATCGACTCCTTATTTCTCTTGCCTTGAGTCCTCCTGAAACTTGTACCGGTACTTCTACAATCCAATACATGTACTTCTGCAATCCAGTACCTATTGAAGTGGGGACGTTAGTATTCACTGACGCTTTAAGGCTGATAACTAGCAGCAGATCTCAACTATAGCAAACAGATTGATGAAAAGAGAAGCGTGTATATATATAGTTGATTTGTCAGTGTATGCTATGACTTAGACTCTAATGCAAGATTAACCAATGCAATGATGCACTTAATCTAATGCAAGCAAGATTCTGGAACAGTATGCAGCCCATACTACATACGCTCCATATCAAGCCGTTTCTCCATATATAGGGATTTGCACCAACGCCAAGAATTCTATTTTTGTATCCATCTTGTTCCTGACATAGTACTACATGACTGACGACTATTGCTCGGCGTACCATACCTCACTCAAAAGCCAACACGAACTACAAGATATTTGTCAACCTTCTTCCGTGCCCTCAACTGGTCATGAGAAGGCATAGAACCTGCCAGGATCATAGGGTCTATTTTCCTAGGAAACTATCTCGTTCTTATAATGGCACATTTAGGACTTAACAATCAAGATACGGAACTCGTGCTCCCAACTTGTCATGAAAAAACACCGCCCGTATCCCTTTGACAGAGGAATACATCCTGATAACACCACCTAGTGTCAGCATATAGGAGAGGTTGGATTATAGGGTATCACCCCTAACACCAACTCTCACTATTTGGAAATTTATAGATAAAAATGGTTAAGTAACTGTTACTACCCTAACAATATCACTAACCCTAACCAAACAAGCGAGACATGCCACTGCTTCCAACTTGACATGAAAAAGCATCGTACGTGTCCCTCTTCTAACCAAACAAGCGAGACATGCACTGTGCTTCCAACTTGACATGAAAAAGCACCGTACGTGTTTCTTTTCTAACTAAACATGCACTGTGCTTCCAACTTGACATGAAAAAACACCGTACGTGTCCCTCTTCTAACTAAACAAGCGAGACATGCCCTGTGCTTCCAATTTGACTTGAAAAAGCACCGTAGTGTCCCTCTTCTAACTAAATAAGCGAGACATGCACTGTGCTTCCAACTTGACATGAAAAAGCACCATACGTGTCCCTTTTCTAACTAAACAAGCGAGACATGCACTGTGCTTCCAACTTGTCATGAAAAAATACCGTATGTGTTCCTCTTGTAGAGAGTGTAACAATTTGTCGACACAATTAATCAAGTCTTAATCTAGACTTCTCAATATCTCCACGGATCCACTTACAGCCTACCTATTCAAGACAATACCTACATACGAGCCCAATGAGCTTCGTACGAGACAATAACATACATACGTGCCAAATAAGCAATGTATGAGAGCAACAGCTACATACGGGCTAGGTAAGCCGCGCATGAGACAACAACCTACATATGAAAACAACCATACAGGTAATCAACCTAGAACTAACAAAAAGTGCTTACTAGCAAAATTTGATCTTTTATAATTAGAAGCAATATAAGAGTCTACTATCAGTCTAATACAAACAAACTACCAAAGAAAAGCACGGAAAGCGACATAAAAATCTTCCGACAGTCTAGAAGCAACCAGTGCTGCGCTTGTTGGAATTTGACAGAAATATACTTTTTTAGAAAAGTAAGAACATCTGCCACAACTTTCTAGTGGAACACTATTTCAGATTCTGTAAGGAATCCAAAATTCGGTCCATCGAACACACGCAAACAGTTGAAACTTCGCAACTGCAGATTTTCAACAAAAGTTGAAACTTCGCAAGCTGGTAACTTTTGCTCCACTTATCGGAATCTAACAAAACTGGACAATTTGAAAAGGTGGGAATATCTACTAAAACTCCCAGTTGACCAATTGCTTAGATTCGGTAAGAAAATCCAAGTTTCTATCCGTCGAACATACGCAAACAGTTACTAAACTACTGATTTTCAACAAAAAGTCGAAACTTCCGTACCTTGTAACTTTTGCTCCACTTATCGGAATCTAACAAAACTGTACAATTTAAAAAGGTGGGAACATCTACTAAAACTTTTCAGTTGACCAGTCGCTCAGATTCCGCAAGGAAATCCAAATTCCTACCCGTCGAACATACGCAAACAGTTATCCAACTACCGATTTTCAACAAAAGTCGAAACTTCCGTAACTTGTAACTTTTGCTCCACTTATAAGAATCTAACAAAAATGGAAAATTTGAAAAGGTGGGAACTTCTACTTAAACTTCCCAGTTGACCAGTTGCTCAGATTCCGTAAGGGACTCCGAGTTCCTACCCGTCGAACATATGCAAACAGTAACAAAAACGACAGATTTTACAAGTGAAAGATGAAAACTTTCAAGCCCCATAACTTCTACTCCGCTTATCAAAATTTAACCCGAGAGGTCAATTCGGAAAGGGAAAAATGTCTACTACAACTTCCTAGTTGGTCCGAACCTCAGATTCATCCACTAAGACACTCTAAAATCTCAAAGAAGCAAAACAGCTAGAGTCCGGTAAAGACTGCCAGTTGCTGTACTTTGCAAACGACATAACTCTTACTCTGCTTATCAGAATTTAACCCGAGAGGCCAATTCGGAAAGGGGAGAACGTCTACTACAATTTCTCTAATGGGTCTCTACCTCAGATTCAACCATTAAGAGACTCAAAAACTTCAAAGAGTCAAAACAGTAAGCACTCAGTCAGACAGCTTTTTGCTGTATTTTCCAAAGGCCATAACTCCTACTCCGCTTGTTGGAATTTAGCCCAAGAGGCCAATTCGGAAAGGAGACTGTCTACAACAATTTCTCTAATGGGTCTCTACCTCAAATTCGACCACTAAGACACTCAAATACAGCAGTCAACGAAAACAGTGAGCAACTCAGTCAAGTTGCTGCCCTGTTTCTGCAACGACCATAACTTTTGCCTCTCATAACGGAATTTAACGCGAGGGGTCAATTCAGAAAGGGGAGAATGTCTACTACAACTTCCCTACAGGGTTTCTACCTCTAATTCTGTAAGGAAATATAGTTATAACCCTTCAAAGCCACTGCGATGCTAACCCCCAAACACAGTCTTCACTGTTTGCCCCTAAGGCTTGCTGTTTATGGGGAAACGGTTGTTTCACAGATCAAAACAGCTCCGAAAAATCTACAAAATTTCTAGCATGGTAATAACATCCCTAAGAATATCTCCAATAAATTTCGGGTTAAGATTCCATCGTTTACATAGTCAAATAAAATCAACCCTACAACAACCAAAACTTGATTTTTATGGTTCTAATTGTGTTCTACAACTCCAAACTTTGTATGACTCATTATTCTAGTCCATAAAGTGATTATGCATATGAATCTAGTCCAAATAACATATAACAACCAAATAAAAAAACAAAACAAACATGAGTTGAGAACCCCCACCTTTGAAGCGTATATGTTGGATTTGCTAGCTTTCCTTCTCCTTGTTCTTGCTTCTCCTCAAGAACACCTCCATGAAGAAACCATGAAATCCTACTCCCTTTTCTATTTTCTTTTGATTCAATCACTCTCTTTGTTTTCCTTTCTCAAAATTTTCTAAAGTAAAACAACTAAAATAAGAAGTAGAAGAAGAGATTTGAGTGAGATGAGATTAGGATTTGAGAAGGGATGAATGGATGGGTTTCTCTAACCCTAGAAGAGAAGGGGGCCGGCCAAAATGAAAGGGGAAGGGGTTTGGGGTGTTTTATAAGGAGATGGGTGAGTTTGTGTGGTGAAAATGAAAGCCAAGTGTCACCCACACTTATGGTTAGACAATTTGATGTTTCTTTTGCAAATAAACCTTACAATCAAGCCCTAATCTATCATAACCCTCCATCTCATCATGATGGATCAAAAATAAAATATAATTTCCCAAAATCACATACTACACGATTTGTTCAAACGCCCGAAATCGATACAGTTCGATTTCGTATGTATATCTGATTATACAGATATTTTTCATTTGTCAAAACGAACAAATCTGTACAAAAATAATTTAATTCCGAGAAATAAAAATAAAATAATTTTATTACTGGCTTGGAAGATTCCAGTATCAATTTGGTACAAAACAGATATATACAGACTAGTATCTTTATATATATAATGCTTATTAGCAAAACCGGGTGATATCCACCAAAAATATTTTAATTCTGGAAATATAAATAAAATAATTATTTTTCAGTATTTGCCCAGGATTTTCCAGATATTTTTCTCAAAAATGCGTTTTTCAAGATTTTGCATAAGTGCACAAAACTGATACAATACCTGTATATACTTACTAGTATATATGTCCAGGTCATTTTTTATTTGAAAAACCAAGTAATTTCCATAAAAACATATTTTAATTTAAAAATAATAATTATCAAAATATAATATCCGTCCGGGATATTACAATACTCCCTCCTTAGAATAGTTCGGTCCTCAGAACTACGTTAAGTCAGGGAAACAGACAAACATCCATATACTAAATAACTCGGGGAAAGAAAACTTATTCGGCTTTCTGGCTCCCAAGTGACTCATCCACAAACTGGTTCTCCAAAGAACCCAATCTTGATCCCAAAGCTGCCTGAAGAATCTGCTAAAGTCGAGACGTAACTCACGAATCCTGGTCAGACCTACTGACGCTGGTGCTCCAGGTTGCTTCCTTACACCTTCAATGTGGACTCCCGCTAATTTCTCTAGCGATTAAGTCATCTTTATCGGAAGAAAATATGCAGACTTTGTCAACCGGGTCCCCAATACTGGCTTGCCTGATCTCATCATTTAGCTTCTTACTTCCTTCATGGTCATTGGCTGAGGCTAGTTCTTCATCTATCTCGATCTTTTGTAGTTCAGTAGCCACTCCCTCCTTAGAATAGGGCATGGCCTACGAACATCACTTCAGACTCCCAGGATTCACTCCTGTAATTTGCTCGAAGCTGATACTCCAGATGGTGTATTTAAACAAACCAAATCTAGAGTCACCTTCCGCACACATCTCAACTCTCTTCTATCAACACATCCTCGGTTAGGATATCTTCGAACACCATTCATGTGTTTTAAGGATGGTAACACATACTGGAATTAGTCCATATATAGAAAAATTATAAAACATAAGTTGAAAGAAACAACAATATGAATTATAATTGTCTACAACTAGCTAAACCCCAACTCCTAAAAGGCATCCAAGTTTAACTTTCCTACTGTGTTGGACTGTAAATTGAATTCGGCTCTGATACCACTCTGTAACGCCCCGATTTCCAGTAACTGCGAAACCGTGACATAAGCCATAATCTTTTCTTCAATAAGCCACTATACGCAGAAAAACAGGAAAATTTAAAACTTTTTATTCAACACAAATGTATTACAAGTTCGAATGTTACAAAATTGCAATACATTATAACAGTATTACAATAATACCTTTACAATCCCAAGTGTTACAACTTCCAACATATTATATCAGAGTACAATGAATAAAGAAAAATACTTGGTATTCCACTTGGATGCTTTCCAACAAATAAATAATTTACAACAATTATTACAAATGAATTTACAACACATTTGCAGTGAAAAACTTTAATGAAATCGACTCCTTGTTTCTCTTGCCTTGAGTCCTCCTGAAACTTGTACCGATACTTCTACAATCCAATACATGTACTTCTGCAATCCAGTACCTATTGAAGTGGGGACGTCAGTATTCACTGACGCTTTAAGGCTGATAACTAGCAGCGGATCTCAACTATAGCAAACAGATTGATGAAAAGAGAAGCGTGTATATATATAGTTGATGTATCAGTGTATGCTATGACTTAGACTCTAGTGAAGATTAACCAATGCAATGATTCACTTATTCTAATGCAAGCAAGATTCTGGAACAGTATGCAGCCCATACTACATACGCCCCATATCAAGCCGTTTCTCCATATATAGGGATTTGAACCCACACCATGAATTCTACTTTTGTACCCATCCTGTTCCTGACATAATACTACATGACTGGCAACTATTGTCCGGCGTACCGGACCTCACTCAAAAGCCAACACGAACTACAAGATACTTGTCAACCTTCTTCCGTGCCCTCAACTGGTCATGAGAAGGCATAGAACCTGCCGGGATCGTGGGGTCTATTTTACTAGAAAACCCTCTCGTTCTTATCATGGCCCATTTAGGAATTAATAATCAAGATACGGAACCTGTGCTCCCAACTTGTCATGAAAAAACACTGCCCGTATCCCTTTGATAGGGGAATACATCCCGATAACACCACCTAGTGCCAGCCTATAGGAAAGGTTGGATTATAGGGTATCACCCCTAACACCAACTCTCACCCATTGGCAATTTATAGATAAAAATGGTTAAGAAACTGTTACTACCCTAATAATGTCACTAACCCTAACCAAACAAGCGAGACATGCCACTGTGCTTCCAACTTGACATGAAAAAGCACCGTACGTGTTCATCTTCTAACCAAACAAGCGAGACATGCACTGTGCTTCCAACTTGACATGAAAAAGTACCGTACGTGTCCCTCTTCTAACTAAACAAGTGAGACATGCACTGTGCTTCCAACTTGACATGAAAAAGCACAGTACGTGTCCCTCTTCTAACCAAACAAGCGAGACATGCACTGTGCTTCCAACTTGACATGAAAAAGTACCGTACGTGTCCCTCTTCTAACTAAACAAGCGAGACATGCACTGTGCTTCCAACTTGACATGAAAAAGCACCGTACGTGTCCCTCTTCTAACTAAACAAGCGAGACATGCACTGTGCTTCCAACTTGTCATGAAAAAGTACCGTACGTGTCCCTCTTCTAGAGAGTGTAACAATTTGTCGA
Source organism: Hemerocallis citrina (assembly GCA_017893485.1). NCBI lineage: Eukaryota > Viridiplantae > Streptophyta > Magnoliopsida > Asparagales > Asphodelaceae > Hemerocallis > Hemerocallis citrina. The sequence goes on from CM030362.1 coordinate 221,824,706, forward strand.
CACAATTAACCAAGTCTTAATCTAGATTTCTCAAGATCTCCTCGGATCCACTCACAGCCTACCTATTCAAGATAATACCTACATACGAACCCAATGAGCTTCGTACGAGACAATAATATACATACGTGCCAAATAAGCTATGTATGAGACCAATAGCTACATACGCGCCAGGCGAGCCGCGCATGAGACAACAACTTACATATGAAAACAACCATACAGGTAATCAACCTAGAAGTAACCAAACGTGCTTACTAGCAGAACTTGATATTCTATAATTAGAAGCAATAGAAGAGTCTACTATCAGTCTAGTACAAACATACTACCAAAGAAAAGCGCAGAAAGCGACATAAAAACCTTCCGACAGCCTAGAAGCAACCAGTGCTGTGCTTGTCGGAATTTGACAGAAATATACTATTTTAGAAAAGTAAGAACATCTGCCACAACTCTCTAGTGGAACACTATTTCATATTCTGTAAGGAATCCAAAATTCGGTCCATCGAACACACGCAAATAGTTTAACCCAACTGCAGATTTTCAACAAAAGTTGAAACTTCGCAAGCTGGTAACTTTTGCTCCACTTATCGGAATGTAACAAAACTGGAAAATTTGAAAAGGTGGGAACATCTACTAAAACTTCCCAGTTGACCAGTAGCTCAGATTCCGTAAGGAAATCCAAGTTTCTACCCGTCGAACATACGCAAACAGTTACCAAACTACCGATTTTCAACAATAAGTCGAAACTTTCGTACCTTGTAACTTTTGCTCAACTTATCGGAATCTAACAAAACTGGACAATTTGAAAAGGTGGGAACATCTACTTAAATTTTCCAGTTGACCAGTCGCTTAGATTCCGCAAGGAAATCCAAATTCCTACCCGTCGAACATACGCAAACAGTTACCCAACTACCGATTTTCAACAAAAGTCGAAACTTCTGTAGCTTGTAACTTTTGCTCTACTTATCAGAATCTATCAAAACTGGACAATTTGAAAAGGTGGGAACATCTACTAAAACTTCCCAGTTGACCGGTTGCTCAGATTCCGTAAGGGACTCCGAGTTCCTACCCGTCGAACATACGCAAACAGTAACAAAAACGACAGATTTTACAAGTGAAAGTTGAAAACTTTCAAGCCCCATAACTTCTACCCCGCTTATCAAAATTTAACCCGAGAGGTCAATTCGGAAAGGGGAGAATGTCTACTACAACTCCCTAGTTGGTCCGAACATCAGATTCAACCACTAAGACACTCTAAAATCTCAAAGAATCAAAATAGCAAGAGTCCGGTAAAGACTGCCAGTTGCTGTACTTTGCAAACGGCATAACTCTTACTCCGCTTATCGGAATTTAACCCGAGATGCCAATTCGGAAAGGGGTGAACGTCTAATACAATTTCTTTAATGGGTCTCTACCTCAGATTCAACCATTAAGGGCTCAAAAACTTTAAAAAGTCAAACCAGTAAGCACTCAGTCAGACAACTTTTTGCTGTATTTTCCAAAGGCCATAACTCCTACTCCGCTTGTCAGAATTTAGTCCGAGAGGCCAATTCGGAAAGGGGAGAGTGTCTACTACAATTTCTCTAAGGGTATCTACCTCAAATTCGACCATTAAGAGTCTCAAAAACAGCAATCAACAAAAATAATGAGCAACTCAGTCAAGTTGCTACCCTGTTTCTGCAACGATCATAACTTTTGCGTCTCTTAACGGAATTTAACGCGAGAGGTTGCCAAAGGCATTTATCCAGCGGTAGATCCTTTAGATTCAACGTCAACTATGTTACAACCTCGTATCGTTGGCGAGGAACATTATGAAACTGCGCAAAAAGTTAAGCAAACTTTACAACGTTACAAAGAACTTCAGGATATTATGGCGGAGAACCCTTCAGTAGTATAGGTTGGCTAATCGATTTCAAATGTCGCAGTTCGAATTGCTTCTTCCTCCGTTGGATCGGATACCCCATACCCGGTTGTGGTTGGAGAAAATCCGCAAGCACCTTAGGGGAAGTGATAGTTGCTAATAATACAACTTTCCTACAGGGTTTCTACCTCTAATTCCGTAAGGAAATGCAGTTATAACCCCTCGAAGCCACTGCGACGCTAACCCCCAAACACAATCTTCACTGTTTACCCCTAAGGCTCGCTGTTTATGGGGAAACGGTTGTTTCACCCGTCAAAAAAACTCCGAAAAATCTACAAAATTTCTAGCATGGTAATAACACCCCTAAGAACATCTCCAATAAATTTCGGGTCAAGATTCCATCGTTTACATAGTCAAATAAAATCAACCCTACAACAACAAAAATTTGATTTTTATGGTTCTAATTTGTGTTCTATAACTCCAAACTTTGTATGACTCATTATTCTATTCCATAAAGTGATTATGCATATGAATCTAGTCCAAATAACATATAACAACCAAATAAAAAAATAAAACAAACATGAGTTGAGAACCCCCACCTTTGAAGCATATAGGAAGGATTTGCTAGCTTTCTCCTTTTTCTTGCTCCTTGTTCTTGCTTCTCCTCAAGAACACCTCCATGAAGAACCCATGAACTCCTACTCCCTTTTCTCTTTTCCTTTGATTCAATCACACTCTTTCTTTTCCTTTCTCAAATTTTTCTAAAGTAAAACAACTAAAACAAGAAGTAGAAGAAGAGATTGGAGTGAGATGAGATTGGGATTTGAGAAGGGAAGAATGGAAGGGTTTCTCTAACCCTAGAAGAGAAGGGGGCTGGCCAAAATGAAAGGGGTAGGGGTTTGGGGTGTTTTATAAGGAGATGGGTGAGTTTGTGTAGTGAAAATGAAAGCCAAGTGTCACCCACACTTATGGTTAGAATATTTGACGTTTCTTTTGCAAATAAACCATACAATCAAGCCCTAATCTATCATAACCCTCCATCTCATCATTATGGATAAAAAAAAATATATAATTTCCCAAAATCACATACTATACGATTTGTTCAAACGCCCGAAATCAACACAATTCGATTTCGTACGTATATCTGATTATACAGATATTTTTCATTAGTGAAAACGAACAAATCTGTACAAAAATAATTTAATTCTGAGAAATAAAATTAAAATAAATTTATTACCGGCTCGGAAGATTCCAATATCAATTTGGTACAAAACAAATATATATAGACTAGTATCTGTATATATATAATGCTTATTAGCAAAACCGGGTGATATCCACCAAAAATATTTCAATTTTAAAAATAATAATTAATAATTATTTTCAGTATTTGCCCGAGATTTTCCAGGCATTTTTTTCAAAAATGCGTTTTTCAAGATTTTGCACAAGTGCACAAAACTGATACAATACCTGTATATACTTACTAGTATATATGTCCAGGTCACTTTTTATTTGAAAAACCAAGTAATTTAAATAAAAAAATAGTTTAATTTAAAAATAATAATTATCAAAATATAAAAACCAAGTACATTAAGTTATTTAAGTTTTAAATCAACTTTTTAAGTTTTGTTTCATATGGTTAAGGCCGTTAGTAATATATGTAGCTTAGGTAATAGGTATGAAGTTTTTTATTTTATTTATTTATTTATTTATTTTATTATAGTTTGAATTAGTTTTGATATAGATAGAAGTTTTTCTTTAGTGTAGATAGAGATAGAATTTTTATTTGTTTAATTTTTGAATAATTTAGCCTTTTAGTCTATCTTTTTGTTTATTGCCTATAATTAATGTAATTTTCTACAAATTGGAACCAATTTTAATTTTGACTTTTCAATAGAGTTTATATACTTACCTCTGATATTATAATGGGAGAAGACCTTAGTGTCATCTGTTGTTTTGTCATTCTACCAACATGTGCAACACACGTACATAACTAATAAAGAAGATTTCCGGTTCAAATCCTCTCTACGTCAGAGTTTTTATTTTTATTTTTTAAAATTATTAAAACATGCATCGCACGTGTAAATTACTAGTAGATATAATTTTTAATCAGTTTTTCTTTATTTGTGTCATTTATAATAACAATTTCTTGTTACCATTTAATTTCATATTATTTTAAAAATTTGAAAATGTGAAATAAATTTTCGAGTGGTACAATATTAGACACACACATCAAGACAAGTGCACTTAGTTTACTGCCAATTTTCACTGATATATATGTGTGTCTATATATATATATATAATGAGATGGTGAGAAGAGATCCAATGGTTGAGATAAGCTCTGCCAGAATCTAAGGGAGAGAGGGACAGTTTGGTCATTTCTTCATTTCTTTCTCTTCGCTTCAGTTCTTTCTTCTCTTCTCATCTCCACCTTCATAAAATCACAGCCAAATTCCCGACTTCAACTGAACCCCAGCTCCCCCTTCCTCATCTTTCCTGCAGCTCGATGCCCAAATCCTCCCCGCCACTCCTCCCCGACGCTCGACGCCCTCGAACTCCTCAAAATCGAACAATCGTAGCTACATCTTCCTCCCCGACGCTCCTCTCCGACCCCACCCCGACGCTCCTCAACTGACCCCACCCCGACGCTCCTCAACTTTCAACCCCCGACCAAGGGCTCCAGTTTCCCGATTTCCTCCCTGACTACCCTTAACACCCCTAAACCCTACCTTAAATCCCGACACCCCCAAACCCTTAACACCCAGTGCATGTACTGTTTTGGTGTATAACTCACTTTCCACCACAGTAGATTTCCAGTAGTTCATTTGATGTTGAATGCAAGTATTTAAGGACATGTACTGCTTTACCTACTGTTAGGAACATAGGAGAACTCACTCTTAAAAGCTAGCTGTTAAAGGGAGGAAGCCCAAGTTTATAACTACCCAACATTGGTTCCCCATATAAACGATGTGGGACTAAATTTGGATCATAACATTCCACCACGCTTCCGTAACCCGCCGCCCTCGGCGGTATTCACTCTAGCGACACTGGCCCGGCCCGGACCTACCAGTAATTTTAATCCAGCCTCTAGGTAGTCCTTTCTGACTTTCGGCGGCTTTCACTCTAGCGACACTGGCCCAACCCGGGTCTACCAGTAATTTTAATTCAGCCTCTAGAGCGAATTAAGAAGTATGGGGTTGGCTCTGATACCAATTGTTAGGAACCTAGGAGAACTCACCCTTAAAAGCTAGCTGTTAAAGGGAAGGAGCCCAAGTTTATAACTACCCAACATTGGTTTCCCATATAACCGATGTGGGACTAAATTTGGATCATAACACCCACCCCCCTCCCCCCTAAATAAATTTTTAAAAAAAACTATATATTTTTTCTTTTTCCCTGAAAAACCTGTAGTTTTGCTACTTAGGAATTATTTTATGTTAAGGATATTTATTCTGTTGGTTGTTGGTACTTGTTATTTGTCTTTGGTCCAGATATGTCTTCATTAGATGTTGAATGCATGTATTCAAGAATTTAATTACATGTATATAGTTCTAGAGGAATAGCTCTTTTTTTTCCCAATAGGTTTTCTTCTTGTTTTCGTACTTCAAACAATTTTATGTTAATTTATTCGATTGGTTGCTGATACGAGTTATCTTATCTTTCTGAGGTCCATGATGCCTTAATTAATTCACCTATTTTGTTGAATGAAGCTGATTAATTTTTATTTGTCTTTTATCATTTGCAGACCAACTTTCCTCCATCTTTTGGTTAGTACACTCAGACCATCATAAACCTAGGACCTCTGCAGCTCTTGAATATATTTCAAGAATGGTTGCTAGTTTGGAGCCAATGGTACAAACTATTGAAGGACAGAAAAATCCAGAAAGTTTGTTCTCGATTGAACAAAATTTCATGAAGGGAAATTTCATGTGCGTCTTAAGTGGAGAAATGGAAGAGTTAAACAACTTGTAAGTTCTTGAAGGATGTACATTCAGACTCCTTTCGTGATTGCATTACCATTGTGATGAAATTTTTATTATCAATTTTATTATGTTTAGTCTTTTTTAGAGCATTACCAGTGCATTGATGTGTTGCTTCTTGTCTAGCTTTGTTTGGCTTATTTCAGGTAATGGTGAGACTATACAAATCTATGATGGTCGACGATCAATTTCAGAGCGAAAGGAAACCCCCTCAATTCAGCCATTTCCTTTATTTTCGAAGATCATCAATAAGACCAGCAGTGGGATAGGTGAAATTCAATATATTCGTGATTCAGATGATGAGGCTGATGGCGTTTATCAGTTTCTGGATTTTGAGGTTGTTAACTCTGTTGCAGCTCCATGAAGTTTCACTGCAAACGTCTGCTTGATGAGGACGGTGTAGGTGGAGGCAGTAAAATGATTACATTTGCTCATCTTTGACATGATTGTAACTTTTAACGATGCCAGTTAATTGGGCTTCCAGATTTTTGGTGACAGCTTATAAGAAGCTTTTAGTGAAAACTCGTATATATAAAACATACAAGCTTTCTGTGTGATCTGGATGTCAGCGTATATTTCTCAATGTTTTTGTTCAGCAGCTTTATATTGTACCATGTATATTACTTCCAAGCAAGAAATGCTTTAAAATTTTAAAACACCATTGTATCATGAACAGTTAAACTACTTAAGATGTTAGTTGCGAAGCACCTTTTTTTGTTTTGCTTTATTTCTTTCTTCCTTTCGGTGGAACAATCTCGTAGCTAATGAAGCCCTTGCTGCATTATGTCCTAGTCATCATCTTATTGCAGTTATCACATCACCAGTGTAACCCTGTTTTTCCATTTTCTGTATTCTTTGGTATGTATTTCGTTCTTTTTGAGTATTTATCCATATTGTATTCTCAGACTCTTTTTGATGCAACGGATAGAGTCTAGAGACTCCAGCCAACAGATTAAATAAATAAATAATAGTTTACAAATAGGGTTTTACCAGCGGTAAAACAAGAGAGACAGTAATAAAGGACTATATACAGCTAGCAGAATCAACCCAACCAACAGAGAATACAAGTAAGTAAAACAAAACATCAGAGGGGATGCCGACAGGAGGGAATCCGCAAGAGCAGCACGCCCCAGAAGCTGCGCGAGAGGAAGGCAAGCCGGACTCGACGTGGTGGAGGAGAACGCTCACTGACCAAAGGAGCCACCAAGCCTGCTTGGATCGAGACTCCCACTCGACTGAGGAGCGAGGAGCAACACCCCAAAGAACACAGAGCAGAGAAGTAACAAAGCTATAGCAAGAACAATAAAGGATCCAAACGCAAGCAGGAAAACGAAGAAGGGAAAAGCAAAGCGGAACAACGCAGAGGAGCACCTCCACTGGTGCTATGCACATTCCCACCGTGAATGAAATCAAACCCAGAGACAAGATGGGTTCGAAGCCCATTCACGAGGAAAAAACCACAACAGGTCTAGGGCAAAACCCTGCAAACCGAGACCACAGGCATAGCATAGAGATGAAGCGCTCAACTCAACACAAACCAAGCAGCAATAAAATCAAACAACAGTAACCAACAGCACAGACAGAACCAAAAATAACCAAGCAGCCCAAACGCAATACACAGCAACAAGTAAACAAATATAGAAGAGAAAAGGACTAATAAACCCCAGATAAAGCAGGAAAAGGGATAGTAGAAGGTAGCAAAATAATCCCAACTTGACTATACAATCAGAAGCAAAAAAACAGAAGAAACATCCAATAACCACCACCACCGAAACCAAACAAGAACACTCCCCTTCCCATCAGGAAGACAAAAGTCCATAAGGGGACCAAAAAGACAAGGTTGGAAAACAGCCAGTCAAAACCAACAGCCAGGGGCACCAGAGACCTGAATGGAGTCAACCCTGCACAACATAACAAGAGAGCATAAAAAAGAGTATAAGAAAGAAAGTAACATGAGCGAAAGAAAACTGTAAGAAGAACTATAAAGCCTGAAGATTTTTAAGGCAATTAAAAGCTTGCATTAGTTTATCAGACGCCAAAGCGGCGTCCTCTTTGAAGGAGGGGCTAGAAGCCCAGAGATTAAAAAGAAAAAAGAACTCATCAATAATAGCAGCTATAGGTTTGCGATGGTGACGGAAAAGCCTACTATTCCTTTCCATCCAAGTGATCCAAATAATGATGTGAGTAGTTAATACCCACGCACTTCGAAACCTGTTGTTGGAGGGCTTGAAGTCCCAAACCGAAAATAAAGAGTGAGGGATGACTCTCGAGTTCCAAGCTAAAGTAACAATCTTCCAAAGAGGGAGAATGAACGAGCACTGAGTGAAAAGGTGATGGATGTCTTCAGGGAATTGGTCACACAGCGGAAAAAGTTGCCCCCAGGCGAGATTTCTTTTGTTGAGAATCTCAACAGTGAGCAGTTTGTTGTTAAAGGCTAACCAAGAATTAATTTTTACTTTCATAGGAGCACTAGATTCCCAAATGAACTGCGATAACAAGGAACGCGTTCCTCTAGAATTTAGGAAACGGTAAAAGGAGTGAACCGTGAAGATTCCCGACGCCGTCCAGCGCCAGGAGATCCCTTCAAGAGGGAACCAGACGTAGCCATTGAGGATACTTAAGAGATTATTGAATTGCTGAATGAGATGGATGGGGATCTCAGATATGAAAGGAATCGACCAGTGCCTCACATTATCAATAACAATATAGGATTCTGCTACAGTGGCCTCGGGGAGCGCTGCCAAACGAAATATTATTTTCAGACACTTTTAAACCGTGTATTGGATCTTCTTTTTTCAATATATTCATCTATTTAATTTGTCATTGTTTTATTTGATCTTCTTGATTCAATTGTCAACCTATTGTTCCGTCTCTGTTTAATCGAACCATTAATTTTTTATCCTCATTATAAATTGTTCATGCCCTATTTTATTTATTTATTTTGTTACTGTCTCATTTATTGGATCATCCTATAATTCTCTTGGATATTTTATAACCCAATTAAATCCTACCCTATATGCTATTGGATCATTTAACCCAATTATTCCAAATTCCCTACCCGTTAACTCTCTACCTGTTAAAACCCTATAGCCACATGCCCAATACCCGTTACCCAATATACCCACCGCACTCCCCTTAACCCTAATATCTCTATTACCCTTATATATATTTAACCCATACTGTTTATCTCTTCCATCCACAAAAAAAAAAACCCTAGCCGTCTATTACCTTCATCCCCGGCCTCTCTTTCTCTCATCCCTATGCTTCCAATCCTCCTCCACCCTCCAACCTTTTTTTCCTCTCCGCCTGTGCTCAGCTCTGACGCCTTAACACCCCCCCCCGTGCACCTCCTCCTTGTCGCGACCAGCAGTGACAGACAGCCACCCTGTCGCCGCGATGCAGCGTCAGCCGCTTGCCGTCGCCCTGCCCCTTGCCTCCCTGTCTGACGCATCAGTGATGCCATGTTGTGCTGTGCTTCCCCGATGCAGACAGCTGCAGCAGCAACAGCATCAGTAGCATTCAGTAGCCAGCACGTGTGCCGTCTTCCGCGGCTTGCCGTCGCCATTCCCTCGATGCAGTGCACAGCCGGGCTGTCTTGGCTCTTGTGTGTGTGTGTTGATCCCGAAAGTTATGATCGTTGTTCATGGGTTCGTTCGTTCGTTCGTCGAGTTCGTGTCCGGAAATCCGTTCCCGTTATTCTTGCTCTTGCTTCTTCGTTTTCGTCATCAACTATAAAGCAAGTAACTTGTATACTTTTCTGTTACATATACAAGTACTAAATACCGCATGTAGTGTAGTTGTGTTCTAGAGACAATTCTTGTGCAAAACCCCTGTTATATCTTATCTCTATGTGTTGATCGTCCGTAGTCGTCTCTAGTTACACACACGACATGAATTTAGCTTAGATCTAATTAATCTCTGTTTAATATATGTATGTCGGTTGTGAACCATAATATGATGTGTGAATCGTGCATGCTTGACGTGTACTGGTAGTATATTTTATTGTAGATTTGTTAAATACTCTATACCATGTTGCTTGGATATCTAGTACACCATATTTCGTATTTTGTTATGATTGAGATGAATTCCATATGAACTAGTTGATTTTATACTTGAAGAAGATTTCAGTTTTTATTGTTATTCCGTTTTTGTTTAGTATTTTAAACCATATTAAGGCCAGTATATGAAAATTATTTGTGAATATAAATCTTAGAGAATTCTGTCTACTTTTCAGAATTTCTGATAGATCTCAGTTTCGATTTGTGAGTTGCAAGTTATTGCTATTTTACTACAGAGGTGTAGAAAATTCCAAATTCTGTTTTATATGAATTCTGCATGATAATTTATTTTTATACTGATGTTATAGACAATATTTTGATCCAATATTTTTCTGAGTACAACTAGACTTTATTGCGATTAACCCAAATTTTTGTGGATGTAATTGATAACTTTTATGAACTATTCTATACTTGTAAACAATTACTATACTTGCAGAATTTTCGTGCTTTTCTGTAAAAAAACATAATTTCGACCTAACTCTATTTGCTGTTTATAAAAATTTTGTGAATATGAGTTGTAGCTTACTATATCTACTTTATCACCCTTTTGACGGATCTGGATTTCGATTTATATTTTGTAATTTATGGCTATTTTAGTACTGCTGTGTTTATGATTTCAGATTACAAAATTTGCTGCATCTTGCTGCTTTCTGGTTTTAATTGACTATACTATGTACGTTGGAAAATTACAGAACTTTATTTTCTGATAATAAACATACTAGGAAATACCCCAAATTTTTCGTGGATTTAACCAGTAAGCTTTTATGCTGTTTTCCTGTTTATGAATACAAACTTCTAATTTCTCGCTGAACATGTTTTCTGGATACAATTCTGTTTTGAGACTTGTTTTTGTGAAATACCTTGTGACTTATGTATACTTACTGGATTCGACCGAGAGTTTATTTTCCAGGTTTTCTGACGGATCGAAGTTTGCATGTTTGTGGCAACGGAAATCCCAGATTTGGTGTAGTACTGTCTTGCTGTCCTGAACTAGAATTTTCGTTGTCCTACCCTTTTTTGAGTTGTCTTTCATCTGTACATGTTTATCTTTCAATCTGAACCTGTTACTTGTTTATGCCATGTTATTCTTGCCCTGTTTTGTGACACATACATGCCGGTTTGATAATAATAACAAGTAACCAAGCCGGGGTTAAGGGAAAGATGTAGTAGTGGATAATATACAAATGTGCATTTGGAGGGGGCCCGTGTTTTCCACATGAGTATCTGTTATCTGTTACGTGTTCATAACTACATGATACACGATTTTGTTATCTGATTACCTGACTGCACACTGCCCTATAGGAAGGTGTACTCAGAAGAGGACCCATAGGTTCTATCTATCGTATATGTTATCTGTTATCTGATTATCTGATACCTGTACACACGGCCATATACAATCCACTACGAAATCTAAATGCAAACTTGTTTGAATGTAGCAACCATGTGGTAAATGGATGGGACGTATGAAGTGCTACCTAGATAGATATAAATACAAAACTTGACATAACCTGACATCTGTAATCTGTTTATCTGTTTGCATGACACCTAACATCTGTTATCTGTTTACCTGTTTGCATGATACTTGACATCTGTTACACATTACCTGTACCTATTAGCACACCATGTTACTTGATTCCGTTTTCTGATTCATGTTAGACATTCTGTTTTTCTCTTTCACATCTTCTCCATGCTATGTTTGTTTCCGCTGTTACTCTATATCAGTTAATCTTTTCCTGTACTTGTGCCTGCACTACAAGCGGCCTGTAACTTGCATTGACGGGCGTTTTGTTTTCTTTTTTCCTCTTCCTGCAATTTGTTAAATTACAGATCATGGAGATCAGTTGCCTGATGGAGTAGGTGATCTAAGATTTTAGTTGCTGGAGTTCTTGCCATTATTATTATTTCTTATTGCTTATTTGGAATAAATGTATCTGCTACTTGGATTATTTGTATTCGGTAGTATGACCCAGGATTATTGACTTGTTTCCAGATCTGGTTTATTTGAGATTATTAAATTTTACTTCAAGTAAATCCTGTTGGTATATTGATTCATTTATGCATGCGTGGTTGATTTCTCCTTATTTACTTCTTGTTATTCCTGTGAAATGTTGTAAAGATTCTGACAGCTTATGGATGATGAAAATCATTCGCTAGACTTAGTCACGTATCCGTATTTTGTATTCCTTTTTGGAAAGCGGGGCGTGACAACCAGCAATCATAAAAAACTTGTAACTTGGTGTCAAGGAAAATATGAGGCAATTAAACTAAAATCTAAAATTTGAGGTAAGGAAAAAAATGGACCGTCTTGTTTCCTGGATTTGTGGAGGTAACAATTTAATCATGTAAACCAGGATGCATGATCACGAACGATAAAAGATTCCATCCCTGTCAAGGAAGCCTAACCAGCATCCAACAGTTTATAGTTAACCTTGTTCCGCAACATAAATATAAGCAGAAGAAATAGAACTGAATAGCATACATCTCGTAGGAAAACTACAGTATACGTAAAACTATTCTGATTCCTAGCTTTGCATAAATCTTTGAGGACATATTTAATACAGACTATGATTCAACGTAAGTCAAACACCTACAACGCCCAAACATGAAATTTAACAGTAGAAATCCCAATCTAAAGAATCGATTCTGTTTTCCTCCATATCTTGAAATTTTAGGCACAGAGAAAGCAATGTGAAGATAAATAAACAAAAAACAAAAAAAAATGGCCGATAAATATAATCTCTAGTGGTCAGAAAAAGGGAAAATCTCTACATTCCTCCATCATTTAACACTGTATGCGCAGGATTTATTCCTCATATCGGGAAATCCACAACATGGATTTATTTGAGGTAGGGTTTGGGGGTGCTGAGGGCAGTCGGGAGGAAGTCGGGAACTGGATCCCTTGGTTGGGGGTTGAAAGCTGAGGAACATCAGGGAGCTGCGTCGGGGTGGGACGGGGAGGAGCATCGGGGAGGAAGACGTAGCTAGGGTTGTTCGATTTAGGGGAGTTCGAGGGCATCGAGCGGTGGGGAGGAGTGTCGAGGTGGATTTGGGCGTCGAGCAGCGGGGAAGATGAGGAAGGTGGAGCTGGGGTTCAGTTGAATCGAGATTTTGGGGGATGATTTTGTGAATGTGAAGATGAGAAGAGAAGAAAGAACTAAATATAAGAGAAAGAAACGAGAAAATGACCAAACTACCCCTCTCTCACTTATATTTGGGTGGAGCTGATTTAAGCCATTGGATCACGATCGAGTGGATGAGATCTCCTGTTTACGATAAGATTCTCTTCTCACCATCTTATAATAGACTTACTCTACACACACACACACTATTATAAAAGCATAAATAATGTTTTCATTTCCATTGTGAGCGAATCCCTATCATTCTTTCTTTTAATTGATTAAATTGATTAACGGTCAAAACTAAATGATTTAATATATATGTGTATCACACATGCAATAAATAAATCTCTACTCTATTTGTTGAATCTAATTTGGTCCAAATTTAACATAAAATTAAAATTAAAATTTTGGTTTTATCATACCAAATAAAAAAATATAAGCAAACAATTATAACTGTTGGAAAAAACTAATCAATCAAAATTTGAAATCCAAGAAAAAAAAGAAGAGCGTATTCATAGATAAACATACATCTCAATCTTAAAATAAATAAATCGATAAATACAAATACATTTTTTGTTTGATTAATCTAATTGATTAATGGTTCAAATTAATTGACCTAAACTAAACATATATTGCACGTGTAGTAGATAATACGTATTTAAAAATCTAAAACCAAAATAAGTTAGTAAATAATAAATATCTTTGAGTAGTCGTTTAAAATTTATTTAAATCACAATTACATGTTTTATTAATTATCTTCATAGCTTTGAGTAGATCAAGTGGATCAAGTTAGTTAAATTCAAATTTAAATTGTTTACATTTCTTATGGATAAGGCAGTGAGTTATATAAGTAGCTTAGGACTTAGGTTTTTTATTTTTATTTATTTATTTATTTATATTTAATTTTGAATTATTTTAGGTAGAGATACAACTTTTATTTGTTTAAATTTTTTAACAATCTAAAATTTCAAATTATCTTTTTATTTATTGCTTGGTTTATGATTGTTTTAAAAACCTATTAAAACGCAGATAATTCCTTTTCTTTTTTTCTTAGCGATGACTATTCTCTTTCCTTCTTGCCGATCTTTCTCTACAAACTTTTGTTTCCCTTTCCTCAATTTTGCACCCCCAAACTTTCGATTTTTTAATGTCTTCTTTCAAAGCTATTTACAAAAAGAGGACAATTGCCAAACTAATTGTGCTCGTGCACTCAACAACTAAACTCACCGTTCCCAACGACGAGTTTAGTTATTTTATGCTCGCCGTTGGGAAAAGTGGGTATAGTTCTATTTTTTGTTGAGAAACTCGTCCTTCCCAACAACGAGTTTAGTTTAAAATTTTCAAACGACGAGGGAAAATATACTGGACTCGCTGTTGGGAATGACGAGTCTACTGATTTTGAAATTTCATAGAGAGTGAAACTCTGTTGGACTTGGTGAATTTTTGAAAAAAACTCCATAGAAGAGCTCGATGTTCCCAACAGCGAAGGGAAATATACTAAATTCACTGTTGGGAATGGCGAGTTCCATGTAATACCCCGCTGTTGGGAACATCGAGCTCTTCTATGGAGTTTTTTTCAAAAATTCACCAAGTCCAATATTGAGTGAAACTCTTTGTGAATTTCAAAATCAGTAGACTCGCCGTTTCCAACAGAGATTTAAGTATAAAGAACCTCGATGTTGGGAACAACGGGTCTTGTTTGAAAATTTTGAACTATATTCGCCATTGGGAATGACGAGTTTCTCAAAATAATTAGAACAACACTTGTCGTTTCCAATGATGAGCACAAAATTACTAAACTCGCCGTTCCCAACAGCGAGTTTAGTTGTTGAGTCCCCGAGCGCAATTAATTTGGCAACTATCATCATCTTGCAAATTGTTTCAAAATTTGGCATAAAATAAAAAAAATTCCAAACTTTCATCACAAAAGAAGAGAAATATGAGTAGGTGTTTCAAGGGTAAACGAAACTAATTATATTGAGGTAAAATTCCTCAAGAAATTTTTGATCATCTCAGTTCAAGTTAGTAATTTAGTTTAATATTTCTTCTTAGTTCAGATTACTATCTTCATAATGTTTCTGAAAATTGTCTTTCTTTGAAAATTTTATTTATTTATTTTTCTTTCTTTTTTCCTTACAAGGAAATTGTAGAGTATACTCATTGATAAAGTATTTATGGACTAATAGAATATTTCTTGGTGGATTTCTTCATACCTCACTCCAATGAAAGGGCTTTTTATACACTATGTTGGTAGTATTTGTCCTTTTAACTCATAGTTATGAGAGCAAGGTAATGAATTTTGAGCTTTGAATGAACTATTTAGTATAGGTATTGAATTTTGCAAATAAATATTCTTAATCTTAAAATTTTACATTATATTTAGTGATTACAATCAAATTCTTTTTGGATACTTATTACATTCTAAAAGATCGATTCTTTTGGGGGGCTACTTTACGCAGTCACTAATTATATGGTCAAAGATTATATTTTTGGCTACTTTTTTGCACTTTAGATCCCAACACTAACATCAAGCCAACTTTCTGCTCGTATATACATAATCAAGATTCTCATGATATATATTCGTTAATTAGTTTTTTTTCTTTCTAATTTTATTATTATTATATATTTTATTGAATGAAATCATGATAGTTTTTGGCTTATCGGTCCTTCTTTTATTTAAATTTAGTTGTTACATTATATAATTCTATGACCATTGATTGTTGTTAAAGTAGTTTTAGTTTAGTCCCACATCGGAATTAAATTTAGATTACTCTTTGTATTCTCCTATATATATGAGACATTGTATTCAGTTATAATTATCCAATAAAGTATTATTTTTCTGTGTCTATACTATCAATTAACATGGCTTCAGAGCTGGAAAAGTATACACAAATTTTTTCACATAAAGTTAGGCTCTCTCTCTCTCTCTAAATAAAAGAAATAAAAAAATAAAAAAATAAACCTATCTTCTTCCATCTTCTTCTTCCTCCATACCTAAAACCTTAACCTCCTCCAAACCCACAACCCTAACCCTACTTCTCTCCTCCTCCCCCCAACCTTACTTCTCTCCTCATCCCCCCGGACCCCCCCCCCCCCGGAAACCTTTCTGCTGTTATCTCCTCCCCTCCCTCCTCTTCCTCCCGACGCCCTCTCCCTCTCGATGATATATTCCGTGATGTGATTGAGACCAAGCAGAGCGACGTCATTCATGCATATCTTTTTTGCTTTAATCAGTTATTTGAAGTATGAAAGCTCTATCAGCCATACTCTGCTGATTTCGCTGTCCAGCAAAAGCAATGTGAGGCTCTTCTAGCCATTCTTGCGTTGGGCAATATTATCCCATATCTTGAAGGTGTTCATTCTCATATCCTTGCCACCAACGTCAGTCCATCTCTTCGTGATCTCCATGTTCAGCTTCCACGAGTAACCCCTTATGCTCTTGTTGAACCCCAAACACCATCTGGACTAGTCTCTGGTCGAGGCCGTGGTTATTCTAATCACTCGTAGTAATTTTTATCATCTTCCAGGGGTCATGGTTCTTATTCTTCATAGGGCCATGGTATCGCGGTCGTGGCCGTGGTGACGGTTCTCTCAACACTAAGTATTGTACCTATTGTCAGGGCCGATCTCATGAGCATGCAATTTGTTGGAATCGTATCGGTCTCCCTCCTGCTGCTCATCGGTCTTCCACTATGGAACCTTCTTCTTCCACTGTTGCTCCTACAGATGTGCCAACCTTCTCCCAGTATGCCCTTTCTACTGAAGAGTATCAAGCATTCTGCAATATGCTATCTCCTCCTCCTGGTAATTTGTTTACTTAGGTACTGCTTGTCATGCTTCTTCACATCATTGAATTATTAATTCAGGTGCTTTCGAGCATATGTCTTCTTTAATGCTTTCTTGTTTTTCTTTACTTTCCAATTATCATGTGCATGTTGTTGATATCTCTCCTGTCCCTGTTGAAGGAAAGAACGATATCTCTCTTTCTCCAGACCTTTCTCTTACATATGTTTTACGTGTTACTACATTTCATAATGACTTATTACTGGTTCCTAAAATTTACAAGGATTTAAACTGTTTAGTAACATTTTTTTCCTTCTCATTGTGTGTTTCAAGATATTACAACAATGAAGGTGATTGACACTGGTCGTGAACAACATGAGTTATACATCTTGTATTCTTCAGTCTCGACATTTAACTCTTCTACTGATCCCGTATTGTGGCACCGATGACTGGGACATCCATTTTTTACTACTCTCAAGCACTTAGTTTCTGTTGTGAGTCGACCTTTCAGTTATCTTGTGAGTCCTATGAGTTAGGTAAACATTATCGTGTTCTCTACCCAGGATGTGTCAATAAAGTAGTGAACATTTATTTGATTTAGTGCATTCAGATGTTTGGGGACCTACTGATTTTCTAACGTTTAATAAATATTGTTATTTTATTACATTTATTGATGATTTCTCTCGCATGAATTGGTTGTTTTTCTTAAAAGATTGTTCTGAAGTGTTTCAAGTTTATCAAGAATTTTTCTTTGAGATACGAATACAATTTGGCAGACCATTCTCTCTTCACAAAAGAAGGAAGTAAAGATATTGTTATTCTGTTAGTCTATGTTGATGATATCATTATCACAGGCAGTGAATCGCAAGATATTACAAACATCAGTCAGCGGTTACCACAAACCTTTCAAACAATGGATCTTGGTCCGCTTTGATACTTCGTTGACATTTAGGTTGCACGCACAAAGGATGATATATTTCTTTCACAAAGGAAGTATATTCTTGATATTCTTACTGAGTCAGGAATGTTGGGATGTTGTCCCGGTGACACACCTATGGATCCCAATATTAAGATGTCCCCTTTCTCCAATGATACATTATTCTCTGATCCAAGATGATAAAGCAGGCTGGTTGAAAAATTCCTATATCTCTTAGTGACTAGGCAAGATATTGCCTTTGCAGTTGGTCAAGTCAACTAGTTTATGCATGCACCGATCATCACTCATTGGGAAGTAGTGGTTGACATTCTTTGCTATCATAAGAAAGCCCTAGGGCAATGAATTCTCTTCAAGCCTGGTGATTCTCTTTCGCTATGAGGTTATTCTAATGCAGACTGAGCAGTATCGGTTGATGACAGGCGCTCCGCCTTCAAATGTATGGCTGTTATGCATATTTCCGAAAATCCAGTGTTTCATGAGCGCACCAAATATATCGAAGTTGATTGTCACTTTGTTCGATATGAGTGGGAGAATAAGGTGATTTCATTCACAATTTGTTGATATCCTAACTAAAGCACTACCTCCTAAGCCTTTTTCAAACTTTCTGGGAAATTTTGGATTCGACAATATCTATGCACCAGCTTGAGGGGGAGTGTTAAAGTAGTCTTACTTTAGTCCCACATCGGAATTAGATTTATATCACGCTTTGTATTCTCCTATATATATGAGGCATTGTATTCAGTTATACTTATCCAATAAAGTATTCTTTTCTGTCTCTATAATATCAATTAATAATAGTCAAGTTAGAGTCATCTTATCTGCTAATAATTTATAGACGTAGTTGTTCTATGTGTTTAATTCAACCACAAGATTGGGAAGAAATCGTATAATCATTTACCATTGGTTCCATAACTTTGGTTCACTTACTTATTCAACCAGTACACACACACACACACACAAGGACACACAGATAAATGTACACCACCTTTCTAGCCATTGGATTTAACGTCAAATGTATGGCTCAGATGAAATCACTTAAAGAGAATGGAAAAGCCCAAAATGCCCCCTTTATTTTCCAACTTCTTGGAACGCTTTCTTACATGATGCTACTTCTTCTTTCTTTCCTTCCCCTTCCTCAGTCCTCATCCCCCCAAAAATCCACCATGGCCCATGGATGATCTCTCTCTCTTTTCCTCTTCTTCCCTCCACATCATTCATCCCTTATGGTCCTGATAAAAGTAAAAATAACAATAAAATCAGGGCCGTACGATTTGGGCACACATCTCAAAGCTTTCAAGACCGGAATGGTAATTTTACAACAATTACAGGTCCACTAGAGGAACATGAGCCACTGCCAGGCCTATCAACTCAACCTGGCCAGCCATCCAAGCTTACTTACAGCCCAAGTAAAAGGGGATATCCAGCCTATTAGGGTTTTAAGTCAAATCTCGCTAGACCAACCGATTATATCTATTTAACAAGAAGAGCAACTAACTCTATCCCTTCATCAAGGGAAGAGCAACTAACTCTATCCCTTCACCATGAGAATCTGTAGTTTAAATCGAAAAGGTACATTTTCAAGTCTATTTTTTGGAACTAACTCCTAGCATAGAAGTACCCTCTGCCTTCATCAGTAAGGGGCAATCGATACTTTTCCACCAAAAACCCTGTTATCCTATCCGAGTTACTGACTTGAGCGTCGGAGGGTCGTTCGCCTTGGCCAACACCGGTGCTTTTACTTTGTGTAGGTTTGTCGGATGCCTTCAGCCAGCCAACTCCAAATCTGAACGAAGGTCCAGATTGTAAGTTTTCCCTCAAAATCCAAACTCGTTATATGATTACTTCCACACCCAAAAAAAGCAAGAACATATTGGCACAGTCTATGGGAAAACACAGATCTACCTCTCCGATCAGAATATCGTCGGCAAAAAGCCACTTTCTACCATGGCTCCCAGAGGAAAGAAGGCAGCGACCATTAGTGGTCAAGCCGACGCTCCTCTTCCTACTCCTCCTCCTCTGAATCGGCATCCATGCCCATCGTTGCAGACCCTTTGTATGCCATCACAACCTACCTTAAGCAAGGCTGTGTTGGTGGGTCCCAATGGAGTCGCTCTGAACCTTACCATTGGCCATACCCGAATGAGTACCGAGTCTCAGTCCACAGAGTCTCCCCTTCTCCGGCGCATCCGGCGCGGTAGATCTCCGGGACATCATCAACTTCTAAAAGCAAGGGACAGACCTCCGCAGATGCTTGGATGGAAAGCATGCCCGAGATGGAATCCTACGCTCAGAACACCAAGGATCAAGAGAAGTCCTTCTCCCCACTGAGAGAATTTCTTACGGTTACCCTTACCAAGGGGTGAAGAAACAAGAAGAGCTCGACTCCAATCAGCCGAAGAGCTCCCAAGAACAACAGAGAAAAGGATGCACCCATCACTCGGGCTGAGTTCCGTAATTTCAAAGATCAAGTTCTCAAAGCCTTCAAAGTTTCCTAGAACAAGAGTCATCAGACAAGCGATCACCATCCTAGAGCTGTGTAAGAAGAAGAGTTTAGCAGGTCAACTCGATTTGATGGGCATGAAGATCTGGTTCTTCATCGCCTCCAAGAGATGGATGACTGCCTTTTTTGAATCGATCAAGAGGAGGATAGACAGGGCAAGGGCTACTGCCCTATCCGAACTCCCTTATCCAGGTCAATTCTTGAAACCCACATTCCAGAGAACTTCAAGATGACAATCTTCGAGTCATACGACAGTGAATCTGATCCAGCATATCACATTGAGAGCTTTGAAACTCTCATGATGATCCACCAAGCCTTCGACAGGCTCCTTTGTAGAACGTTCCTTACCTCCCCTGAAGGGTTCAACACTGGAATAGTACTCCCGTCTCTCTTCAATGTCTATCTCCTTCAGCTCGAAGAACTCTTCTTCACCCACTTTTTCAGCAGTCGCAAAATCGAGAAGACTAGTGCTTTCCTGCACGAGATAAGGCAGAGAGATGGGAAGACACTTAAGGACTTCCTCAAATCTGTCACGACCGAGTATAGGTCCATCCCAACCCTTGACCCAGCCGTAGCAACTGCTGCCTTCAGATACAACGTCAGCCACGCCGACCTCAAATCGTCTCTTGCCAAGAACCTCTTCAGGACTTCTTTGGACTCCTATTGCGAAGTGAGAAGTACATCCAAGGTGAAGAGGACCTCCGTCCCTATGACAAAAGGGATCTCTCATCCGATAAAAAATAGAAGAGTATAAACAAAGAGGGACCCAAGAAGTCCCAAATTGACGGTTCCGATCAATGTTGCCCTCCACCAGTCTCTCTCTTTGATAAGTTCACTCCTGTCAATACTAGTATATCAATAGTCCTTTTGGAGAACGAAGGAGACGGGTTATTCCACCATTCTCCTAGGATGGAAACACCAGGAAAAAGAAGGGATATGGGTCATTGGTGTTATTTTCATAAGTATCATGGCCATAACATTGGCGATTGCTGAACCCTTAAAAAGGAGACTGAAACTCCGATTTGCCAAGGTGACCTCTGCAAGTACACCCAGAAAGATGAGGTTAAGCCTTCTCAGGTTCGAGGAGCTAACAAACATGTAGAGAAAGAACCTGAGTCATAAGAATCAAAGCATATGGCTATTTTCCACTCCATCCACGGAGGGCCTATGGGTGGAGAGTCTTACTACGACACACCCCATTGCAATGCACTCATAATTAGCATCTGCATGGCAAACCGCGAAGTGCACCACATCTTGGTAAATACTTTTAGCTCGGTGAACATCCTCTTCTTAGAAGCTTTCAATGACTACAAACTCTCCAGGGACAATCTCAGACCTGCCGGGTACACCCTGCACGGGTTCTCTGGGGCTCCGGCCCAGATTGAAGGAATAGTCACCCATGACGTGACTGTAGAAAAAGCCCCAGCTACCCGAACTGAGGTTATGGACTTCAGGTTGTCAATGTGAAAGCCGCCTACAACGCCATCCTAGGTCGTCCGGCTTATGTTGTAGCGCCCCAAATTTCAATAATAGAAATGAAGGACACAAATCCAGAATCGTTACTTCAATATAATCCAAACACAGTACAAACACAGATTTTTTTTAAAACTTTACATTACAACAGTTCTTTCTTACTGATATGGCTAAAAATGGGGTTAAATCGAAATCGTTCAAAGTGGGCATGAATCTTAAAGTCACACGGGCAAGATGGTAATTTCACCTACAGATGGGTTTGAAACCGGGTCTCTCCTCTTGGACCTGCTAACCCATGAACGGATCTGTTCAGCTGAGAATGGGTCTCAACCCGTTAGGAACGAGTTGAACAGGATAGAAGGAAATCCTGGCTCATCCTTATCCTGAGGAGGTGGTTCTAACCACCCTCATCCAGCCACACCGGAAAGTAGGGATTCATTCTAATCCTGAAACAGATCCCCACGGCGACTATAAATACCCCCTACCTCCTACTGCCACAGGTGATCACTCTTTGTCCACTTAAGCTCTTTCTCTTTACTTTTTCTAGTATTGACAAGAGTATCAGAGGGTTTTTCGCCGAGATCCATCCCGGTGTTTCGAACGTTTGTGCAGGTCCGCGGGAGCACCAATGATTCAACTTGTCAACAAGGAAGAAGTCAGATTCAGCCTGTTCAAGTTCCAACTAACCTACGAATTCTATCTATTGCCCCTGCCCCCACACCAGATTCATCGGCAACAGATTGGCGTCGTCTATGGGAAATAATTGACAAGCATCCCAACCTTCCTCCTTCAACCAAAGCTACTCCTAGCCATGCCTCCCAAAAGGAAGTCTGCACACTCCAACCGTAGAACAACCTCTTCTCATCCTCCTCCTCCTCTGGAAGATCTCCCTCCACCCATCCAACAGGCCCTGCAGCTCGAACAGCAGGCTCCTCAGTCTATTCTGCAGCCTATAGTGCCCCAAGCAACAGTGGGGGAGCCCTCTCGGCGAAGCCGCCACAAGCAACCTATACATCAGGTTCGGGTGTCCATCCACAATGCCTCCACAGATTCTATGGCCTCCCATAGTCCTTCTACACCGAAGGACCTGCGGGACGTGCTCAACAATCGGCAGAACGAGCCAGAGCCCGATCTTTGGACCCATCTAGACGAGAGGCGGACCCGCAAGGCGAACCCTCACCGGGAGTACCTGAGGGATCAGTCACCACGCCGATCAGACCGTAGGGGGTCCAACTCTCCTCGGAGGCAGAGAGAGTCACCCCAACATTGCCCAAGACGAAGCCGCTCCCCGGCTGGCCGTCCTGTAGCTCGAGTCAATCGCGAGCAGGAGGCCCCCGTCACGAGGGCAGAATTTCAACAATTCCAGGAGGCAGTCCTCCGGGCGCTCAATGCCGCCCCCAACAACGGCCATCGAGCTCCCAACCCTCAGCCAACTCCTCGCCATCATCGCCGCTCCCGTAGTCCTCGGCCGGCTCTGAGCCATCACCGCCGTTTCCTAAGTCCTAAGCCGGCTCCGAGCCATCGCCGCCCTTCTCCTGGTCACCACCACCGCTCCCGAAGTCCGTGGCATACTCCGATTCACCCCTGTTGTTCTATCAGTCCACCGCCTACTCAGAGCCATCGCCGTCGCAGCCCCAGCCCTTCTCGACATGAGGACGAGTCTTGGGGATCAGCAAGGTACGACCGAAGGGAGGACTCGGTCTATCGCCATCTCCACGAGATGGAGAGGCGCCTCGGCCAGCTAGATAGAAACGAGGAGCAACGGGCGAGGAACCTTCGCCCCAGTAGGCCCCCATTCTCCTGCGCTATCATGGAGGCCCCTTTCCCAGATAACTTCAAGCCTCCACACTTCGAGACTTACACTGGGAATTCGGACCCCGCAGATCACATCGGGAGTTTCAAAACTCTCGTGATGATCCATCAAGCATCCAACGCCCTCCTCTGCAATACCTTCCCGGCTACACTCAAGGGGCCGGCTTGGGAGTGGTATTCTTGGCTTGCCCCAACATCCATCTTCTCCTTCGACCAGTTCGAAGGCCTCTTCCTCATGCATTTCGTGAGTAGTCGCCGCTCCGAGAAGACGAGCATCTCTCTGCTCTTCCTCAGCCAAAAAAAAGGCGAACGGCTGAGGGATTATGTCAAGCGGTTCACCGCAGAAGCTAGGTCCATCACCTCCTTTGATCAGTCGGTAGTTTCGGCTGTCTTCCAATTCAATGTCATCAACCCCGACCTCAGGGCTTCCTTGGCCAAGAAGCCTCCTCGAAACTTCTCCGAGCTCCTCCTTAGGAGCGAGAAGTACATCCGAGCTGAAGAGGCTCTCAATCGCCCCACTCTGGAGGGGTCGTCTTCCGGCAACAAACAGAAGGCTACAGAGGAAGAAGGAGCTAAGAAGCTCCAAAAGGATAACGGAGGTCAGCAGCGCTCTCTCCCCCACTTCGAGAAGTTCACCCCACTCAATGCGAGTGTTTCGGCCATCCTGATGGAGATTGGGAATGAAGATCTCCTGTTGCCACCTTCGGGACCACGGGCACGACACTGATGAGTGTCGGGCCCTGAAAGACGAGATCGAGGCCCTTATTCAGAGGGGGCAGCTCACTCGGTTTGTGAGGAGGGACAAAGCCGATCCACCTCCACCGCCCAGGGGGGCTAACAGGCGAACAGAGCAGCGCACGGAGACTCCGGAGGCCGAAGTAGATGCCATCTTGCACCTGATACATGGAGGCCCAATGGGGGGAGATTCTAACTCCTCCCGAAAAGCCTTCGTTAGGAAAGTCAACTTCGTGTAGAGCCATCCTCCCCCTAAGGTCCAAAGAGTCCCTGTGACGTTCTTCGATAGGGACTTGGAATGCGTCCGAACGGCCCACTGCGATGCCCTCGTCATTAACCTCAAAAAGGCAACCTTATATGTTCACCGGGTACTGGTGGACAATGGAAGTTTGGTCAACCTCCTCTTCTTGGAGGCATTTAAGGGCCTCCAGCTATCAAGATTTCAGCTCAAGCCGGCTGGCTACACCCTTCATGGGTTCACTGGGGTTCTGGTGACGATCGAGGGAGTTATAACTCTCGACGTCACCGCTGGCAAAGCCCCGGTCACTCGCACGGAGCCGATGGACTTCGTGGTGGTGAATGTGAAGGCTGCCTACAACGTGATCCTGGGTCGACCAGGCCTTACCGCGCTCCAGGCCATCCCTTCGGCTTACCACATGAAGATGAAGTTCCCCACCCCTGTGGGGGTAGGAGAAGTGAGAGGGAGTCAGGAGGCGGCTCGTAAGTGCTATATGACCTCAATGGGATGCCCGGTCCTCTCCCTAGAAGCCCTAGAGCTCCCACCGGAGAGTAGCCAGACCATCTCTGAACCGGTGGATGAACTAGAAGAAGTGCCCTTCTCAGAGGGAGATGCCACCAAGACGTTCCGGGTCAGCAAGGCACTCTCCCCCTCCATAAAAGAAGAAATCTCCCAGTGCATAAGGGATAACTGCGATCTCTTTGCCTGGACCGCGGCATACATGCCTGGGATCTCCGCGGAGCTCCTAATGCACCATCTCAGCATTGCCCTCGGTGTCAAGCTCGTTCAGCAGAAGCGTCGCAAGTTCGTTCCCGAGCATCAATAGGCGATCAAAGAAGAAGTCGAACAGCTCCTCAACGCTTGGTTCATCCAGGAGGTAAACTATCCCGAGTGGCTATCCAGTGTGGTGATGGTCAAGAAATCCAATGGGAGCTGGAGTATATGCAGCGACTTCACCGATCTCAATAAGGCGTGCCCGAAGGACCCTTTTCCCTTTCCAAGCATCGATGCCCTGATCGATGCGATCTCTGGGCACGAGCTACTCAGTTTCATGGATGCTTTCTTGGGGTACAACCAGATTCGGATGTTCCCTCCCGACACCCCGAAGGCCTCCTTTGTGACGGATCAGGGCCTATATTGATATAGGGTTATGCCATTCGGCTTGAAGAACGTGGGAGCTACTTATCAATGCCTCGGAAATAGGGTCTTTCGAGACCAGATTGGCCGAAACATGGAAGTCTATGTAGACGACATGTTGGTCAAGGGCATCCGATGGCAGGAACATGTCATCGACCTCCAAGAAGCCTTCGAGGTGCTTAGGAGGCACAATATGAGGCTGAATCCGAATAAGTGTGCGTTCGGAGTCTCATCCGATAAGTTCTTGGGGTTTATGGTCAGCTAGAGGGCTATAGAGGCCAACCCCGAGAAGATCCAGGCCATTCTCAAAATGGCTCCTCCCTCCAACATCAAAGAGGTACAGAGGCTCACGGGGCGCCTTGCAGCAATTAGGCGGTTCCTCTCCAAGTCTGGGGAAAAGTGCCTCCCCTTCTTCAAGGCCCTCAGGGGGGCTAAAGGCTTCGAATAGGGGGGAACAGCAACAAAGGTCCTTCGACCAGTTCAAGGCATACTTAGCTAACCCCCCGCTCTCGAGCAAGCCGATGCCTGGATAGGTCCTCTACCTATATCATGCCACTTCGGAGCAAACCTTCAGCGCGGTCCTTGTAAGAGAAGAGGATAGAATGCAGAAGCCTATATATTATGTGAGCAAGGTTCTCCGGGATGCCGAAATCTGTTACCCAAAGCTGGAGAAGATGGCTCTTGCCTTAGTTATGGAAGCCCAAAAGCTCCGCCCCCCTACTTCCAATCTCATTCGGTGGTCGTCCTTACCGACCAGCCGCTCAAGCAAGTTCTCTACAAGCCCGAGACCTCCGGGCGCCTGATGAAGTGGTCCATCAAGCTAAGCCAACATGACATCAGCTACCAGCCAAGAACAGCAATCAAGGCCCAAGCTCTAGCTGAATTCATTGTGGAGAGCACTATCCCCGACCCTTGCGAGTCATCTGCCGACCCCTTGGTCTGGACCGTTTATGTAGGTGGATCTTCTTGCACCGACGGAAGTGGGGCTAGCATTATCTTGACCAGCCCAGACGCTTTCATCCTCCAATACTCCCTCCGCTTAAACTTTTCGGCATCAAACAACGAAGCAGAGCATGAGGCCCTCATAGCGGGGCTCTACATGGCTCGTAAAGATGGAGCAAAACGAGCCAGATTCTTCAGTGATTCGTAATTGGTGGTCAACCAATTTTCAGGGGAATACGAGGCAAGGGACGAGCGTATGGCCCGGTACTTGGCGAAGGTTAGGGAGCTTCTAACCTTATTCGAAGATGTTCAACTCCAACGGGTTCCTCGAGAGGAAAACGTGCAGGCAAATGCTCTCTCTAAGCTCACCTCCTCATTCCTCCAAGGTCTAGAGCGGACCGTCTTGATAGAAGTCCTCCTCAGACCGAGTATTGATGAAGATAGCCTGGAGCCGATGGAAGCCTACCCCCTAACACTTGGGGAGAACTGGATGAAGCCCCTCCTCGAGTACCTCAGAGACGGAGTCCTTCTCGAAGATCCGAGAGAGGTAAGGTGGATCAGGACACGAGGCAAGCGGTACACACTCCTCGACGGGGTCATGTACACTCTTACACTCAGGTTGATGGCCGTCCCTATCTGAGGTGCCTCTCTCCAGAGAAAGCGCTTTATGCCTTATAG
The DNA here is from genome assembly GCA_017893485.1 of Hemerocallis citrina. Taxonomy (NCBI): domain Eukaryota; kingdom Viridiplantae; phylum Streptophyta; class Magnoliopsida; order Asparagales; family Asphodelaceae; genus Hemerocallis; species Hemerocallis citrina. The sequence goes on from CM030362.1 coordinate 221,851,950, forward strand.
GAGGCCCATAACAGTCATGGGAGCGAGATCCCTCGCCCGAAAACTCTTAAACTACGGCTACTTCTGGCCCATGCTACTAAGTGACTCCGAGATGTACGTCCGCCAGTATGACTCCTGCCAGAAATTTGCCCCGATCCATCACCTGCCCCAAGCAGAACTCACCTCCTTGGCAAGTCCAATCCCCTTTGCAATGTGGGGGATGGATTTGCTCAGACCCTTCCCTCCAGCGCCGGGCCAGTTGATGTTCTTAGTTGTAGCGATAGACTACTTCTCAAAATGGATCGAGGCTGAACCTTTTTCGACAATCACCGAGCACAAGGTCTAGAATTTCTTTTGGAAGAACATCGTTTGCCGGTTCGGGGTACCTCGCATCCTCGTAACCGATAACGGGACTCAATTCGCAGGGGAGACCTTTCGCAACTTTTGTGTCGACCTCGGCATTCAGCAGCGGTTCTCCTCGATAGCCCACTCTCAGTCCAACGGCCAAGCGAAGAATGCAAATCGACAAATCCTCTCTGGCCTGAAGAAGAGGCTTGACAAATCCACTAAGGGGCTGTGGGTCGAACAACTCCCGAACGTGCTTTGGAACTATCACACCACCAAAAGAGCTCCAATAGAGGAGTCCCTCTTCAACCTCACATATGGATCCGAAACTCTCATCCCCTTAGAAGTGGGTCTGCCTTCATCCCGACTGATAGCCTATAGTGAAGCACAGAATGCGAACCAGCTTCGCAACTACCTAGACCTCATAGATGATGTCCGCAAGAGAGCTGCAATTCGATAAGAAACCTACCGCCGTAGGATCACCCAGTCTTACAACAAGAGGGTATGGTCAGCCAACCTTAAAGAGGGAGACCTAGTGCTTTGAAAGTTGTCGATTTCCAATCCAAGCAAAAAAGGCAAGTTGGCACCCAATTGGGAAGGACCGTATAGAGTCTCCAGAGTTATTCTCCAAGGTGTGTATCAACTCGAAGACTCGAGGGGCATGAGAATACCGAGAACATGGAACGCGGAGCACTTGATGAAGTACCAAGAGGGTGTCTAAGCACCGCTCCAAGCAACTTCCCTAAGATCGCTCTATAAGACATGTCTGAAGTTTACATGTATTTTCTTTTCATCAAAATGTAAAAGTGGCTCGCAACTTAGAAGCGGCCGCCTAATTGTTTTCAATAAAAGTAATATTTCATCGCAAGTTATTTATGGTTGAGTAGTCTAACTCTACTTACAATTTTTTTTTTTTGCATTAAAACGACACTCTTGGAGTCCAACACTTGCTTCGACTCTGCTTCAACTACTTGACTCTAAGCGAGTACGAAGCAGATCACCATTCGGAATTGCTCCTACAGCTGTTGATACTTTCAAAATGACACGCTTGGAGTCCAACACTTGGTTCGACTCTGCTTCACTACTTGCTCCTAAGCGAGTACGAAGCAGATCACCATTCAGAATTGCTCCTGAAGCTGTTGATATTCTCTAAACGACAAGTTCGGAGTCCAACACTTGGTTCGACTCCGCTTCAACTACTTGCTTTTAAGCGAGTACAAAGCGGATTGGCATTCGGAATTGCTCCCACAGCTGTTGATATTTTCTAAACGACAAGTTCGGAGTCCAACACTTGGTTCGATTCCACTTCAACTACTTACTTATAAGTAAGTACGAAGTGGTTCACCGTTCATGATTACTCCCACAACTGTTGACAACTGCAAATGCTAGCAAAGCACACAAGTTCACAAAATAGGTATTATTTCATTAAAGTCTGTGAGACAAGTCTAATTACAGACAACCGACTCAACTTTACATCGAGATACAAAACTTGTGAAACCAAAACCACAAGATTATAGAAAGCTACTTCAGCGCCTGCTAGGGGCGGGGATACTTCGGTTAAGAGATACACGGGGGCGACGAATGCTATACTGCTGTAACCCCTGTTTTCCCAAAAACGTATTTTTATGTAATTTTTTGTATTTAAAAATTTTTGCAAATTATTTTTCCGGTTTTCAAATTTATTTTTGTCAAATTGTACTGTTAAATCTTTTATTAAAATCTACCAATAATTTTAATTGTTTTCGGTTATTACTAGTATTATTATAATTATGATTATTGTTATTAGTATTATTACTTTGATTGTTTATTTAAAAACCTAGTTCTATTTATAAATTATATTTGTAGATATTTCACATAAATTCTATGTTACAATACAAATTATATTTTTGTTGAAAATCTCTATTTTATTAGATATTTTATTAAACCCTACTGGATTTTAAACCCATACCCATTTTAATACCCATTCATTTAACCCATTAAGCCTAATACCCAGCCCATATTAATTCCCAAACCCCAAAACCCATTATACTATACCCTGTTTTTCCTTATACCCTAACCTACTGTTAAAACTACCCAATAACCCAACCCATTACCCGCATATGTCAGCCCAACCCGTTACCACCCGAAACCCACTTCCACCTATATCACCTTAACCCTAAATCATCTAACCTATTTAAACCGATGCATGCCCCTTCAGCCGTCTTCACCATCCCTGCCTCTTCACCTTCCCCATGCAGCCACCCCTACCGTCCTCTTCCTGTTCACTCTCCCTCTCGACTTCAGCCCCTTCCTCTTCACCCCGGTGATCCTCCTCCTCACCAGCTGCGCGTCAACAGCACCTCGACGACGCCACCAGACCTCGCAGCACTGCAGCTGGCTGTGCTCGACCTCGACAGCCAACAACATCGTCGCAGTCCGTCTCCCCTGCTGTCTTCAGCCAGTCGCGCCGCCATGACTGCAGTCACGACAACAGGCAGCACAACCTCCCGTCGCTTCGTCGCCGGCAGCCTTTTCGCCGACAGCCTTCGTCCGTCGCTGCCTACAGCCCTTGGCCGCCGCCAGTCGCCGGGGCAGAGCCAAGCCGAAGCTTTTGGTTATTTGTTGGAGTTTTGATCATGGGTTGATCATATGATGTGGGCCGTTGATTTGATCTTGATCATCACCATCGGGCTGAGCTTGGCCGTCCATTGGATCTTGATCATCATGCTTAATTGGATGTGGGCCATCGATCTCCTCTTGATCATCCGATTAGATCCTAGCCGTCTGATCTTCTATTGATCGTCAAGATCATGATGATCATCAATTTCCTTTGATCGCAACCATTCGATCGATCGATCTTGATCTTCATCATTATCTTCATCATCAGGGAAATCTGACTGTCCGATCTAATTTAATCATCTTGATCTTGATCTTCGATCTCAGCTGTCTGATTGTGTTCGTGATCTCGATCGTCTTCATCTTGTTCGTGATCATGTGTTCGTGATTGGTTCGTGATCTGTTCGTTGTGTTTGTATTCGTGCCCCGGGATCCGTTCCCGTTATTCTTGTTCTTGCTTCGTTCCCCTCATCGTCTCTCAGGCAAGTAACTTGTACTCAAATTCATTTGTATGATACAAGTTATAAATTTCGCTTGTAATGTAGTTGGGTTCTAGAGACAATTCGTATGTGAAACCCCTTGTTGATATTGTCTCTATAGTGATTTGACCATAGTTACCTCACGACACAATATTGACATGAAACAACTTAGGTTTTGCCCGTTCTTGATTTGATCATGTATGTGGGATTTTTGTGAGAATTTGGGTGTTTGTTGAGATCCATGTGATAGACTTGCCTTGGATATGTTAAATTACCCTATTTCATGATGTGTGGACACTTGGTAGACTCGATTTCATGTTTGGTTGTGTTTGGATCAAGTTTCGTTGAATCTACGTTGATTTTTGTTTTTGGAGGAAATTCTGTAATTTGCCGATGATCTGTCTTGATTAGTAATTTAGACCATATTAAGGTCAGTATATTAATTTCAATATAAAACATGAGTTTTAGAGAAATTTGTCTTCTTTACAACCCCTCAAACCCTGCTCGATTTCGTTTTCATATGTGTGAGTTATGACTGTTTTACTATAGAGGTGTAGATCTTTTCTAGATTTCATTTCTTGGTAATTTTGATGACTAAATCATTTCGATACTTATGCTAAATATATTATTTCGATCCAAAATTTTGGTCAGTATTTCTTTATATAGTTAGGGATTACCCAAAATTTTGGTGGATTTTATTGACGAGTTTTATATGCTGTTTCATGCTTATTTATAAAGACTATACTTGCTGTATTTTACTCGCTGTTTTGTAAAGAATCGTATTTTCACCCTGATTCGTTTTACTGTATGAAAAATATTTGTGAAATATGAAAGTTAATATATTTTTTTTTATTTTCAACTCCCTTTGGTAGATTTGGATTTCATTTCACTGGTTGCGAGATATTATAGTTTTCGTACAGCAGTGTTAGGAATTCCAGAATTGCCAAAGTATCGTCTCTTGATGTTGTCTGATTTTTTATGACTAATCTAATTTTACTGGAAAACTATGAAACTTTATATTCTGATACTAGACATATAGGGAAATACCCCAGATTTTTCTTGGATTTATTTGAGAAGTTTTCATACTATTTTTCTACTCTTGAATTCGTTTTCCTGATTTCTGACTGAACCTAATTTCTGAATTCAAATCAGTTTTGAGTTATGTTGTTGTGAATTACTATATGACTTATTTATACTCACTGGATTCGGTTGGGAGTCTATTTTCTAGATGCTTTGACGGATTCAGATTTGGATTTCGATTGTAACGGGAATCACTATTTTAGTATTGTACTGTAATGTTGTCCTGAATATGAACATACACTGTTTTCTTGTTTATGTGACTGCCTATCATCTATGCGTGCTTATTTGTTACCCTAGACCTGATACTGATTATGCTATGTTAGTTTGACACTATTTCATACTTATACATGCCTGTTTGAGAATAATAATAAATAATCAAACCGGGGTTTTAATGGAAAAGATCTAGTAGTGAATAGTGCAGAAACGTGTACTCGGAAGGAGACTTGTGTTTCCTGTATTACATGTTTACCGATCAAGTTTACTGATCAAGTTATCGATCAAGTTAATATTCTGTTATCGATCAAGTTTACCGATCAAGTTTACCGATCAAGTTACCGATCAAGTTTACCGACCAAGTTCTGTGATTCTGTGAATACCCGAGTACACTGCCCTGTATGGTCCACTATGAAATCTAAAGCGAAACTTTTTGTTGTAGCAACCATGTAGTAAAAGCTGGGATGCATGAAGTGCTACCTAGATAGTAATCACTACAAGACTTGATACATGACGCTTGAACATGATACATGCTTACTTGATACTTGACTACATGATACATGATACTTGATACTTGATCCTTGACACATGTTACCTGTACTTGATACTTGTTTGCTTGATACATGATGCTTGTTCACTTGACACTTGACACATGCCACCTGTACTTGTTCATCTTGCCATGCTAGTATTCTATTTTGTGATCATGTATATTTCATGTTATTAGTTAGTTTTCCCCATATACTTGTATCTTGCATTACAAGCGGCCCGTAACTTACAATTGATGTACCTTGTTTTCTCTTTTCCTCTTTCCTACAATTTATTAAATTGCAGATTTTGGAGATCAGCTGCAAGATGGAATAGGCGAGATGAGATATTAGTTGCTGGAGCTCTTGCTACATTTATTTATTTTCCTGTTATTCATGAATAATTGTATCTGCTACTTGGATATTTATTTTGTACTTGGGGGATGTGACCCAGGATATTTGACTTATTCAGATCATGATTATTTGAGATTAATTTATTTTGGTTTCAAGTATTCTTGTTGGTATTTTGGTTCATATGTGCATGTTGGTTGATTCTTTTGCTTCCAACTCTGATTATTCTTGTGAAATATTGTAAAGATTCTTGAACAGCTTAGGGATGACAGCTTATGGATGATGAAAATCATTTGCTAGGCCAATGTTACGTGCTCGTATTCCGTATTTTTGGGAAGCGGGGCGTGACAACTGCCGATGCCCTACCTCGGTAGACGTCCCTAGGCCGGCGAGCCGAGATGCATCGTCCGCATCTGATCTAACGGTGGCCCCAACAGATGCTCCGCTCGACGAAGCTGCCACTCCACTTTGTGCATCTCCAGGGCCTCGATGTATGGGGGACGAGCGAAGCGCGAGCTCGCGAAATGTTATCCCCATATTATACTCCTCCCGAGTGCAAGAAGTAGTCCTGACAGTGCTCCCCTCAAATTGCTGTCAAAGATGAGCGATCTCCATCTCAAGCTCAACAATTCGCTCTCTAAGCGAATCGTCCGTCACCGTTATCTTCAAACGAGGCAGTCGCATTGAGCCTGCACCGCGAGAGGTGTCGGTGATTGTTTGCCGAAGATGGGCATCCTCCATGCTCCTATCGACAGTTACCTTCTTCAGTTCGTCCCTCTTCGCGGTCACCTTGGTCAGGGAGTGACAAAGGCACCTAAGTCTCAAGCTGAGGTTGGCAACCGCCGACGAGTCCACATCGTCGCCTTCGGGGGTCACCTCATTAATTCTCTCTTCTAGCCATCTCCTCTCTATGTCTCGACGAACTAAGGTCGATCTCAGATGATTCAGCTCGCACTTCACTTTTCGAAGCTCTCACTCCACTTCCCGAAGCCGCTTTTGGGTCCTGGCGAGCCCCAACCTCGTCGCCCTTAGACCGGCCTTGAGACGTGCCACTTCGGCCATCCGAGGCACTTCGGCGAGCTGTAAAAAAGTCCAGAACAGCAGATAAATTATCAAAGACTAAGGACACTACGTTGCGAAGCTAAGTCTAAGCAAGTCGACTATAAGACAACTCAGAAGTGGGGCAGGCTCAAATAATTCTAAACTCCAACACTTAAACAAACATTTCATTTCATTAAAAACAAAAGGCGGTGGCTAGTCCGCGGTTCGGCACTACATAATCAAAAAAAAAGAGCAAAATACAAGACGAATCAGGGGTCGACCTCTTTCGAGCGATCCTCTGCTGAAGACGCCTGCTCTGGGGCCACGATAGCAAGGGGTATAGCTTCCGACGGAGCGCCACCCTTGGCTTCGGCGTCTCCAGCCTCGACCTCCTTGTCCACGTCTTCTTCTCCTTCGCCCTCCTTTTCCCCTTCCGAGACGTTGTCAAATCTGGGGACAGGGTCCAGAAAGAGGCGCTACTCGGTGCAATCCACTTCGGGGAACTTCTTCCTCACCTGATCTATGGCTCGAGCATACGCCTTCGCCATGTCACAATGAGGAACCCCTTTGCCTTCTCCATGGCTTGCTCCTCGGCCTCCTTCGCCGCCTCTAGCCTAGCCGCGGTGACCTCGTCTGCCTTCTTTTTTGCCGCCAGTTCGGCTGCTTGAAGAAGCCGGGCGTTGTCAGCCTCCAGCTTGGCGAACACAGCTTCGAGGTGCCCTAACCTCGACCTCTTCGACTCGGCCTCGACCCTCGCCTTCTCGAGCCCCTTGGTGATCCGGACCTTCTCCCCTCGAGCCTTATCTGCCTCAAGCATCAGCTCCTTTTCTTGTTCAGCCATCTTCTTCATCAGGTGGCCGAAGTGGCAAGTAATCTGCGAAGAGTAAGACTTGGGTTATTTCAAAAGAAAAAACAAATCTAAGCGCTCAACAAAATAGAACTCAGGATTCGAAACTTACCGACATCGTCGAACGAGTGACCTCGAGCGCGTCGTCCCCCACGTGCCCGCTTCCATGGCTGCCTCATCCTTCGGCATTGCAAGGTGCTGAATGCCTACATACACGCCGAAGAGTCGCCTAAGAACCCGTCGAGCTTGCGGACCTGCCAGTCCGGGACGATGATCTTCTTGTGCTCCTCGGCTAGGAAAACCTCGGCTTCGGCAGTTAATGGCGAAGCCTCTAGCCCTAAGGCTACCGATAGCGGGAAGGCCCCCGTACCAGTGGAAGCCGAAGCCAACACTGGGGTCGAAGGCTTCGGAGCCAAGGGGGGTCGCCTCGCCAGCTGCTCCGTGGAAACACGGTGAGCCTGCACCCCTTCCGAGGCGGTCTTTGAGGCGACCCTCTTCCTTTTCTTCGGGGCCTTACTGCTCAGAACCCCCCGTTTCATCAGCAAGTCGTCGAAGTCCATCGATTCTGGAAAAAAAAGGGGGGGGGGGAGAGTTAGAAAAAATGGCCTGCTTTCCTAGCAACACGAAAGAAGAAGCTATCGCTGACCTCAACACAAAAACAAAACAAAACAAAACAAAACAAAATCATACTAGGGTTTATCGAGCTAAGACCCCCCCCCCCCCCGAAAGAGTGCTTCCTCGGTCAAGTCCTTCCAATCGAACTTCAGGTGATTGAGTAGCGTTCGAACCATATCCTCCTCCTTAGTGCTGAGAGTTGGGCTCTGTTTGACCTTCTTAGGGACCGACTCTACCCAAGCTGTGGGGATTCCCCATGGCCCTTGTTCGGATGAGGAAGTACTTATCCCTCCAATTTTTTATTGAGTCCGGACAACTGACCAGCTTCGTCCTGATCCTCGGAGCCAGATACCACCGGTATACATCCTTATGCTGCTGGTGCATCCGGTACACCGTTCGGAGCACACTCAACCTCGGCTCGAGACTCGCCGCCTGACAGTGGAGAACGAATCCGTTTATCAGCCGTCACATGTTCGGCATGTATTGAACGGGGCTGACACGAAAACACCTCAGCACTTCGGCGACGAATGGGTGAAGAGGGAGCCGAACTCCTGCCAAGAACGCGTTGACCAGCCAGAAGCACATGTCAATGGGCAATAGCGAGTTGGCCCTCACCCCCAGCCCAGGAAGCATTAAGTCGAATTCCCTAGGGATTTGGAAACTCTCCCGAACCCTTACTAAGTCCTCCTCGGTAAGGATAGAGATCGTCTCGTCTGCTTCTGACGTCTATTTGGCCTCGTTTTCCTCGAAGCTTCGGTCCATCCCGTACATTATCCGCTCTGCCTGGTCCCCCGGAAGGTCTCGAACCCTCAGTAGTCCGGTTAGAACCCCAGGCAACCTCCCGAACTCTCCCAACCTCTGATCCTCTTCAATCCTCGTCTCAACGATCACCGAAGTCTGCCCTACCACGACTTTGCCCTTGTTGATTGGGGGGAACTGACTAGAGGAAGTCTCGGGGGCAAGAAGAGGGGAGGTCTCCTTCCTCGAAGGGTCGATAGACATTCTCTAAAAGAAAATAAGCTAAGTATGAAGTTACCTCGATTTGACAGCTACGGTCGGAAAACACACCGGAAGACGGAGAATACTCGTCGGAAGTTCGCACTAAGTAAAAATATCGCCTGAGTAAAAAACTAGAATAGTGAGCAAATGTGAGAGGGGGTGGAGATTTATAGAGACTGAGGTTTGTTGATTCTTGATTTTGATGATTACAACACAATGCAAAGTTGTTATGCTACTTCTTTGATATTACAGGATATACACAAAGGCAAAATGTTCTAACAAGCTTTACAAGCAAGTTGATCAAGTAAAGCTACAAACAAAGCTCTTATAGCTAATTGATCAAGAAAGCTACAAGGTTGCCAGCTTCAAAGAAAAAGACGAAGGCTAAAGCTCCATCTCAAAACTCAAGACTCAAGACAAGTTTATTTTAATATATTGTATTAAGTGTCTTGTAACAATTGTAACTTTTTTTATTTCTTTGAGTCTTAGAAATTCTGTAATAGCCTTGTCACACACACTCACACATATCTTTAAAATAATTGAGTTTTTTTTAAAAATTTAAAAAGACCGAAACAAGATTGAATAAGCTCAGCTGTTAAGTACCAGTCGACCGCCATTAGGCACCAGCCGACTGTCCTAGTACAAAACTGTTTGAACTTATTCAAACTCTGACCAATCGACTCATAACGGCAACCCAGTCGACTGTTCAAGTCATTTCGACAGTTTACTGATTTCAGAACTTGATTTTTCGAATTCAAAAGTTTTAATTCCGTGGGTTGACAGTTGGTACAACTGCTTCTCAACATCTAGTGATTCTAACTCTATAAATAGAGTGTAAAAATCACTTGGAAAAGGTTACAACAACAAGACAATACTCTCTTTTACAAGCTTTCAAGTACTTATTTTCAAAAAGAGAACAAGAGTTCACAAGCTTTGAAATCTTCTAAGTTTTTGGTTCTCTGAAATCAGTCTAGTATAATTGTGATTCCGTTTTAGACTAATTTTGGAAGTTAACCTAATAGCCACGCACAAAATTACATTCACAACAAGGCTATAGGTTGATTGTAAATATTTTTGTTGTTATTCTTCACTCTCGGGTTGTGAGAGTGGTTCCTCTCGGTTGGAGAGTAGGGCTCTAGGGTGTAGAGTCATGTTTTCACTCTTGGTGGAAGAGTGGGTTGCTTTCTCTAGTGGTGAGAAAGAACTATGGGTTGGACAAGGTTGTTGTCTAACGCCGTAGGATATTCTTGAATTTTTTTCAAGAATAGTAGAAAATCTCAAGTGGGTTGCTTGGGGACTGGATGTAGGTCGGGAGGACCGAACCAGGATACATCGTGTGTACTCTATGGTTGTATTTCTCTGAACTTGCATTTCATTTACTTGATTTTTTAAGTTCTCTATGAAACTTGTTTGGACAATCGACTGTGTCCATTTTTAAGTCGACTAGTCAGACTTGTACTATATTCTCTCTGAAAACTTGTCTGGTAAGTCGACTGGTTCTTACATAAGTCGACTGATCAGACTCCTCTTAAAATACTCTTCATAACTATCGCCCTAGTCGACTGGTTTCTCTTTTCAAGTCGACTGGACCGAAGAAAAAGTTTAATTCCGTAATTATTTTTATAAAACACTATTCACCTCCCCTCTAGTGTTTCTTGCCTTGCCTACAGGATCCAACAAGGTTGGTGGCGCAGTTACCAAGGTTAAGAGGCCCCCAACGAAGCAAAGGCCTGGCCAATTTGGTCGAAATGCAAGAAAATTGCATTGACTGGTCAAACGGCCTTGGGGTCCACTAACCACGTGTCGCCCTCCAATTCGTCCCCGAACTCACTTGCCACTGACGTCGAAATGCAAGAAAATGAGTTGACTAGTCAACGATGGCTGGGACCTACTGGCCACGTGTCTCTCTCCTATTCGTCCCGAAGTCACTTACCACCGACGTCGAAACGCAAGAAAATGCGTTGACTAGTCAACGGTGGCTGGGACCCACTGGCCACGCGTCGTCCTCCTATTCGTCCCCGAAGTCACTTGCCACCGACAACGAAACGCAAGAAAATGCGTTGACTAGTCAACGGTGGTGGGGACCCACTGGCCACGTGTCATTCGTCCCCGAAGTCGATTGCCACCGAGGTCAAAATGCAAGAAAATGCATTGACTAGTCAACTGTGGCTGGGACCCACTGGCCACGTGTCGTCCTCCTATTCGTCCTCGAAGTCACTTGCCACCGACGTCGAAGTGCAAGGAAATGCGTTGACTGGGACCCACTGGCCATGTGTCGCCCTCCTATTTGTCCCCGAGGTCGATTGCCACCGACATCAAAAACACGAAAAAGCAGGGGCCCACATACCACATGTCGCCCCCGGGGACCTCGGCAAGCTTTCCGAAGTCGATTGCCACTGACGTCCAGAAAGCGAAGAGGAAGGGGCCCAAATGCCACGCGTCGCTTCCCTAGACTTCGGCGAGCGTCGTGAAGTCAGTTGCCACTGACCTTCAAACAGGCAAAGTTCTTCTTCTTCACAGCCGTCTGATCTTCCAGAATTGCTCTCCGTTGTGTGATCAAGGACCCAGATTCGGCCACGTCAGCCAGGGTCTGATTCACCTTTTGATCATTCAGATCTTCGCGCCCAAGGCTGATGGACGATCCAGATCCCGCCACATCATAAATAGGTGATTAAAATTATTCTTTTTAATTATTAATTCGAAAAATTTATTTAAAAATTGCGGAAAAATGATTAAAATTCAGGAAAATGGCCTAAATGTTCTGCCGCCCAACCAAGCAAATTTATAACAATGGAAGACGAAATGTCTCCTATTCCAGTTATTTAATATCATCAGAAGACGAAATGTCACACATTCAGCATGTCGGCCTCGCCTACACATCCAGATCGAAGATGAGCTCAAAAAATGGAAGGATCATTGTAACCCCTATTTTTCATTTTCTGTATTTTGGATGTATTTTTTTTCTTTTTGGGTATTTGTTCATATTGTATTCTCCTACTTCTTTTGAACTGTGTATTTGATCTTCATTATCAATGTCTATTCATCTATTTGATTCGCCACCTTTTTATTTTGATCTTCTTGATTCAATTGTCCGCCTATTATTTCATCTCTGGTTGAACGGGCTATTATTTTTTATTCTCATTATTGAATTGTTCATGTCCTATTTTACTATTTATTTGTTCCTATCTCATTATTTGGACCATCCTTTTCTATTTGGATCTTTTAATAACCCTATAGCATCTTAACCCTAAACCCTATTGGATCTTACATCAACTACCTTCAATCCCCACACCCGTTCACACCCCCTAAACACTAATACCCAACTTATATATATATTGTTGTTTATACCCTAACCCTATATTCTCATCTACAGCCGCTTTTACCTCTCGTCCCCTACCTCCTATCATCCCCTACTTAAAACCAATCCTCCCAAGCTTCTCCTACCTCCCGATCCCTCTTTCCCTCTACCTTGTGCGACCTCTTAACCCCTACAACCGACGCACCCCCTGCCTCCCCGTGCTGTTCCCTCCTGAAGTTGCAGCCGCAGACACGAGCGATGCTCCCCTGTCCTCCCTCCTCCTGACGTTGCAACACCCGTTGCAGCGACAACAGCCCTTGCGTTGTGTCCCTCCTTCCGACGACAGGCAGCAGCAACAGCAGCTTCGTTTGCCGCTATGCCATTCAGCCGTCCTCCCGATGCAGTGCCGACCCCCTCTCTCTCTTTGTGTGCACGTGTGGATCGTGTTCACTCGTTCGTTTGCTTGTGTTCGTGCCCGAAAATCCATTTGTTCTTGTTTTATTTTCGTCGTCAATTTTAAGGCAAGTAACTTGTATAATTTCTGTTTGCATATATAAGTACTAAATACCACCTGTAGTGTAGTTGCTTCAAGATCTATTCTCATGAAAACCCTTGTTAGATCTTGTCTCTATGTGTGATCCGCCAGTAGTTGTCTCATTACATACACGACATGAAATAACTTAGAGATAATCATTTCTTGATGTATACATGCATGTTGTTCGTGATAATGAGGTGTCGTAGAATCTTGTATGCTTGAGGTGTTAGTAGTAGTATAACTTGTTAAACACCCTATATCATGTTGCTTGGACATCTAGGATACCATATTTCGCATTTTGTTATGATTTGGATGTGTTACATATGAACTAATTGATTTAATGCATAAGAGGATTTCTGTTTTTGCTGTTACCCCATTTTTGTTCAGTATTTTAGACCCTATTAAGGTTAGTATATGAAAATTATTTGTGAATATGAATTATAGAGACTTTTGTCTACTTTTCAGAATTTCTGACAGATTTCAGTTTTGATTTGTGAGTTGCAAGTTATGGCTATTTTACCACAGAGGTGTAGAAAATTACAGATTTGGTTTTATGTGAATTCTGGAGAGTAATTTATTTTTATATTGATGTTAAAGATAATATTTTGATCCAATATTTTGCTGAGTACAACCAGACCTGATTGGGATTAACCCCTAATTTTTGTGGATTAATGACTTTTATAAACTATTCTATACTTGCAAATAACTACTATACTTGCAGAATTTTCATGCTGTTCAATCAAGAACCTAAATTTCAACCTGATTCTACTCGCTGTTGAAAAAAACTTTGTGAATATGAATTGTAGCATGCTGTATCTATTTTATCACCCTTTTGACAGATCTGGATTTCGATTTATATGTAATATATTGCTGTTTTAGTACAGCTGTGTTTATGATTTTAGATTTACAAACTTGTTGTGTCTTGCTGTTTTCTGATTTTATTTGACTATACTATCTATGTTGGAAAATTATGAAATTATATTTGTTGATACTAAACATACTAGGGAATACCCCAGATTTTTCTTGGATTAAGTCAGTAATTTTTTATTCTTTTTTCCTGTTTACGAATACAAACTTCTGATTTCTGGCTGAACATGTTTTCTGGATACAATTCTGTTTTGAGTCATGTCTTTGTGAAATACTGTATGACTCATATATATGTGCTGGATTCGACCGAGATTCTATTTTCCAGATTTTCTGACGGATCTAGATTTTCATGTTTGTGGCAACGGGAATCTCAGATTTGGTGCATTAGTGTCCTGCTGTCCAGAATTGAAAGTCTCGTTGTCCTAGCCTTTTATGAGTTGTCTATCACTTGTGCATGTTTATGTTCCAACCTGAATCTGTTACTTGTTCATACCATGTTATTCTTGTCCTGTATGTGACATGTATATGCCTGTTTAATAATAATGACAAATAACCAAGCCGGGGTTAAGGGAAAGATTTGGTTGTGGAAAATATAGAAATGTGTACTTGGAAGGGGGCCTGTGTTTCCCACCTGATTATCTGTTATCTATTACCTGTGATATAATTACCTGACATGTGATTCTGATTATCTGTTTAGCTGATACCTGACTACATACTTCCTTATGAGAAGGTATACTCAGAAGGGGGTTCGTGTTTCCCACCTGTTACCTAACTACATACTTCCTTATGAGAGGGTATACTTGGAGGGGACCGTAGGTCCTACCTGATGCATGATTACCTATTACATGATACCTGTACCAGTACCTATTTACCTGATACTTGAGTACACGGCTGATATGGCTAAAAATAGGACTAAATCGGGACCGTTCGAATCGGGTACGAATCTTAAAGCTCTAAGGGGTAAAACAGTAACTTCACCTACAAACAAGTTCGAAGTGGGTACTAGGTCTCCCCTTCAGGTCCGAACCCATTACAAACCAGTTCAGAAGGATAAAGAGGGATTCAGATTTGTAGTTATCCCTAAGTGGTGGTTTTAACCACTTCTATCCATCCACACTAGAAAGTAGAGATTTGTTCTTATCTCGAAACGGATCCCTAAGGCAACTATAAATACCCCTCTCCCCCCACCATTACAAGGTAATGAATCTTTGCCTACCTAGAGCTCTTTCTTAATCTTCTTCATTATTAACAGGAGCGTCGGAGGGTTCGTCACTGGAATCCATCCCGGTGTATCAAACTTTGTGAAGGTTCGTGGCAGCGGCAAGGAACGAGTCAACACATAGGCGGAGTCAACAAGTTTGCTTTACTGTTTTCCTAAAGAACTTACAAATTCGTCAGTTTGCTCCCACACCCGAAATCAGCAGCAACAGATTAGCATCGTCTGTGGGAAACAGAAGCAGCGATCCAATCCTCTCTCCTCAGCCAAACTAGTTTCGAGCCATGCCTCCCAAGAAGGGGAAGACCACAGTCTCTAACCGCAGAGAAACTCTCGCACCTTCTCCACCTCCATTACTTGAGGTTCCCCTTAACCCACACAACAAGTCCAGCAGCCTGGACATCCTCTTCTTCAACCCGTCCTGCAACCACAGCCTGGACGGCCTCTTCCTCAACAACCTTAGCCCTAGCTGGCTCCTCAAGGGCCACAAGAGGCTGTCGGGGGTCCCTCCTGCTAGACTCGACAGGGGCAACATCCTCATCGTGACCATGTGTCAGTACACAACCCCTCGTACGACTCCATGGCCTCACACAGTCCCCCTATGCCAAAGGATCTCCGGAACATCATCATCAACAAGCAGTATGGGGAAGATCTCCGGACCTGCCTAGATGAGAGCCAGACCCATGATGGGATACCCCGCCGAGAGCATCACAGGGGTTCACCGATCCCCTAGAGCCCGGTCCCCCCGTAGGCCAGATCGCAGAGGGTCCCACTCTCCCAGGAGGCGGAGGGAGACCCAGCGCCATCAAAGGAGAAGTCACTCTCCGGTCGGCCGACCCGCTCCTCGGGACTACCGAGAGCAGGAGGCCCCCATCACGAGGGCAGAGTTCCAGCAGTTCCAAGAGGCAGCCTTGAGGGCCCTCAATGTTGCCCCCGACCACGGTCAGCGGGAGCCTAGTCCTCAGCCTGCCCAGGACCGTAGGCATCGTACGCCCATTCCTCAAGCGGCCTTGAGCTATAGTCGTCGCATTCCCAGTCCCCTTCCGCGCGAGGACGAATCTTGGGCCTTAGCGAGGCATGATCTGAGGGAAGATTCGGTTTACCGCCGTCTCCACGAGATGGAGAGGCGCCTTGGCCGATTAGACAGAGAGGAGGAGCAACGGGCAAAGAATTTCTGCCCCAGCAGACCCCTATTCTCTCGGACAATAATGGAGGCACCGGTCCTGGATAACTTCAAGCCTCCTCATTTTGAATCTTACAACGGGGAGTCCGACCCCGCTGACCACATTGAGAGTTTTAAAACTCTCATGATGATACATCATGCGTCAGATGCCCTCCTCTACAAGACTTTTCCGGCCACTCTGAAGGGGCCTGCAAGGGAATGGTACTCACATCTTGCCCGACCTCCATCTTCTCCTTCGATCATCTCGAAGGCCTCTTCCTGACTCACTTCGTGAGCATCCGCCAAGCCAAAAAACAAGCACCTCCTTACTATTGCTTCACCAAAGGAAGTGCGAGCGGCTGAGAGATTATGTCAAACGCTTCACCGCGGAGGCCAGATCCATCGCTTCCCTGGACCAGTCCGTTGCCTTTGCCGCCTTCCAATCCAATGTCGCTAACGACAGCCTCCGAGCATCTCTCGCCAAGAAGCCCCCTCGGGATTTCTCAGAACTCATGCTTAGGAGTGAGAAATACATCCGAGTGGAAGAAGTCCTTTCCCACCCTGCTTCTGAAGGACCGTCCTCCGGAAACAAACCGAAGGACGCTGAAGAAGAAGGAGCTAAGAAGCTCCAGAAGGATAACGGAGGCCAGCATCGCCCTCCTTCCCGCTTCGAGATGTTTACTCCGCTCAACGCGAGTGTCTCAACCATCCTGATGGAGGTTGGGAAGGAGGGTCTTCTTCCGCCCCCTTCAAAGATGAACACCCCGGGGAAGAAGAGGAACTGGGACAAGTGGTGCCGCTTCCACAGGGACCACGGCTATGACACGGATGACTGTCGGGCTCTGAAGGACAAGATCGAGGCCCTCATTCAGATAGGGCAGCTCTCTAGGTTCGTGAGGAAAGACAGGGCCGATCCCCCTCTGCCCCCCCCACGGGGCTAATAAGCGACCCGAGAGGCACGCGGAGACCCCGGACTCCGAGCCAGAGGCCATCCTGCATATCATTCACGGAGGCCCAATGGGGGGAGATTCCAACTCCTCCCGAAAAGCCTTCATTCGGGAAGTAAATTCTGTGCAGAACCGTCCTCTCCCCAGGGGCCTAGGGGTCCTGCTCACTTTTTCAGATAGAGACCTAGAGGGCATCCGAACCCTCCATTGTGACGCGTTGGTCATAAACCTCCACATGGCCAACTTTGACGTACGCCGGGTCCTAGTAGATAATGGCAGTTCGTTTAATATTCTTTTCCTAGAGGCCTTCCAGGGGCTCAAGCTACTTAGGGATCGCTCAAGCCCACCGGCTACACTTTGCACAAGTTCACGGGAGTGCCGGTGATGATCGAGGGTGTCATAACTCTCGACGTAACCGCTGGCAAAACTCCAACTATCCGAACCGAGCTGATGGACTTCATGGTGGTAGATGTGAAAGCCACCTACAACGTCATCCTAGGCCGACCAGGCCTAGTAGCTCTGTAGGCCATGTAGTGTCCCAAATTTTCAATATGATATCCCAGAAATACGTGGCACAATTCCCAGCATCAACCTCAATTGTAATAGTAAACATAGCCAAAAATACAAATAATTTTTTTTCAACTTTTATTACATTAATTCTTTACAAAACACAGCGGAAAACAAACACCTTGAATTACAAATTCTTTCTTTTACGACACATTCTTTTACAATTTATATAAGTCATAACATCAATCTAGCACAAGCATCTAAATCTCAAGCTATAAGCACTTACCTGTAGAACATAAGGCTATAGATAACCCTAACCCCCAAAACTACAGGGGTCAGCCATAACGGTGTGAGTGACATAAAAATAAATGCAACATGAATAAAACATAAGACATAGTCATAAATAACATGTATCAACAGTAAGAATAAATGAAATAAGAATATGAAATAACAATAAATAAAACATGAAAACATCAAGTGAAACTAGGCTAAGTGTCAAGTGTACGAAAACATAAAACAACATGCATAAAACCAAGTTAAGAAAAACATCAATGCTATATGCTGACTCTCTAATGCACACTTGTCGGATTCTATGCATCCCACTCTACATAGGTCCAGTGCAAGCCCTTAACGTCGTCCATTTAATAGGGTTCAATCTCCGGTTATGCAACTAATCCTACTACGATGACTACTACGAGATATAGATAAACTGTGAGTATTAGCCCATGCCCCAATAATTCTGGAGGTCAATCTCTATCCGCAGATAATTCCGGAGACTATTTCACTCATACCTGGGAATCTTCGAGAATACCCCACACCGCAAGCTATGGCGCCTCATCACACGAATACCCCATAAGTGTCGCCTCAACCCCGATAATTCTGGAGACCAATCCCACACCGCAGGTAATTTCGGAGAATATTTTACTCACACCTCGATAATTTCGGGGATTATCTCACACTGCAAGCCATACTGAGGTCCATAACCCATATTCTCATTTCATCATATCACCATCTAGTGTCTGTCCTTATCTTTATAAGTTAATTAAGTAATTTCGAATCTCCTAGAGTTAGTGTACCCTACCGGACTTAACTCAACTGATCAACAACAAAGCCACAACTGGCCAAACCACAAAATCTCAACTGCCGGTATCTAGAGTCCCACACACCCATCTAGAGACTCACAACTCAACCATCAACACAAAATAGATCTTTCATTTTAGTCACTTCATATCAGTGTTAACTTACTCACAGAAATTCATTCACTCATATTGTTTATATATATATATATAGATATAGGGAAAGCTTCTGTTGTGCATTCCTCTAGTGCACACGTCGTGTGCACTAGGCCTTTGGGCGTTCATATCAACGATCCGAACCGTTCACATTGATCTACACATCTAAATTAGTCTAAATATGTAAAATCAAATCATTTGAAATTCTTTTGCCCATCCATTATGTGACTATAAAAAGCAATGATTTTCAGCCATACAATTTTGTAACACTTCAATGGATGGGCAAATGAATTTCAAATGATTTGATTTTATGTATTTAGACTAATTTAGATGTGTAGATCAATGTGAACGGTTCGATCGTCGATATGAACGCCTGAAGGCCTAGTGCACATGCCGTGTGCACTAGAGGTAGTGCACAACCGAAGCTTTCCCTATATATATATATATATATATATATATATATATATATATAAGAGATCCTCTTTACTGAAATGAAGTGTGC
This sequence comes from Hemerocallis citrina, assembly GCA_017893485.1. Lineage (NCBI taxonomy): Eukaryota > Viridiplantae > Streptophyta > Magnoliopsida > Asparagales > Asphodelaceae > Hemerocallis > Hemerocallis citrina. The sequence goes on from CM030362.1 coordinate 221,871,284, forward strand.
ACAATGTGTATATAAATCCCTTTACTGAAATGCACTTTGTGTGTATATATATGAGATATAGAAAACCCTTTTTCTGATTGAAGCATATGTGTATATATAGAATATATATAGAAAACTCTTTGTACTGAAATGAAATATATGTAGGATGTAGAAGATGGTCTTTTATTGAATTGAAGCATATGCAGAAATCATAGAAAGATCCCTTCCACTGATTGAAGTATATGTGTATGTATATGATATAGAAAGAAGTTCATTTTTACTGATATGAAGTATTTGTTTATATATATATATATATGACATATATAGAAAAAAAAAAACCTTTCACTGATATGAAGTATATGTATATATATCTGATACATAGATAAACCTTTTACTGAAGTGAAGTACATATATGTATGATATATAGAAATCCCTCTTTACTGAGTTAAAGTATATATGCAGGTTATGTATATAATCTCTTTACTGAGTTGATGCATAGGAGATATAGAAGATGCAGGTTATATAAAAGATGAACCATATGTAGGTTATAGAAGATGAACTTTATGCATTTTATAGAAGTAGGTCTTCTATTGAATTGAAACATATGCAGCTTTAGAAGAAGGTCTTTTATTGAATTTAAGTATATGCAGATATATATAGAAAAAGCCCCTTTTGAAAAGAAGCATATGTTTTTATAATCTCTTTACTGAAATAGGAGTGTATGCAGGATGTATATAACTGATATAGAATGATTCCCTCTTTACTGATATGAAGTATATATGCATATAAATATCTGATATATAAAAAAATGAAGTATATGCATAAATACAGTAGAAGCACTTTTATTGCAATGAAGTATATGTAGATAGAAGATGGACTAATATGAATTGAAGCATGTGCAAGTTATAGAAGATGTAGAAAAGATCCCTTTCGCTAATATGCAGTATATGCATGATGAATAAGATGCCCTTAATGCATAACTACCAAATTCAATACTTACGACTACCACATAAACACAGATGCTGGATGTGTATGTAAAGGTGAAGTCTTTTTCAAGTGTGCACATGCACAGCAGTGCAGCAGTAATCTGCAGCTGAAGAATCCTGATACTCAACCAAGCCTTAGCAACTTACCATTTCATTCAAACTATAAACTGGTTTCGTGATGGTTGATAAAGTAAATTAGGACTTCAAAAGCATCAGTATACATACTCTAATGTGTCTAATTCTATATATGCCCATACAGGTATATACAGTGGCCAACTAGTTCATATACATCTCGATAGCAGGTTTAGTTTTATTTGACAGAAACTACTTCTTGAAACTTGCAAATTGTCGATCATGAGTATGTATAAGCATCAAGCTCAAGTTGTCTCATCACCCCAGTTCTCATATTGCAAAAAAAAATCGAAAACATGCGCAAAATCTCCAAAAATTCTCATTTTCAACTATGCACAGACCCGAAATTGTTAAACTCAAATTGCACTTAAATGTCGATTCTTTATCATCAAAACCCACATCTTATGATCTTCATATACATGCCAATCTATGGGTAATCAGTTATACTTGTTCGTGTACTCTAAACTCCACCATTAATCAAGTTTTAATTCAATGGAAAGTTCAAAAAAAAATACCCCATGTATGAACAGTAACTCGAAGTTCAATACACTTTTATTTCCATGCTCATTAACTATCCATTTTCACACGATCAAAAATTATAGATCTAATATTTCATGAGTATTACTAGGTTTCTATAGATCACAAACTGTTCATGCACAAAGATTATCCTTGATTTCCTATTTTTATCATATATCTTGCTTTTAAAATCCTTCATTCAGTACAATACTCATCATATCAATATACAATTTCCTCTAGCATGCATCTACTACATTATCATCATCAACAGCACATATACAACAAAACAAGAGAGTAGAGTATCACTCACCTTATTGAAGAATCAACCGAAGATAATAAAGAAATAAGAAAAATCTCTCCTTTCGCAAAAAACCAAGATCCTCGCTTTAAAAACTCCAAGAAAATAATAATAAGAAATCCCTTTGTTTTGTGCAGCAAAGAGATGGTTGTACCTCACCCTATATAGGCCGGGATTTGATGTATCTAGGGTTTTTGAATAGATTTGCTAAATATCCCTTTTAAATATACTTTTACATATATAAATCCTTATACTTAGAAATTGAATAAAACCAACTTAATTGAGTTTTAAAAATCAAAAATACCCCCTCTAGTATCAGCCGGCACTGTTTGAAAACCCAGAAAACAAAATTGCACTTTTGCCCCTTTAAGTGACAAATTTGCAAAAAGACCCTTCTTTATCAAAACTTGCAAAATGAACCAAATTTATTAAAACAAAAAGTAAAATCTTTACAGCTGAGTTGACTAGGCATCATGCCAAGCCCAAAAATCCGAAAATCTGGAGTTTTTACTCCAAGTGGTAATTTTGCACAAAAGTCATTCTTTTTGTAATATTTGCAAATAGGTCAAATAATTATCAGAAAAATCCAGAAAATTCACAAATAATATCTAATAATAAATAATGAGTTTCCCTAAAATAATTTTTGATTTTGAGCTTCCCAAGAAAATATTTGCACGTGTTTCCCCAAAATATTTGCACGCAAATTCGCCCCCGAGCGCCAGCAAGCTATCACGGAGGAGGTTGAGAAACTCCTTAGGGCTCGGTTCATACAGGAGGTCAACTATCTGGAGTGGCTCTCCAATGTCGTGATGGTCAAGAAGGCCAACTGGAGCTGGAGGATCTGCACCAACTTCACGGATTTAAACAAAGCCTGCCCCAAAGATCCATTCTCGCTCCCGAGCATCGACACCCTGATTGACGTAACCTCGGGCAATGAACTCTTAAGCTTCATGGATGCGTTCTCTGGGTACAATCAGATAAGAATGTTCCCTCCTGACATCTTAAAGACCTTATTCGTCACCGATCAGGGCCTGTATTGCTACCGGGTCATGCCCTTCGGGCTTAAGAAAGCTTGCGCCACCTACCAACGCCTTGTTAACAAGATCTTCAAGGAGCAAATTGGGTGGAACATGGAATTCTATGTGGACGACATGTTGGTGAAAAGCGTCAGCGGATCAGATCATGTCTCCGTTCTCCAAGAGGCTTTTAACGAATTGAGGAGACACAATATGAGACTGAACCCGAACAAATGTGCGTTCGAAGTCTCATCCGGCAAGTTATTGGGATTCGTGGTCGGACAAAGGGGCATAGAGGCCAACCCCGAGAAAATCCAGGCCATACTCAACATGGCTCCTCCCTCCAATATTAAAGATGTGCAGAGACTCACCGTGCACCTTGTGGCGATAGGGCGTTTCCTCTCCAAATCCGGGGGAAAATGCCTCCCGTTCTTCAAGGCCCTGAGGGGGGCTAAAGGCTTTGAATGGGGGTAACAGCAACAAGAGTCCTTTAACCAGCTCAAGGCGTACTTAGTCAACCCCCCACTTATGAGCAAGCCAAGGCCCGGGAGGTCCTCTACCTATACATCGCCGCTTCGGAGCAGACCCTCAGCACTGTTTTGGTAAGAGAGAAGCAAGATGCAGAGCCCCATCTACTATGTGAGTAAAGTTCTTAGGGACGCCGAACTCCGTTACCCGAAGCTAGAGAAGATGGCCTATGCCTTGGTCATGGCAGCCCGAAAGCTCCGCCCGTACTTCCAGTCTCACTCGATGGTTGTTTTTACCGACCATCCGCTCAAACAAGTCGTCCACAAGCCCGAGACCTCCGGGCGCCTTATGAAGTGGTCCATCGAGCTAAGCCAACATGATATCAGCTATCAGCCTCGAACCGCTATCAAAGCTCAAGCCCTAGCCGAGTTTATAATGGAGAGTACGATTTCTGAGGCCAGCAAAGCAATGGAGGAACCCCCCTTCTGGATGGTGTATGTAGACGGGTCCTCGTGCGCCGATGGGAGTGGAGCAAGAGTCATCCTGGCAGGCACAGATGATTTCATCCTCCAGTACTCACTCCGCATCAACTTTAGAGCATCCAACATTGAGGCCGAATATGAAGCCCTTATAGTAGGCCTATGCATGGCTCGCAAGGTAGGGGCAAAGCATGTCAAGATATTTAGCGACTCGCAGCTGGTGGTGAACCAGGTATCAGGAGATTACGTGGCGCAAGATGGTCGCAGGGCCGGATACTTGGCCAAGGTAAAAGAGTTCTTGGCCTCTTTTCAGGAAGCACAACTCCAGCAGATCCCCTCAGAAGAGAATGCGCAGGCGGTCGCCCTTTCAAAGCTAGCCTTGCGAGCCACCAGCTGGGCCTTCTTCTACTAAAGCCCAGTATCGAGGAAGAAGGCCCTGAGCCGATGGAGACGCTGTCCTTACAACTCGGGGAGAATTGGATGAGGCCTCTGCTCGAGTTCCTTAAAGATGGGATCCTTCCCTTAAATCTTAAAGAGGCCCAGAAGATCCAAACCATAGCCGAGCGGTACACCCTCATCGAGGGAGTCTTATACAAACGCTCCTACACCCAAGTAAACGGCAGACCCTACTTGAGGTGTCTCTCCCCCGACGAAGTCTAGTATGCTTTGAAGGAAGTATATGAAGGAATATGTGGCGCTCACTTGGGAGCAAGGTCACTCGCCCGCAAAGTCTTGAACTATGGATATTTCTGGCCTACTCTCCTTCGCGATAACGAACAACACGTTCGTCAATGCGGCTCTTGCCAAAAATTCTCAACAATTCGCTGCCTACCGCAAGCTCAGCTCTCCTCCCTATCCAGTCCAACCCCCTTTGCAATGTGGGGAATAGACTTGCTCAGGCTGTTCCTTCCAGCACCAGGCCAGCTAAAGTTCCTTGTCGTGGCGATCAACTATTTCTCTAAGTGGATCGAAGTCGAGCCCCTAGCAACGATCACGAAGAATAGGGTACAGTGCTTCTTTTGGAAGAACGTTGTCTACAGATTTGGCGTGCCCCGAATCTTGATAACGGACAACGGAACTCAGTTCATCGGGGCAGCATTCCATGCTTTTTGCACGGATCTTGGCATTCAGCAATGATTCTCCTCGGTCTCCTACCCCCAGTCCAACGGTCAGGCAGAGAATGCCAATCGGCAAATTCTCTCTGGTCTGAAAAAGAGGCTGAGTAGGTCGACTAAAGGGTTATGGGTAGAGCAGCTCCCCAATGTGCTCTGGAGCTATCGCACTACGAAGAGGACCCCCACGGGAGAATTGCCCTTCAACCTTACTTACGACCCCGAAGCCATTATCCCCTTGGAGGTGGGTCTACCGTCCCCCCGCTTGATTGCTTACAACGAAGAGCAAAACACGAACGAGCTTCGTGACAACTTGGACCTCATTGATGAGCTCCGTGAGAGATCCTCCATTCGGTAAGAAACCTATCGACGTAGGATTGAGAAATCCTACAACAAGAGAGTCCGCCCTACCAATCTTAAAGAAGGAGATCTGGTGCTCAGAAAGATGTCTATTTCTTTTCCCAGCAAGAAGGGAAAATTGGCACCCAACTGGGAAGGACCGTATAGAATCTCCAAAGTTGTCCGCTCGGGTGCTTATCAACTTGAAGATCCGGGGGGCAAGAGGGTGCCAAAGACATGGAACGCAGAGCACTTGTTGAAGTACCAAGAGGGTATTTAAATACCGCTCCAAGCAACTTCTCCAATAGTGTTCTCCTTAAAGCATGTTAAAGTTTTTCTTTTTTCTTTATCAAGTGTAATAACGGCTTGCAACTTAGAAGCAGCCGCCTAGTTGTTTTCAATAAAAGTGATCTACCCCCTGAAAATTTTCTATTCCAAAGATTCTGGTTGTACTAATTTTAGGCTTACAAAAAAAAACTCACTAAAGCAACAAGTTCGGAGTCCAACACTTGGTTCGATGCAACTTTTGCTACTTGCGAACGAGCAAGTACAAAGTAGCTCACCATTCGGAATTGCTCCCATAACTGTTGATACTCTTTAAACGACAAGTTTAGAGTCCAACACTTGGTTCGATGCAACTTTTGCTACTTGCGAATAAGCAAGTACAAAGTAGCACACCATTCAGAATTGTTCCCACAAATGTTGATACTTTCTAAACGACAAGTTTGGAATCCAACACTTGGTTCGACGCAACTTTTGCTACTTGCAAACAAGCGAGTACAAAGTAGCTCACTATTCAGAATTACTCCCACAACTATTGACACTTGCAAACACTAGCATAATGCAAACTCTCACAAGAAGCTCGAGAAGTATGTATATTATTTTATCAAAATTTGAGGTACAAGTCTAATTCTAGACCAAAAACTCATTATTTGAGATACAACTCATATGAAACAAAGACTACAAGATTAAAAAATTTTGCTTTAACCCCTCCTAGGGAGCAGGATGCTTTTATTAAGCGATAAGTGGGGCCGGCGAGCGCTGTATTGCTGTCGCCTCATTTCCATAGAAGTCTCCAAGCCGGCGAGCCAAGTAGCATCGTCGGCACCTAAGATCCTAGGAGCCACCCCAACAGATGCTCCGCTCGACGAGCCGGCCACCCCGCTTTGAGCATCCCTAGGGTGTCTCATGACGGGGTTGAGTGTAGCGCTAACTCGTGGAACGACCTTCCTTATGCGTACTTCTCTCGGGGGCAGGAAGTGCTTCTCACGTTAGTCCCTCACAAAGCCGTCGCAGACAAAGGTGCCTCTAGCTCCACGACCCGTTCCTTCAGCAAGTCATCCGTCACTCTGACCTTCAGCCGAGGCATTCGGCTCGAGCTGCCCCCATGAGAAGCCTCTAAGATAGCCCTCCGAAGGTACGTGTGACACCTCGTTTTTGTACGATACCTGAATATATGCATATGTGTATGTATATTGTTAGTATGCGTACAATTGATTGTAGTATTATGGGTCGATTTTGCCATTGTAGAGGATGGTTAGGGCTACGGGACGGTTCTTGGGAGAGTTGCATTCCAAAGATGCACGAGAACGAGACAGACCGATACTAGTATAACCGCTAGTTTTCGGCACGACGCACATGCAAATATAACACGGTATGACACTACAGTGAATATAGGTTGCGTGCGCTCGTTAAAACATGCGTCTCACACTCGTTGGAGCTCGTTAAGGGTTATGTTGGGCAGCCAACATAACTAACACAAAACCAATGGGCTTAAGCCATGGTTTTGGTCTACAAAACCACCTATAGCCTAACCCTACCCCCCCCCCCCCCTGTCAAATCCGGCTTATACACCTCCCATCTCCTTCATTTCCCACTTCATTTCCTCCATTTTACTCTGGAAATTTCAGAAAGAAAACACCTTAAGAGAAGGAGGGGAGAAAGAAGAAGTGAAGAAGAAGGATCAAAAGGAGATTTCCAAGAGAAGAAGCTTGAAGAAGTTCCTTCTACTACTACAACCAAGGGTGGGAAGTTTCTCTAAACCTAAAATTCTTATCTTTTAATTAATTTTGATTGCATGCATGTGTGCTAGAATGCATAGGATTGATTTTCTAAGGGTTAGAAGTTCAAGTCAGAATGGAACTAGAGAAAACTGGTTCGGAGTACTATTTTGTGGATTTTTTCGAGAGCAAAATATGATGAATTAGACATAAAATTAAACAAGTTTGTTCATTTATGTGTTAGGATCATTCATGATTTATTTCAGATTTTTATATGATCATTTGATATTCTAATAAAATCGTGAGATTGATATGTGTCGTAAGGCAGACTCAGAAAAAGAAAAACAGGATGACTGATATTGTATGAATTTTCGTGATTTATCGAAGCACTAGGTTTGCCCGTTGACACGTGCCTACGGCACGTCTTCGGAACGATGCACCTTGTTTGATCATATAAAATAGTTTTGGAGGTCCAGCAAATTAATTGAAGTAGCAAACATATTATATGAGAAACTTTTGGGGTCTGGCAAAAAACATATTCTATGACTTTTTTTTATTTTTTCGAATTATTTTTAAAGTTTTTAAGTTTTAAAAAAAATTAGTTTTTAATTTTTTTTAATTTTTTAAACCTTTTAAATAGAAAAGGAAGGGAAAGAGAGAGAGAGAAAAATTAAATAAATATATGAGTTGTTTTGAGTGGGGGATTTGAATTTGAGTTTTGGGGGGAAACTTTTGGAGGGAAAATATGTTTTGTGAGGTTAGATCTGGACCTTTGATTTTTTAGGAGATTGAAGGAGAGCCACTTGATAGCTTTCTTTGTGTTTTATTATATAGATGATATTGATCCGAAATTTTTACTCAATGTTCCTGAATGTATTTTGATTATCTACAAAAACCAGTAAATTATTTGGATGATTTTAGAGGCATGAGAAAAATCTATCTATAACCAGTATCTGATGTTGAATTTGAAAACTTGATGGTTTCTGTGCTAAGTTGCAATAGATATTACTCACTGTATAATTGAAATTTTGACATGAGGTCTTTTGCATGATGTTTAGTACGATGTCTAGTTTCACCACCAAAAATTTTATGTCATTTGGACAAGTGTGAAATTTACTGTGATTTTGTGATTGAGCACTGTGCTGTTTTCAGCCAGTTTTGATACTCTGTAAAGATTGGGAAATAGAGACCTGTTAGAGGCATATTTTGAGGATCATGACTCTGGAGAGAGTTTTAGGGGACACCTATACCTTTCCAACAAAACTGATTTGAGGCAATTACAGTAAACGGTTGAATTATTATGATTTTTGTAAGACTGGACAGAGAACTAGAGTAGAGCTGAGTGCTCGGAATTGGAGAGACCAATTGTGTGAATTGGTGTATCGATGATAGATGAGTGTGTTAGGGTGACTTAATGGTATAATTTGGACTCATGACCAACTACAGAGTTGTTGAGGACACCCACACCCTTCTACTGAATTTGAGTTTGTGTCGTTCTGATGAACGAGTAGGATTTTGGGTTACTGGTAAGGTGCAGCCCGTGCACAGGAAGCACGCAGGCTGGATCTTGAGAGGCTATTTTGAGGACTTAGATGTTTGAATTTAAGCTTGTGATCAACTAGGAAGTCGTAGCCTAGGATCGTACCTTTCCAGGTTGGGCCCATACACTCCAATCGGAGTTGTATCGAGAGAGTTATGACCATTCTGTGATTCGGACAGAAACCCGTAGGTCGCTTAGTCTGGGTTTGGACTAAGAGTTGTGAAAGCATTTTTCCCTTGTGTGTTATTTGAGTCGATGACTCGTGTCTAGGAGTGGTTGATCTCTGTTATTGAGGTTGTTGACTCTCCGAGTGGGATGGGTGACTCGAGTTAGTCACTAGGGTAAAGGATACCCTGCATCTATCAAGCCTATACTATTAGACTTCTGCGGAGCGTAGGACGTCCGAGCATGCCAGTGAGTGGAGCTCATGGGGCAATTATATATTTACAGCCGGAGTAGCTGCAGGCGTAGGCCATTGTGCTGGCGAGTCCAAGCAGGGGAAGTGGCGAACCGGACCGGTATCGCTAGGGGCCAGAGGTTGATAGGCAAGTGTGGAAGTAGTTAATTCTTACCCGAATAATTAGAGTAAGGTAGGGGTTAGAATGGTTTATTAAGGGGTTGAAAAATTGCATTAGTACTAGTAAACCATAGTCGGTGTTGTATCTTCCAGTCGTAGGGATACGTTCTCGGCCGCTAACAGATTGCGTCCCCGGCTCGTATCTCGATCTGTTGATTCCTAAAGTTCTGCCGAAGTAAGGTGCGGGAGGCCCGGAGGATTTGACCTCCCGGGTTTTTTTGGTATATATCAGTTCATTACCCGATGAGGGGTGAACACGCATGCGTCTGTCCATGGGTGGACATGTGGAACCAAGGGTTGTAAGGACCAGGTTCAACGTGATTTCTAAGGAGGTCCGTACGCGGGTACCAACTGGCGGTGACCACTTGGGCACTGCAGGGCTGAATTAGACCGACCGCTGCAATCTCCTTGGGCGACAGACAGTCTATTGGGAACTGGAGTGTGTACAAGAGTAGGGTGCATGGCGAGGGTTCGAATCCCTAAATTGTGGAGAAAGACGGCTAGATTTGGGGGCGTATGTAGTATGGGATGCATTCGTACTCCAAAGTCTTGCTTGCATTAGAAGTTAGGCATGTGAGTTTGCTGCATCTAGTCATAGGGTCATGTCATAACACTGCACTAGAACCTGAATCCACTAAACCCTTGTTTTGGCACACACTTTTCCTTTTTTTGCATAAATTATTGGTTGTGATTGAATTTCAGAGGATCGCTGTTATCACCAGCTTTGCATCAGTCGAAGTACTGACGTTTCCCACCTTTTAGGTATCGGTTATACCTTCCGAACAGGTACAGAGATATCAGAGTCGCGCAGCAGAAGCCTGAAGCTCAGGAGCAAGTCCCGGGGGGAGCCGATGGGCCGCTCGAAGTTCCGCAAGTAATCGGTCGATTACCATACCAGGAAGCAGCTGATAGCTTTACAAGAGGAGTCTGTAAATACTTGTAATAAGTTGTAATGAATTGATGTAATTTGTACTCCTTGTCCAAGAACAAGTTATCGGTTGTAATCAATGATGTAATGACTTATTTGGCGAATAAAAAAGTTTTTAAATTTCCATGTTATTACTGTGTTGAGATGCATTTGAAGGTAAAGATTCTGGAAGGTGTCACGGATGTCCGGTATCAGGGATCCGGGGCGCTACAGAGTTGGTATCAGAGCTTGGTTAGACAAGAAGGCTTTAGAAATTCGGAAACATGATCAGGGGTTCTCACAGTGTGATTGATGGCGAAGCATTGGCTCTTGCCCTGACATGTCCAGATCGGCTATCCACCGATGCGGTTGCAACAGTCGAGAGGCTGTTGGCGTAAAACAAACTCTGAGGTTACCCTTTCTGGCCATTACCGTCCTGAGTGTCACGCGGCAGACTACAGAAGTTGGCATCAGAGGTGACTTCAAAAGAAATTAGACTTGAAGGCCAGATAAAATGATTCTAGTTGACAAATAGGATGATTATAAATCATATGGTAGCGCTACAACTTATGATTATGATCTTCCCTATATGTGAACCAGTCTCAGATTACTTCATTTTTACTAACATGCTTGGAGCAGTCAAGTCCAAATTGTGGCTAGTCTATTACCAGACATTAGTGGAGGAAAACAGAACAAGATGTGTCTGTAATTCCGAAACTAAACCCTGTTTATGTTTTACAGATGATGTTCGAAGATATCTTCATCCAGGATGGGTCAGTGGGTAAGCCAATGCCTACAAGGAAAATGATGACGATGGAGGAAGAAATGAAGAAAGTGCTACAGAAGACCGAAGGTGAAGAGAACTCACCTCCACCATCGCTAGACCCAACGGCAGAGCAGCAGAGGATAGCCATCGGGTATCTGGAAATGAAAAGGGCAAGGGAACGCAGGGACAAGGCGATCCACCGGGCCTAGTAGCAGATCAAATTTCATGAGGCACAGATGACACACCTGAAGAAAGAATGAAAGCAGCTTCAAGACGGTATGACCCACCTTCAGAACCGCTGGTGGGGACTTCAGAAGGGTCCCAAGCCAAAGACTACTGGGAAATCACCAAACCTTCTAAAGGAGAATACCCCAACAGAGCAATTGCAACTAAGAGTTGCTACAAATGCGGGGAAGTCGGACACTACAAGTCATGTTGCCCAGCAGCGATCAAGGGTTGTTTCAACTGTAAGGAACTTGGGCATATCAAGTCAAATTGCCCAGAATTTCAAAAGGGATGCTCATCAAGCAAGTAACCGGATAAATAACAAGGATATATATATATATATATATATATATATATATATATATATATATATATATAAATGGAATTTTGGCTACGGTCTAGTTTGATAGTGGATGGACTCATTCTTTTGTATCAAAATCTTTTTGAGAAAATTAAGATGCACACAAAGGGCAATCCCAGAGTTAGCTTTGACGGTAGCTACGCCGTCAGGGGCAACCCTTACTACAGATCTATGCTATAGGGGATGTAAGCTACAGATTAGCAGAGAAACCCGTAAGTATCGATTTGTTGGAGTTGGGTTTTGCCGGAATAGATGTCATTATTGGCATGGATTGGATGTCAAGGTATAAGGCAAACATTGACTGCAAGGAGAAGAAGGTAATTATTTCAGTTAAAGGAGTGGAACTTGTATTCCACGGGGAGTAGAGATCGGAGGCAATGACTTTCGCAACTGCTAGTGAAGTACGGGTACCAGAAGAGGTGAGCAAGATACTAGTGGTGAGGAATTTTCCACTTATATTCTTAGAGGATTTACCTGGAATTCCCCTACACCGTGATGTCAAGTTTAGCATTACAATTCAACCAGGAAGTGCTCTAGTATGCAAAGCACCCTATCGAATGGCACCAGTAGAGCAGAATGAGATCAAGAAGCAGATTGAAGAGTATTTGCAGAAAGAATTTATCAGACCAAGTGCATCGCCTTGGGGAGCACCAGTATTGCTTGTTAAGAAGAAGGACGGGTCATCCAGGATGTGTATCGAATATCTGGAATTGAATAAAGTCACTATTCGAAACAAGTACCCAATTCCCAGGATCGATGATTTGTTCGATCAGCTTCAGGGAGCAGCAGTATTTTCCAAGATTGATCTACGGTCTGGATATCATCAGGTACGAGTCAAGGAAGAAGGATGTACCTAAGATAGCTTTTCAAACTCGACAGGGACACTATGAGTTCTTGGTAATGCCGTTTGGAGTGACCAACGCTCCAGCTATTTTCATGGACTTAATGAACAGAATTCTATGGCCGTTTATCGACTCATTTGTCGTGGTCTTCATCGACGACATTTTGGTATATCAAGGACGGAAGAGGATCATGCTGAACATCTAACAGCAGTCTTGAGCAAGTTACAGGAGCATCAGCTGTATGCCAAATGACCTAAGTGTGAGTTGGAAATCGGAAGTTGCATTCCTAGGCCATATCCTTTCTAAGGAGGGAGTGGCGACGGATCTTCAGAAGGTAGAGGCGGTCAAGGAATGGTCACAACCGAAGATGGTGAAGGAAGTAAGAAGTTTTCTGGGTATGACTAGGTATTACTGAAAGTTTATCCAGAATTATGCAAGGATAGCTGTACCCCTTACAGCTTTGACCAAAAAGAACCAAAGTTTCGACTGGACGGAGATGTGTGAAGGAAGTTTTCAGGACCTGAAGAACCGTTTGATCTCCGCACCTATATTGGTTTACCTCAGGAAGACAAGGACTACGTCATCTACAATGATGCGTCATATTTGGGGTTTGGATGTGTGCTGATGCAGGAAGGCAAGGTTATAACTTATGGTTCGAGACAACTACGACCACACGAGAAGAACTATCCGACTCATGATTTGGAACTTGCAGCGATAATTTTTGCTTTGAAATCATGGAGACATTATATCTACGGAGCGAAGGTGGAAATCTACACTGATCACAAGAGCTTAAGGTACGTCTACCAACAGAAGGATCTCAACTTAAGGCAGAGGAGATGGTTGGTTCAAGGTAGGAGAGCGGCAGATGTATGGACCAGAAATCGTTCAACAGACGTCGGAGCAGATCGAGCTTATTCGGAAGAAGCTTCAAGGAGCACGAAGCAGGCAAAAGAGCTATGCGGACAACCGCCGAAGAGAGTTGGAATTTAAGGAAGGCGACTCCGTATTACTCAAGGTATCGCCGACCAAAGGGGTTATCAGGTTTGGGAAAGGCGGGAAGTTAGCTCCGAGGTATATTGGACCATACAAGATTCTGAAGAGGATTGGCAGGATGGCTTATAAGTTGGAGCTGCCGGGCGAGCTATCTCAAGTGCATGACGTGTTCCACATCTCTATGCTACGGAAGTATGTCCCAGATTCGAGCCATCAGTTGCCAGAGGTTCCGAAGAATTAACAGATAGATCTTTCCTGTAGAGAGAAATCAGTCAGGATTCTTGATCATCAGGACAAGGTACTGAGAAACAAGGTTATCCCGATAGTCAAAGTTCTCTGGAGGAACCAGTTCGTGGAAGAAGCCACGTGGGAGCCGGAGGGCCGCATGAAGGCCTTATATCCGGATTTATTTTGAATATTTCCTATTTTGTTTGTTGTTTTTCTTCTCCCACTAAGGACGTTCTGGGGACAGAACGATTCTAAGGAGCGAGTGATGTAACACCCCATTTTTGTACGATACCTGAATATATGCATATGTGTATGTATATTGTTAGTATGCGTGCAATTGATTGTAGTATTATGGGTCGATTTTGCCATCGTGGTGGATGGTTAGGGCTACGGGACGGTTCTTTGGAGAGTTGCATTCCAAAGATGCACGAGAACGAGACGGACCGATACTAGTATAACCGCTAGTTTTCGACACGACGCACATGCAAATATAATACGGTATGGCACTACAGTGAATATAGGTTGCGTGTGCTCGTTAAAACACGCGTCTCACACTCGTCGGAGCTCGTTAAGGGTTATGTTGGGCAGCCAACATAACTAACACAAAACCAATGGGCTTAAGCCATGGTTTTGGTCTACAAAACCACCTATAGCCTAACCCTACCTCCCCTTGTCAAATCCGGCCTATACACCTCCCATCTCCTTCATTTCCCACTTCATTTTCTCCATTTTACGCTGGAAATTTCAGAAAGAAAATACCTCAAGAGAAGGAGGAGAGAAAGAAGAAGGAAGTGAAGAAGAAGGATCAAAAGGAGATTTTCAAGAGAAGAAGCTTGAAGAAGTTCCTTCTACTACTACAACCAAGGGTGGAAAGTTTCTCTAAACTTGAAATTCTTGTCTTTTAATTAATTTTGATTGCATGCATGTGTGCTAGAATGCATAGGATTGATTTTCTAAGGGTTAGAAGTTCAAGTCAGAATGGAACTAGAGAAAACTGGTTCGGAGTACCATTTTGTAGATTTTTCCGAGAGCAAAATATGATGAATTAGACCATGAAATTAAACAAGTTTGTTCATTTATGTGTTAGGAGCATTCATGATTTATTTCAGATTTTTATATGATCATTTGATATTCTAATAAAATCGTGAGATGGATATGTGTCGTAAGGCAGACTCAGAAAAAGAAAAACAGGATGGCTGATATTGTATGAATTTTCGTGATTTATCGAAGCATGATATTGATCCGAAATTTTTACTCAATGTTCCTGAATGTATTTTGATTATCTACAAAAACCAGTAAATTATTTGGATGATTTTAGAGGCATGAGAAAAATCTATCTATAACCAGTATCTGATGTTGAATTAGAAAACTTGATGGTTTTTGTGCTAAGTTGCAATAGATATTACGACACTGTATAATTGGAATTTTGACATGAGGTCTTTTTCATGATGTTGGGTATGATGTCTAGTTTCACCACCAAAAAATTTATATCATTTGTACAAGTGTGCAATTTACTGTGATTTTGTGATTGAGCACTGTGCTGTTTTCAGCCAGTTTTGATACTCTGTAAAGATTGGGAAATTGAGACCTGTTAGAGTCATATTTTGAGGATCATGACTCAGGAGAGAGTTGTAGGGGACACCTATACCTTTCCAAAAAAACTGATTTGAGGCAATTCCAGTAAACGGTTGAATTATTATGATTTTTGTAAGACTGGACAGAGGACTAGAGTAGAGCTGAGTGCTCGGAATTGGAGAGACCAATTGTGTGAATTGGTGTATCGATGATAGATGAGTGTGTTAGGATGACTTAATGGTATAATTTGGACTCATGAACAACTACAGAGTTTTTTAGGACACCCACACCCTTCTACTAAATTTGAGTTTGTGTCGTTCTGATGAACGAGTAGGATTTTGGGTTACTGGTAAGGTGCAGCCCGTGCACAGGAAGCACGCAGGCTGGATCTTGAAAGGCTATTTTGAGGACTTAGATGTTTGAATTTAAGCTTGTGATCAACTAGGAAGTCGTAGCGTAGGATCGTACCTTTCCAGGTTGGGCCCATACACTCCAATCGGAGTTGTATCGAGAGAGTTATGACCATTCTGTGATTCGGACAGAAACCCATAGGTCACTTAGTCTGGGTTTGGACTAAGAGTTGTGAAAGCGTTTTTCCCTTGTGTGTTATTTGAGTCGATGACTCGTGTCTAGGAGTGGTTGATCTCTGTTATTGAGGTTGTTGACTCCCCGAGTGGGATGGGTGACTCGAGTTTGTCACTAGAGTAAAGGATACCCTGCATCTATCAAGCCTATACTATTAGACTTCTGCCGAGTGTAGGACGTCCGAGCATGCCAGTGAGTGGAGCTCACAGGACAATTATATATTTACAGCCGGAGTAGCTGCAGGCGTAGGACATTGTGCTAGACGAGTCCAAGTAGGGGAAGTGGCGAACCGGACCGGTATCGCTAGGGGCCAGAGGTTGATAGGCAAGTGTGGAAGCAGTTAATTCTTACCCGAATAATTAGAGTAAGGTAGGGGTTAGAATGGTTTATTAAGGGGTTGAAAAATTGCATTAGTCCAAGTAAACCATAGTCGGTGTTGTATCTTCCAGTCGTAGGGATACGTTCTCGGCCGCTAACGGATTGCGTCCCCGGCTCGTATCTCGATCTGTTGATTCCTAAAGTTCTGCCGAAGTAAGGTGCGGAAGGCCCGGAGGATTTGACCTCCCGTGGTGCTCACATACCTATAGCGCAGGTTTTGTGTTTTGTGTTTTTTTGGTATATATCAGTTCATTACCCGATGAGGGGTGAACACGCATGCGTTAGTCCTTGGGTGGACATGTGAAACCAAGGGTCGTAAGGACCAGGTTCAATGCGGTTTCTAAGGAGGTCCGTACGCGGGTACCAACTGGCGGTGACCACTTGGGCACTGCATGGCGGAATTAGACCGACCGTTGCAATCTCCTTGGGCGACGGACAGTCTATTGGGAACTGGAGTGTGTACAAGAGTAGGGTGCATGGCGAGGGTTCGAATCCCTAAATTGTGGAGAAAGACGGCTAGATTTGGGGGCGTATGTAGTATGAGTGCATTCGTGCTCCAAAGTCTTGCTTGCATTAGAAGTTAGGCATGCGAGTTTGCTGCATCTAGTCATAAGGTCATGTCATAACACTGCACTAGAACCCGAATCCACTAAACCCTTGTTTTGGCACACACTTTTCCTTTTTTTGCATAAATTATTGGTTGTGATTGAATTTTAGAGGATCGCTGTTATCACCAGCTTTGCATCAGTCGAAGTACTGACGTTTCCCACCTTTTAGGTATCGGTTATACCTTCCGAACAGGTGCATAGATATCAGAGTCACGCAGCAGAAGCCTGAAGCTCAGGAGCAAGTCCCGGGGGAGCCATTCCAGGAGGCAGCTGATAGCTTTACAAGAGGAGTCTGTAAATACTTGTAATAAGTTGTAATGAATTGATGTAATTTGTACTCCTTGTCCAAGAACAAGTTATCGGTTGTAATCAATGATGTAATGACTTATTTGGCAAATGAAAAAGTTTTTAAATTTCCATGTTATTACTGTGTTGAGATGCATTTGAAGGTAAAGATTCTGGAAGGTGTCACGGATGTCCGGTATCGGGGATCCGGGGCGCTACAGTGCGCTGCCTCCAAGCTCTTCTCGAGCACTACATTCTTCAACCCGTCTCTCTCAGCCCTAGCGTCGAATAAAGACTGGCGAAGGAACTTGAGTCTCAGGCATTGGTTGACGGCCATTGAGGGACATGTCTCCTCCCCTTCAGGGGCACTTTGCGAGCCTTCTCCTCTAGGCATTTCAACTCGGAGTCTCGACGGGCCAATGTCAGCTTTAGATAATTCAACTCCGACTTGGCTTTATAAAGCCTCTCTCGAGATCGCGCGAGCCCCAACTTGGTGACACCCAGGTTAGACCGTAGATGAGAGACTTCGCTAATCTGTGAAAGTCGGAACAAACAAACAGAGGGGGCATGAATCTTTAAGTCCGAAGAACCAACACGAAGATACTACGCCTAAACGAAGCTACTACAGGACAGCTCGGAAGTAAAGCAAACATACAAGTTTCGAAGCCACAACACTTGTGTTTTTTTTTCATTGAAATTCGACAAGTACAAGCAGTTGCCAGTCCGCGATTAGGCAACATTTCTTGGTTCAAAACATATATGAACTACAACTAGGTCAAGAGCGGACCTCTTTAACGTGATTCCCGATTGCTGAGGGCTCTGACCCTTGTGTGCGGCGACGATCACCAGGAGCGTGGCCGCCGCATCAACCTCTACCTCTGCCTCGTCGACCTCTACCTTGACCACCTCAATCTCGTCCTCTTCTTCGCCCCCCTCGGAGGTGTCGTCGAACCCCGGGACGAGGTCAGGGAATAGGCACCATCCGGCGCAGTCTACCTCTGGGTAGGTCTCTTCACCTGCGCAATAGCACGAGCATAGGCCTTCGCCATATTGATGGCGAGGTACCCTTTCGCCCTATCCATGGCTTCGGCCTCGGCCTCTTTAGCCGCGGCAACCCTAGCGGCGGCAATGACCTCTTTCTTATCCTTCACCGTCAGCTCTTTTTGTTGGAGCAGCAGAGTGTTGTCAGCTTCGAGCTTCGCCACAAAACTTTCGAGGTACTCCAACCTTGCATCCTTCCCCTTGGCTTCAGCCCTCAGCTGCTCGAGTTCCTTGGCAATCCAAGCCTTCTCTTCCCGAGCTCGGTTGATCTCTTGCTTCAAGTCTTTCTCTAGTTCGGTCATCTTTTCCATCAGATGACCGAAGTGGCAAGTTATCTGCAAGAAGAAGGCAGTGCACCATGATGAACTCGGAAAAAATAGTTTTAAAAGTTGAGAACTACAAGTCCACGATACTTACTGATACCGCCGCTCGTGCGATCTCGAGCGCGTGGTCACCTACACCGCTGGCGTCCATGGAAGCCCTGTCCTTCGGTGTAGCGAGGTGCGGAACAGCTTGCATACTAGATGATGAGTCTTCTAGAAACCCGTCGAGCTTCCACACTTTCCAGTCCGGGACGAAGATTTTCTTATGCTCCTTGGTCAGGAACACCTCGGCCTCGGCCGTCAACGGCGGGGCCTGCAAACCCAGAGCCACTGTTAAGGGGAAGGCCCCCGTCTCTGCCGAGGCCGACGCCGCTGCGGGGGTCGGCGGCTGCTGAACAACAGCGGACTGCACCGTTGCCTGCTCCACAGCAGCGACGACTGTCTTCACCTTCGGTAAGGACACCTTGGAGACCACCTTCTTCCTCTTCCTCGGGGCCTTGCTGCTCCGGTCAGGACCCCGCGCCGTGCCAACATGTCGTCGAAGTCCATAGTTTCTGCAACAACAAAAAGAAAGGTGGGAGAAAAGTGGATTATGCACAAGTAATACCAGACTCAACAAGACGAATGTGTGGCTAAAATAAACTGCATACTAGGGTTTATACGGCTGAGACCCCCCTGAAGAGCACCTCCTCGGTCAGGTCCCTCCAATCGAACTTCGGCCGATCGAGAAGCATCCGAACCTTCTCATCTTCGTCAAGGTTGAGCACCGGGCTCTCCTTCACCTCGAGACTTCTTCGACCCCGGTCGTCGGGATGATCCATGGCTCTCGACTCCGATAAGGAAGTACTTGTCCCTCCAATGCTTTATCGAGTCGGGGCAGCTGACGAGCTTGGCACCATGCCTTGGGGCCAGGTAGAACTGGAACTTCGACTTATGTTGTTGATGAACCCGGTATACGGTCCGCAGCACCCTCAAATCCGGCTCGAGCCCCGCCGCCTGACAGTGAAGGATGAACCCGTTGATCAACCTCCACATGTTCAGCATGTACTGGACTGGGCTGATCCGAAACCACTGCAACACCTCGATGATGAAATGATGAAGAGGCAGCCGCACCCCGGCTATGAAGGCATCGACAAGCTAGAAGCATATGTTCACCGGCATCGGAGAATTGGCCCTCACTCCGGTCCGTGGCAACATCATTTCGAACTCTTTAGGGGTCTGAAAATACTCCCGAATCGACGCCAGATCCGCCTCGTTGAGTATAGAAATTGTCTCATCAACCTCTGAAGTCTCTCTAGAGGCATTCTCCTCGAAGCTCTGCCCCATGCCGTACATTATACGCTCCGCCTGATCCTTTGGAAGGTCCCAAACCCTCTGAAGTCCGGTCAGCAGCCCGGGCATTCTGCCGAACTCCCCCATCCTCTGCTGATTCTCAACCACGGTCTCCACTACGATCGAAGAGGACCCTGCTATGGCTTTGCCTTTGTCGATTGAAGGAACTTGGCTCGAGGTCGGCTCACGAGCGAGAGTAAAGGAGGTCTCTGGCCTCGGAGGAAAGCTAGATATTCTTCAAAAATAAACTAAGTGTGGGATTACCTTGATGTAACAACGACGGTCGAAAAAATCACAGGAAATCGCTAAAATCTCTCCTGAAGCTCCCGCTAGTGAAAAAGAATCGCCTGAGTAAAAACTAGAAAGTGAAAAAATGAGAAGGGGGGTGAAGTTTTATAGAGGGGGCATACTAATCGAGACTAAAAGGCCTAAAAAAACTCAAAGGTCCGGCCTATTTACCGCAAGGCGGCAGAAAATGGAGAAAACTCAACAGGCCTTTAACTGGTTAACGGTCAAACGTCAGCTTGCCACATGTCATTCTCGTGGACATCGGCAACCTGTGCTGATCACTCTTTCCACCGATGTTTAAATGCGAGAAAAAACCTTCCCTGGACTTCGGCAACCTGTGCCGAGCACTCTTGCCACGACGTCCAAATGTGAGAAAAAATCTCTCTGGGACTTCGGTAACCTGTGCTGAGCACTCTTGCCACCAACATCCAAATGCGAGAAAAACTTTCTCCTGGACTTCGGCAACATGTCCGAGCACTCTTGCCACCGACGTCCAAATGCAAGAAAAAGTCTTCCCTGGACTTCAGCAATCTGTGTCGAGCACTCTTGCCACCGACGTCCAAATGCGAGAAAAAATCTCTCCTAAACTTCGGCAACCTGTGTCGAGCACTCTTGCCACCGACGTCCAAATGTGAGAAAAAATCTCTCCTGGACTTCGACAACCTGTGCTGAGCACTCTTGCCACCGACGTCAAAATGGGAGAAAAAAATCTCTCTTAGACTTCGGCAACCTGTGCCGAACACTCTTGCCACCGACGTTCAAATGCGAGAAAAAATCTCCCCTAGACTTCGGAGACCTGTGCCGAGCAATCTTGCCACCGATGTCCAAATGTGAGAAAAAAATCTCTCCTGGACTTCGGCAACCTGTGCCGAGCACTCTTGCCACCGACGTCCAAATGCGAGAAAAAATCTCTCCTGGACTTTGGCAACGTGTGCCGAGCACTCTTGCCACCGACGTCCAAATGTGAGAAAAAATCTCTCCTGGACTTTGGCAATGTAATATCCCGATCGACTATTAATAATATTATTTTTATTAGTATTCAACTACTTAATTATTTTTATTTTCTTTCATATTGAGTTCTCTTTTTAGCCATGACAACCTAATTGATAATTAGGTTTTGTTGGAGAGTTAAACCTAGGATTAAAAGACATAAGGGATTAAGGAATTCTTCTAGAAGCCCTCTCTCTTCCACCTCACCCCTCCACCTCACCTAGCACCATACCCACACCATACCTCCACCTCATCCCCACCTCCCTTGGTGAAAACCGGCCCCAATTAGTGGGAGGAGTTTTGTGCACTTTTGTGTGTGCAAATTTGCACTCTCCACCCTTTCCCCCACCTATAAATACACCCTCCCTCCACCTTTGTCTCATTTTTAGAAAGACAAAAAAAGAAAGAAGAAAAGAAAGAGAGAAAAACTAAGTTGAGAGTTTTCCATTGTAGGTTCCATAGGAGTTCCTAGGAGCTAAGGGGAAGGAGAAGGAGCTAGTCTAGTTCTTCCATAAAAAAAAAGGATTAAGGTGGGGGTTTCTCCTTTTCTTACTTCTTGGTTTGATTTCTTGTTCTCTTGGTTGTGTGGTTCTTTTGTAGTGGTGTTGTAGTGTTAATGTTTTTGATTGTGTATCTTGTGTATGGAACAAATTGAAGAAGCCTTTTGTACAAATGAAAGAATGATAGATCTTTAATGGAACACATAAAGGAGGAATATTGTTAGTGGTTATTGTTTGACTAATAAAAAGAAACTAACAACTTGGACTAATTTTCCCTAAGCATATGGAACAATGGCATAAGAAGGATGGATGGTGGAGCCTTGGTTGTGTTGTTAAATGAACACTTAACATGAACATATGCATATGTGTGTACATACCCATTGGGATGTAGAACTCAACAAGAACTTGGCATAAGCACATAGTAGAATTATTATATGCATTGAAGTTGTATAACTCAATAAATAAATCCTTATTTCACTTATTGCTCTCTACTTGATAAATTCTAACTTTTGGTTACAAAAGAAAAGGGAAGAAAGAAAGGAATGCTAAGTAGGGCTTGTAACTCATTATATGTAAATTGTAGTTCATAAAGAAAGAAAGAAGGAAAAAAAGATAAATGGTCCTTGTAATGGCTAGTAAGTAGTTATCCATGCTTAGTAAATATTCATGCTTAGATAGAAAATGCCCATGCTTGAATGTTGTTCATACTTGAGTTAGTAGATATTCATGATCAATGATATTCATGCTTAGTTAATGGATAATGATATTCATGCTTAAGTAGTTAGTAGATATTCATGCTTAATGATATTCATACTTAAGTAGTTAGTAGATATTCATGATAGATGATACCCATGTTTAAGGTAACAAATCTATGCTATTTTGTTGTAGTTAAAGTAAGAAAGTATCATACCATGCTTGATTCATTGTAGAAAAAATAAATAACATGTTTAGATTATGGTAGGAAAGTATCATACCATGCTTGATTCATTGTAGGAAAAATAAATACCATGTTTAGATTATGGTATGAAGGTATCATACCATGCTTGATTCAATGTAGAAAAAATAAATACCATGTTTAGATTATGGTATGAAGGTATCATACCATGCTTGATTCATTGTAGAAAAAATAAATACCATGTTTAGATTATGGTAGGAAAGTATCATACCATGCTTGATTCATTGTAGGAAAAATAAATACCATGTTTAGATTATGGTAGGAAAGTATCATATCATGCTTGATTCATTGTAGTGAAAATAAATACCATGTTTAGATTATGGTAGGAAAGTATCATACCATGCTTGATTCATTGTAGGAAAAATAAATACCATGTTAGATTATGGTAGGAAGGTATCATACCATGCTTGATTCATTGTAGGAAAAATAAATACCATGTTAGATTATGGTAGGAAGGTATCATACCATGCTTGATTCATTGTAGGAAAAATAAATACCATGTTTAGATTATGGTAGGAAAGTATTATACCATGCTTGGATCATTGTAGGAAAAATATATACCATGCTAGACTATAGTAGGAAACTCTTAAACCATGCATGATGTGTACCATGTTGTGGGTTAATGGAACCATGCTCATGATGTGTGCCATGTTATAGGAACCATGCTTATGTTGTGTACATGTTGTAAGGAGTTCATGCTTAAATTGTAGTAAAGTTTCATGTTTAGATTGTAGTAACTATTCATGCTTAAGATTGTTATAAGTGCATGCTTAAATCGTACTCATACTTAAGAGTGTGGCGAGTTGATGGTTATGTTATATATACCATGATTAGTTGTTGTATATTGATGCTTACAGTTGTATACCATGCTTAAATTGCCATAGGTTAAGTAATAGGGAAGAGTCATGTTGTAATTGTAGTGATAACTACCTTGTTGTAGTTAATGTTAGTAAGGAGCCATACATGCTTGAATGGTATTGTGTAGCATCCTAGTTACATGTTGAAATGTACCTATGTTTTATGTTGTTCTAGTTCAATTGAGAAAAGAACCCATGGACTCTAGTCGGGTGGGGTTCTAATTTAAAATGGAACCATAGCATGTGAGCACCCTTCATTTCATGGTAACAAGGGTTGGAAAGTTCTAATAATTGTTAGCTTGATGAAAAGCTAGTCTAGGGTCTTCTAATTTCCCTAGGGGTCATCGACCATCAAGACCGCATCCTCCACCTTAGGGCAGATGGATAGATCTCACCTCGGGCATCGACGGATCTTAACCAGTGTAGGTTGACCGTGGGCCGAGAGTGTTGGTAGAATCCAAGTGAGGGGTAGGGATGAGTGAGGGAGATCTCGTTACTAGAGTCTTGGATCGAGGGACCACGAGTTGGACCGTGTTAATCTACATTGGAAACTATGTAAGATTGCGTAGGAGTAGTAACATCATTAGGGTAGTGACTTATAAGATCATTTACTTAACCTTTTTGCCAGATAGAGAGGAGTTGGTAGTAGGGTGCACCGTACGACCAACCCGTTCTTTGGGGCCAACCTTAGGGGTGTTATTGGGTTGTACCTTCCTGTCAAAGAGATACGTAGGGTGCCTTCTCACTAGTTGGGAGCACGGGTTGCGTATCTCACACTGTTAATTCCTGAAGTGGCCATGATAAGGCGGGCGGAGCTAGGGGGATGGACCCCGGAACTCCGCCGAGTCCTATGCCGGGGAAGCGAACAGGCCATGGACTACGGTCTGGCTAGGGGGCGGCAGGGGGCTCTCCTGTTGGCAGAAACCCCGAGGGTTCGTCTGGTTTTTGAGTGCGGTCCGATTAGCTGGGTAGTAGTGGCAAATATAGACACCTTGAGCGGACTGCATTAGTGGGACTTGACCACGTCTGCAACCTCATCAGTCACATTGTATCTGTCAGGAACAGTTTGTGTACAATTAGAAATTCATAACGTGGGTTCATATTCCTATATATGGGGAAACGGCTTGAGAAGGGGCGCATGTAGTATGGACTGCATGTTGCTTCGGAGACTTGCTGACATTAGAATAGGAGCATCCTAGTTTAGTTGACATTGCATTAGAATAGGAGCATCCTAGGCTAGTTAACATTTTATTAGATTCTAGTCACTGCACTCACGAACACTTAAACTACACCGACATATTTTACCATGTTTGTATATGTTTGTTTTTGGAGATCCGCTGCTAAGTCATCAGCCCTTAAGCATCAGTATATGTACTGACGTCCCCACTCTAATAGGTTGTGGATACAAGATCACGAACCGGAAGGACTCAAGTCAAGGCACGATCTATAAATGAAAAGCCCAGTGTTTATCCTTTTCATTTATGTATACTCTGATGTAATGTATTGTATTAATAGAACACTCAGCCTATAATATTGTGTTAGTAAAAAGTTTTAAAATTTTCCTGTTTCTGTGTATTGTGACTAATTGAATGAAAAGGTCCTGGCCCGTATCTCGAATTCTCCATATAGGAAGTTCGGGGCGTTACAGAGTGGTATCAGAGCCGACTTCTATTTATAGTCCAACATAGAAGGAAAATAGACTTAGGTGCCTTGTAGGAGTTAGCCTTTCTTTTAGCTGGTTGTAGATAATTATAATTCATACTGTTGTTTCTTCAACTTATGTATTATGATGTTCTATATCTATGCTAATTCTCGTGTCCACTCCATGCAGGATGTCGAACAGAGCAGTTCCCCTAGGGAATGGATGGGCACCCGGAGTTGCAGTTGAGGTGGACTCAGACTTAGAGCCCATCACAGATGGGGACGGGTCACCAGTTGGAGTCGAATTGGCCAATGGAGCCACCACAGCTGCCGCAGCAGGGGGTGCCCCTGCAAATGGCCAGATCCCAGCACCACCTCCCCCCCTTTACCCCAGTAGAGCAAGCTTTCGACCAGGTCTTTCGCGATCTTGAGACATGGGGATGGTGCCATGTCTGCCTGGAGAACAGGATGGACTCATGTGAGTTCGTAGCCCTCAACAATGAGAGGGAAGTGGCGGAGTTAAGGAGGGCAAAGGCGAGGGCAGACCGCAAGATGGTGGTCCTAAGGCACACCCACCGTGTGCAATTTGCGCGCCTAGAGCGCAAATGCACGGAACTGCGGGCACAGATCTCACAATTACTTGAACTGCCGGCGCCACCGCCTGCTGGAGGGGACGAGGCCACTAGTAGTACTGAATAGGCAGTTAGGTGCCCTTAGGCTATTGTGTTGTTTTGGATATTTTTCTTCCTACTGTGTGATATAAATGTAAGGAAGGTAATGCTATGTAAGATGTGGGGTTATGATAAAATGAAGTTAGTTTTATGTTTTCTGCAAATCTTATGTGCATGTTAAGATTCGATGGATGTTATTATTATTATTATTATTATTTCTATTCTTTTATATAACAAACATGATGCCCCATGTATTCCGTTACTCTTTTCTACCAGATGTTTCGCAGAACCAGAAGTGGTAGGACCGACAATTTGGAGGGCGAGGGTAGTGGAGGCAATGGCACAGGTCTTGATTTAGGGACGAAATTCTCTCGTATGTACCAGGCTTTGGGTGACCGGGCAGAGGCGAGCCGAAACAATGTGCGGCAACAAGGAGCACGCGAAGGAAACCGGGGAGCAGCAGCTACCGACCCCGTTAAGATGGTCGAATCATTCCGAAGGATGAGGCCGCCCATTTTTGACGGCAAGGCGGACCCGACGACTGATGACGACTGGATTCGTCAAGTAGAGACAGTGTTTGAGGTGATGTTGACGCCAGAGGATAGCAAGGTCAGGTTGGCCAGCATTCTGCTAGGAAAAGGATGCCGGAGTCTGGTGGCAGTCGGTGAAGAGAGGCATGGGCGAAGGGCCCATTACCTGGGAGGATTTCCTAGCAGAATTCAGGCAACACTATTTCCCGCTAGACGTGCAAGAGGAGAAAGCCATGGAGTTCCACAACCTAAAACAAGGAAGCATGACGGTTCGAGAATACGAAACCAAGTTCACCCAGCTTTCCCGCTATGCTCCTGAAATGGTACAAGATGAAGTCAAGAAGACCAAGAGGTTTGAGCAGGGGCTGAGACCCGCACTTAGGACCAAGATGATACCGTTTTGCATCCGGAGGTTCGAGAAGCTAGTCCGTCGAGCAGCTACGACGGAGTTAGACATGAATAAAGGGCCTGAACTGCAAGAAAACACTGAAAGATGGAACAAGGGGAAGAGAGATGCACCAGCGTCAGGATTCAGGAGCCAGGGTGGGAACCAAAAATTTCAGAAGAAGGTTAGCAACCCCAGCAACATCAAGCCAGGGAACTGTTTCACATGTTGCGAGCCTGGGCATTTCAAGAGCCAATGCCCCAAGAATAGGAACCCTTAGAATGATGCCCGCACCTGTTACAATTGCGGGAAGGTTGGCCATGTTCGGTCAAACTGTCCCCAGCTTCAGAGGGGCAACGGTGGGCCGGCTCCCAAGGCAAACAGAAGGGGGATAAACCGCCGAGGGAAAGTGTTTGCACTCACAGAGGAGGACGCTGATGAAGATGAGGGAGTCATCACCGGTAGGTTAAGAAATATGGCTAAGCTCTTGTAGTATTTTGAATGTTTTGGCATAAGATAGTATTGATGTAACCACTTTTGTAAACAGGTTGGATTAATATAAATAAAATCCAGGCAACTGTTTTATTTGATAGTGGGTCATCGCATTCTTTTGTGTCTGGAGCATTCTCTAAGAAGCTGAAATGTACCCAGGAGACAATTCCGGAATCAGTTTTGTTGGTAGGCACCCCATCTGGAGCAACTCTCCCTGCAAATTCATGCTACAAGGGATGCAATCTCCTGATTGGTGGGGAGACCCTGAATATAGATTTGCTAGAGTTAGGCTTTGTAGGGACAGACGTGATTATCGGGATGGACTGGATGTCCAGGCATAAGGCTAGCATCGATTGCAAGGAGAAGAGGGTAGCCATTACCCCATCCGAAGGACCGGAGCTTGTGTTCCAAGGAAGGAAGAAGCAGAGTGCAGAAATTCTAGCAGCTGCAACTGGGGTACTAGTGCCAAGTGAAGTCAAGGCGATACCAATCGTACGAAAATTTCCCCGCGTATTTTTGGAAGAATTACCCGGACTCCCACCGCATAGGGATGTTGAGTTCAGCATTACTATCCAGCCAGGCAGCGCACCAGTGTCGAAAACACCATATCGGATGGCACCAGTAGAGCAGAAGCAAGTAAAGGAGCAAATTGAAGAACTGCTATAGAAAGGATTCATAAGGCCAAGTGCCTCACCCTGGGGAGCACCCGTGCTACTAGTAAAGAAGAAGGATGGAACCTCGAGAATGTGCATCGATTATCGGGAGTTGAACAAGGTTACTGTTCGGAATCGGTACCCCATTCCCAGGATCGATGACTTGTTTGATCAGCTTCAGGGAGTGGCTGTATTTTCAAAGATTGATTTGCATTCAGGCTATCATCAAGTTCGGGTCAGAGAAGAAGACATACCCAAGACTGCGTTCCGAACTCGACACGGTCATTACGAGTTTTTAGTAATGCCATTCGGGGTGACAAACGCTCCAGAAATCTTCATGGACATGATGAACTGCATCTTGCGGCCATTCATCGATTCATTCGTGGTTGTCTTCCTAGAAGATATCTTGGTATATTCAAAAACAGAAGAGGAACATGCTGAGCATCTAACTGCAGTATTGGTCAAGCTACGAGAGCATCAGCTATATGCCAAACTGACAAAGTACGAATTCTGGAAGTCAGAAGTGGCATTCTTGGGCCATGTCCTCTCTAAGGAAGGAGTGGCTACAGACCCGCAGAAGATAGAGGCAGTAAAAGGTTGGCCTCAGTCGAGAACTGTGAAGGAGGTCAGAAGCTTGTTAGGCATGACAGGGTACTACAGGAAGTTCATCAAGAACTATGCCAGAATTGCCGTACCACTTACTGCCCTGACCAAGAAAAACATGAGTTTTGATTGGACTGAGAAGTGTGAAGATAGTTTCCAGGAGCTGAAGAACAAATTGATTTCTGCACCAATTTTGGTTCTACCTCAACCAGATAAGGGATACATAATCTTCAGTGATGCTTCGTTTTTGGGGTTCGGATGTGTTCTGATGCAAGAAGGAAGGGTCATAGCATACGGATCAAGGCAACTTCGACCACATGAAAAGAATTACCCGACACACGACTTGGAATTGGCTACGATAATCTTTGCTCTGAAATTGTGGCGGCACTATGTCTATGGATCGAAGGAGGAAATGTTTACCGACCATAAAAGCCTGAAGTATATCTACTAGCAGAAGGATTTGAATCTCAGGCAAAGACGATGGTTGGAGGTTCTGGAAGACATAAGACCGGAAATTTTATATCACCCAGGAAGAGCCAATGTTGTGGCCGATGCGCTCAGCAGAAAAAGAAGTGTAGCCACGCTCACTGTAATAAGACGAGAGCTAAAAGACGAGATCCGACAAGCCGGTATTGAACTAGTTATTCAAGATTTAAGCACCATTTTGGCACGTCTGGAATTGCATCCAAGTCAAGGAGGCTCAATTGGGTGATGCAGAGATTGAAGCACAAAAGCGGCTAGTCAACGAAGGAAAAGCCTCAGAGTTCAGTATAAAGGAAGGGTCGCTTTGGTTTGGGAGCAGGTTGTGAGTGCCAAAAATCAACGAGTTGCGGGAAGATATCATGAAGGAAGCACACTCCACCTTACTCATAGTTCACCCAGGAAGCACAAAGATGTATAAGGATATAAAACAACATTTTTGGTGGGCTGGAATGAAGCGAGATGTGGCAGAATTTGTGGCCAAATGCTTTACATGTCAGAAGGTCAAAGCGGAAAACCAGAGACCAGGAGGTCTACTACAGCCACTACCCATTCCAGAGTGGAAATGGGAGAACATCAGCATGGATTTCATCACGGGACTGCCCAGAAGTTCAAAAGGGAACGACTCAATTTGGGTAATAGTGGACCGCTTGACAAAGTCCGCACATTTTCTTCCAGTAAAGACGACTTGGTCAGTAGAAAAGCTAGCAGAGGTCTACATAGAAGGCATTGTAAAGCTACATGGGGTGCCAGTGTCAATCGTTTCTGACCGGGATGCCAGGATTACGTCCCGATTTTGGCAGAGTCTGCAAGAGGCCTTGGGAACGAGACCAGATTGTAGCACAACTTTCCACCCGCAAACGGATGGGCAGATAGAAAGAGTTAACAGAATTCTCGAGGATATGTTGAGGGCGTGCATAATGGACTTCGGAGGGAGCTAGGAACGACACTTAGCACTGGTAGAATTTGCATATAATAACAGCTATCAAGCAAGTATTGGGATGGCTCCATATGAAGCGTTTGTATGGAAGGAGGTGTAGGACCCCTGTGTGCTGGTTTGAAGTATGTGAAAGACAAATGTTCGGACCTGAAATAGTGCAGCAAACATCCGAAAAGATCGAGCTAATCAGAAGAAGGATGTAAGCAGCACAAACCAGACAAAAGAGCTACGCTGACAACCGCCGGCGAGATCTAGAATTCGAGGAAGGTGATTCAGTATTTCTGAAGGTCTCACCTACAAGGGGAGTGGTCAGGTTCGGAAGAGGCGGCAAGCTAGCACCAAGGTATATTGGACCCTACCCAATTTTGAAGAGGATCGGAAAGACGACATACAAATTGGAGCTACCAGCCGAATTGTCCCAGGTACATGATGTGTTCCACGTTTCAATGCTAAAGAAATATGTACCAGATCCAAGTCATCAGCTGCCAGACGTCCCTGAAGACCTACAAGTGGATCTTACATATAAGCAGCGGCCAGTGAAAATTATCGATCGTCGGGATAAAGTACTAAGAAACAAGACTATTCCGATTGTCAAGATTCTTTGGAGGAACCAACTCGTGGAAGAAGCCACTTGGGAGACGGAAAGCCAGATGAAGCTTTCTTTTCCCGAGTTATTTTAAGTGTCGTTTGTTTTCTCCTCGTCCTACTTAGTACCAGTTTTGGGGACAGAACTATTCTAAGGAGGGAGTATTGTAATATCCCGATCAACTATTAATAATATTATTTTTATTAGTATTCAACTACTTAATTATTTTTATTTTCTTTCATATTGAGTTCTCTTTTTAGCCATGACAACCTAATTGATAATTAGGTTTTGTTGGAGAGTTAAACCTAGAATTAAAAGACATAAGGGATTAAGGAATTCTTCTAGAAGCCCTCTCTCTTCCACCTCACCCCTCCACCTCACCTAGCACCATACCCACACCATACCTCCACCTCATCCCCACCTCCCTTGGTGAAAACCGACCCCAATTAGTGGGAGGAGTTTTGTGCACTTGTGTGTGCAAATTTGCACTCTCCACCCTTTCCCCCACCTATAAATACACCCTCCCTCCACCTTTGTCTCATTTTTAGAAAGACAAAAAAAGAAAGAAGAAAAGAAAAAGAGAAAAACTAAGTTGAGAGTTTTCCATTGTAGGTTCCATAGGAGTTCCTAGGAGCTAAGGGGAAGGAGAAGGAGCTAGTCTAGTTCTTCCATAAAAAAAAAGGATTAAGGTGGGGGTTTCTCCTTTTCTTACTTCTTGGTTTGATTTCTTGTTCTCTTGGTTGTGTGGTTCTTTTGTAGTGGTGTTGTAGTGTTAATGTTTTTGATTGTGTATCTTGTGTATGGAACAAATTGAAGAAGCCTTTTGTACAAATGAAAGAATGATAGATCTTTAATGGAACACATAAAGGAGGAATATTGTTAGTGGTTATTGTTTGACTAATAAAAAGAAACTAACAACTTGGACTAATTTTCCCCAAGCATATGGAACAATGGCATAAGAAGGATGGATGGTGGAGCCTTGGTTGTGTTGTTAAATGAACACTTAACATGAACATATGCATATGTGTGTACATACCCATTGGGATGTAGAACTCAACAAGAACTTGGCATAAGCACATAGTAGAATTATTATATGCATTGAAGTTGTATAACTCAATAAATAAATCCTTATTTCACTTATTGCTCTCTACTTGATAAATTCTAACTTTTGGTTACAAAAGAAAAGGGAAGAAAGAAAGGAATGCTAAGTAGGGCTTGTAACTCATTATATGTAAATTGTAGTTCATAAAGAAAGAAAGAAGGAAAGAAAGATAAATGGTCATTGTAATGGCTAGTAAGTAGTTATCCATGCTTAGTAGATATTCATGCTTAGATAGAATATGCCCATGCTTGAATGTTGTTCATACTTGAGTTAGTAGATATTCATGATCAATGATATTCATGCTAGTTAATGGATAATGA
The DNA here is from genome assembly GCA_017893485.1 of Hemerocallis citrina. Lineage (NCBI taxonomy): Eukaryota > Viridiplantae > Streptophyta > Magnoliopsida > Asparagales > Asphodelaceae > Hemerocallis > Hemerocallis citrina. Next base: position 221,903,168 of record CM030362.1, read on the forward strand.
TATTCATGCTTAAGTAGTTAGTAGATATTCATGCTTAATGATATTCATACTTAAGTAGTTAGTAGATATTCATGATAGATGATACCCATGTTTAAGGTAACAAATCTATGCTATTTTGTTGTAGTTAAAGTAAGAAAGTATCATACCATGCTTGATTCATTGCAGGAAAAATAAATAACATGTTTAGATTATGGTAGGAAGGTATCATACCATGCTTGATTCATTGTAGAAAAAATAAATACCATGTTTAGATTATGGTAGGAAAGTATCATACCATGCTTGATTCATTGTAGGAAAAATAAATACCATGTTTAGATTATGGTAGGAAAGTATCATACCATGCTTCATTCATTATAGGAAAAATAAATACCATCTTTAGATTATGGTAGGAAGGTATCATACCATGCTTGATTCATTGTAGGAAAAATAAATACCATGTTAGATTATGGTAGGAAGGTATCATACCATGCTTGATTCATTGTAGGAAAAATAAATACCATGTTTAGATTATGGTAGGAAAGTATCATACCATGCTTGCTTCATTGTAGGAAAAATAAATACCATGTTTACAATATGGTAGGAAAGTATTATACCATGCTTGGATCATTGTAGGAAAAATATATACCATGCTACACTATGGTTGGAAACTCTTAAACCATGCATGATGTGTACCATGTTGTGGGTTAATGAAACCATGCTCATGATGTGTGCCATGTTGTAGGAACCATGCTTATGTTGTGTACATGTTGTAAGGAGTTCATGCTTAAATTGTAGTAAAGTTTCATGTTTAGATTGTAGTAACTATTCATGCTTAAGATTGTTATAAGTGCATGCTTAAATCGTACTCATACTTAAGAGTGTGGCGAGTTGATGGTTATGTTATATATACCATGATTAGTTGTTGTAGGTTGATGCTTACAATTGTGTACCATGCTTAAATTGCCATAGGTTAAGTAATAGGGAAGAGTCATGTTGTAATTGTAGTGATAACTACCTTGTTGTAGTTAATGTTAGTAAGGAGCCATACATGCTTGAATGGTATTGTGTAGCATCCTAGTTACATGTTGAAATATACCTATGTTTTATGTTGTTCTAGTTCAATTGAGAAAAGAACCCATGGACTCTAGTCGGGTGGGTTTCTAATTTAAAATGGAACCATAGCATGTGAGCACCCTTCATTTCATGGTAACAAGGGTTGGAAAGTTCTAATAATTGTTAGCTTGATGAAAAGCTAGTCTAGGGTCTTCTAATTTCCCTAGGGGTCATCGACCATCAAGACCGCATCCTCCCACCTTAGGGCAGATGGATAGATCTCACCTCAGGCATCGACGGATCTTAACCGGTGTAGGTTGACTGTGAGCCGAGAGTGTTGGTAGAATCCAAGTTAGGGGTAGGGATGAGTGAGGGAGATCTCGTTACTAGAGTCTTGGATCGAGGGACCACGAGTTGGACCGTGTTAATCTATGTTGGAAACTATGTAAGATTGCGTAGGAGTAGTAACATCATTAGAGTAGTGACTTATAAGATTATTTACTTAACCTTTTTGCCAGAAAGAGAGGAGTTGGTAGTAGGGTGCACCGTACGACCAACCCGTTCTTTGGGACCGACCTTAGGGGTGTTATTGGGTTGTACCTTCCTATCAAAGGGATACGTAGGGTGCCTTCTCACTAGTTGGGAGCACGGGTTACGTATCTCACACTGTTAATTCCTGAAGTGCCATGATAAGGCGGGCGGAGCTAGGGGGATGGACCCCGGAACTCCGCCGGGTCCTATGCCGGGGAAGCGAACAGGCCATGGACTACGGTCTGGCTAGGAGACGGCAGGGGGCTCTCTTGTTGGCAGAAACCCCGAGGGTTCTTCTGGTTTTTGAGTGAGGTCCGGTTAGCCGGGTAGTAGTGGCAAATATAGACACCATGAGCGGACTGCATTAGTGGGACTTGACCACGTCTGCAACCTCATCAGTCACGTTGTATCTATCAGGAACAGGTTGTGTACAAATAGAAATTCATAACGTGAGTTCAAATCCCTATATATGGAGAAACGGCTTGAGAAGGGGCGCATGTAGTATGGGCTGCATGTTGCTTCGGAGACTTGCTGGCATTAGAATAGGAGCATCCTAGTTTAGTTGACATTGCATTAGAATAGGAGCATCCTAGGCTAGTTAACATTTTATTAGATTCTAGTCACTGCACTCACGAACACTTAAACTACACCGACATATTTTACCATGTTTGTATATGTTTGTTTTTGGAGATCCGCTGCTAAGTCATCAACCCTTAAGCGTCAGTATATGTACTGACGTCCCTACTCAAATAGGTTGTGGATACAAGATCACGAACCGGAAGGACTCAAGTCAAGGCACGATCTACAAATGAAAAGCCCAGTGTTTATCCTTTTCATTTATGTATACTCTGATGTAATTTATTGTATTAATGGAACACTCTGCCTGTAATATTGTGTTAGTAAAAAGTTTTAAAATTTTCCTGTTTCTGTGTATTGTGACTAATTGAATGAAAAGGTCCTGGGTCGTGTCTCGAATTCTCCATATAGGAAGTTCGAGGCGTTACAGGCAACCTGTGCCGAGCACTCTTGCCACCGACGTCCAAATGCGCGAAAAAATCTCTCCTGGACTTCGGCAACCTGTGCCGAGCACTCTTGCCACCGACGTCCAAATGTGAGAAAAAATCTCCCCTGGACTTCGGCAACCTGTGCCGAGCACTCTTGCCACTGACGTCCGAACGCGAGAAAATGCATTTGACTGGTCAACGGTCAATGGTCAGCGGTCAAAATACCAGGTGTCGTGTTCCTGGACTTCAGTAACCTGTGTTGAGCACTCTTACCACCTAAGTCCAAATGTGAGGAAAAAAATCTCTCTTGGACTTCGGCAATGTGTGCCGAGCACTCTTGCCACCGACGTCCAAACGCAAGAAAATGCGTTGACTCGTCAGCGATCAACGGTCAAAATGCCATGTGTCGCGCTCCTGACTTCAGCAGCGGGTGCTGAGTGCTCTTGCCACCAACATTCAAACGCGAGAAAATGCATTGACTGGTCAACGATCAACGGTCAAAGTGCGACGTGTCGCGCCCTTGGACTTTGGCAATAGTTGTCGAGCGCTCTTGCCACCGACCCCCAATGGTGGAAAACTGCTTGCCTCCTGGTGCACGCTCCAGATCCGACTGCCCTGATCGAGCCACGTCAGCAACGTACTGATCCGCCCTCAGATCACTCTGAAATTCGCGCCAGCAACACGATGGACGTCCCAGATCGCCCCACATCATTATTTCCATGATTATCCTTTTATTTAATTATAATTCGAATTAATTATTTAAAAAATGTGAAAATTAATTAAAAAATTCAAAGAAATAATTAAAAATTCTAAAAAATAATTATAAATTCGGAAGAATATTTTAAGCCCCGGGAAAAATAATTGTTGATTAGAATAATTAATTGGTGCTTTTTGAAACTAGATTGTTGCTTCGCAAAATTAAATAAATGATTCCAAAAATAGTTTAAAAATTGGGGGAAATCACCAAAAATCAAGAAGAGCCTAAGAATGATTTTGGGCACGTTCCTAACTCAGAAAAACACTGTTACACCTCGAGCAAGATCCGAAACCCCTTTTTAGAGCTTCGATAAAGTCTCGTACGCCATTGAAACAGTAAAACTACTCTCCAAAGGCTGCAAAACACAGTCTTTAGGAGTGGGGAGCTCGTGATACGGCTAAAAATAGGACTAAATCGGGACCTTTAAAATCGGGCACGAATCTTAAAGCTCTCAGGGGTAAAACGGTAACTTCACCTACAAACGGGTTCGAAATGGGAACTGGGTCTCTTCTTCACGGCCCAACAACCCATGAATGAATCTGTCCTGTTGGATACAGGTCCCAACCCATTACAAACCAGTTCAAAAGGATAAAGAGGGATTCAGATTCGTAATTATCCCTAATAGGTGGTTTTAAACACTTTTATCCATCCACACCTGGAAGTAGAGGTTTGTTCTTATCTCGAAACGGATCCCTGAGGTGACTATAAATACCCCTCTCCCCCACCGTTACAAGGTAATGAATCTTTGCCTACCTAGAGTTCTTTCTTGATCTTCCTCAATATTGACAAGAGCATCAGAGGGTTCGTCGCCGGGATCCATCCCGGTGTATCGAACTTTGTGCAGGTTCGTAGCAGCGGCAAGGAACGAGTCAACACATAGGCGGAGTCAATAGGTTCGCTTTACTGTTTTCCTAAAGAACTTACAAATTCGTCTGTTTGCTCCCATTCCCGAAATCAGCAGCAACAACGGCCCTAGAGAATCCACTACAAAATCTAAACGCAAACTTGTTTGAATGTAGTAACCATGTGGTAAATAGATGTGACAAATGAAGTGCTACCTAGATAAAAATAAATACAAGACATGACATAATATGACATCTGTTATATGGTTACCTGTACATGTTACCTGTAACCTGTTACATGTTTACCTGTTTACCTGCTTGCATGATACTTGACATCCGTTACATGTTACCTGTACCTGTTATCATATCATGTTATTTAGTTCCGTTTCTTGATTTATGTTAGTCATTCTATTTTGTTGTCATGTCTATTCCATGCTATACTTGCTTCCGCTGTTACTCCATATTTGTTTATCTTTTTCTGTACTTGTGCCTGCACTACAAGCAGCCCGTAACTTGCATTGACGAGCATTTTGTTTCTCTTCCCTTTTCTTGCAATTTGATAAATTGTAGATTTTGGTGATCAGCTGCAGCTGGAGTAGGTGATCAAAGATTTTAGTTGCTTGAGTTCTTTCTATATTTATTTTCCTGTTATTCTTGAATAAATGTATTTGCTATATGAATTTTGTATTGGACAGTTTGACCCCAGATTTATAACTTGTTTCCAGATCAGATTTATTTAAGAATATTAAATTTTGTTTCAAGTAAATCCTGTTGGTATATTAATTCATTCATGCATGCGTGGTTGATTTCTCCTTATTATCTCTTGCTTATTCCTGTGAAATGTTGGAAAGATCCTGACAGCTTATGAATGGTGAAAGCCATTCGTTGGACTTAGTCACATATCCGTCTTCCGTATTTCTTTTTGGGAAGCGGGGCGTGAAAATTATTTTATTATAACGTAGAGAAGTTCCTTGATACAATTGGTAAGGTCGTATGACTACATGATTACAACAAAGTCACACTTCATGATTACGACAACTGATACAAACTCAACCTACCCCTCCTCCTTAGGGGCACTAGTACTGGTGCAAAACAGCTTGAGCCTAATCGAGCGTATTTGCTCGACGACAAGCCCATCAAGATCCCTAAGATTGAGTGATGGCAATTCTGCCCATGGGTGTTACGCACATGTATTTTGTACTGTTACAGGTAATATTTGTAGCGTATTTTAATATAAATATTCTACGTATTTTTGTGTTTCGATAAATTATATATTTTTCGTCATCTCAAAATTCATTTTCATCCTATTTTGTGCCAACTCAAATATTAATTTTAATCTTTGTGTTTTTACGTGTATTGCACGTGTTTTCAATACACCTGTCGATTACGTATGTTTTACCATTACGTGAAATATCCGTAACATTATTAATATACATGTTCTTTGTATTTTGTATTTTGACTGTTTTTTGTTCTCTCAAATATATTTTATACATGCAACGCACGTGTTTGCAGTGCACATGTTGCTTCCTAAAATTTTCTTGAGTCATGAATATTTTTCTTCTTATTTTTTTAATCACAATTGTATGATTTATTTTAATTAAACCCATTAGGTCTAAATCCATTTTTTTGTAGCTCACTCAAAATTAATTAAAATTTTAAGGCCCATGATTATTTTTGACACTTAAATGCACATTTGAAATCTAGTACACTTGTCATGTGTAACACACACACCTAGTCTACTAAAAATTAATAATAAAATTTGTATGAAGAGTGTGCACACACATTGACTACACGTGCACATGTTTCTTACCATGGTTGAGAATGAGAAAGAGTGGTGTACGTTAGTGGGAAGTGGGGAGTTATTTTGGGTAGTGGGAAGTCATCTCAACCACTCATTATTTCTATAAATAGCCCCCTCCTTTACCATGAACAACTAAGATCATAAAAACAGAAGAAGGGAAAGACTGAGAATTTCGATTTTTGCTAGAGGAGGAGAAGGCCAAACTTTGGGGGAGCTTTGGAGCATTTTTCTCGGAGTTCTACTTACTAATTGCATCAAGAAAGAGGTAGTTATTTCTTCAACTTTCTAATATAGTTTTATTAGTAGAATGATTGACTTGTGTGAATTGTTAGATGCATGATAACTTATATAGATTGAACATTCATGTTTAGATTATTTGTTGTTGATTGAATGTGTGAAATTATGATATATTTAATTTAGGGGTATTTTTATAAGGTTCTGTTTTAAATTCTAGTTGCTCTTCAAAAAATCATATCTATTAAACTAAATAGAATCTAGAGCTAAAATCTTTATAGGAGCATCTCGTATATGTCAAGAACATCTCCTTAAAATTTCATAATATTTGGATGTCGTTTACTATTTTAATAAAGTCCAAACTTAGGACTGGCTGGCAGTTGACTAGTTACTGGAAATTGGTACACATTTCGGGTTTTGATCATTTCAACATCTTAGATGAAGAATTTTGAGAAAATTCAAAACTAAGAAATTGAACTAGACTCGTTAACCTTTCTTTAAAGTCTAAGAAATCAATTTTCATGAAGAATAGAATTTATAATGAATTTTACAAGATTGAACATTGACAATCTGTATAACATTTTGACCAGAATGTGGATTTCGAAGAATTCAGGGTTATAGACACAATATTTTGGAGAAACTTATAACTAAAAAGTTATAGTAGACTTATATACCTATAATTTGATCTGAAGAACACAAAATTTTATGAAGTATATAATTTTCTATGATTTTTACAAGTAGCATGAGCTGCAGTTTTCGAATTGTGAACCTACTATTTTGCAAATGAATTTAGATGAAGTAAATGAGGATGATTGTAGATGATCTTAACTACAAAGTCTTAGTAGACTCATTCATGATTCCTATAAAACTAATCATTCGATTTTTGGAGTAGTATTGGAATTTATATGATTTTTACAATACCATTTGGTTGATGTCTTTTGTCTAGTTGTCCTAAAATTTTTACAACGTATAAAATTGGATTTAAAAATTGGAATGTTAGTAAGATGTACCTTATGAGGAATTAAGAGATAATTAAATGATGAAGTTGGAATATTAAACATGTGATGTTTATAAGAGTTTTAACTCGTGAAGTGTTATTGAATGTTGCTGTAAGATGTTGGTTACTTCATGATTGATAATAAATATAAAGAGAATAGATAAAGCAGAATGATGTTTGATGAATGGAAATCTTTATATGAGGTTAGATGTAACCTATGTGATCTCTTTTGAGATGGTTGCTTATTCCAAAGTGAGTGAGACCCAGAATACTGACAGTTGTGATAAAAAGAATTTGAGAAGTAACCAATGTGGGTTAACTTTCACTTTGAGAAGTAGCCAATGTGGGCTAACATTATTAGTGTTTTGTTTTAAGTTCGGTAGGGTAAGCTAGGTCTAGGTTGTGATGGTTATAATTAAACCTAAGGATAGACACTAGAAGAAAATGTAATGAAACTTGGGCAAACATAAGTGGGGTGTTTCTATATAGTCTGACAGTGGATTCCTGGACTATAGACTCAATCAGACAGTGGATTCTTGGACTGTGGTTGCTTGCAGGGTGATATGACCCTCAATTAAATCCGGGACTACGATTGATCTGACAGTGGATTCAAGGATCATGAATAGTCGGGCGGATGGGAGGCAGATTACAATTATATATGTATATACCGGGGCTAGAGCGGCACTTGCGGGATGTTCGCACGAAGAGGATTTTGTATAGTCTCACGGTGGATTCCAGGACTGGAATCCGTACCCGTGGAATGTCTAAAGCTTTCTTTTGTTACCATAGTAGAATTTTCATAACGAGGGATAGAACCCTATATTGTGGAGTATGTTAAGGGCTTGCTATTGGACCTATGTAGTATAGGATGCATAGAATCTGAATAAGTATGCATTAGTATCATCGTAGTGTTAATGTCTGCATTAGGCATTAAGTCATATCATACACTGACATGTTTATGATAGTTACTTTTCACACTTTGTTGTGCATTCAAGTTTATGTTTGCTAAAGTTGAAGAATCACTGTATTATAGCATTGCGTCAGTTGTATGCAACTGACGTGCCCACAGTCACCCAGATGTAGGATTGGACTTGAAAGGGGCTTGAAGTCACTATGATGAGTTGTTACAAGATTGAAGAATTTTCATTGTTGTAGATTGTATCGTATTCATTTATTTCTGCTATACTATTGTAAAGAACACGTTGTAAATAAAAAGTTTTAAATTCCTTGTAAATTTGTATGAATTTGAAGTAAAAGATCATGTATTTGCTACGAATTGCGTGTGTTTGGAATTCGGAGCGTTACATTTGTAGAAAGCCCACGTGGTTGGAATATCCCAGGGAGTCGGACTCCGAATGATAAAGTACCTGTTCTTCCACCCCATGATGGAATATGGGTGACCATGAACAACTCAGTTGTGAGGCCGGGGGCAGACGTAATATATACACTCATGAGTCGACGACGAACTCTCACTAAGGGCGGCTCGGAAGTACTTTAGGTTCAGTGATACCCCTCTCTTTTTGCTAAGCAGGATGTAACATACCAACTGCTTCCATGAATTGGGACCGTATTACATAAGACTTAGACCAACCCAGTTTAAAACCTCCTTCACGAATGGATGCAGAGGCAGCCTCAACCCTGAATCGAACGCATCAATCGGAAACATGCAGAACCATTCGGACAGGGTGTTGGCGGGTCGAAGCGCGAAGTTCAATACCATCAGCTCATACTCTAGCGGAATGAAATATCGCACCCGTATTAGGGGAAAATCCATGCTCACCACTACGCTCTACTCCTCATCAATCTTCAGTTTCGGTAAGCTCAGAGAAGAGGGTTGCACTCCATACCGGACCTTGTCTTCAAGATCGTCCGGATACATCATAATTGAGCCCAGTTGCTGAAGGTAGGGAACATCCAGCCCGTGTTTTGGGAAGAACTCGGGTGGGGCCTCAGGATTGTCCAGAAGGGTCCACTTTGACTTATTCCTTCAAACGACCTTCAGAACGAACGACTCGGTTTGGGGCCCCGACGAAGAAGTTTTATCTAAAGGCTCACCCACTTCCTCAACACCCTTATCCTCCTTCCCATCTCCCTCACCCTCATCATCCACATCTCCTCCGCCAACCATGTCCACCTCTTCAACACCTTCCTCAGAGTCGCTCGACTCGACGACAAAGGGTTTGTGAATTCGGAGAGGCTCGAGATTATACACTTTCACACTCTCTTCGAATGCCACCCAATTTGAGGATTCGTTGAGACATTGACAGCCCCGGTCTGACGTAGTGGCCGAAGAATTGAACTGAGCCCTCAACATAATGTTAAATTTACTAACCTTATTACCGGAGAATACACCGAAGAACCTACTGCCAGTGACTGCAGTACCTAGAGAGAGAAGCTCTGGAAGTTAGAGAGAGAAAGCAAAAAGGAAAATGGGTGGAGGTGGAGGCATATATAGGCAAGGGAAAAATGCCTCGAAATTCACAAAGCAATCTCAACATTCTGATCTTGATCCAACGGTGGATGTGATTTCGACGCTTCGATTTCCACGACCATGACGTCATGAGCCCAAGTGCTGAACACGTGCCAACTATGGCCAAGTTTTTCTAATAATAATAATTTTCTTGATGCCTCGATTTCCACAACCGTGACATCAAATTTACACGTGCAGTACACATGCCCACTACACCTACAGCAAGTGTACTGATAATTCTCCTAGAGTATACCGCGCTCGACGCTCGGCATCAACTTCGAACTGGTTACTGGCTTTCTCACAAAGTCCATCACGTTCGATGCTCGTCATTAACCTCGAGCTAGCTACTGACTTTCTCACAAAGTCTACCATGCTCGACGCTCGGCATTAACTTCGAGCTGGCAACTAACTTTCTTACAAAGTCCATCACGTTCGATGCTCGTCATGAACTTTGAGCTAGCTACTGGCTTTCTCACAAAGTCCATCATGCTCGACGCTCAGCATGAACTTCGAGCTGGCTACCGGCTTTCTCACAAAGTCCATCACGTTCAATGCTCGTCATTAACCTCGAGATAGCTACCGACTTTCTCACAAAGTCTACCACGCTTGACGGTCGATATGAACTTCGAGCTAGTTGCTGGCTTTCTCAGTCTACCACGCTTGACGCTCAGCATGAACTTCGAGTTGGCTACTGGTTTTCTCACAAAGTTTGTCACGTTCGACGCTCGTCATTAACCTCGAGTTAGCTACTGGCTTTCTCACAAAGTCTACCACATTCGACGCTCATCATTAACCTCGAGTTAGCTACTGGCTTTCTCACAAAGTCTACCATGCTCGATGCTCGGCATTAATTTCGAGCTGGCTACTAGCTTTCTCACAAAGTCCATCACGTTCGACGCTTGTCATTAACCTTGACCTAGCTACTAGCTTTCTCACAAAGCCTACCATGCTTGACACTCGGCATGAACTTTGAACTAGTTACTGGCTTTCTCAGTCTACTATGCTCGACGCTTGGCATGAAGTTCAAGCTGGCTACTGGCTTTCTCCCAAAGTCCATCACGCTCAACGCTCGGCATGAACTTCGAGCTGGCTACTGGCTTTCAAAGTCTACCACACTCGACACTCGGCATGAACTTCGAGCTAGCTACTATCTTTTTCAATCTACCATGCTCGATGCTCGGCATGAACTTCGAGCAGGCTACTGGCTTTCTCACAAATCCTATTTCACTCGATGCTCGGCATGAACTTCGAGATGGCTACTAGCTTTCTCATAAAATCTACCACACTCGATGCTTGGCATGAACCTCGAGCTAGCTACTGGCTTTCATTGTCTACCACGCTCGATGCTCGGTATGAACTTCGAGCTAGCTACTGGCTTTCTTAGCCTACCATGCTCGACGCTCAGCATAAACTTTGAGCAGACTACTGACTTCCTCACAAGGTCCATCATGCTCGATGCTCGGCATGAACTTCGAGCTGGTACTAGCTTTCTCAGTCTACCACGCTCGACACTCGAAGTGAACTTTGAGTTGGCTACTGGCTTTTTCACAAAGTCCATCATGCTTGGTGCTTGGTATTAACCTCGAGCCACCTACTTGCTTACTCACAAGCATGCCCCGATTGACGCTCAAATGCCCTATTCCCCGAGCCCCGAAGGTCGGAAGTTCGGAGCTTGGTGTGACACCACTTGGCCTCCACCCCGTTTCACTCCTCGGGGGGATCTTCCAATCTATTCTTGGGTGCATTATCGGCTAATTTTCCCATGAGATTGGGCTACTCCTCTACGGCTGGTACATACAACCCTCCAGGAGTGGGGGGCCTATGATATGGGTAAAATCCGGTTCAGTCTGAGTCGTTTGAACCCCTGAGAATCCGCAACTTTCAGATCATCAGGTCTGTTGATCCTATAGGCCCTCTGTTGAATTGGCTCACCAAACAGGCCCATGGGGGAGGGTCAAGCCGGCCCATCATGGTTAGGGTTGACTTTTCTCTGCCTATAAATATCAGGTCCCCTTCCACTTTGAAGATAATGAACTTTTCTCCACCTAAACCCTAGCTTTTATTTCTTCCGGTGACTGACTAGATCGTCGAAGGGTCTGTCGTCGGGATCTCTCCCGGTGATTCTAGGCATTCTGCAGGTTCTCAGGGCTGTCAGCTACCAACAACACCCTCTCTCCTGCTCCTCACAAAATCCCCACCTCAGATATAGATCTGTGGCTGAGATCTATCTCAGACATGTCTTTCCCTTTATAAATTACGAGTAATTTACACGTGCGATGCACGTCTTGATAATTATATTTTTTTAAAGTAAAAATTCATATGTAGTCTGGGTTTGAACCTAAGACCTTCTTTATAATTGTTATGCACGTATGTTCACGCATTGGTAGATTTACAAATGACACTAATGCCTTTTCCAATTATAATATTAGAGACAAGAACTTGTATATGTTGCTCACACCACTAAATCATCAACATCATCCACGAAAGAACTAAGTTCTTACCCTTGACTGTCAGCGTTGCAGTAAAATTTTGGAAGAAATTAAACGGTAAGCTCCCAGATTTAGAACATCAGCCAGCGGAAAATGCTTGCAAGCATATATGCTTCTTACAAATATGCAGAAAATTTCTATTATAAGCAGCAGATTGTTCCGGAATAATTTTTTGGAGTAAAGAATGTTTGATGCCATTTCTGGTAAGTAGTTATGCATGCTGATTTGTTGCTTTCCCAATAGCAGTCATAAATGCTATTTTAGGAAGTTGGCTTTTGTACAATAAATATTTTCCATTGCAATATGATGATCTATATAGATCAGCAACCGACTTATTTAAGTATGCATGCATGTAATCTTTATTAACTTGTTTGTATTTTGCAGGTTGCGAAGCAGCTGTCTGTGATAAATACTAGAACATTAAAAATGAGCTTTGAGGTTCTTGCAGTTTTCATCAGTCCAGATGCGAAGTACATTGCACTTTCTCAATCCAGATGCGAAGTACATTGCACTTTCTCTCATCGATAATAACGTTAATCTCATTTAAAATTTGTTATATATATAAATATATATACACATATGTATATGTGGAGAGAGAAAGGGATAATAAGGAACCTCCAGAGGCACTGTAGGAAATTTTTCTAGAGTGTCAACCATTTGGCATATTTTTCTCCACCGAACATATGGTCCACACAATTTAATATGATCAACATATTATAAATTCTATGTATATGTAAAATCACAAGGTTTGAATTTGTCTTGCTCATATATCAAGTCGTCTAATTTTTTTCTATACTCATCACGATTCAATTTGCAAGTACACGATGAATGTAAAAATCATGTTTAAACCTCGTGATTTTGCATATGCATAAGTTTTATGATATGTAGATCATATTGAACAGTGTGGATCATGCGTTCGATGGAGAAAAGTATGCTAAATGGTTACACTCTAGGTTCCTTATTCTCATATATATATATATATATATATAGAGAGAGAGAGAGAGAGAGAGAGAGAGAGAGAGAGAGAGAGAGAGAGAGAGAGAGAGAGAGAGAGAGAGTAATGATCTAGTAAGTAACACATTGAGTGGGTGAAAATAAGTGAACCTTGTTTCACTTATCTCCACATCTAAATGCATGATCCACACCGTTCAAAGTGGGCAACATGCCTTAAAACATAGGAGGATAAAATATCATGAAGTTTGAACCCGTATTATTCATGCATTCATGTGTTTCATTTGTTCTATTGCTGAAAAACTGTTCATTTTGCAACCATTTGTTGCACGAACAAATAATACTCAAACCTCGTGATATTTTTCACCGTCCTATATTTTATGGTTTCTTGATCACTTTGAACGGTTTGAATCATGCATTTGAGAAGTGGTGATGGGTGACATAAGTTTCACTAATTAAATGCATCACTTACCAGATCACTAATATATATATATATATATATATATATATATATATATATATATATAGGGAAGCGATCGGTGAGAATCGTTTTACCGATAAGCTTTGTGAGAATGCATATCCATCCTATGGATGATCCAAATCGTTCACATTGTTTATGATGACTAAACTAGTCTACAATTATAAAATCAAGTCATTTGTTCATGCATCATGTCATTATAAAAAAAAGAATAACAATTTTCAGCCATACAATTTATAATACTTCAACGTATGGGCAAACGAATCTCAAACGACTTGATTTCTCATCCGTAGACTAATTAAGTCATGTAGATCAAAATTAACTGTTCAGATCTTTCGACTAATATTCCAAATAAAAGTTCTCACCAAAGGAGTTCTCACTGGATGATGCATATATATATATATATATATATATATATATATATATATATAATGCCCCGATTTTCATTTAATGAAAATTATTTTAGTTTGCACGTAGTGTGCACGTGCAATATTTTCGATGATCATTTTCATTATGATGAGTATAGATATTTATACATGTGTTCTTTAATTATTTTTAAGTAGAGGCCCTTTTTCAATTAGACAAAAAGTCTTTCTTCTTAAAGCCCAAATTTAATTCAATTTATTATTTTTTATAATTATTATTTTGGCCCAAAAACTAAAGTCCATGAGCTATTTTATTTTTAAATACAACTTGTAATGTAGAATACAATTTGAAGATTTTTTTTTATGTAAAAATATAATGTACAAATTTTTGTAGACCAAGTTACATGCACGTGCATTGCACGTACACGTGCAAAATGCACATGATGTGCTAGGCCGGTTTGGAACTTTTTGAGGGAATAGGAATTTTCAAGTGGAGTCATGGTGGTGGTGGTTACTTGATCATAGGTGGTTAGTGTAACTCCTTAAATCTTAGCCATTTGTTCCTAACTCCTAAGTTAATCCCAGCCTTCCATTTTCCTAGATTTTTAGTATAAATACCCCCCCCCCCCCCCCCAGCCTAGTTATTCTTGTGCTAATTATTCCTCCAAACTTATAGTTCAATTACATTATCTAGTAGTTTATTTAGTGAGTTTGTGTGTGGGATTTGTGCTTGCAACAAGAGGAGGCCGACATCAATCAAGGGAGGCTCGGGTTTTGGTGTGCTTGGGGTTGTGTGCGCGTCGACGATGAAGGGAATCGCTCTTTTGGCAAGGACATTGTTTAGGAGGTGTTGCTAGTTGTATTTTCTCTCCAAATTAAGGTGGGTAAATTTTTCATATTTCTAATTAGGAATGAATGCTAGATTTGAATGGAAAGTATGATGCATGAAAAATATTAACAAGAGTATGCATTTAATTGGAAAATTGACCTATTGATTGATTGAAATGTTGATGTGAAATTGTATGTGGTTCTATCATTAAAATTTAAGTTGTGTGCGAATTGATTATAGCCATGGATTATGTGAAGAAAAATTCACTATTAACATTAAAAATTATATGCAAGAGTTAGTAGATTGGCAATATTGCTTTATGTGCTTAAATGAACTTTTTATGATAATGTTGTGATGAATGAAGTAAGATATAGTTTGTATGTTTGTGAAATGAATAAACACAAAAAATTGATGTAGAGAGTAGTGAAATTAAAATGTCGAAAAGAAAAAGAAATGTGCTCGTAGTAGTATATAAATCTAACCTAATTGTATGGTAGAAATGTGTTAATTATTGGGAAATACATATTTAATTATTGGAAAAATTATTTTTATGTACTGAAGTATAATTCATGATGGGAATAATTAATCTGGAACTTTTACAGCATGATAGTGAGAGCAAAATGAAATGAGAACTTGATGAACATCGAAATATTTTCCTAAACAGAGAGGGTTGATTTAATTAAAAAAAATGAGTTGCATTATGACGACCCGAGCCTACAGCTCGAGTGGTCGGGATGCTTTTAATCGCTACAGTATACACGAAGTTTCTCAGAGGTTGAGGGATCGAATCCCGTTGTGTCACGCCCCGCTTCCCAAAAATACAAAATACGGGCACGTAACACAAGCCCAGCGAATGAATATAATCATCCTTAAGCTGTTTCAAAAATCTTACAACATATCTCAGGCAGTATATCAGAATCAACATATATCAGAGTCAAAATATCACAGTCGGAAGCAAAGAGTGGAACCAACATGCAACATCGAGAAAATTTCACCAACAGGAATTAATTGAAATCAAATATCTTGTTCTCAAATAAAACAGAGTCTGGAAACAAATATTCTGGGTCACATCGCCCAATACAAAATATATAATACACGTGTCTCAAATACTGAAATAATCAAGTCTCAGAAATACAGAATAATGTTCTAACAGAAAACAGAAATGATAATATCAGCATCTAATACTGCGAACCACCAGAACCTTCTTGAATCTGTCCACCGAAATCTGCAATCATCGAATGCAGGAAAAAGGAAAAGGAGAAAACACAGTACCCGTCAATGGCAAGTCCGGGTCACAAATAGAATAGGATACAAGCACATGGGAAAAACTAAACAGATCTAACTAATCATCAGAAACAGACCTAATATGGTATGGTAACTCAACTAACATAGTATCCTAGCAGATGTCCCAAATATTAAGTGTCAAGTGTCATATAACAGAAATGTCAGGTAAACAGATATTCAGATATGTCAGGTAAATCAGATAACAGGTTTTAGATAATAGATATTCAGATTCAGATTCAGACTTCCATATATCAGATTCAGATTCAGACTTCAGAAATATAATCAGATCTCATATTTCAGATTAATGTAAGTCTTGTGTGATTACTATCTAGGTAGCACGACATGTGCCCCAAATTATATCACATGGTTGCTACAACAAAACAGTTTCGCTTTAGATTTCGTAGGGGATATTATAGGGCAGTGTACTTAGGGTCAGACAGATATCAGAACAGACAGATAGAACCTGGTGGTTCTCTTCTACTCTACACCTTCTTACATAAGAAGCAATGTAGACAGGGTCAGTAACAGACAGATAATTATATGGGAAACACGGGCCCCCTTCTAAGTACACATTTCTATGCTTTTCCACTACTAGATCTTTCCCATACCCCGGCTTGATTACTTTTGTTATGGTTATTAAACAGACATGAATGTGATCTAAAGGGTGTCAAACTAACATCATATGATCAGGTTTAGGTTTAAGGCATCAGATCAGTAAGTATAGATGCAAAACTTTCACAAATACGAGCAAAATGGTATATGTCTATAATCAGGTCAGCAAGACCAGTCTGTACATAAACAGTGATCCACAGATCTACAGGCATGCAAATAATGATCCGTCGAAGGATCTGGAAACTAGACTTCCACATGCTTCTAACGGTTATAATAAATCTATATGCTATTTCACAACATCACGACTCAAAACACAATTCAACACAGTTTGCATGTACAGTCAGAAAACAGGGGAATAACTTAAACCACATGAAAACAGCATACAAAGTCATTAATTAAATCCACGAAAATTCTGGGGTAATCCCCTATATGTATAGTCTCAAAATATAGATTTTCATATTTTTCCAGAAAGTATAAATATGTTTACAAAAATAGAAAATAACACATAACACAGTTTTGATGGATCTGGAATTCTTCAACACCGCTGTACAAAATCATGCATATCTTGCACACAGCGCATCAGAATCCACTTCCGCCAAAACAGGATGAAAGTAGATACAATTACCCAACTTTCATATCTCTCATGAAATATTCATACAGTAATTAAAAATAAGGTAAACACGGCATTCAACATACAATCACCCGCAGTTTACAGCAAAAGCGATCTATAGAAAAGAATGTAAGGCATCACTCAAAACTCATCTTTAAATCACCACAAAAATCAGGGAACTACCTAACATCATAGTGAAATACTGGACAAAATCTTGTGGTATGAAATTAGGTCGAACTTAGATCTTGAAAATAAATTGTCCACAAAAATTACCCCGAACTGAAACTGGAAACTACTAACATACAGTTACTAAAATGATCATAACTACTCCATACGAACTCCAAACAGGGTGAAATCAGTGGGATTAGAAATTAGATTCAATTCTCTACAAATTTCTCAGAAATAGTCATGTTGAGATTCGGACTTTAATCTAGGTACAAACTGCAATCAATCCAGTTCAATCCAAATTTCCAGATTTCTCAATTAAGTTCCAAAACATCATAACTTCCTCAAAAATCATCAAAACTCTTCCAAATTCAAAACGCTGTCCACCCACTACCTAAATGTCATATCTAAGGGTTTCTAACCTGTCAAAATCCAATATTTCTCATATAGGTGTTCAAACAAACATCGGGTATACAATATGTCACATACGCGATAACAATCGCGGTCGAGTGAATCTTAAGGCATAAACCTATCAACTTCATGTCCTAATTCGTCCATGTCCTGTTTTGAAACCTTGGAGACGAAATCCACAAATAAAGACGTGATCTTGGTCCGTCTCTAGTCTCAAACTATCCTATGTGTGAACTTTCTACTTGTATCAACCTAAGAAATTTAAGTACAAGTTACTTGCCTTTATGTGATGACGAACGCGACAAATCCAAGCCTTTCAAAGAGAATCCACGAGCAAGACACCTTCTAGCGCGATTTCGAGCGAAATCCACGAACAAGATGCTCCAACGATTGATCCCTTTGACACACGAACCGAAGTGGGAGATGCCCACAACTCAACACAGCGAGGGGGGATGATGAGGTGATGTTTTGGGATGGTTGGGTGCTGGCCGAACACAAGAAGGAGAGGAGAGAGACGAGTTTTTGAAGTGGAGTTGTATAAAATAGCGGAGAGGGGAGATATGGGTGGTCGGCTATGCAAGAAGAAGGCAAGGGGAGGTCGGCCTAGGGTTTTGGAAGGCAGGCCGGGATTGGTTTGAAGGAAGAGGTAGCCGGCACACAATAGGAGAGGGAAGAAATAGATTAGGGTTAGGGATTAATTAGCATTAGGGGTATATATATGGGATCAAATGCGGGTTAATGGGTAGTGGATATCAATAGGAAACCATAGGGATACAATTGGGTAATGAGTATTGGGTAGGTTTCAAATGGGAATACAAAATACAATGAATCATATAGCTCCTAAAAATCTCCTTAAGGCCAAAAATCTCAAATTGGTCAAAACTCTCCTAAAAATCCACCATGACCCAAAAATAACATTTATACATGAATGAGATCAAGAAATTGAGAAAAAGAGCTCAAAATGTCGAGAAACGGCCAAACGGCGCACAACAGCAAAAAGGAAGTCAAAACTGCCAGAAAAATATTATAGAATAAAAATAATTAAATTTATTGTTCCGAAAAATACAATAGAAAAATAATAATTCACAAAAATGAAAAATATCCTCAAAAATACCAAAAGTGAAAAACAGGGGTTACAATCCTACCCCCCTACAAGAAAATTTCGTCCTCGAAATTAAAAAGAAAGGTACATAGGATAACCCCAAACAAAACCAAATAGCCAAACACAAAACAAACAACTACTCAAACAAGTGAGGAAACTTCTGCTGAATTTCCTCCTCCAGCTCCCATGTCGACTCACCAGGCGAGTGAGGATTCCAAGCATAACGAACCAGCTTAATGACCTTGTTCTTAAGCACTTTCTCCCGCCGATCCACAATAGCAACTGGCGGAATCTCACAAGTCAAATCCGGCCTAACGGTCAACTCTGAATAGTCGATCACGTGGCTCTCATCTCGGATATATCTCCTGAGTTGTGAGACATGGAAAACATCGTGCACTCCCGATAAAGCTGGCGGCAATGCGAGACGATAGGCCACCTTGCCTACTCGCTCCAAAATCTCGAATGGTCCAATAAACCTCGGGCTAAGCTTGCCCCCGCCACCGAACCGAATGACACCGCGCCACGGCGATACCTTGAGAAAAACATGGTCACCAACTGCGAACTCCAACGCCCTGCGATGAACATCAGCCCACCGCCTCTGCCTGTCCTGAGCTGCTTGCAAGTGCTTCCTAATCTGAACCACTGCATCAACTGTCTTGGTGATCAACTCTGGACCCAACAACTTTCTCTCGCCAACATCATCCAAGCAAACTGGCGATCTACACTTCCGTCCATAGAGTGCCTCAAACGGAGCAGCTTTAATACTAGCTTGAAAGCTGTTATTGTAAGAGAACTCTACCAGATGCAAGTGATCTTCCCAAGACCCACCAAACTGAAGCATGCAGGACCTCAACATGTCCTCAAGAATCTGAATAGTCCGCTCTGACTGTCCATCAGTCTGGGGATGAAAAGCTGTACTGTACTTTAATTTGCTCCCCAAACTGCTCTGAAGACTCCCAAAACTGAGACCTGAATCTCGTATCCCTGTCGGATACAATACTAACTGGAACCCTATGAAGTCTGACAATCTCTTGCATGTACTTCTCAGCAAGGCTCTCAGTAGACTGACCGACACGAAAAGGAATGAAGTGAGCACTCTTCGTCAAACGGTCAACAATCACCCATATAGCATTATGACCCTTCGGACTCCTCGGCAAAGCAGTCACAAAATCCATGGTGATATGTTCCCACTTCCACTCTGGAATAGGAAGCGGTTGAAGAAGTCCTGCGGTTCTCTGATGCTCCGCTTTAACCTGCTAACAGATCAAACACTGCGAAACAAACCGCGCGACAGCGCTTTTCATACCATGCCACCAAAAATGAAGCCTCATATCCCGATACATCTTAGTACCGCCGGGATGGATAGAATATGAAGACTGATGAGCTTCTTCAAGCAACCTCTGACGAACTTCTCCTTTAGGGACACACAACCGGGAACCAAAACGAAGAGAACCATCTGCATGAATAACCATGTCCGTCCTGGACCCAGACTCAACCTCAGTACGAAACTTCTGCAACTGCGCATCGCTAGCCTGCGTCTCTTTAATCTGCTCAATAAGAGACGACTGCAGCTGGAGCGCCAAACAACTCCGACCAGAACTCGGCAACACAACATCAAGCTCCAACCTTCTCATCTGCTCAATGAGATCTCTCTGCTGAGTAAGAAACGAAACCGCTGGTCTCCTGCTCAAAGCATCAAGCACCAAGTTTACTTTACCAAGATGGTATTGCAAACTGATGTCATACTCGGCCATAAGTTCCAACCAACGCCTTTGCCTCATGTTCAACTCCTTCTGGGTGAAGACGTACTTGAGACTTTTGTGGTCTGTAAAGATCTCCACTCGGTCTCCAAGCAAATAATGCCTCCATAGCTTCAAAGCAAAAATCACTGCCGCTAACTCCAAGTCATGAGTAGGATAGTTCTTCTCATGCGGCCTCAACTGCCTTGATGCATACGCAACAACACGGCCCTTCTGCATAAGAACTGCTCCAAGACCCTTACCAGAAGCATCACAGTGAACTACAAATCCGCCTGAACCATCTGGAATAGTCAACACAGGCGCTGACGTCAGTCTGTTCTTCAACTCAACAAAAGCCACATTGCACTCATCAGACCAACAAAACTTCTGATCCTTCCCAGTCAATTTAGTCAAAGGTCCTGCTATCTTCGAAAAATCCTGGACGAACTTCCGATAATAGCCAGCCAAACCCAGAAAACTCCTGACTTCTGAAACTGACTTGGGAATAGGCCAATCCTTCACAGCTTCAACCTTGGCAGGATCCACCGAAATACCATCGCCAGAAACAATATGCCCCAAGAAAGAAATTCTGTCGAGCCAAAACTCGCACTTGCTCAGTTTACCATAGAGTTGATGCTCTCTCACAGTCTGCAGAACCACTCTAAGATGCTCAGCATGATCTTCCCGATTCTTAGAATACACCAAAATATCATCAATGAAGACCACCACGAACTTATCCAAATACTGCGAGAACACCCGATTCATAAGACTCATGAATACAGCCGGTGCATTCGTGACTCCGAACGACATCACAAGATACTCATAGTACATGTATCTAGTCCTGAAAGCAGTCTTCGGTATGTCTGCAGCCTTCACCTTAACTTGGTGATATCCAGAACGAAGATCCAACTTCGAGAAAACAGAAGCTCCACTCAACTGATCAAACAAATCATCAATCCTGGGCAAGGATCCCGATTCTTCACCGTAACTCTGTTCAGCTCTCGGTAATCCACGCACATCCGACGACTTCCATCCTTCTTATCAACAAAAAGGACAGGAGCACCCCAAGGCGAAACACTGGGTCTGATGAAACCCAAATCAAGCAACTGCTGAACCTGCACCTTAAGCTCTGCCAGCTCAACCGGTGCCATCCTGTAGGGACTCTTCGATATCGCTTCTGTTCCAGGCTGAACATCAATACCGAACTCCACTTCCCTATCAGGGGTAAGCCAGGCAATTCATCTGGAAAAACATCCAAGAAATCCCGAACAACTAGAGGCGCAGCCTCACAGCTTGATTGCAATTCCATTGCACAATCCACCTGCTCAACTACAGTCTTTGTTCGACCAAGAGAAGATTCTCCGGCATGGAACTCAAATTCTGCACGATCTGGAATTCTGAAGACGACTTTCTTGGCATGGCAATCAATAAAGGCATGGACTTCTCCCAACCAATCCATACCAAGAATAACATCGAATCCTGAATTTCCAATTATAATCAGGTTGGCTTTGAAATCTGCATCTCCAATAGCAACGGAACAATGCCTGCACTCACGGGAACAACTGACAATTCCTCCACCCGTCACGATGTTCCAAGCCTCTGACATGTTGCTGCATTCTAACTGATGTCGAGCGACAAATCGAGAAGAGACAAATGAATGGGTTGCCCCAGAATCAAAGAGAACATATGCAGGAAAAGAGCAAACAAGGATGATACCTAGCAGAAATCAAATCAAGGAAAAGCATAGAAGACCAAGGGTGAGGGGAGAACTACAATGCAGGGAACAAAGCAAAGGAAGCAAGACAAAGCTAAGGGAACAAATAAAAGAACAAACATCAAGCCATAAAACAAAAATAAATATACCTGCCACAACTCCTTCAGCAGTCTCAGCATCTGCGGCAGTCAAGTTGAAAGCTTGACCTCTTCTCGGAACAGCGGTACCTTGTCCGACAATCTGGCGTTGAGGAGGAAGTGGTGGCCTATCTGGACCACGAGCTGGACCTGCCTGCTGATTAGGACCCCGAGCTGGAAGAGCCATCGGTTGAAATGCTTGGGGACAATCTCGCACTCCATGCTCCGCAGAACCACATCTAAAGCATCGACGGGAAGCACGGAAACAGTTCTTGCGCTCATGCCCAGACAAACGACAGAAGTCACAGTAAGCCTTCCTCTGAGAACCAGCAGCAGAGTAAGGAGTTGCCCTGACTGGATGGGCAGAAACAGGCCTTCGAATAGGACCACCAGAAGACCTAGTAGCCGAATGCGGAACAGTCCGCTGAGAAAGGGACGAATCACCACGAGCCTGCTCCTGAGCTCGAGCTGCTTCAAGGGCCTCAGCATAAGTATGCAGACGAAGAGAGACCAGATGCCTCTTGATATCCTGCTCAAGACCATTGATGAACCTGCGAGCCCTATCCTCTTCGGTTGCCACAAGAATGGCAGCGAATCGGCTAAGCCTCGTAAACTCAGCAGTGTACTCATCCACTGTCCTGGAACCCTGTTGCAAGAAGTCCATGTTACAACATTCATAATTATCCATGCAACATTGTAACAAATCCAGAATTGAACAACGACTTAACTTGTTTTAGGGCCAGGAATTGCTGTTCCATCTCAACTCGAGTATTGTTGGGGAAGAATTTCTCCAAGAATCCCCGAGTAAAGGTAGCCCAAGCAATAGGCTTCACCAGGCGCTCAGACTCAGCCATCCACCAAATATGCGCTAAATCCTCCAGCTGGACGGAAACAACGTCCACCCGATCAGCCTCTGCAACACGAGCTGCTGCCAACAAACGCTCCGTCCGGATCAGCCACTGTTCAGCCTCCAAAGGCGTCTCAGTGCCGGAAAAACGATCGGGTTGCAGCCTCATAAAGTCCGTAACAGTCCCTGGGCGAGGCGGAAGAGTTGCCTGCACAGGCGCAACAGGAGGCGGAACCCGAGCAGCTTCAAGTGCAGCCGTCACCAGATCACTGTGGTTTTGCTGCTGATTAATCAGCCGCTCAAGCACAGCAGTGACAGCCTCAATCGGATCAGCTTGAGATTCAGAGGTAGAACCTTTACGAGCCATAGTCTGTAAAAACCGAAAACAGTTAGCATCCAGAATCTGTGTTGGTGTCATATTTCAATTTTGCATGTATGGTTGGTGATATATTGCACAGATTCCCGTTCGAGCCAAGCTTGTCTAATATATTAGCTGCCTAATACATTAGCCAAACCTGGTGCTCTGATACCACTTGAAACCCTGTCACACCCCGCTTCCCAAAAATACAAAATACGGGCACGTAACACAAGCCCAGCGAATGAATATAATCATCCTTAAGCTGTTTCAGAAATCTTACAACATATCTCAGGCAGTATATCAGAATCAACATATATCAGAGTCAAAATATCGCAGTCGGAAGCAAAGAGTGGAACCAACATGCAACATCGAGAAAATTTCACCAACAGGAATTAATTGAAATCAAATATCTTGTTCTCAAATAAAACAGAGTCTGGAAACAAATATTCTGGGTCACATCGCCCAATACAAAATAAATAATACACGTGTCTCAAATACTGAAATAATCAAGTCTCAGAAATACAGAATAATGTTCTAACAGAAAACAGAAATGATAATATCAGCATCTAATACTGCGAACCACCAGAACCTTCTTGAATCTGTCCACCGAAATCTGCAATCATCGAATGCAGGAAAAAGGAAAAGGAGAAAACACAGTACCCGTCAATGGCAAGTCCGGGTCACAAATAGAATAGGATACAAGCACATGGGAAAAACTAAACAGATCTAACTAATCATCAGAAACAGACCTAATATGGTATGGTAACTCAACTAACATAGTATCCTAGCAGATGTCCCAAATATTAAGTGTCAAGTGTCATATAACAGAAATATCAGGTAAACAGATATTCAGATATGTCAGGTAAATCAGATAACAGGTTTTAGATAATAGATATTCAGATTCAGATTCAGACTTCCATATATCAGATTCAGATTCAGACTTCAGAAATATAATCAGATCTCAGATTTCAGATTAATGTAAGTCTTGTGTGATTACTATCTAGGTAGCACGACATGTGCCCCAAATTATATTACATGGTTGCTACAACAAAACAGTTTCGCTTTAGATTTCGTAGGGGATATTATAGGGCAGTGTACTTAGGGTCAGACAGATATCAGAACAGACAGATAGAACGTGGTGGTTCTCTTCTACTCTACACCTTCTTACATAAGAAGCAATGTAGACAGGGTCAGTAACAGACAGATAATTATATGGGAAACACGGGCCCCCTTCTAAGTACACATTTCTATGCTTTCCCACTACTAGATCTTTCCCATACCCCGGCTTGATTACTTTTGTTATGGTTATTAAACAGACATGAATGTGATCTAAAGGGTGTCAAACTAACATCATATGATCAGGTTTAGGTTTAAGGCATCAGATCAGTAAGTATAGATGCAAAACTTTCACAAATACGAGCAAAATGGTATATGTCTATAATCAGGTCAGCAAGACCAGTCTGTACATAAACAGTGATCCACAGATCTACAGGCATGCAAATAATGATCAGTCGAAAGATCTGGAAACTAGACTTCCACACGCTTCTAACGGTTATAATAAATCTATATGCTATTTCACAACATCACGACTCAAAACACAATTCAACACAGTTTGCATGTACAGTCAGAAAACAGGGGAATAACTTAAACCACATGAAAACAGCATACAAAGTCATTAATTAAATCCACGAAAATTCTGGGGTAATCCCCTATATGTATAGTCTCAAAATATAGATTTTCATATTTTTCCAGAAAGTATAAATATGTTTACAAAAATAGAAAATAACACATAACACGGTTTTGATGGATCTGGAATTCTTCAACACCGCTGTACAAAATCATGCATATCTTGCACACAGCGCATCAGAATCCACTTCCGCCAAAACAGGATGAAAGTAGATACAATTACCCAACTTTCATATTTCTCATGAAATATTCATACAGTAATTAAAAATAAGGTAAACACGGCATTCAACATACAATCACCAGCAGTTTACAGCAAAAGCGATCTATAGAAAAGAATGTAAGGCATCACTCAAAACTCATCTTTAAATCACCACAAAAATCAGGGAACTACCTAACATCATAGTGAAATACTGGACAAAATCTTGTGGTATGAAATTAGGTCTAACTTAGATCTTGAAAATAAATTGTCCACAAAAATTACCCCGAACTGAAACTGGAAACTACTAACATACAGTTACTAAAATGATCATAACTACTCCATACGAACTCCAAACAGGGTGAAATCAGTGGGATTAGAAATTAGATTCAATTCTCTACAAATTTCTCAGAAATAGTCATGTTGAGATTCGGACTTTAATCTAGGTAAAAACTGCAATCAATCCAGTTCAATCCAAATTTCCAGATTTCTCAATTAAGTTCCAAAACATCATAACTTCCTCAAAAATCATCAAAACTCTTCCAAATTCAAAACGCTGTCTACCCACAACCTAAATGTCATATCTAAGGGTTTCTAACCTGTCAAAATCCAATATTTCTCATATATGTGTTCAAACAAACATCGGGTACACAATATGTCACATACGCGATAACAATCGCGGTCGGGTGAATCCTAAGGCATAAACCTATCAACTTCATGTCCTAATTCGTCCATGGCCTGTTTTGAAACCTTGGAGACGAAATCCACAAATAAAGACGTGATCTTGGTCCGTCTCTAGTCTCAAACTATCCTATGTGTGAACTTTCTACTTGTATCAACCTAAGAAATTTAAGTACAAGTTACTTGCCTTTATGTGATGACGAACGCGACAAATCCAAGCCTTTCAAAGAGAATCCACGAGCAAGACACCTTCTAGCGCGATTTCGAGCGAAATCCACGAACAAGATGCTCCAACGATTGATCCCTTTGACACACGAACCGAAGTGGGAGATGCCCACAACTCAACACAGCGAGGGGGGATGATGAGGTGCTGTTTTGGGAAGGTTGGGTGCTCCTTGGGTGCTGGCCGAACACAAGAAGGAGAGGAGAGAGACGAGTTTTTGAAGTGGAGTTGTATAAAATAGCGGAGAGGGGAGATATGGGTGGTCGGCTATGCAAGAAGAAGGCAAGGGGAGGTCGGCCTAGGGTTTTGGAAGGCAGGCCGGGATTGGTTTGAAGGAAGAGGTAGCCGGCACACAATAGGAGAGGGAAGAAATAGATTAGGGTTAGGGATTAATTAGCATTAGGGGTATATATATGGGATCAAATGCGGGTTAATGGGTAGTGGATATCAATAGGAAACCATAGGGATACAATTGGGTAATGAGTATTGGGTAGGTTTCAAATGGGAATACAAAATACAATGAATCCTATAGCTCCTAAAAATCTCCTTAAGGCCAAAAATCTCAAATTGGTCAAAACTCTCCTAAAAATCCACCATGACCCTAAAATAACATTTATACATGAATGAGATCAAGAAATTGAGAAAAAGAGCTCAAAATGTCGAGAAACGACCAAACGGCGCACAACAGCAAAAAGGAAGTCAAAACTGCCAGAAAAATATTATAGAATAAAAATAATTAAATTTATTGTTCCGAAAAATACAATAGAAAAATAATAATTCACAAAAATGAAAAATATCCTCAAAAATACCAAAAGTGAAAAACAGGGGTTACACGTTGACACCATACATTTTTGTTCAAAGACTTAAAAAAAATATATTAAGAGTCAGCCGAGAGCATTTAATGCTCTCAGCTCTCTTTCATACCGCTGGCGCAAGTGGCCTAGTGGCTTGTGCCTGTGGCTCGGTTCTCTCTGGTTGCGGGTTCGAATACTTGGCTCGGCCAGTATTTACGGTTGAGAAAAAATATTTTTTTTGGGTTTTGATGATTGAAAAAAATTAGGAAAAAAATATGATTATTACTCTAAAATCATGTGGGACTAATTGGAAATTATTTGAATGAAGTGGAGTATATTTTGAGAACAAAAGTATAATTTAGAACTATAGTTCTACACTTGCATTTTTATAAAAGTTGTACTTTGCAAAAGGACTTGAAATGGAACATTAGAAAGAAAAAAAAAATATGCGAATAAGAAAGGAATTATGTGAAGTGATGCGAATTATTCTCATTGGAGAATAGTGTGACAAATTATGAAGTGTGAGTATTCATTTTTGATTGTATAACTAGTGATGTGGTTTTAATATGAAAATGATATTTCATGAAGTACATGATAAATAATTGAATCCCATATATAGTTATGGACTATTGAATAATTTAGAAATCATGATTGAAAACGAGAAATATTTTTGAGTATGACAACTCAACATGTGAATTTATGAATTAAAATTGAAAATTAGAGTATAGCCAAAACTCACACCGGCAAGTGAAAAATGATGAATCATGATTATTGACATTGAAAAGACCAGGTTTGGGTCATTGTGAAATAAAAGAAATAAGACCGATAGTAGTGAGAGGGCTAACTCTAGAGTTTTGATTTTGGGTCATGATTTCATTAGAATTAAGGATTAGTTACATAGTGAAGATGTGATGAGAGTAAGAGAAAAACATTGAGTATGAGGGCGTATCCCAGGATGTCCCGTGATGAGTCATGATAGGGCGTGGATACTGCTCCAGAGTACCGTCCCGGTGGCGACGCTCGTGGGATGTTAGACGACTGCGGGTGGTGTCATGTCTATGGTAGGAGCTGAATTACCACAGGATGTCTGCATGATGAGTCATGTGTCAGTGCGTTAGGATTCCTTCTAGGGTGCCTAGACATGAGTTCGTATGTCAGAAAACATCTAGGATACTTACCGTAATTACAGTAGTAGAGTAAGTCATGACGAGGGATTGAACCCTACAAGATGAAGAACGATTAAAGGCTTACCCTCGGACCTATGTAGTATGGGATGCATAGAATCCGAACAAGTGTACATTAGTGTCAGATAATATAAACAACTGCATTAAGGACTAAGTGCACAATCACAACACGACATAATTAGGGTATTCCCTTTAGTTTGATATGTGACAAGTTTGTGTTTGTTAAATATGAAAAATTAGTTATACTATTTCCGGCATAGAGAGGATGGCCGTATATATTGTTCGTCGGTTGAATAAACTGACGTACCCATAGTTTTGTATGCAGGGTAAATGACATGATAAAGATTAAAGAGGAACAGATGCTTAAAGATGATACAATGTTGTTTTACATTTATTTAAATGTTGTAAATTTTACTTCCGCTGTGCAATGTAAAGTGTAAAGTTTCATGTAAACTCTGATGTAAAGTGAAAAGTTCAAATTTCCTTGTAAAATTGTACTAAATGAAGTGTAAAGATCCTGTAGAACTCACGAATTCAGTTGTATTTGAGATTCGGGGCGTTACAGAGTGGTATTAGAGCCACGCTTTACACTTGTACAAATTTATAAGGAACGACACCCTAGAAGTGGACATTAGAGTGTGTGTTTGAGTCTAGAGATTTAAATGTAAGTGACTTACATTTGTGTTGTTTTATGACTTATGCTTCTTCCTCTCTATTTCCAAGATGGCTGATCACTTCTACCCTGTTGGAGACGACGACTGGCATATCATCGAGGAAGAGTACCATCCTGGACAAGCAGATTCCGAAGAAGAGTACTACCCAGGGCAAGCAAATTCTGACGGAAAAGAATGGCCTGAATCCCGAGAGATCACCCCACCTCCGGATTCATCTGATGACTCTTCTGACGAAGAAGAAGAACCAGTTCCAAATAGTCTTGTGATATCTCTTCAGAGGCAGGTAGAAACACTGCGGGAGAGAGTCGGATTATTGGAGGCTCAATTGGCAAAGCGTAAGGACGACTTTGCAGTTCTCAGTCATCGGGTATGGGAACTCGAGAATAGGAAGAATCTGACCGATGTGCTAAAGGAAGAAGAAGATGAACTACGGGAAGAACTTCGAGAAGCGAAGAGGAACCATAGGAGTTAGACTGTTGTAGCTTCTACTGTTTTCATTCTGATATCAAGAAATGTTTTCAATTCGAATGTATAAAGTTTGAAATCCAATGAAATGGAAATATTGCTTGAAAGATCATGTTTCATACTTCGAATTTGATGGACCTTTTACATCAGAATATGGAATGAAAGCTGTTGTGTTGTTCGATACTGGATCCTCTCATACTTTTGTGTCTCCTAAATTTGCCAAAGTGTTGGGAGTTGAACCGAAGATTTTTCCAGACAAGATCTTAGCAGTAGCTACTCCATCAGAGAAAACTTTAACCACTGATCGGTACTATGCGGATTGCGAGATTGTGATTGGGGACAGAATCTTCGGAATTGATCTGATCGAACTGACTATCTTGGGAGTCGATGTTATCATTGGCATTTATTGGATGTCGGTGTACAGTGCAAGCATCGAGTGTAAGACCAAGACGGTAACAGTGAAGGCTCCAGGTGGACCTGAAGTCACTTTCCAAGGGAAGAAGAAATGTTCTAAGCTGGTGGTAGCTATCCGCAAGGAAGAGACTCCTGTGGAAGTGCAAGGGATTCCTGTGGTTCGGGACTATCCGACTGTGTTCTTGGATGATTTCCCTAGTTACCCCCACATCGTGCTGTAGAGTTCAGCATCACTGTTCAACCGGGAAGTGCACCCATTTCTAAGGCATCGTATAGGATGGCTCCAGTGAAACAGGATGAGGTGAAACGGCAGATTGAGGAACTGTTAAAGAAAGACTTTATTCAACCTAGTGCGTCACCTTGGGGAGCACCAGTGCTTTTGGTAAAGAAGAATGATGGATCGATGAGGATGTGCACCGATTACCGAGAGCTGAATAAGGTCACTGTTCAGAATAAGTATCTTATTCTCCGAATTGATGACTTGTTCGATCGTCTACAAGGAGCAACTGTTTTCTCCAAAATAGATCTTCGATCAGGATATCATCAAGTTCGAGTGAAAGCTGACGATGTGCACAAAACTGCATTTAGAACTCGACATGGGTATTACGAATTTTTAGTTATGCCATTTGGAGTGACGAATGCACCCGCAATCGTCATGGATTTGATGAACAGAGTTCTGAGGCCGTTCATTGATTCTTTCATCGTGGTGTTTATCGTCGATATTCTCGTGTACTCCAAGTCAGAAGAGGAGCACACCGAGCATCTAGCAGCAGTTTTGAAGAAGCTGGAAGAGCAGAAGTTGTATGCCAAGCTATCCAAGTGTCATTTCTGGAAATCTGAAGTGGCATTCATAGGTCACATCCTTTATAAGGAGGGAGTGGCAACTGACCCTCAAAAGATAGTGGCAGTGAGAGATTGGGCTAGGCCTACTACAGTGAAGGAAGTCAGAAGTTTTCTTGAAATGACTGGAACTACAGGAGATTCATTCAAGGTTATGCTCAGATAGCCGTACCGCTTACTGGTCTGACCAAGAAGAATGTGAACTTCAAGTGGACTGAGCAATGTGAGGCAAGCTTTCAGGAGTTGAAAGAGAAACTTACTACTGCACCTATTTTGGCTTTGCCTAGAGCAGGTGTGGAGTATGATGTTTACAGCGATGCTTCACATCGTGGGCTTGGTTGTGTCTTAATGCAAGAAGAAAGAGTAATCGCTTATGGGTCTAGGCAACTACGACCGCATGAGAAGAACTACCCGACTCATAATCTGGAGTTGGCTGCGATTATCTTTGCCCTAAAGCAATGGAGGCACTACGTGTACGGTGAGAAATTGAACATGTACACGGACCACAAAAGTTTGAAGTACATAAATCAGCAGAAGGATCTGAATTTGAGGCAGCGGAGATGGTTGGAAGTGCTTGAGGACATGCGACCTGAGATCAAGTATCATCCTGGAAAGGCTAATGTTGTAGCTGATGCACTTAGTCGCAAGAGCAGTTTATCCAGTTTGATTACAACTCAGAAGCATCTGATTAAGGAATTGGATCGAGCAGGTATTGAAGTTGTCTTGCAAGGTTTGGAAGCATTTTTGACTCAGTTGAGGCTTCAGCCTACTTTGAATGCAAGGATCATTGCAAGTCAGGAGGTTGATGCTGATATCTTGGAGATGAAAGAGCAGGTTAGTGCTGGCAGGTTGCTCGGATTTCAAATCAGGGATGGAGTGCTGTGGTTCGGAGATAGACTATGTGTTCCAAATCAGGCGGACCTGAAAGAGAGTATTTTTAGGAGCCGCATGCTACTCTTTTGTTGGTACATCCCGGGAGTACTAAGATGTACAAAAACATCAAACAGCATTTCTAGTGGTCAGGTTTGAAGCGGGATGTGGCTGAATTTGTGGCGAAGTGTGAGGTTTGTCAGCAAGTCAAAGCCGAAAATCAGAGACCCGGAGGTCTATTACAGCCGTTACCTATTCCGGAATGGAAGTGGGATAACATCTGTATGGATTTCATTACGGGATTGCCTAAGAATCCTAAAGGCAATGATGTGATTTGGGTTATAGTCGATCGACTAACCAAGTCTGCTCACTTTTTGGCGATGAAACTCACTGCTTCGATGGACAAGTTAGCTGAGTTGTATGTTGGCGAGATCGTCAGGCTTCATGGTGTTCTGTCAACTATTGTGTCTGATCGAGATGCGCGGTTTACTTTGCATTTTTGGAGGAGTCTTCAGACAGCTTTGGGTACCAAGACGAATTTCAGCACTGTTTTTCATCCGCAAACCGATGGGCAGACCGAGAAAGTCAACCGTATTCTTGAGGATATGCTTCGGTGTTGTATACTAGACTTTGGAGGCAGTTGGGAAAGACATTTACCTTTGGTAGAGTTTGCCTATAACAACAGTTTTCAGACTAGCATTGTGATGGCGCCGCACGAAGCTCTATATGGCAGGAAGTGCAGGACACCTGTTTGTTGGTTTAAAGTTGGGGAGCGCCAGTTGTTTGGTCCTGAGCTTGTGCAGCAAAACTCTGAAAAGATTGATCTGATCAGGAAAAGGTTGGTAGAGGCTCAGAGCAGGCAGAAAAGCTATGCAGACAACCGGAGAAGGGACCTTGAGTTTGAGGTCGGTGACTTCGTCTTTCTGAAAGTATCGCCCAGCAAAGGTGTGGTTCGATTTGGCAAAGGAGGAAAGTTAGCCCCGATGTTTATAGGCCCGAACAAGATATTGAAAAGGATCGGGAAAACTGCTTACCGGCTTGAATTACCGGAAGAGTTATCTCAGGTGCACAATGTCTTTCATGTGTTTATGCTGAGAGGTTATATTCCAGATCCGAGTCATCATTTGCCTGAAGTGCCGAAAGGTTTGCAGTTGGATCTGAATTACATCGAGTCTCCTGTCGAGATTGTTGATCGTCGAGAAAAAGTCTTAAGAAATAAGACGATACCGATGGTCAAAGTAGTCTGGAGAAACCATTTGGTTGAAGAGGCTACTTGGGAGTCTGCGGAGAGGATGTTGAAGGACTATCCTGAGCTTTTTGCTTGATTGTATTTTTGTATTTTCTTGTGCATGTTGTGAGTGTTAGTTTTTCTCGCTCTTGACTGTAGTTCCGGGGACGAAACTATTCTAAGGAGGGAGTGTTGTAATGCCCCGATTTCATTTAATGAAAATTATTTTAGTTTGCACGTAGTGTGCACGTGCAATATTTTCGGTGATCATTTTCATTATGATGAGTGTAGATATTTATACATGTGTTCTTTAATTATTTTTAAGTAGAGGCCCTTTTTCAATTAGACAAAAAGCCTTTCTTCTTAAAGCCCAAATTTAATTCAATTTATCATTTTTTTATAATTATTATTTTGGCCCAAAAACTAAAGCCCATGAGCTATTTTATTTTTAAATACAACTTGTAATGTAGAATACAATTTGAAGATTTTTTTTTATGTAAAAATATAATGTACAAATTTTTGGAGACCAAGTTACATGCACGTGCATTGCACGTACACGTGCAAAATGCACATGATGTGCTAGGCCGGTTTGGAACTTTTTGAGGGAATAGGAATTTTCAAGTGGAGTCATGGTGGTGGTGGTTAATTGATCATAGGTGGTTAGTGTAACTCCTCCTTAAATCTTAGCCATTTGTTCCTAACTCCTAAGTTAATCCTAGCCTTCCATTTTCCTAGATTTTTAGTATAAATAATCCCCCCCTAGTTATTCTTGTGCTAATTATTCCTCCAAACCTATAGTTCAATTACATTATCTAGTAGTTTATTAAGTGAGTTTGTGTGTGGGATTTGTGCTTGCAACAAGAGGAGGCCGGCATCAATCAAGGGAGGCTCGGGTTTTCGTGTGCTTGGGGTTGTGTGCGCGTCGATGAGGAGGGGAAACGCTCTTTTGGCAAGGACATTGTTTAGGAGGTGTTGCTATTTGTATTTTCTCTCCAAATTAAGGTGGGTAAATTTTCCGTATTTCTAATTAGGAATGCATGCTGGATTTGAACGGAAAGTATGATGCATGAAAAATATTAACAAGAGTACGCATTTAATTGGAAAATTGACCAATTGATTGATTGAAATGTCATGTGAAATTGTATGTGGTTCTATCATTAAAATTTAAGTTGTGTGCAAATTGATTATAGCCATGGATTATGTGAAGAAAACTTCACTATTAACATTAAAAATTATATGCAAGAGTTAGTAGATTGGCAATATTGCTTTATGTGCTTAAATGAACTTTTTATGATAATGTTGTGATGAATGAAGTAAGATGTAGTTTGTATGTTTGTGAAATGAATAAACACAGAAAATTGATGTAGAGAGTAGTGAAATTAAAATGTCAAAAAGAAAAAGAAATGTGTTCATAGTAGTATATGAATCTAACCTAATTGTCTGGTAGAAATGTGTTAATTATTGGGAAATACATATTTAATTATTGGAAAAATTATTTTTATGTACTGAAGTATAATTCATGATGGGAATTATTAATCAGGAATTTTTACAGCATGATAGTGAGAGCAAAATGAAATGAGAACTTGATGAACATCGAAATATTTTCCTAAACAGAGAGGGTTGATTTAATTAAAAAAAATGAGTTGCATTATGACGATCCGAGCCTATAGCTCGAGTGGTCGGGATACTTTTAATCGCTACAGTATACACGGAGTTTCTAAGATGTTGAGGGATCGAATCCCGTTGACACCATACATTTTTGTTCAAACACTTAAAAAAAATATATATTAAGAGTCAGCCGAGAGCATTTAATGCTCTCAGCTCTCTTTCATACCGCTGGCGCAAGTGGCCTAGTGGCTTGTGCATGTGGCTCGGTTCTCTCTGGTTGCGGGTTCGAATACTTGGCTCGGCCAGTATTTACGGTTGAGAAAAAATATTTTTTTGGGGTTTTGATGATTCAAAAAAAATTAGGAAAAAAATATGATTATTACTCTAAAATCATGTGGGACTTATTGGAAATTATTTGAATGAAGTGGAGTATATTTTGAGAACAAAAGTATAATTTAGAACTATAGTTCTACACTTGCATTTTTATAAAAGTTGTACTTTGCAAAAGGACTTGAAATGGAACATTAGAAAGAAAAAAATATATATGCGAATAAGAAAGGAATTATGTGAAGTGATGCGAATTATTCTCATTGGAGAATAGTATGACAAATTATGAAGTGTGGGTGTTTATTTTTGATTGTATAACTAGTGATGTGGTTTTAATATGAAAATGATATTTCATGAAGTACTTGATGAATAATTGAATCCCATGTATAGTGATGGACTATTGAATAATTTAGAAATCATGATTGGAAAAGAGAAATATTTTTGAGTATGACAACTCAACATATGAATTTATGAATTGAAATTGAAAATTAGAGTATAGCCAAAACTCACACCGGTAAGTGAAAAATGATAAATCATGATTATTGACATTGAAAAGACCAGGTTTGGGTCATTGTGAAATAAAAGAAATAAGACCGGTAGTAGTGAGAGAGCTAACTCTAGAGCTTTGATTTTGGGTCATGATTTCATTAGAATTAAGGATTAGTTACATAGTGAAGATATGATGAAAGTAAGAGAAAAACATTGAGTATGAGGGCCATTGGATTGGCGGCGAGAGCGTATCTCAGGATGTCCCATGATGAGTCATGATAGGGCGTGGATACTGGTCCAGAGTACCGTCCCGGTGGCGACGCTCGTGGGATGTTGGACGACTGCGGGTGGTGTCATGTCTATGGTAGGAGCTGAATTACCACAGGATGCCTGCATGATGAGTCATGTGTCAGTGCGTTGGGATTTCCTCCAGGGTGCCTAGACATGGGTTCGTATGTCAGAAAACATATAGGATACTTACCGTAATTACAGTAGTAGAGTAAGTCATGACGAGGGATTGAACCCTACAAGATGAAGAACGATTAAGGGCTTGCCCTCGGACCTATGTAGTATGGGATGCATAGAATCCGAACAAGTATGCATTAGTGTCATATAATATAAACAACTGCATTAAGGACTAAGTGTACAATCACAACACGACATCATTAGGGTATTCCCTTTAGTTTGATATGTGACAAGTTTGTATGGAAAATTAGTTATACTATTTCCGGCATAGAGAGGATGGCCGTGTATAATGTTCGTCGGTTGAATAAACTGACGTACCCACAGTTTTGTATGCAGGGTAAATGACATGATAAAGATTAAAGAGGAATAGATGCTTAAAGATTATACAATGTTGTTGTACATTTATTTAAATGTTGTAAATTTTACTTCCGCTGTGCAATGTAAAGTGTAAAGTTTCATGTAAACTCTGATGTAAAGTGAAAAGTTCAAATTTCCTTGTAAAATTGTACTAAATGAAGTGTAAAGATCCTGTAGAACTCTCGAATTCAGTTGTATTTGGGATTCGGGGCGTTACAAAATATATATATATATATATATGAAGTATCCGGGGGATCCTGTTGCATAGGAGGAAGTTTTCTCCTATGGCGCACTAAAAGTCTCGTCTCCACATCCAAAATTAATGATCCACACCGTTCAAGTGATCTTCATACCATAAAAGATAGATTGATATAAAATCACTAAATGTAAACATGTTTTGCCCATTCATCATGAGGTTGTAAAACATACAATTTTCAACAAAAGAACATCTGCAACCACTTAATGCATGGGGCAAACATATTCAACTTTAATTATATTTCATCCTCTCATGATTAACGACATGTTGAACACTTTTTACGGTGCAGATAATGCATTTGGGAGGAGGAGATAGAATTTTAATGGGCGACTTAGGACGAAATTTCTTCCTATACCACTTTTTCTTCGGTTTTCTCTATATATATCTGTAAATGTATGTATGTATTTTCATATTATATGGCATATGTCATGAGATTATTGTTTGTAGTCATTGTATATATATAGTGGGGGGGGGGGGGGGGGGGGGGGGTTGTGTGATGCCCTACCTCACACCCCTTATTTTCACCCTTGTATGTGAGCCCATTGATATGATCCCTCCATGTCCGAACCGTTCATCTTGTTCTACATGACTAGATAGGCTAAGGGTGTAAAATCAAGTTATTTGATGTTCATTTATTTATGTTTTACAACATGACAAAATTGTATGGCTAAAAATTGTTCAGTTTTTCAACGTGACATAATGAATGGGGAAATGAACTGATAACTTGATTATTGCTTGTTGTGAAGTAAAAGGTGCATAACTATAACCCCCCCCCCCCCCCCCCCTCTCCCTCTCCTCTTATTTAAAAGGCAGACATCAATTACGTAAGAGGTATGCATTCCTTTTTGAACCTTTTCAACTAGCACTGCATTATTTACGAAACTACAGAATCAGTTCCCATAAATTTTAATGCATTGCAATCGAGTACTACAGAGGTACCCTCTCTGATTTATATAGATAAACCTAAAATTCGTTACAAAATTTTAAGCTTTAAAAGTTTGTAATACATCCATGCCTCAACATGTTTATCTTATTACTTCTTTTTTTTAGTGTTATAGGACATGTCTAGGCCTCAACCCCGTAACCTAGCCACAATTTTTGCCCTCTAACCTAATACCATCCAAGACATTGCTCGGTGGTATCTCGCTATTACTTATTAGGTGGTATCTCGCTATCTTGTGATACCCTACCTCACCCCTTATTTTCATCCTTGTATGTGAGCCTATTGATATGAACCCTCCATGTCTGAACCGTTCATCTTATTCTACATGCCTAGATAGGCTAAGGGTCTAAAATCAAGTTATTTGATATTCATTTATCTATATTTTACAACATGACAAAATTGTTTAGTTTTTCAACGTGACATAATGAATGGGGAAATGAACTGATAACTTGATTATTGCTTGTAGTGAAGTGAAAGGTGCATACCCCCCCCCCCCCCCCCCTATTTAAAAGGCAGACATCAATTAAGTAAGAGGTATGCATTCCTTTTTGAACCTATTCAACTAGCACTGCATTATTTACGGAACTACAGAACCAGTTCCCATAAATTTTAATGCATTGCAATGGAGTACTACAGAGGTACCCTCTCTGATTTATATAGATAAACCTAAAATTCGTTATAAAATTTTAAGCTTTAAAATTTTGTAATACATCAATGCCTCAACATGTTTATCTTATTACTTTTTTTTAGTGTTATAGGACATGTCTAGGCCTCTACCCCGTAACCTAGCCACAATTTTTGCCCTCTAACCTAATACCATCCAAGACATTGCTCGATGGTATCTCGTTATTACTTATTAGGTGGTATCTTGTTATTACTTATTAATTGAGAACCCACTTGGTCCAATAAAAAAGAAAATGTTCTTTGTCAAATATGGACCTACTTTCTGTAGCTATCCTTGTCATCAATTCTTTGTCAAATTCAAAGGCTGGTTTGGTTTGTTGTTTTTAATTTTTTTTTTGTTTTCCAAAACCCCAAAACCCGTTTGGTTATGTTGTTTTGTGAAAACTATTTTCACAAAACTCCACTTCAACTATTTTCTGTTTTCTGTTTTTTCACATCATCTCTCTAAATATTATTATTATTATATATATATACTATTATTATAATATATATTATTATTTCATATAAACTATTATAATATTCTATTATTATTATAATATATATTATTATTATTATTATATATTACTATTATATATTATTATATTTATTATTATATAATTCATTATTATTATTATTATAATAAATTATTTAATATATTATTATAACATATTATTATTACATATATATTATTATAATGTTATTATATATATGTATATAATTAAATATGTTTATTATAATAAATTATTTTATATTATTATATAATATACAATTATTATAATATATTATTATTTTATATACACGATTTAATATATACTATTACTATTATTATGTCATTATTATATATATATATATATTATTATTATATATATTATTATTTTATTTATAATATTAGATATATACTATTATTATATTATATTATTATTATATATATTATTATTTTATATATACTATTTTATATATAATATTATTATATTATATTATTATTATATATGTTATTATTATATGTATTATTATTATTATGTATATTAATATGCAATATATTACTCTTATATATTATTATATATATTATTATTTAATATACTATAATTATAATATATTGTCATATAAATATTTATAATATATTATTGTTACATATATATCATCATCATCATCATCATCATCATCATCATCATTATTATTATATGTATAAGATTATTATTTTTATTTTTTATATATATATATATATATATATATATATATACTATTATTATAATATATATTATTATTATTATATATTACTATTATATATTATTATATATAATATATAAATTTATTATTATTGTAATAGATTGTTTAATATATAATTACTAGGTTTGCCCGTTGACACGTGCCTACGGCACGTCTTCGGAACGGTGCACCTTGTTTGATCATAGAAAATCGTTTTGGAGGTTCAGCAAATTAATTGAAGCAGCAAAGATATTATATGTGAAACTTTTGGGAGTCTAGCAAAAAATATATTATATGATTTTTTTGATTTTTTTAAAAAAGTTTTTTAAATTTTAATTTTTCTAAAATTGAAAAAAAATATTTTCTTAATTTTTTGAATAGAAGAGGGAGGGAGAAAGAGAGAGAGTGGAAAAAGAAATAAATAAATATAGGAGTTGTTTTGGGTGGAGGATTTGAATTTGAGTTTTGGGGGAAAATTTTTAGGGGGGGGGGGGGGGGGGGGAATATGTTTTGTGAGGTTAGATCCGGGCCTTTGATTTTTAGGGAGATTGAAGGAGAGCCACTTGATAGCTTTAGGGGGGGGGGGGGGGGGGGGGGAGAAATATGTTTTGTGAAGTTAGATCCGGGCCTTTGATTTTTGGGGAAATTGAAGGAGAGCCACTTGATAGCTTTCTTTGTGTTTTATTATATAGATAATAGATTATTATTACATATATATTATTATAATTATTATATGTTATTATATATATGTATATAATTAAATATGTTTATTATAATAATTTATTTCATATTATTATATGATATACAATTATTATAGTATATTATTATTTTATATATACTATTATTATATTATATTATTATTATATATATTATTATATTATATATACTATTTTATTTATATTATTATTATATTATAATATTATTATACATACTTTATATTATATTATTATTATAAATTTTATATTGTATTATAATTTTATATATACTATTTTATATATACTATTATTTCATATATACTATTTTATATATACTAATATAATAATCTATTATTATTATAATATATATTATTACTATTATATATTACTATTATATATTATTATGTATATTATTATATAATTTATTATTATTATAATAAATTGTTTAATATATAATTTGAATATATTATTATTACATATATATTATTATATATTATTATATATATGTAAATTATTGAATATGTTTATTATAATAAAATATTTTTTATTATTATATATCAGTATATATGTATATGTATACAACATGTATGTATCAGAGTATATATACTGTATACAGTATATACATACAACCAAACCTACACATACATTATACTCTCATTTTCAAAAAACTGTTTTCATAAAAAATTATTACCAAACAGATTTTACACTATTCAGAAAATTCTTTTCAGAAAACTGTTTTCAGAAAACTCTTTTCAGAAAACGGTTTTCAAAACAACAAACCAAACGCAACCTATATTTTTTCTCATCGGGACGATGCTAAATAACCAATTTCCTATTGTTTCCATTGGTTTAATCTTCCTTGTGTAATTATAAATCAAATGAATTAAATTTTTTGAAGATAAAATCTGTGATGGGAACTGTGTTTTGTCCGAAGGTGTTTTTCATGGACTCTTTGAAATTGTTTCTTACTTTATTTGGTCACAACATGGTGGTGCTTCGTATGGATATTTCATCGGATGGAGACCTTATAGTTACTGGTTCTGCTGACAAAAATATGAAGATATGGGGTTTGGATTTTGGTGACTGCCATAAGTCGCTCTTTGCTCATGCTAGCAGGTAATTTGATTATTTGCATTGGTAATTTTGTACTTGGGCTGTAAAATATAAAATCGTAAACCGTTATGAAATCCGGTTTCTGTCTGAGTGCAGTGTTATGGCAGTGAAGTTCGTGCGTAATACTTATTACGTGTTCAGTGTGGGGGCAGATTGTCTTGTGAAATATTGGGATGCTGATAAATTCCAGATTCTCTTAACTCTAGAGGGGCATCATGCTGATGTTTTGGTCCTTGCAGTCAACAATCAAGGTGATTTTATTGTCACAGGATCTCGTGAGTGTTCAATTCGACGGTGGGATCGTACGAAAGAACCCTTTTTTTAATTGAGGTATTGCAAAATACTGTCTATGCTAAGTTCTAATCTCTTGTACTTTGATTGAGTATTATTTAATAATTATTGTTTGATTGTCCCTTCGGCAACTTATCAGTGCGGATGTTTTCGGATCGGATATTAACTATACCAACATCCGTATCTGCATTCCAAAAATGAATTTGGATACCAATACGGATATGACTAGGAAAATAAAAATCATATCCATATCCAAAATTTTCGGATATGAATGTGAATCCGATACGGTCTACCGGATAACGGATATAAATTCAGATATCAAATATAAAGTTTTTGCAATTATTTTTTTCATAACTAGTACTTAGACATGTGTATCACTGAATTATGAATATCGATTTTCATAACCATACATTTCAAAATAGAGATTACTATCTAACAAATACAAAATAAACACTACTAGAAACTTAATAAGAGGTACTGATCATATTGAATACCTTGGTTTTGGGAAGAATTCCTCTAATATGTTGTGTGATGCACAATGGGAGTACCCTTGATTCCACTAGATGTTACGTGTCCTCCTCGTTAAGTATCCTCCAACTATTTTCCCATATGTCATTATATAAATATCTCGATACTCAAGCCTACTGCTATTCACAAAACCCTAAAACCAATTTCTTTCATTCGATTCAAAGATAACCTAGTGAAGAGTGAGAAAAAGGAAGTAGCTAATTAGTAGCAAAGATGACTAACGTAACTGCAAAGATGACTAACGAGCAATATTTGCATTAATTTGTAGGTGTTCTTGAGTTGGATTTGTTGGTATTGTGTGTTGTAGATTGTGGAGATGTGTGTGCATATGGATTGCTCTGGTTGCGAGAGCAGAACAAGATAAGCACTCTTAAAGCTTAAAGGTACACTTACATTATGATTTTGCAGAACATTAATCCTTGTAAGGTTAACATTTTAATCTCTCAACTTATACAATTTGGATGTGACATGTATGGATAACGTGGAGATTGACATGGCAAGCCAGAAGGTGACAGTCACCGGCTATATGGAGAAAAATAAGGTACTGAAAGCAGTGGAGATTGGAAGAAGGGCGGTGTTGTGGCCTTATCCTTACCAAGTGAGTACTAGCGCCAACTTCAATCTACACTATTACAATTAGATTAGTAATCAGTTTACTGAATACCCGGCTACTTTCACTGCCAACCCATTTTCCTACTCGACAACCTCCTCAACGTCCTACAACTACCGAAAGCATGGGTATGACAAGTCTTCTATGCACGGATATTATCATATGCCAGCCAGTAGCTCTGGCATAATGGGCGATAGGCATGATCAATGTTTAGTGACGAGAATCCTCATGCTTGTTCCATAATGTGAAAATAAGTAATAGTATTCATGTGTGATATTATTTCAAAAAATATTCATGTGTGATATATATATATATATATATATATATATATATATATATATATATATATATATATATAGGGAAAGCTTCGGTTGTGCACTTCTCTAGTGCACACGGCGTGTGCACTAGGCCTTCGGGCGTTCATATCGACGACCCGAACCATTCACATTGATCTACACATCTAAATTAGTCTAAATATGTAAAATCAAATCATTTGAAATTCATTTACCCATCCATTAAAGTGTTACAAAATTGTATGGCTGAAAATCATTGTTTTTTATAGTTACATGATGGATGGGCAAATGAACTTCAAATGATTTGATTTTACATATTTAGACTAATTTAGATGTGTAGATCAATGTGAACAGTTCGGATCGTCGATATGAATGCCCGAAGGCCTAGTGCACATGCCGTGTGCACTAGAGGTAGTGCACAACCGAAGCTTTCCCTATATATGTGTGTGTGTGTGTTAGCTTATTACAGTAAATTATTAGTAGCTAGTTGCGCTACTTTAATCTATGTTGTTTGGTAGATGTTTGATGAGGATATTTTGTTTTTGCTGAAAAGATCCAAAGAATTACTACTGAGACTCTGCTTGGCAGTCAAGTGAGTTGGGTTTATTTATCAACACCAAGCTGGTAAGCTCATTTTAAGTACCATGATCTTCACTGTATATGCTCACCAATGACTGACAGTGCAAAATGAGAAATGAATATAGAATGTACGTGATCAACTAATGTTTGAGCTCAACTATATCTTCGACTTTGTAGCTTGTTACA
Source organism: Hemerocallis citrina (assembly GCA_017893485.1). NCBI lineage: Eukaryota > Viridiplantae > Streptophyta > Magnoliopsida > Asparagales > Asphodelaceae > Hemerocallis > Hemerocallis citrina. The sequence goes on from CM030362.1 coordinate 221,946,791, forward strand.
TACAGATGCTTTTACTAGCCCTTCTCAAACTCTGACGAACTTTATGTAATAGCAAGAATGTAATATTTAGCTTAATATACATTACAACTACTCAAGAAAAAGCTCAGCTAAAAATTAGTTGATACTACTTTAATGTAATGAATATAGAATGTACGTGATCAACTAATGTTTGAGCTCAACTATATCTCCAACTTTGTAGCTTGTTACATACAGATGCTTTTACTAGCCCTTCTCAAACTCTAACGAACTTTATGTAATAGCAAGAATGTAATATTTAGCTTAATATACATTACAACTACTCAAGAAAAAGCTCAGCTAAAAATTAGTTGATACTACTTTAATGTAATAATATAAATTACCAAGGAAGAAAACATTCTTCTGCTGGAGATTAATTCCTATGCTTAAAAGAGGAACATAGGAGCAAACAGATTAATCAGTGATTGCAGAGATGAGAAAACACATGTAAATTTTAAACGGCAAAAACTCATGTAACATATTTGAGTTTTGAGCAACTTACATTAACACAGTGCAGTAAAGAGCAATTTATCATCACCGAGAACCTTTAGTCCATTTCGGTACAGTATCAGTCAAAGGTTAATTTGGCTAGCGAAAGCAACAACATGAATGTCATGAAGCTCTGGCACCACTTTGTCCTTGTTTTAAACCTTTCAATAAAGTTGCTCTCTAAGAGACAGAAGACATGATTTTATAAAGGTTCATTACCCTAACAGATTGCGAGATGATAATATGTTCATCACGTGAATGTTGAAACCGAGCCATCAAAATTGAAAATAAGAATTGACCAAACTCTCAAAACAAACCCAAAAAACTGCACTATTTAAAATAGAAATGATTAAGAAACTCAACTCACCTCCTCATATGAAAAGAGCTTCTTCACTAAATAGATCATGAAAGGAGGTTGGAGAAGAGGTTGGTCGGAGATCCCAACGGCGAGGATGTCGGAGGCGGAGGCGGAGACGGAGAAGAAAAGAACCGGGTTTGGGGTTATGGGGGGATTTGGAGGGTGTAAGAAGTGCTCGATGTTGGCGGAGCAAGTGGAGCTAGGGTTTCAGATTTGGGGGATTTGGGGGTGGAGGAAGAGCCTGATGTTGGTGGAGGTGGTGGAGGAAGGTGGAGCTAGGGTTTCGGATTTGGGGGATTTGGAGGTGGAGGAATTGTCCGATGATGGTGAGGGGGGTGGAGGAAAGTGAAACTAAGGTGGAGGAGATGGATTTGTGATCGGGGTTTGGGGTGGGAATGAGAGCAGTGAGAAGAGAGAGAGAGAGTGAGAAGAATGACTGAATGAGAAATGAAAGAAGATTACACAAATACCTTTAAAATATATATATATATATATATATATATATATTCTTCACTACATTTTTCTTCACTACATTTTTCTTCACTACCTTAGGTGGCACACTCCAATAGGTAGGAGATGATAGAGTAGGTGGGAGAACTCTCCAATGGGAGTATGCCACCTAAGGTAGTGAAGGAAATAGTAGTGAAATTGGTAGTGGCTAAAGCATTACTCTATATATATATATATAGGGTAACCTTCGGTTGCGAACTCAGCTTACGAATTGGTCTTTTGGCCGTTGGATCCAAAATTTGAGCTTCGATGGCTCAGACTGAATCTCAGATCCAAGGCAGTGATAAGCGGGGGTAATTTCGTAACTTTACCCCCGCTTTCTATTATCCCCCATTGTCCCTACAATCACTCTCGTTGCTCAATCCCCTTCGAATCGTAATCCCCCAAAAACCAGTGAAACCCTAATCCCCTTCAAATCGTAAGATCCCCTTCAAATCGTCGTCTCTCTACCTCAAACCAGTTCGCGAAACCCTAATCCACTTCGCTCCGTGGTTGCAAACTCCCAAACCAAGTGGTGAAACCCTATTCCCCTTCACTCCATCGTTTCTCATCTTCTTGCACCAAATCGAAACCGTAAGCCCCTTTACCGTGCTTCCCTCTATCGTATTTCGAACTCAAACCCAAATCGAAAGGCCCCCTTCTTCCTCTCTCAGTGTGAGCGAAACCCAAATTGAAACCCTAACGGGTGCTCTCCAAAATCCTCCAAGCACTCCATCGATTTCTTTATGGTTCGCCTTCGGTTGCGAACCTTTGTGTGTGAACTCAGCTTCCGAAAACCTGGGGTTGCCGTTGGATCCAAAATAGATCCAATTGGAAACCCTAGGGTTTTCATCAGGTATAAATTTAAATTTTTTTGGTTGCGTTTTTCTTTTTCTTCCTTGAATTTGTAGGAAACCCAATGAGGTATTTTTCTAATAGAGATTGAATATTTTGTTTGGATTTGTAGGAAGCATTTGAGCTTCACTGAGTCTTTCTTCATGGCTTGATTTCGACTATGGATATATTATTGCCAGTACACTGATGCTTGATATCAATTGAGGGAAGTGTTTGATTCTGACTATTCCGTTTTTAAAATTATAATTGCTTACTTTATTGCATTTTGGTATAGGCAGTGATGACAATCTAGAAATTACAATCAGTTGTAGGCATTTTGCTGCTTCTTCTGTTTGACAAGCATTTGTACGAACAATTCGTAACGGAAGGCTACCCGTATAGAGTACAATGAGTGCACTCACTGTTTTCACCATATTTGGTTTGTATTTGCTGAGTTAGTAGGTTGCATTTATTTAAATGAAGGAAGGATTAATTTATAGTTGTATTTCGGTTTGAGACATGTGCTCCTCCTTTGCAAATGGAAGGGTAATTTGGTAATTTGGTAATTTTTCGGTTAGAGACATATGACATCTTTTAAGAGGTTTTATTTATTCGGATTATGGTTGCAACTAGTTGGCGTGGCATAATAATGCAGCCGTAGTGAGATCATGCATCTGAATAAGTGCTATACTAAATCCTGATTCTATTTGATGAGTTTTCCGCAATTTGGTTGAGCTGAAGCTGTGAAAAAAAATTGCTAAGCTGAAGCAGAAACAGGTTTAGCTGAAATATGAGTTGAAAGTTAAACAAAAAATGAGTTGAAACTGAAACTGAAATATGAGTTTTTATTCTGATTGTGGTTGTAACTAGTTGGTGTGGCATAATAATGCAGCCGTAGTGAGATCATGGTTATGAATAAGTGGTTGGGACAACATATGTGCTATACTCATGCTTGATTATATTTGACTTGTTTCATAATAACTTATTATGTGCAAGGTTGTTCTGAGCCTATATGTACTTCAATTGTTGACAATTTACGGTGATAATAGTGCAGTCCGATATTGCTAAGCTTTTTATGTTATTTTTTGTAGGGGGTTGGAGCACTTCCCTCCTTTTGATACGTGACAGAGCTTCGAGCTGTTTAGTTTAAGCATCAGCAGCGCCAGAAGTCCGACATTTTTTTCATCTTTTAGTTTAAACTGTTAGGCCTCGATTTTTTATATTGATATTCAAATGTATAATGTAATACGAGGTTTGAGTTTGTATACTGTAAATTTTTGGTTTAATGAAAACTGAAGTTGTAATATGAGTTGAAACTGAAACTGAAATATGAGTTGAAACTGAAGCTGAAATAAGGTTTGAGTTTGTGTACTGTAAATTTTTGATTTAATGAAAACTGAAGTTGTAATATGAGTTGAAACTGATACTCAAATATGAGTTCAAACTGAAGCTGAAATATGAGTTGAAACTCAAAGTTAAATGAGATGAAATTTAGACCTGATGAAATATGAGATGAAAGTTGAAGCTGAAATATTAGTTGAAGTTAAATGAGTTGAAGTTGAAGCTGAAATATGAGTTGTAACTGAAACTGGAACGAGTTGAAACTGAAACTGTAATATGAGTTCACACTGAAGCTGAAATATGAGTTGAATATCGAACTTAAAAGGAGATGATATATGAGTTCAAACTTGAACAAAAAATGAGTTGAAACTGAAACTGAAATATGAGTTGAAGTTGAAACTAGAACTGAAACTGAAATATGAGTTGTATTTGAAACTGAAATATGAGTTGTATTTGAAACTGAAATATGTTGAAACTGAAACTGATATATGAGTTGAAAGTTGAAAAAAAATGAGTTGAAACTGAAACTGATATATGAGTTGAAACTTGAACAAAAAATGACTTGAAACTGAAACTGATATATGAGTTGAAAGTTGAACAAAAAATGAGTTGAAACTGAAACCGATATATGAGTTGAAACTTGAACAAAAAATGACTTGAAACTGAAACTGAAATATGAGTTGAAGTTGAAACTGGAACTGTAATATGAAATATGAGTTGTATTTGAAACTGAAATATGTTGAAACTGGAACTGATATATGAGTCGAAACTTGAACATAAAATGAGTTGAAACTGAAACTGATATATGAGTTGAATCTGAAACTGAAATACTTGATAACAACAATACTTGAACTGATAACAACAAGACTTGAACTGATAACAACAAAATAAAATTAATGCAGGTGTTATTCAACCCCGATTTAGAATAGATTGTAACAAAGTATTTAAATCGTGGACAAAATATACATTGGTTTCCTATTACAATGGCCACAACCACAAAAGCTAATTCTACCTATTACAAAAGTAGACTACGAAAAAAAAAAATACAAGACTATCATCCAATGGCAATGAAGAGCTCAATTTTCTGTAACGAATTTCCAGCATCACACATTCGGTAACCTCCAGTATCCAATGGCAAACTGCAAGCATTAACAAAGAAAGGGTTTAGATAGATGGCAGTCTGTCAAATCTCCAATCCATCTATAGCATATCAACAAATTTTAATTTTTTACAGGTTTAAGATGGGTGACCATAAACACTTAAAAGACAAGTCATGTATACTAAAGTGCTTTCAGTTTACGTGCATCATAAACAGTGTAGATACACAGTTTGATATCAGCTCTGAAGGGAAATGCACCTCATTTCCATCACTTCCATCATTTGAAAATTCAGGTTTTGGACTACAAATATGGTTCGGTGTTGCACGGTGATGTGCTGAGTTTTCATGTGAAGGATCCGGAGGAACATATCTCACAGTTGATGCACCTGAACTAGAGTTGCGATTATGATCCATAGCCTCCCCAATCTTAACAAAAGCATCTTCTCCTCCTTTAAGATCATGTATTACCTATCAAATGCATAAATATGATTAAAACAGATGATCAGAGAGTACTATCAAATGTAAAAAGAATGAATACCATCATAAGAAAATAAAAAATAGAGACATTGATGCTGAATACAAGAATTAAAACAGGCTGAAAAGTAGACAAATAACGAAAAGCTAGGATAACTCGTATTTCAAAAGCTCCAGCTACTGAATTAACATAACAAGAGAAATAGGCTTAATTCAGTGTGGTGGGTTCTAAACTAACACAGAGAAATTTTAATGAATGGCCAAGCACATGCAGTTAAGTTGGCAAGGGTTCTCATGCTTAAGTAAGAGGTGACAAGTTTGATTCTGGCTACAAACAAGATTAATTGGGATGAGAAAATTTCCTCTTCCGAATGTGAGCACCTAAAGCCGAATGTCAAAAAAACAAATAAAATAATAAATAAATAAATTGCACAGCTGCTCCAAAGACGGGCAAATGTTTTTTCAACTAATTTGCATACCTGCACAGCTACATCAACCATCATCCTAGCTTTTTGCCTTGAACATTGAACAATTTCCAGTACATTCGTTCCTGACTCTTGAGTCGGAAGAGCAGGATTGAAAGAACCTTGATGTGTAGCAGATCCACCAGAATTCTCAATGGGCTTATTCCACGGAGGTGTTAAACTCCCAGGGTAAGTATTACGCTGTCTCATGTAGAGTAGGGCAGACGCAACCTGAGAAAAATATTGACAAAGCCTTTCAGAGCCTAATAATTCAAGTGAAATATTGAAACAATAAATAATGAAAATATGGATGAGTTTACTTGATCATTGGCATCTCCGTGGAATTTAGATAGATGGCAGTCTGTCAAATGCAAACAATAGATATTAAACTTTTTTACTCTGAGATATCAACACAACTAATTAACATATTTTAAGTAAATGTAGGCTCAGAAGACAACTTAGCATATGATAGGGATTTACATTATTGTCAACTGAATCAAGCATGACTGAAAAGCATCATAATTATGTTCACACTTGGGCTGCAATACTATGCCACGCCAACAAGTTGATCCATAATTTGATCAAAAATTTATAAATAAGGAGTTGCAACTGAAACAAAAAATGAGTTGAAACTGATGCTGAAATATGACTTGAAACTGAAGCTGAAATATGAGTTGAAACTCAAATTGAAACAAAAATTTTGTTTATAAAAAAACAAAACAATGTTTTCGCACGTAGGTCCGATATTCTTCAGCTTGTATAAAATATTTTTTGTCATCATTGCCTACTTATAAACAAAATAAAACATAGCCGATAATAAACTTCAGAATTGAACACACTAAAAAAAGAAGAACTTCCCTCAAGCAACATTGTCATCGGTACTTTCTCCTGAGGAGTCATCTACTTCATGTCCAATGCGCCCACTAAAAAAAGAACCAAATACTTAGTTAAGCTGATAAGCAATTTTAAAATAGTCAATGTCTAAAAGATGTGGAATGTTTACCCCTCTAAATTGTTTGGGCAATTTCTTGAATCGTGTAGTCCGCGTGTACCACAAGCCTTGCACCATCTAGGTTTCCTTACTTTCTCTCTTGTTGGCTTCAATCTCTTCCCACTGGGCCTTCCTTTCGTATTGCATTGCTTAGGCTCCTCCACGAGAACTTTAGACTTTTCCATGGATTTTCCATATGCCGGTCCACTACTTTCGGGTCGTACAAGATGGAACCCTTCAATACTTTTGATCACGTTGTTCCGCATGAATTCGTAGCCTTCATTGGAAGCTAATCCAATATCAACTTGTTGTTGGGCTAATTTACTCAACTCACAATAGCAAGAACCTAAATTCTCACTACTACCTTCATGAAGTCCTCTCCTATTAGTGAATATATTGCTTCTTCGGATTACATCTCGGGTCCATCTTCTTAAAATATATTGCTTTGGTAGTTCTTTATGATCGGTGTACTTAAGATATGCCAAAAGATGCTTACAAGGAATGCCCACGAATTCAAACAACAAGCATGCACACATAGCCATTTGAGTCTCTTTAGAATAAGTCACCACTTTTGCATTTTCTGTTTCACCACACTTCTTCACTAGGTAAATAGCTTGATTCTCATCTTCTTGCATCAACTTTACATTATATATTAAGCTTGATTTTAGTTCTTCTTGGAAATCATAAAAAATAACCAAAGTGTACACTTGCGCCATTTGTGCCTCTATATACCATTCAGTCTTCAATTTTGGTTTCTTCTCAATTGTACGATGATTTTCTTGAAGTTCTTGTTCTCTTTGTCTTGCAATGACCCTCTTGAATATTACGGCAAACTAATGTAGTGAGTACTTCTTTTGAGTATGTTTCTTTAAGAAAGCATTCATTCCCTCACTCCTTTGGGTACTTGACATTCTGGCCCCAAAATGTGGTCTATGATAGACAGGGGCCCATTTTTCACGAATTTCAAATTTATCTTGCAACCACTTATTGTTTTCCACACCATACTTATAAAGCAATGATTTCCAATTTTCTTCAAAAGTAGTACAATCATCAGAATTGTAGACAATATTCTTAAAAGCTTTCATAAACTCAATATCTTGGTTCATTTTAGGCACCTCTTGTGGTATCTTATCTAAAATATGCCAAATACAAAATCTATGGCGAATTTCAGGAAAAACAGCTTTGATTGCAGCACTGATCCCACGATCTTGATCAGTGACCATGCCAAATGGTGCATGTTTCATTGCTACTAACCATTTTTGAAATAACCATATAAATGAGGAAGCCGTTTTATTTGGGATGAACCCACACCCTAGGAAAACAGATTGCCAATGATGGTTGATTCCAACAAAGGGAACAAATAGCATTCCATAACGGTTCGTGCTATATGTTACATCGAAAGAAACTACGTCACCAAATACTTCATAGTTCATTCTAACAATACCGTCGACCCAAATACAGTGACTCAACCGACCAAGCTCATCTAGTTGGAAATCATAAAAAAAAGTAGGATCTATTTCTTTTTGCCAATTGAAAAAATCAATCAACATTTGTCCATCATGCCCTTTCATAGCCTCCCGTAAGTCTCTCTCATGATTTCTAGCATCGGTCTCGGTGAATCCAACCCTATCATGACCCCCACTCAAATTTTCAAAAAAAATCATTTGTTTGCACTTTGGAATATTAGCTTGTGTAAGTTGATCCATTATTACTTTATCGGAATCTGACACATTACGATTTCGTGGTAACAAATGTCTTCTACCGGGTGAGGTAAATACATGATTGTGTAATTCAGTGAGTGAATAAAGAACCCATGAATGTGTTTCTTCATTTAATTTCACATGAATTAATGCTTTGCAGTCGGATCTACTTGTAGTCCCCCGCCTAACATCATTAGACTTACTCTTCGAAATACCGGCTTTATTACAAACAAACGACTTATCCACTACAACGGTTCCCTTCAATTTTGTTGAACCCTTACGCATTTGAAAACTCCCACATGTAGCGTAATTGTTATAGAAATTTTCAACTTGCTCTAAAGTATCAAAAGTCATACCGAGCTTTGGTTTTAGGTGGTCGTCCACAACCGGGATAAATTCACCTACTTGTACATTCAAAAAATTGTCACCGGCATTAGATCTCCTTTCATCAATATCCATACCTATTATCAAAGGAAACGAAACAAAAACCAACACAACCAATTACTCAACAATTGTACATATTATTTCAAAAAATTATGAAACTGAAACAGAAAAAAAATACCTATTTGGAAGATGGAGGAGTTCGCACAGAAGATTTTGGAGAGCACCCGTTAGGGTTTCGATTTGGGTTTCGCTCACACTGAGAGAGGAAGAAGGGGGTCTTTTGATTTGGGTTTGAGTTCGAAATACGACAGAGGGAAGCACGGTAAAGGGGCTTTCGGTTTCGATTTGGTGCAAGAAGATGAGAAACGACGGAGTGAAGGGGAATAGGGTTTCACCACTTGGTTTGGGAGTTCGCAACCTCGGAGCGAAGTGGATTAGGGTTTCACAAACTGGTTTGAGGTAGAGAGACGATGATTTGAAGGGGATCTTACGATTTGAAGGGGATTAGGGTTTCACTAGTTTTTGGGGGATTACGATTCGAAGGGGATTGAGAAACGAGAGCGATTGTAGGGACAATGGGGGCTAATAGAAAGCAGGGGTAAAGTTACGAAATTACCCCCGCTTATCACTGCCTTGGATCTGAGATTCAATCTGAGCCATCGAAGCTCAAATTTTGGATCCAACGGCCAAAAGACCAATTCGTAAGCTGAGTTCGCACCAACCAGTTTGCAACCGAAGGTTACCTTATATATATATATATATATATATATATATATATATATATATATATATATATATACATATATATTGTTGGGTTTCGGGGCACAAACGCAGCGAAAAAAAAAACGAAACCCTAACCCTAGGATCCGTGTACAAGACATGGCTGATTATGGAGAAACGAAATTTTACCTTTTAAGAGCTTTACGAAGGCTGAAAGATGGAGGTCTAATCACCACGCAACCCTTGTAGCAAGATCCGTGTCTCTAAAGCAGTCCACACGAACGTCCGATCGTCCAACGATCAAGGGAGCCGGTACTAGCCGATGATGCTTGCCTCTATCTCTCTCTCTCTCTCTTGCTTCTCAACAGTTGGAGCGGCTAGGGTTTTCTATGGAAAACGAATTTGCCAAAAGATAAACCCTAAACCAATACATCTCTATGAATTTATAAGAGAGAATGAGGTGGGCTTAACCCTAATCGGTTTGGCCAAACTGATTTGGTTTAATGATAACTGATTTGGTTTAATGATTTAAATTCGAATTATACTTTAATTAATCAAGTCTAACTCAATTAAATAACTAATTTCGAATTTATAATCATTTAATTTAAATTCCGAATTTAAATTAAAACTCCTTTTAAACGTTCTAAGTGTGTGACCCTTTAGGTTATTATTACGTTGGCAATAATTTTATTATCTAATGATAAAATTATAAACAATGAGCGGCATCTAGTAATACATCATTGCTACCCAAGTAATAATAATAATTGGTGATTCAATTAAACCTTTCGTGACTAATGTCTCCGTGTAATATAATCCTTTTAACCTTGATATTATAGATTAAACTAGAGGCATGGTTCGTGTCATCCTCTTAATAATTTAATCTTTATTTTCTTGATCGATGAGTAGACTATTCAAACAAATCAATATTTGAGCATGGCCATGCATTTCATAGTCTTACTCAAACAAGAGGCCGATAATATCGCTCCTAAAATTAGGAGGGTTAAATTCCATCTAGATCATTCACATTTCTCACACGATTTATAATGAACCCAATACTATCTTTATCATTACCCGATTAAAGATAACTTTTGATAGAATCAAAGTACATTAATTCTCGTGTAGAAATATAATGATTTCAGGTCAGATGACCATTACACCATTATCACAGTGAGATTACTTATGACACTTATTTATTTATTCCATGTTGAATCTCACAGTGGGTCTGTCCAGTACAATGTACTCTTACATTTACCTATGTATTGATTTTAGTATCTCTATACTAATGACCCATGAGAGGTGGTCATCAATCAATCAACATACTAGTCTCAATGTATTATTACTGTCCTAATAATAATAATACTCGACTAGGGACATTTAAGATTATTATACTATATATAATCTCATGTTCATATAGTTCGTATTAATAATCTAAGGACATTTATCATGCTAACATTTATAACGCAGTAAATACGAAGCATAATAAATTATTAATATAATCAAATAGAACATAATGTCAATAATACTGATTACATAATATCATTGTATTGCCTCTAGGGCACCTACACTAACAATCTCCCACTTGCACTAGAGCCAATCACTCATGTATCGAATACCAATAGAACTAGTGTGACCCTCGTGCTTCTGCTGCGACAAAGCCTTAGTCAGTGGGTTAGCTACGTTATCATTTGTTTGCACTTTACATATATGTATATCTCCTCGTTCATTAATCTCACGAATAAGGTGATATCTTCTAAGTATATGTTTTGCCCTGGAGTGCGATCTTGGTTCCTTTGCTTGTGCTATGGCTCTGCTGTTATCGCAATAAAGATCGATAGGATCTGCGATCGATGGAACCACACCAAGCCCTGTGATGAAATTTCGGATCCAAACTGCCTCCTTAGCTGCTTCGCAAGCAGCAATATACTCAGCCTCCATTGTAGAATCAGCTACTGTTTCTTGCTTTGAACTTTTCCAGCTTACAGCACCTCCGTTGAGACAAAACACGAAACCAGACTGGGATATAGAATCATCCTTGTCTGTTTGGAAACTAGAATCAGTGTAACCTTTTACCACTAGTCTCTCTTCTCCCACATATACCAAGAATGAATCTTTAGTCCTCTTCAAGTACTTAAGAATATTCTTGACAGCTGTCCAGTGACCTTCACCTGGATTAGACTGGAACCTGCTCGTCATACTCAAAGCATACGACACATCAGGACGAGTACATATCATTGCATACATGATAGATCCAATTGCAGAAGCATATGGAATCTTACTCATGCGGTCCTTTTCATCCAATGTTTTAGGACTATTGTCACTCGAGATCGATATCCCATGAGACATCGGGACAAATCCCCTTTTAGCATCTTGCATCCCAAAACGATGCAGTACTTTGTCAATATATGTACTCTGACTTAGGCCGATCAATCTTCTGGATCTATCTCTATAGATCCTGATCCCTAATATATAGGTCGCCTCGCCTAAATCTTTCATGGAGAAATTTTTTCCCAACCAAGTCTTAACAGCCTGTAGAGAAGGTATGTCATTCCCGATAAGTAATATATCATCAACATATAATACTATGAATGCCACGTGGCTCCCACTAACCCTTTTGTAAACACAAGATTCATCTTCGTTTTGAATAAAGCCAAATTCCTTGACTGTCTGGTCAAAACGAATATTCCACCTCCTTGAGGCCTGCTTCAGTCCATAAATGGATCGACGCAACTTACATATCCTTCTAGCATCCCTTGGACTGACAAAACCTTCAGGTTGTGTCATGTACACATCCTCTTCAAGGCTCCCATTAAGGAAGGCTGTTTTGACATCCATCTGCCAGATCTCATAATCATGATAAGCTGCTATTGCAAGCAAAATCCTAATGGATTTGACCATAGCTACAGGTGAAAAAGTTTCATCATAGTCAATACCATGAATTTGTTTGAAACCTTTTGCAACCAACCTAGCTTTATAGGTCTGAACATTTCCTTCCATGTCGATTTTCTTTTTGAAAACCCATTTGCACCCTATAGGTTTTACCCCTTCAGGTGGATCAACCAAAGTCCATACTTGGTTATCATACATGGAATCCATTTCAGATTTCATGGCTTCTAGCCATCTCTTAGAGTCAGGACTGTTCATAGCATCTTGGTAGGTGAGAGGCTCATCTTGATCTATGAGCATCAAATCACCATTTTCTATTAAGAGAAATCCATAATATCTCTCAGGTTCTTGGCGAATCCTACCAGATCTACGAACAATCTGTGTTTCTTGAGCAGTGTCATCTTGAATATTATCTTGAATATCCTGCTCAAGTTCCAATTCAGGTTCAACATTATCTTGTGGGTCTCGAGCTACATCGAGTTCTATTTTCCTCCCACTGTTTCTTTTGGAGACTAGCTCTCGTTCAAGAAATACAGCAGTGCGAGAAACAACTATTTTGTTCTCGGTCGGATTATAGAAGAAGTAACCCTTAGTTTCCTTCGGGTACCCCACAAAATAATACTTGTCTGATTTTGGTCCAAGCTTGTCAGAGATCATACGTTTCACAAACGCTTCACATCCCCATATTTTCATAAATGACATGCTTTGACGTTTCTCAGTCCATATCTCATATGGAGTCTTTTGAACCGCTTTAGTTGGAACTCGGTTTAGTGTATATGCAGCCGTTTCTAGGGCATAACCCCAGAAACTTATTGGAAGATCAGCATGACTCATCATCGATCGTACCATGTCCAACAAGGTACGATTTCTCCTTTCAGAAACCCCATTCCATTGTGGTGTTCCAGGAGGAGTGAGTTGTGATACTATACCACACTCCTTTAAGTAATTCTTAAAATCATGGCTTAAGTATTCACCTCCTCGATCAGATCGAAGAGTTTTAATACTTCCGCCTATTTGCTTTTCTACTTCAGCTTTAAATTCTTTGAACTTTTCAAAGGATTCAGATTTGTGTTTCAAAAGATACACATATCCGAATCTACTGAAATCATCAGTAAATGTTATGAAGTAATAAAAGCCACCTCTTGCCATAGAACGCATTGGACCATATACATCACTATGTATCAGTTCTAATCGTTCGTTGGCCCTTTCACCTTGTTTAGTAAAAGGAGATTTTGCCATTTTACCAAGTAAACAAGCATCACATTCATCGTATGATTCAAAATCAAACTTATCCAAAAATCCATCTTTATGTAGTTTGGATATGCGATTCTCATTTATATGGCCTAATCGACAATGCCAAAGGTATGTTTGATTTGAGTCATTTGCTTTAAGACGTTTATTCATATTATAGACGGGAGTATAATCAAGATCAAGAACATATAAATCATTAAATAAACGCGCTACACCATAAGTTAAATTATTTAAACCAAAAGAGCAACAATTGTCTTTTATTATAAACGAAAAACCCTTCTTGTCCAAACAAGAAATAGAAATAATATTTCTGCAAATCGCAGGCACGTAATAACAGTTCTCAAGTTCTAAAATAAGCCCAGAGGGCAACGATAAATAATAAGTCCCTACGGCCATAGCAGCAACCTTTGCTCCATTGCCAACGCGTAGGTCGATCTCTCCCTTTACCAAAGATCTACTCCTTTGAAGTCCCTACACATTAATACAAATGTGAGAACCACATCCAGTATCCAATACCCAAGATGTAGGAGTAGATAAATTGACTTCTATAACATAAATACCTGAATCAGAAATATTCAGAGATTTCACGCTCTTCAGACTTTCCAAATAAGCTGGACAGTTTCTCTTCCAATGACCTGGTTTCTTGCACCAGTGACAATCACCCTTATCAGGTTTAGCAACACCACCTTTAGGCTTGAGAGCCTTCTTGAAAGTGGGCTTGGAAGGAGCAACTGCATTAGATCCAATCTTTTTCTTGCCCTTCCATTTTTCCTTTTCCTTAGCACCTTTATTGCCCACCATCATTATGGGAGCATTCTCAGGTGCCTTTTGCATGTTGGCTTCGGTGGTTCTTAACAGTGCCAACAATTCAGTGGGTGTTTTGTCTTGCTCGGTCATGGTGAAAGTCATAATAAACTGGGCATAGTTGCTGTTCAAAGATTGCAAGATAATATCTATTTGAGCCTCTCGAGAAAGCCCGGAGCCCAAATGGTCTAGGTATTCAAAATACCCAATCATCTTCAGAACATGCGGTCCAACCGGGTTATTTCCTTGCTTGCAGTTAAAAAGTGCTTTGTACGTATTGAACCTTTCTTGACGAGCCTGTACTTGAAACATCGTCTGAAGATGCTCAAGCATAGCATAAGCATCCATATGCTCATGCTGCTTCTGAAGCTCAGCACTCATAGTTGCAAGCATGAGACAAGCAACATCCGTCGCATCATCAATATGCTTCTGGTAAGCATTTAGTTGAGCACGAGTTGCACCGTCACCAGGATGGACCGGTGGAGGAATTTCAACAACATGGAGCTTACGCTCCTGCCTGAGGACAATCCTCAAATTCCTAGACCAGTCAAGGAAGTTTGTTCCTGTCAGCTTGTCCTTCTCAAGGACTGATCGCACGGAGAAAGAGTTGTTTGTGTTTTGCGCCATTTAGTATCTACAATGTTTAAAATGCATAAGATAAGTTAGATTGTCAAATAATTAATAATTATGTTCAAGTGATTATGGTACTTTCAACTTAATATACCTTCCACTATTTTGTTCAAACTAATAGCCCTTACTATCAATTCGGAAAGTAATTTTCTAGTGAGCCAAGATCCATATTTCATTATGCCTTGAGTCAGCGTTGGCCAATTCTCCCAAAACATAACTATTTAGGTAGACAACATTTGTCAATTATATCACATATAATTCTTGGATAGTTTGGTGAACAACTATTGTTCTAATTTATCTAATAAATTCTTTGCCAAACTCTATGCTTCTAAGTTCACTATCCACAATCCTATTGTGACGACTTAGTTAAGTAGGACCCAATGATTAACATGACGAATATCACATTTATTCTTTCGCACCTAACCATGATTAAAAGGAGTGCTCTACTTTGGCAAACCCACCCCTTATGATCTAGGCTTTGATGAGTGTTAATTCATTGGAAAGCATCTAATTAACTTAATATTTTGTTAAGGGGTTTACTTATAAACGATCATGATCCCATCATAAAGAGATTCCCAATTTATCTTGGAACTAAATATTTCAAATCAAAAATTCGTTGAATGAATGATTTCCAGATCAGAGGTTAACGCACAGACGGCATTATTGGCACCCCTTTTCTTACAGATTCGTAATCGGTTGTTGACAAAATCATTCAATCGTTGAATCAATAAAAATTCATATTTAATTGCCGTGTTTCATAAACACGAGAATCTCATGATCGTTTGTTTAATGTTCATCTTAAATCGTTACAGATTTTATCTTGCTTAAGCAGGCATGGCATGGGTGATGTATCTAGTACATACATTAATACATTATTAATCTAATTGAAGCATGCATCATAATGTATTCTACACATGCATTCATACATCAATATGTAAAGTGCAGTATGTAAACGTGCTTGGTTATGGCCTTTATTCTACATGATCCTTTCAAGCTAATGAAATGATCGAGGTCAATCTATGGTGGAAAATATAAATACAATTACATGTCTTCATTCTCCTTGGTTGCTCCACTTCTTGGATCGTCCTTCAATCTTCAAGTACATTACATTGAATAATTGAAAACAACCTATACTAATATACTTACATAATAAAACTCGAGTTACATTCGAGATTAGACAATTACAAGAATGAAGAAAACGACATGCAAGTCGTATTTATAAAACCAAAACCATAAACCATTAATCTAAGGGTCTTAAGGCCATAACCAGCACCATACTCAAGTAAACAATTAAGAACACAAAAAAAAAAAATATACAGCAGGGGTCCGGGGGCGGCAGCCCCTGGCTGGGGTCAAGCTGCCAGGTCAGCTCGAAATCAGAAATTTTTTAATTCCAGAAGACTACCCTATTCAGAAATCATCGATTTCGAACAACAGATCATATCTTTTAGTCTCTGCCGCCATTGCATCATATACAGTTCCGGAACCATGTATCATATACATTCATATCATATCCCAGTTTACAAATCGTGTCCAAACACAATCTGTCCATCAGTTTATATCACCATATAAACCAAACATCATGCATAACATACAAAATCGCTTACTGATCAGTCAAGGCAGATTGTAAAACATACCTGTATCATCAAATCACAATATATAGCATAACAGAATCATATATGATCGACATAACATATTATAATCGACATATCATATAACCGTATCAAGGCAGATTCATAAAACATGCATACATGCATCGAATGCAGTAAACACGTAACCAAATCAGCCCCTTATACACGCTGCTCTGATACCATTGTTGGGTTTCGGGGCACAAACGCAGCGAAAAAAAAAAAACGAAACCCTAACCCTAGGATCCGTGTACAAGACATGGCTGATTATGGAGAAACGAAATTTTACCTTTTAAGAGCTTTACGAAGGCTGAAAGATGGAGGTCTAATCACCACGCAACCCTTGTAGCAAGATCCGTGTCTCTAAAGCAGTCCACACGAACGTCCGATCGTCCAACGATCAAGAGAGCCGGTACTAGCCGATGATGCTTGCCTCTATCTCTCTCTCTCTTGCCTCTCAACAGTTGGAGCGGCTAGGGTTTTCTATGGAAAACGAATTTGCCAAAAGATAAACCCTAAACCAATACATCTCTATGTATTTATAAGAGAGAATGAGGTGGGCTTAACCCTAATCGGTTTGGCCAAACTGATTTGGTTTAATGATAACTGATTTGGTTTAATGATTTAAATTCGAATTATACTTTAATTAATCAAGTCCAACTCAATTAAATAACTAATTTCGAATTTATAATCATTTAATTTAAATTCCGAATTTAAATTAAAACTCCTTTTAAACGTTCTAAGTGTGTGACCCTTTAGGTTATTATTACGTTGGCAATAATTTTATTATCTAATAATAAAATTATAAACAATGAGCGGCATCTAGTAATACATCATTGCTACCCAAGTAATAATAATAATTGGTGATTCAATTAAACCTTTCGTGACTAATGTCTCCGTGTAATATAATCCTTTTAACCTTGATATTATAGATTAAACTAGAGGCATGGTTCGTGTCATCCTCTTAATAATTTAATCTTTATTTTCTTGATCGATGAGTAGACTATTCAAACAAATCAATATTTGAGCATGGCCATGCATTTCATAGTCTCACTCAAACAAGAGGCCGATAATATCGCTCCTAAAATTAGGAGGGTTAAATTCCATCTAGATCATTCACATTTCTCACACGATTCATAATGAACCCAATACTATCTTTATCATTACCCGATTAAAGATAACTTTTGATAGAATCAAAGTACATTAATTCTCGTGTAGAAATACAATGATTTCAGGTCAGAGGACCATTATACCATTATCACAGTGAGATTACTTATGACACTTATTTATTTATTCCATGTTGAATCTCACAGTGGGTCTGTCCAGTACAATGTACTCTTACATTAACCTATGTATTGATTTTAGTATCTCTATACTAATGACCCATGAGAGGTGGTCATCAATCAATCAACATACTAGTCTCAATGTATTATTACTGTCCTAATAATAATAATACTCGACTAGGGACATTTAAGATTATTATACTATATATAATCTCATGTTCATATAGTTCGTATTAATAATCTAAGGACATTTATCATGCTAACATTTATAACGCAGTAAATACGAAGCATAATAAATTATTAATATAATCAAATAGAACATAATGTCAATAATACTGATTACATAATATCATTGTATTGCCTCTAGGGCACCTACACTAACATATATATATATATATATATATATATATATATATATATATGGAGGCTCTTTGGTTGAGAACTAATTTTGGTGAGAACTCTGTGAGAACTCTCGGAGTAGACCCCCCATGAAAAATCTGAACCGACCATCTTGTTCTACACACCTTAGATAGCATAACATAAAGAAATCAAGTAATTTGTCCATCCATCAAATGGAGTAGAATTTTCAGCCATACAATTTTGCGATGATGTAAATCATGGACAAATGAACTTCAAATTACTTGATTTCTTTATGTTATGCTATCTAAGGTATGTAGAGCGAGATGACCGGTTCGGTTTTTTCATGGGTGGTCTACTCTGTTAGTTCTCATGGAGTTCTCACCAAATTAGTTATATATATATATATATATATATATATATATATATATATATATATATATGGGTAATGCTCAGTTGAAAACGCAAATGTTGTGAAAATCCGTGAAAACCACCTAGGCCGTTGTTGGGAACAACGACCTAGGTTATAATGCATTATAACCTAGGTCGTTGTTGGGAACAAC
This sequence comes from Hemerocallis citrina, assembly GCA_017893485.1. NCBI lineage: Eukaryota > Viridiplantae > Streptophyta > Magnoliopsida > Asparagales > Asphodelaceae > Hemerocallis > Hemerocallis citrina. Next base: position 221,965,548 of record CM030362.1, read on the forward strand.
TACCTAAGTTGTTTTCACGTTTTCACCGCTACACTAGCGTTTTCAATAGAGCATTCTTTATCTATATAATAAAACACAAAGAAAGCTATCAAGTGGCCCACCTTCAATCCTCCCAAAATCAAAGGCTCAGATCTAACCTCACAAAACATATTTTCCCTCCCAAAATTTTAAACCCCAAAATCAAAATTTTCTTCCCAAAACTAAAAAACTCATTACTTTATTACTATCTCTTTCTTTTGTCTTCTCTCTTCACTTTTTCATATTTCTCTCTTTCTCTCTCTCCCTGTCTCTCTCTCCCATTCTTTCTTTATCTGTATAATAAATTACAAAGAAAGCTATCAAGTGGCTCTCATTCAATCTCTCCTGAAATCAATGACCTAGATTGATTCTCACAAAACATATTTTTCCGCCCAAAATTTCAAACCCCAAAATTAAAATTTTTCCCCCAAAACTAAAAAACTCATTACTTTATTACTATCTCTCTCTTCTCTCTTCACTTTTTCATATTTCTCTCTTTTTCTTCTTCTCTCTCTCCCAATCTTTCTTAACTTAGAAATTTAGATTTTAAGATTTCAGGTTTGTAAAATTTTCAGGATTTTTATACTTTTTTTATTGCACATGTTATATTGAAAATATCAAATATCTCTTCAACAGTTAAATTTCATCATTTTCCACCTTTAAAGTTCTAAGAAATTGGATTTTACACTCTCATATATAATTATTTTTCAACATATACTAATAGAAACATGGACTTTTATTTACAACTAATTATTGTCATACTATTCAAACTTGAACTACATAATTGTTGTTTACTATTTACAGAGCTTTTTGTGTGTTGTATCGTTCCGAAGACGTGCCGTAGGCACGTGCCCACGGGCAAATCTAGTTTACTTATAAATTTAGATTTAAAAATTTTAGTTTTATAAATTTTCAGAATTTTTATATTTTTTTATTGTACATGTTATATTGAAAATAGCAAATATTTCTTTAACAGTTAAAATTTCATCATTTTCCACACTTAAAGTTCTAAAAAGTTAGATTTTACACCCCTATTTATAATTATTTTTCAACATATACTAATGAAAACATGGACTTTTAGACCATCCCTACTTATCACTATTCAGGAAGAAAAGGAGAAAATGCTTGAGGAGAAGTTCGAGTCTGAGATTAACAATTTACAGGAAGATAAATATGTCCAAAAGAACTTCCAGAGGAGGGGTCTGTAGGTCTACCAGGAAAGAAGACACTAGAAACCCTCACTGCAGCCGACTTGATCATTGATGCATTAGATATAGCCGATGTAGAATTGAAAGGATTGGATCAGCACAAGGTACTTTTAATGCATCTTTTATTTCCTACTTTGCTGTAGCAGCTGAACATTCGAGTTGAATTCATTTGAGGCTACACTATTTTACAAGCTTCACTGACTATAATGAAAGTTTGTGGGCTTGTTTCGAATATTAAATGATAATCATTACACGTCCCCTGTCCTCTTCTCTCTAAAATTTCATGAAGATGTAAGAAGTGGAAAAGGGGGTGAACTTCAACCAAATGATATGTTACAGGGGCTTTCCCCGTCTGAATTTGTTCTCCATGCACTTTCCAATGTTCACACAAACAATCTGGAGCCAACTTTGCTGGTAAGCCATTAGACTAGATCTCCATAGCGACATCATTAGTGCACTTTATTTTGCTTATGTTTATTGTCGATGATAATGTTCACTTACTTTCAATTATTGTACAAATAAATCTATATGATTATCTCTTACTTGTGAAATGTTTTTTTTGTAAAGACAGTTAGAGCATCCACAGTCGTCATTGTCAAAAAATGACTAAATGCATCTTTGCATATAGCATATTTAGCGTTTGCTGCAGTCGTCCAATTCTATTTTATAGCAATTTAATATAAAAAATATAAGACTGACTTTGTAGATCCGTCCTAGGGTGAAATGCATATAATTTTTTTTCGTTAGACGGATGTTGAAGATCCGTCGGAAGGAAAAACAAAAAAACAAAAATGGACAAACGGACTTCGAGATCCGTCCCACGATTTTTAAATAATTTTTTCGAATTTTTTAATAATTAAAACGATTTTTTTAGTTGAAAAAAAAGTAATGGGCCCCCCTCACTTGACGAATCTTTTTGGGTTTTTTTTTTAATACGAATTTTTTTTTTAAGCGACGGACTTTGAAGATCCGTCTGAGAAATAAAAAATTATTTTTTTTAGTGGGTGCATAATATGCATTTTTCTTATACCCGCTCTCATATATAACCATCTACTGTTGCGAAATTATCAAAATATGCATAAATAACAAACGACTGTAGCGATTTGTTTGCTATAAAATACATAAAGTGGATAAATAACAAACGTCTGTGGATGCTCTTACGCGTGGAAATGATTCACCACTATTTTGAAGTATATGGTAGGGGTGGACAACTATTATCCGAACCGACCAATCCGAACCAATCCAATCCGAACCGACCAGTTTTTAACTGAATAAATTGGGGATTAGGGTTAGTTCGGTTCTAGATCTTCAATAACCAACTAGATCGGTTCGGTTGTTGGATGAGGCTTTCAAATAACCAATGAAACCGAACCGACCGTACCTCTATGCATAAATCCATAAAAAATCTAGTTTTTTTTAAATTTCTTGAATATACAAATAGTCATTTCTCATTTTCTTGGAGATACAAACAGTCTTCTTAATTTTTTTAATACAAACTGAGTAGTTGTTCTACCTATGTTTTGATTTTCCATAATCTTGTGTGTTATATTGTTGAGAATTACTTGATTTACAATGTGGCCTAGCTTAATAGAATCATGAAGTTGATGTAACATTTAGTAGTCACTTTAATCAAGTCAAGTAGAAATTATATTCTAAATTTTTTTATTGTAACTGAAATTCAATTAACTATGATTATTTATGTTTATTTTATGATAATAAACTAAGATTACAGAAGTATGCAAGTGAAAAATTAGTTTATCCCACCCATTTAAACGTTGTCATTTCAAACAATTAGTGCAAAATTCATTAACAACTTATGGTTTTATGAATCTTCATTTTAAATTCATTTCTGAATAACAAATAGCAGGTTGCTTCGTAAGTTTGATTAATGAAGTTGATCTTTTAAATTTCAACAAAATTATGAATGATGTTGAAGGTGAAAGTAGCACGCCAAACCGATCATCTTATCCAAACCGAGCTTAATTGGCTTGGATGAAAACTAATCCAATTAAGGTTCGGATTGATTGCGGATGAGAAAATTAAAAAACCGATATTCTTTGGATCGATGGTGGATGGTCTATATTTGGTCGGATACCGACGGATGCCCACTCCTAGTATAGGAACATCTTGTTAGAATTGAAAGTTGGAAGTTTAGACATTTTCTGATGGAAATGATCCTATTAAGCACATGGTGCCCGATATGGATCTTTTTGGGTTTTTTTAAGACGAAATATTTTTTTTTTAAGCGACGGACTTTGAAGATCCGTCTGAGAAAAAAAAATTATTTTTTTTAGTGAGACGGATCTTGAAGATCCGTCCTGTATAATATGCATTTTTCTTATATCCGCTCTCATATATAACCATCTACTGTTGCAAAATCGTCAAAATATGCATAAATAACAAACGACTACAGCGATTTGTTTGCAATAAAATACAAAAAGTGGATAAATAACAAACGTCTGTGGATGCTCTTACTCGTGGAAATGTTTCACCACTATTTTGAAGTATATGGTAGGGGTGGACAACTATTATCCGAACCAACCAATCCGAACCAATCCAATCCGAACCGACGAGTTTTTAACCGAACAATTTGGGAATTTGGGTTGGTTCGGTTCTAGATCTTCAATAACCAACTAGACCGGTTCGATTGTTGGATGAGGCTTTCAAATAACCAAAGAAACCGAACCGACCGTACCTCTATGCATAAGTCCACAAAAAATCCTAGTTTTTCTTTAATTTCTTGAATATACAAATAGTCATTTCTCATTTTCATGGAGATACAAATAGTCTTCTTAATTTTTTTAATACAAACTGAGTAGTTGTTCTACCTATGTTTTGATTTTCCATAATCTTGTGTGTTATGTTGTTGAGAATTACTTGATTTACAATGTGGCCTAGCTTAATAGAATCATGAAGTTGTTGTAACATTTAGTAGTCACTTTAATCAAGTCAAGCAGAAATTATTTTCTAAATTTTTTTATTGTACCTGTAATTCAATTAACTATGCTTATTTATGTTTCTTTTATGATAATAAACTAAGATTACAGAAGTATGCAAGTGAAAAATCAGTTTATCCCACCCATTTAAACGTTGTCATTTCAAACAATTAGTGCAAAATTCATTAACAACTTATGGTTTTATGAATCTTCATTTTAAATTCATTTCTGAATAACAAATAGCAAGTTGCTTCGTAAGTTTGATTAATGAAGTTGATCTTTTAAATTTCAACAAAATTATGAATGATGTTGAAGGTGAAAGTAGCACGCCAAACCGATCATCCTATCCAAACCGAGCTTAATTGGCTTGGATGAAAACCAATCCAATTAAGGTTCGGATTGATTGCGGATGAGAAAATTAAAAAACCGATATTCTTTGGATCGATGGTGGATGGTCTGTATTTGGTCGGATACCGACTGATGCCCACCCCTAGTATAGGAACATCTTGTTAGAATTGGAAGTTGGAAGTTTAGACATTTTCTGATGGAAATGATCCTATTAAGCACATGGTGCCCGATATGGATCTTTTTGGGTTTTTTTAATACGAAATATTTTTTTTTTAAGCGACGGACTTTGAAGATCCGTCTGAGAAATAAATTTTTTTTTTTTTTAGTGGGACGGATCTTCAAGATCCGTCCTGTATAATATGCATTTTTCTTATATCCGCTCTCATATATAACCATCTACTGTTGCGAAATCGTCAAAATATGCATAAATAACAAACGACTGCAGCGATTTGTTTGCTATAAAATACATAAAGTGGATAAATAACAAACGTCTGTGGATGCTCTTACTCGTGGAAATGTTTCACCATTATTTTGAAGTATATGGTAGGGGTGGACAACTATTATCCGAACCGACCAATCCGAACCAATCCAATCCGAACCGACCAGTTTTTAACCGAACAAATTGGGGATTTGGGTTGGTTCGGTTCTAGATCTTCAATAACCAACTAGACAGGTTCGGTTGTTGGATGAGGCTTTCGAATAACCAATGAAACCGAACTGACCGTACCTCTATGCATAAGTCCATAAAAAATCTAGTTTTTTTTTTAATTTCTTGATATACAAGTAGTCATTTCTCATTTTCTTGGAGATACAAACAGTCTTCTTAATTTTTTTAATACAAACTGAGTAGTTGTTCTACCTATGTTTTGATTTTCCATAATCTTGTGTGTTATGTTGTTGAGAATTACTTGATTTACAATGTGGCCTAGCTTAATAGAATCATGAAGTTGATGTAACATTTAGTAGTCACTTTAATCAAGTCAAGCAGAAATTATTTTCTAAATTTTTTTATTGTACCTAAAATTCAATTAACTATGATTATTTATGTTTCTTTTAAGATAATAAATTAAGATTATAGAAGTATGCAAGTGAAAAATCAGTTTATCCCACCCATTTAAACGTTGTCATTTCAAACAATTAGTGCAAAATTCATTAACAACTTATGGTTTTATGAATCTTCATTTTAAATTCATTTCTGAATAACAAATAGTAGGTTGCTTCGTAAGTTTGATTAATGAAGTTGATCTTTTAAATTTCAACAAAATTATGAATGATGTTGAAGGTGAAAGTAGCACGCCAAACCGATCATCCTATCCAAACCGAGCTTAATTGGCTTGGATGAAAACCAATCCAATTAAGGTTCGGATTGATTGCGGATGAGAAAATTAAAAAACCGATATTCTTTGGATCGATGGTGGATGGTCTATATTTGGTCGGATACCGACTGATGCCCACCCCTAGTATAGGAACATCTTGTAAGAATTGGAAGTTGGAAGTTTAGACATTTTCTGATGGAAATGATCCTATTAAGCACATGGTGCCCGATATGGATCTTTTTGGGTTTTTTTAATACGAAATATTTTTTTTTTAAGCGACGGACTTTGAAGATCCGTCTGAGCAGTAAAAAATTATTTTTTTTAGTGGGACGGATCTTCAAGATCCGTCCTGTATAATATGCATTTTTCTTATATCCGCTCTCATATATTACCATCTACTGTTGCGAAATCGTCAAAATATGCATAAATAACAAACGACTGCCGCGATTTGTTTGCTATAAAATACATAAAGTGGATAAATAACAAACGTCTGTGGATGCTCTTACTCGTGGAAATGTTTCACCACTATTTTGAAGTATATGGTAGGGGTGGACAACTATTATCCGAACCGACCAATCCGAACCAATCCAATCCGAACCGACCAGTTTTTAACCGAACAAATTGGAGATTTGGGTTGGTTCGGTTCTAGATCTTCAATAACCAACTAGACCGGTTCGGTTGTTGGATGAGGCTTTCGAATAACCAATGAAACCGAACCGACCGTACCTCTATGCATAAGTCCATAAAAAATCTAGTTTTTTTTTTAATTTCTTGATATACAAATAGTCATTTCTCATTTTCTTGGAGATACAAACAGTCTTCTTAATTTTTTTTAATACAAACTGAGTAGTTGTTGTACCTATGTTTTGATTTCCCATAATCTTGTGTGTTATGTTGTTGAGAATTACTTGATTTACAATGTCGCCTAGCTTAATAGAATCATGAAGTTGATGTAACATTTAGTAGTCACTTTAATCAAGTCAAGCAGAAATTATTTTCTAAATTTTTTTATTGTACCTGAAATTCAATTAACTATGATTATTTATGTTTCTTTTATGATAATAAACTAAGATTACAGAAGTATGCAAGTGAAAAATCAGTTTATCCCACCCATTTAAACGTTGTCATTTCAAACAATTAGTGCAAAATTCATTAACAACTTATGGTTTTATGAATCTTCATTTTAAATTCATTTCTGAATAACAAATAGCAGGTTGCTTCGTAAGTTTGATTAATGAAGTTGATCTTTTAAATTTCAACAAAATTATGAATGATGTTGAAGGTGAAAGTAGCACGCCAAACCGATCATCCTATCCAAACCGAGCTTAATTGGCTTGGATGAAAACCAATCCAATTAAGGTTCGGATTGATTGCAGATGAGAAAATTAAAAAACCGATATTCTTTGGATCGATGGTGGATGGTCTATATTTGGTCGGATACCGACTGATGCCAACCCCTAGTATAGGAACATCTTGTTAGAATTGGAAGTTGGAAGTTTAGACATTTTCTGATGGAAATGATCCTATTAAGCACATGGTGCCCGATATGGATCTTTTTGGGTTTTTTTAATACGAAATATTTTTTTTTTAAGCGACGGACTTTGAAGATCCGTCTGAGCAGTAAAAAATTATTTTTTTTAGTGGGACGGATCTTCAAGATCCGTCCTGTATAATATGCATTTTTCTTATATCCGCTCTCATATATTACCATCTACTGTTGCGAAATCGTCAAAATATGCATAAATAACAAACGACTGCAGCGATTTGTTTGCTATAAAATACATAAAGTGGATAAATAACAAACGTCTGTGGATGCTCTTACTCGTGGAAATGTTTCACCACTATTTTGAAGTATATGGTAGGGGTGGACAACTATTATCCGAACCGACCAATCCGAACCAATCCAATCCGAACCGACCAGTTTTTAACCGAACAAATTGGAGATTTGGGTTGGTTCGGTTCTAGATCTTCAATAACCAACTAGACCGGTTCGGTTGTTGGATGAGGCTTTCGAATAACCAATGAAACCGAACCGACCGTACCTCTATGCATAAGTCCATAAAAAATCTAGTTTTTTTTTTAATTTCTTGATATACAAATAGTCATTTCTCATTTTCTTGGAGATACAAACAGTCTTCTTAATTTTTTTTAATACAAACTGAGTAGTTGTTGTACCTATGTTTTGATTTCCCATAATCTTGTGTGTTATGTTGTTGAGAATTACTTGATTTACAATGTCGCCTAGCTTAATAGAATCATGAAGTTGATGTAACATTTAGTAGTCACTTCAATCAAGTCAAGCAGAAATTATTTTCTAAATTTTTTTATTGTACCTGTAATTCAATTAACTATGCTTATTTATGTTTCTTTTATGATAATAAACTAAGATTACAGAAGTATGCAAGTGAAAAATCAGTTTATCCCACCCATTTAAACGTTGTCATTTCAAACAATTAGTGCAAAATTCATTAACAACTTATGGTTTTATGAATCTTCATTTTAAATTCATTTCTGAATAACAAATAGCAGGTTGCTTCGTAAGTTTGATTAATGAAGTTGATCTTTTAAATTTCAACAAAATTATGAATGATGTTGAAGGTGAAAGTAGCACGCCAAACCGATCATCCTATCTAAACCGAGCTTAATTGGCTTGGATGAAAACCAATCCAATTAAGGTTCGGATTGATTGCGGATGAGAAAATTAAAAAACCGATATTCTTTGGATCGATGGTGGATGGTCTATATTTGGTCGGATACCGACTGATGCCCACCCCTAGTATAGGAACATCTTGTAAGAATTGGAAGTTGGAAGTTTAGACATTTTCTGATGGAAATGATCCTATTAAGCACATGGTGCCCGATATGGATCTTTTTGGGTTTTTTTAATACGAAATATTTTTTTTTTAAGCGACGGACTTTGAAGATCCGTCTGAGAAGTAAAAAATTATTTTTTTTAGTGGGACGGATCTTCAAGATCCGTACTGTATAATATGCATTTTTCTTATATCCGCTCTCATATATTACCATCTACTGTTGCGAAATCGTCAAAATATGCATAAATAACAAACGATTGCAGCGATTTGTTTGCTATAAAATACATAAAGTGGATAAATAACAAACGTCTGTGGATGCTCTTACTCGTGGAAATGTTTCACCACTATTTTGAAGTATATGGTAGGGGTGGACAACTATTATCCGAACCGACCAATCCGAACCAATCCAATCCGAACCGACCAGTTTTTAACCGAACAAATTGGGGATTTGGGTTGGTTCGGTTCTAGATCTTCAATAACCAACTAGACAGGTTCGGTTGTAGGATGAGGTTTTCGAATAACCAATGAAACCGAACCGACCGTACCTCTATGCATAAGTCCATAAAAAATCTAGTTTTTTTTTAATTTCTTGATATACAAATAGTCATTTCTCATTTTCTTGGAGATACAAACAGTCTTCTTAATTTTTTTAATACAAACTGAGTAGTTGTTCTACCTATGTTTTGATTTTCCATAATCTTGTGTGTTATGTTGTTGAGAATTACTTCATTTACAATGTGGCCTAGCTTAATAGAATCATGAAGTTGATGTAACATTTAGTAGTCACTTTAATCAAGTCAAGCAGAAATTATTTTCTAAATTTTTTTATTGTACCTGAAATTCAATTAACTATGATTATTTATGTTTCTTTTATGATAATAAACTAAGATTACAGAAGTATGCAAGTGAAAAATCAGTTTATCCCACCCATTTAAACGTTGTCATTTCAAACAATTAGTGCAAAATTCATTAACAACTTATGGTTTTATGAATCTTCATTTTAAATTCATTTCTGAATAACAAATAGCAGGTTGCTTCGTAAGTTTGATTAATGAAGTTGATCTTTTAAATTTCAACAAAATTATGAATGATGTTGAAGGTGAAAGTAGCACGCCAAACCGATCATCCTATCCAAACCGAGCTTAATTGGCTTGGATGAAAACCAATCCAATTAAGGTTCGGATTGATTGCAGATGAGAAAATTAAAAAACCGATATTCTTTGGATCGATGGTGGATGGTCTATATTTGGTCGGATACCGACTGATGCCAACCCCTAGTATAGGAACATCTTGTTAGAATTGGAAGTTGGAAGTTTAGACATTTTCTGATGGAAATGATCCTATTAAGGACATGGTGCCCGATATGGATCTTTTTGGGTTTTTTTAATACGAAATATTTTTTTTTTAAGCGACGGACTTTGAAGATCCGTCTGAGCAGTAAAAAATTATTTTTTTTAGTGGGACGGATCTTCAAGATCCGTCCTGTATAATATGCATTTTTCTTATATCCGCTCTCATATATTACCATCTACTGTTGCGAAATCGTCAAAATATGCATAAATAACAAACGACTGCAGCGATTTGTTTGCTATAAAATACATAAAGTGGATAAATAACAAACGTCTGTGGATGCTCTTACTCGTGGAAATGTTTCACCACTATTTTGAAGTATATGGTAGGGGTGGACAACTATTATCCGAACCGACCAATCCGAACCAATCCAATCCGAACCGACCAGTTTTTAACCGAACAAATTGGGGATTTGGGTTGGTTCGGTTCTAGATCTTCAATAACCAACTAGACCGGTTCGGTTATTGGATGAGGCTTTCGAATAACCAATGAAACCGAACCGACCGTACCTCTATGCATAAGTCCATAAAAAATCTAGTTTTTTTTTTTAATTTCTTGATATACAAATAGTCATTTCTCATTTTCTTGGAGATACAAACAGTCTTCTTAATTTGTTTTAATACAAACTGAGTAGTTGTTCTACCTATGTTTTGATTTCCCATAATCTTGTGTGTTATGTTGTTGAGAATTACTTGATTTACAATGTGGCTTAGCTTAATAGAATCATGAAGTTGATGTAACATTTAGTAGTCACTTTAATCAAGTCAAGCAGAAATTATTTTCTAAATTTTTTTATTGTACCTGTAATTCAATTAACTATGATTATTTATGTTTCTTTTATGATAATAAACTAAGATTACAGAAGTATGCAAGTGAAAAATTAGTTTATCCCACCCATTTAAACGTTGTCATTTCAAACAATTAGTGCAAAATCATTAACAACTTATGGTTTTATGAATCTTCATTTTAAATTCATTTCTGAATAACAAATAGCAGGTTGCTTCGTAAGTTTGATTAATGAAGTTGATCTTTTGAATTTCAACAAAATTATGAATGATGTTGAAGATGAAAGTAGCACGCCAAACCGATCATCCTATCCAAACCGAGCTTAATTGGATTGGATGAAAACCAATCCAATTAAGGTTCGGATTGATTGCAGATGAGGAAATTAAAAAACTGATATTCTTTGGATCGATGGTGGATGGTATATATTTGGTCGGATACCGACTGATGTCCACCCCTAGTATAGGAACATCTTGTTAGAATTGGAAGTTGGAAGTTTAGACATTTTCTGATGGAAATGATCCTATTAAGCACATGGTGCCCGACATGGATCTGCACACACATGCACATTACTTTTAACAATATTAGAAAGTTGATAAAAGTAAAGCATTCACAGTTGATAGTGAGATGTGCCACAACTACTTACATTTTGCAAGTATGACGACTTCCTTTGCTAATTTATATAGACCACTGAAGTAAAACATGAACAGTGAAGGAATTTTAAGTGACCTTTCAGTTTTTGTAATCTTCCACATTTTTTTTGGTGAGAGATGTTTTCTTCTCATTTCTCACATATCTCACGAATCTCATTGATATGACTAAAAATGAGGTTAAATCGGAACCGTTTAAATTGAATATGAATCTTAAAATTACAGGAGCAAGATGGTACTTTCACCTGCAGACGAGTTCGAATTGAGAACCGGGTCTCTCCTCTTGGACCCACTGACCCATGAACGGATCTGATCAACTGAGAGCGGGTCACAACCCGCTAAGGACCAGGTCAACAGGATATGAGGAAATCCTGGCTCGTCCTTGTCTGCTGGAGGTGGTTTAAACCACTTCTATCTGGTCACACCGGGAAGTAGGGATTCGTTCTTATCCCAAAGCAGATCCCCACGGCATAAATACTCCATACCTCCTACCGTTATAAGGTGATCACTCTTTATCTACCTAAGCTCTTTCCCCTTTCTTTACTGAGTACTGACAAGAGCGTCGGAGGGTTCGTCGCAGGGATCCATCCCGGTGTTTCGAACGTTTGTGCATTTCCGCGGGAGCACCAAGGAGTCAATTTTTCAACAACGGAAGAAGTAAGATTCAGCCCATTCGAATTCCTACGAATCCACAAATTCTGTCTATTGCCCCCACACCAGATTCAGCGGTAATAGATTGGCGCCATCTGTGTGAAGTCACTCGAATAGCAATTTAACCCTCCTCCTTCAACCAAAGCTACTCCGAGTCTGCAAACTCAACCGAAGAACCACTTCCACTATTCCTCCTCCTCGTCCTCCACAGGAAGATCTCCCTCCGCCCGTCCAGATGACCCTGCAGCTCGAACATCCTCAATCCGTTCAGCAGGCTCTAGGGCCCCAATCCACTCTTGGGGAGCCTTCTCGGCGAAGTCGCCAGAAGCATCCTCTCCACCAAGTTCAGGTCTCTATCCACAATGCCTCCACAGATTCCATGGCCTCCCATAGCCCTCCAACGCCAAAGGATCTGCGGGACGTGCTCAATAACCGACAGAACGAGCGTGAGCTCGACCTTCGGATCCGTCTGGATGAGAGGCAGACATGCGATGCGAATCCTCACTGAGAGCACCAGAGGGACTGGTCTCCCCGCCGAATAGACCGCAGGGGGTCCAACTCTTTTCAGAGGCGAAGAAAGTCACCCCAGCATCGCCTAAGACAAAGTCACTCCCCGGCTGGCTGCCCTGCAGCTCGAGTCCATCGCGACAAGAGGCCCCCGTCATGAGGGCGGAATTTCAACAATTCCAGGAGGCGGTCCTTCGGGCGCTCAACGCCGCCCCCAACCATTGGGCTCCCAGCCCTCAGCCAGCTCCTCGCCATCATCGCAGCTCCTGCAGTCCTCGGCCGGCTTCGAGCCATCACCGCCGTTCCCTAAGTTCTAGGCCGGCTCTGAGCCATCCGCCCTTCTTCTGATCACCGCCGCCACTCCCGAAGTCCGTGGCCCGCTCCGAGTCACCCCCGTCGTTCTATCAGTCCATCACCTACTCAGAGCCATCGCCGCTACAGCCCCAGCCCTCCTCTCTGTGAGGACGAGTCTCGGGGCTCGGTGAGGTACGACCGAAGGGAGGACTCGGTCTACTGCCGTCTCCACGAGATGGAGAGGCACCTCGGCCAGCTGGACAGAGACGAAGAACAACGGGCGAGGAACCTCCGCCCGAGCAGGCCCCCATTCTCCCGCGCCATCATGGAGGACCCTGTCCCAGACAACGTCAAGCCTCCACACTTCGAGACTTACACCGGGGAGTCGGACCCCGCAGATCACATTGAAAGTTTCAAAACACTCATGATGATCCATCATGTATCCGACGCCCTCCTCTGCAAGACCTTCCCGGCCATACTCAAGGAGCCAGCTCCGGAGTGGTATTCTCGACTTGCACTAGCATCTATCTTCTCCTACGACCAGTTCGATGGTCTCTTCCTCATACATTTCGTGAGCAGTTGCCACTCTGAGATGACGAGCACCTCGGGTGAACTGCTGAGGGACTATGTCAAGTGGTTCTTCGCAGAAGCCCGATCCATCGCCTCCCTGGATCAGTTGGTAGCTTCGGTTGCCTTCCAATCCAAAGTCATCGATCCCAACCTCAGGGCTTCCTTGGCCAAGAAGTGTAGCGCCCCGGATCCCCGTTACCGGATATCCGTGACACTCTCCAGAATCTTTGCCTTCAAATGCATCTCAACACAGTAATACGACGGAAATTTAAAAACTTTTTATTGCCAAATGAGTCATTACATCATTGATTACAACCAATGTCTTGTTCTTGACAAGAATACAAATTACATAAACTCAGTACATCTTATTACAACATACATCACTCCTTTCTGTAAAGTTAACAACTTCTTTCTCTCTGAATGGCAGTCGACGGCTTACTGCCGAAGCTCCGCTGAACAGTCAACCTGCTTCCCTGGGACTTGCTCCTCGACTTGAGTCTTCTGCTGTGCGACTCTAATATCTCTGCACCTGCTCGAAAGGTAGAAGTCGATACCTAAAAGGTGGGGAACGTCAGTTTTTCGACTGACGCAATACTGATAATAACAGCGATCCTCCAAACTGGCAATCACAAACCATCTTGAATGGAAAAGGAAAACGTGCATCCTAAAGTATGTGGTGCTCGTGTCTGCCATGATCTAACAACTAAATGCACCAATCACAAACCTATTCTAAAGCAAGCAAGACTTGGGAATCTAGATCCGCATGCATCCCATACTACATGCGTCCAAGACCCAAGCATAGCCTATTCTAATGCACAACAAGAATGCACACGATGCACCTACTCTAATGCAATTCAGTTGGGACGTACGCATCCCATACTACATACTTTCCCAAAATCAACTTCGATGGAAATGTATGCATCCCATACTACATACCTTCCAAGGAGTTCGCCTCTCCTGATTGTAGGGTTCAATCTCTCGCCATGCATCCTACCCATTTACCCATCCAGTTCCCAATAGATTGTCCGTCGCTCAAGGAGGTTGCAGCGGTCGGTCTAGTTCCGCCCTGCAATGCCCAAGTGGTCACCGCCAGTTAGTACCCGCGCACGGACCTCCTTAGAAACCGCATTGAACCTGGTCCTTACGACCCTTGGTTCCACATGTCCACTCATGGACTCTCTCGCATGCGTGTTCACCCCCGGCTCGGGTTATGAACATATATATACCAAAAACACAAAACACAAACCCGCGCTTTAGGGACGTGAGCACCACGGGAGGTCAATTCCTCTGGGCCTCCCGCACCTTACTTCGGCAAAACTTTGGGAATCAACAGATCGAGATACGAGCCGAGGACGCAATTCATTAGCAGCCGAGAACGTATCCCCACGACTGGAAGATACAACACCGACTATGGTTTACTAGGACTAATGCAATTTTCCAACCCCTTAATAAACCATTCTAACCCCTACCTTACTCTAATTATTTCGGGTAAGAATTAACTGCTTCCACACTTGCTTATCAGTCTCTAGCCCCTGGAGACACCAGTCCGGTTCGCCACTTCCCCGACTTGGACTCGTCCATTATAATGGCCTACGCCTGCCGCTACCCCGACTGTAAATATAAAATTGCTCCGTGAGCTCCGCTCACTGGCATGCTCGGACGTCCTACGCTCGGCAGAAGTCTAATAGTATAGGCTTGATAGGTGCAGAGTATCCTTTACCCTAGTGACTAACTCGAGTCACACATCCCACTCGGGAAATCAACAACCTCAATAACAGAAATCAACCATCCCTAGACACGAGTCACCGACTCAGTTCACACACAAGGGAAAAATGCTTTCACAACCCTTAGTCCAAACCCAGACTAAGCGACCTACGGGTTTCTGCCCGAATCTCAAAATGGTCATCCCTTTATCGATACAACTCCGATTGGAGTATATGGGCCCAACCTGAAAAGGTACGATCCTAGGCTACAGCTTTCTAGTTGATCACAAGCTTAAATTCAACCATCTAAGTCCTCGAAATAGCTTCTCAAGCTCCAACCTGCGTGCTTTCTGTGCACGGGCTGCACCTTACCATTAACACAAAATCCTACTCGTTCATCAGAACGACACAAACTCAAATTTTGTAGAAGGGTGTGGGTGTCCTCAACAACTCTCTAGTTGGTCATGAGTCCAAAATTTACCATTAAGTCACCCTAACACACTCGTCTATCATTGATACACCAATTCACACAATTGGTCTCTCCAATTCAGAGCACTCAGCTCTACTCTAGTTCTCTGTCCAGTCTTACAAAAATCATAATAATTCAACCGTTTACTGGAATTGCCTCAAATTAGTTTTGTTGGAAAGGTCTAGGTGTCCACTACAACTCTCTACTGGGTCATGATCCTCAAAATGTGTCTCTAACAAGTCTCAATTTTCCAATCTTTACAGAGTATCAAAACTGGCTGAAAACAGCACAGTGCTTAATCACAAAATCACAGTAAATTGCACGCTTGTCCAAATGACATAAAATTTATGGTGGTAAACTAGACATCATACCCAACATTATGAAAAGACCTCATGTCAAAATTTCAATTACACAGTGAGTACTATCTATTGCAAGTTAGTACAGAAACCATCCAGTTTTCTAATTCAACAACAGCTACTGGTTATAGAACAATTTTTCTCATGTCTATAAACTCATCCAAATAATTTACTGATTTTTGTAAATAATCAACATGCATTCAGGAACATTGAGTAAAAATTTCTGATCAATATCATGCTTCAATAAATCACGAAAATTCCTACAATATCAGCCATCCTGTTTTTCTTTTTCTGAGTCTGCCTTATGACATAGATCCATCTCACGATTTTATTAGCATATCAAATGATCAAAGAAAAATCTGAAATAAATCATGAATGATCCTAACACATATATGAACAAACTCTTTTAATTTCATGGTCTAATTCATCATATTTTGCTCTCGAAAAAATTCACAGAATGGTACTCCGAACCAGTTTTTCTAATTCAATTCTGACTTCAACTTCTAACCTTTAGAAGATCAATCCTAAGCATTCTAGCACACATGCATGCAATCAAAATTAATTAAAAGACAAGAATTTCAAGTTTAGAGAAACTTTCCACCCTTGATTGTAGTAGTGGAAGGAACTTCTTCAAGCTTCTTCTCTTGGAAATCTCCTTTTGATCCTTCTTCTTCACTTTCTTCTTCCTTCTTTCCTATTTCTCTTGAGGTGTTTTCTTTCTAAAATTTCCAGAGCAAAAAGGGAGAAAATGAAGTGGGAAATGAAGGAGAAGGGAGGGGGTATATGGGCCAGATTCTATGGGGGTGTAGCATAGGATTGTAGGGTGGTTTTGATCCAAAACAATGGCTCATAGCCCATGATTTTGGTGTTAGTTGTGTTGGCTGCCCAAATAAGCCTTAATGAGTTCCAACGGGTGCGAGATGAGAGGTTTTAATGAGTGCATGCAATACATATCCGCTGTAGCATCATAAAATGTTATATTTGCATGGGCGTCGTACCGAAAACTAGCGTTTATACTAGTATCGGTCCTCCTCGTTCTCGTGCATCTTTTAGAATGCAATATACCCATAAACCGTCCTGTAACCCTAACCATATACCATGATATCAAAATCAAACAAAACACTGCAATCGTGTGCACGCATACAGTCAATATACATACATACATATATATTCAGGTATCGTACAATACGGGGTGTTACAAGATGCCTCCTCGAAACTTCTCCGAGCTACTCCTTAGGAGCGAGAAGTACATCCGAGCTGAAGAGGCTCTTAATCGCCCCACTCTGGAGGAGTCGTCTTCCGAAAACAAACGAAAGATTGCAGAGGAAGAAGGAGCTAAGAAGCTCCAAAAGGATAACGGAGGTTTGAGGTGCCCTCTCTCCCCGCTTCGAGAAGTTCACTCCACTCAATGCGAGTGTCTCCGCCATCCTGATGGAGATTGGGAACGAAGGTCTCCCGCTGCCACCTCCGAAGATGAACACCCCCCGAAAGAAGAGAAACCGGGACAAGTGGTGCCGCTTCCACCGGGACCATGGACATGTCACTGATGATTGTCGGGCCCTGAAGGACGAGATCGAGGCCCTCATCCAGAGGGGCAGCTCGCTTAATTCGTAAGAAGGGACAGAACCGATCCACCTCCACCACCCAGGGGGCTAACAAGCAGACAGAACAACACATGGAGGCCCCCGATGTCGAAGCAGACGCCATCTTGCATCTTATACGCGGAGGCCTAATGAAGGGAGATTCTAACTCCTCCCAAAAAGCCTTCGTTAGGGAAGTCAACTCCGTGTAGCCATCCTCCCCCCAAGGGCCTCGAAGTCCCTGTCATGTTCTCTGATAGAGACTTGGAAGGTGTCCGCACGCCCCACTGTGATGCCCTTGTCATTAACCTCCGGATGGCTAACTTCAACGTACGTCGAGTTTTGGTGGATAATGGCAGCTCGGTCAACATCATCTTCTTGGAGGCGTTCAAAGGCCTCCAGCTATCAAGGGACCGGCTGAAGCCAGCTGGCTACACCCTTCATGGATTCAGCGGGGTTCCTGTGACGGTCGAGGGAGTTATAACTCTCGACGTCACCACTAGCAAAACCTCGGTCACTCGCACGGAGCCGATAGACTTCATAGTGGTGGATGTGAAAGCCGCCTACAATGTGATCCTGGGTTGACCAGGCCTCGCCGCACTCCAAGCTATCCCTTTGGCCACTACAAGAAAAACCATTTTTTGCAACAAGGTTTTGGCAACGACTTTTTAGTCGTTATGAAAATTAGTTACGGCAACGCAAAAGTTGTTGCTAAAAATAAAATAAAATATCCTTCCTCCAAAATGCCTTGCGCGGGCCTTTGCAAATCCCTCCGCCTGGATTGTGTAAATTGGAAACGATAAATGTCGTTGCGTATATTTCCTTATATCTACTGCAACGACAGTGTTGTTGCCAAAAATATAAAAAAATAAAAATAAATAAAATACAAATTAAACTCTTTCTCACAACCCCCAGCCCCCAACCCGTCCATTCCTCTACCTCTCTCTCACAATCCTGCCGACTCTCTCTCTCTCCTCATCGCCCCTCTCTCTCCTCATCCCTCCGTCAACAGCTGCTCCGCCTTCCACGACGCGAGGCCTCGAGTCGCCCGACCACCCACCTCTGACTTTGTCAGTCGCGTCCCTCTCTCCAAACCTCCTCCATCAATTCCTTCTCCCTTACAATGGTGACATCTACAAAGCGAATTCATTGGAGTTAATTTTTCTGATTTGTTTGGATTTGGATTACTTATTGGTGGTAGTTGAGGAGGACGAGGAGAAGGTTGCAGTAGTAGCGAAGAGAAGCGAGGGAAAAAGGCAGGCAGTGAACCTGAGGTTGGTGCCAATTAAAGGGAAGAGGATGTGGACAGAGAGATATCTGATGGGTTTGTGTTTTTTTCCTTTTTAATTAATAATTTTAAAATGATGGATTTTTGGGAGAAATGATGGGTTTTTTGGGTTCTTTGTAGGTGGAGCTTGCTGCTCTTTTACATGACATTGGTAAGTTCAATCTTCAAAGAGTGTTGTTGCTATACTTTTTTTAACATTGATTGTTGGTTTTTGTTGTTCTTGGTTGTTGCGGGGGATTACAAGTAAACCAAGTGAGTGTTCTTTTCAAAACAGTGTTGGTCAATTTAGATTTGGGGGTATGTTGTATGCCTCACCTGTGTTGTTGCTTTGGTTGGTGATGTTTGTTGGCAATTACATGGAAGCTGTTTGATAAGGTAGAATGATTTGAGATTTGAGATTGCTTAGTAACTGTTTGATAAAATGCCTGAATGGCTTTGTAATTGGTTGGAAAAAAGTCTAGCCCCTTTATTGTATTTGTATCAAAATATTCCTCTTTCTTTTACTATTTTTATAAATAAGCACTTAAAGAGTAGAGATTATAAGATCGTAAGATTGCTACAGTAATCTATGAATCTCTACTGGTTTATTTATTTATTTGTCGTGCTTGTTGGCTTTGTCGTGCTTGTAAGTTGTGTCATCAACTGGTTTATTTATTTATTTGTTATGTGATTTGCAAACACTGGAATCAAGTCTTACAACTCTTCATAAAACCATGACAATGTACAGGAACTTAATGAATATGTTTATATGTGCATGATTTAATTTTGTACCTGGAAGATGAAAGAGTAATAACATGAACAAAGCAACCTGTATAGTATAGCTTTTGTGATAAACCATTTTGATTACTGTTTCATGTGAACAGATGTGAACACCTTTGTCAGCATTCCTACAAGTATGACTATATGAATACAAGCATATTCCATTCAAGAGTAAGGAAAGCCCTCTTCCGATCAATTTAACTGATTTTTCATTCTTTATTGCAGGACATTACATTGGGGGTCGCTATTGGGTCATCTACGCAAATAGCAATGTTTGTGGTATTTATTAGGCGACTTATAAACATTTTAAGTTGTGTTCTACTGAATTAATGGAATCATCTTTCTACATTATTATGCCAATTCTCATATATGTTCTTTTATTTTACCCTAAACCGTCTCACATTTTAAAATTCATGCTCTTTTCTATGTTTTCTTAATGTAACTTAAATGCTGGTGCAGATTCCTTTCTGTGTGGTGGTCGGTTGGATCATGGGAAAGCAGATGGACTTGAACTTCCAGTTATTTGAGACTGCTACTCTCTTCATAACAGTATTAGTTGTCGCATTTATGTTACAGGTATGCTTATGCTTAGCTTTCGGTTGGTACTAAATGTAGAAATACCTGTTGATTTGGTTTTCCTTATTGCAGTTTTGTACTTGTCCTCTTCCTCACTTGTCTGATTATTCTCTAATAATTTTACTACACTAGCAAAACCAAGCATGTTCCAAATACATTTATAGCTCGTTTATTTGTAGAAAATGTAATTTATGTTGGCATCAACAAAGATTGTCACCACAGTAGCACAGATGTGTAGGCCTCTATAGTATTCACAGTATGATGATATGGTCAACTTAGTATCATTTTGACCAAGGTGCTTGTTGTAGGCATTGTAATCTAGGATTGACTAATGAGAAAGGTTTGATTAGAGAGGAGCTTAACAAAAGCTTTACAAGGAGAAATATGAGCTGTGATAAGAACTGAATGCCATGTCTGGAAACTTTTTTTTTTATCGATGGTATCGCCTCATCCCTCTGATTTTTCGTGTTTTGGAAGTTTTCAATTATTTATTCTTTCATGTTGAGTTTATATGATTATATAGTTACTGGATAGATGAGTTTGTACTTTGTAGTGATGTTTAATTGCATATAAGAAAATACATTTCACACAGACTACTTCTTAAAGGGACTTTCTTTCCCATGATAGGTCAGCATGCACAACTTGCAAAGATAAGCCTATTGTCCTCGACAAATGTAATTAAGTTACACAGACAGTAGCATGCGCATTAACTTATCGTCATGAATATATTTCCCTCTCTGTGGACCTCGTAACTATGTAGAGAAGCTTCAACCGTATAATGTTTTGCTCAGTAGGAAAAATAATTGAAGCAAATAAGTGAATTTTAAATTTGAACGATGAGGGCTGAACCCAACACCTTTTGGCACTTGGTGCTTTGATTTTAGATAGGTAGCTTTTGATAGAGATTTGATACATCAATTTAAAAGTCCTATACCTTAGTAAGGTTATGTTATGATGACAAGGGCATGTTAATATATATCAACGTAATGATTATGAAGTGCTCAAAGAGGGTGAATGGTGTATATAATTAGAGCTCCTAAATCACTCATTGTGCAACCTGCTGCAAAAGCATGGAAAAAATAGTTGGGCATATCAATTTTTATGTTATTTTGAATTAGTAAATTCCCTGATCGTGGCCATAGAAAAACATTGCGGAAGTTGCACATTACCATTCACAGGGAGGAGTTTCACATGTTATTCTCTGTTTATTCGCATAGATAACTTCTCGCTTTATTCTCTGATTATCCGCATAGATAACTTCTCCCAGCAGACTCTAGTGCAAATTTATTGCAGTAGTTTCACATCTACTTTATATGCACGAGGGACAAAAATTTGTAAATATGTAATTTTAGCATCTATTTATTTTGTTAGGTCCCACCTTCAGAAAAATAATATTAAATAACTCCCCGTTAATTAAGTTTATATTGCCAGTGGTAGTGATCTGACATTTCTTTTTTTTTTTTTTTTTTTCCAGGATGGCACTGCAAATTATCTCAAAGGGATAATGCTTATACTATGTTATCTCATATTGCTGCCAGTTTCTTCGAGCATGTGGATCCTAAAACTAGTAAGTCATACAGAGCCCATTTCCCTTTCCTGGCCTTCCTCCAACTGACTCAGAATCATTCACAGACTTTCTGCTTTGAACAGTCATACAATTGTATCCCTTGCACTAGAGTACTATTAGTGCATACTATAATCTGTTGTTTATTCTACAGGCGATGATTGAGTTTAATGTCCAGTCACATCCTGCACTCTAGCAGTACAGTGCGAACATGTACGTGCCAGCTACTGTTGCAAACAGTTAATATTTACTGGTAAAATGTTACACTGATAGAAGCCATGCACTTTGAAGCCATGCAATAATCTTTTAATGTTGGACCCATAACCTATAACCATGGTAGGACAGTTAAAATCTCATTTATATCCTTTGTTCTTTTACCACCTCTGGGCATTCTTGATCTGATCTATCTCTTTTTTTTTCTTTTTTCTTTTTTCTTTTTCTTTTTTTTGTGCGGTGCAGCTTGCAAGGATCAGTAAGATTGTGGAAGATAGAGTACTAATTTTGATGGAGTTATAATGACAAATCATTCCTTGTTTAGTTTATGATTTTTTTTTTTATGAATAAAATGAAGTATGGTCCACAGAGTGCAAGGCTCTCTGTTCAAAACCTACCGCCAAATTCTATTCTTTAGCTAAATGTATATGCACATGCTATTTTGATCTATTAGAAAACATGGTTAAGCTTATTATGCACAATGGAAATGATTATGAGATACTTAGATATCTTTTTGAGAAGTTGATGGTTGTAATATTTTGGGCATTGCTTCTTATATGACATAAATGTAATATGTTGGACAAGTTTAATATTATAGTTTTCGGAATGATGTTGGTTTTTAATGTTTTTGAAGTGTATGCTAGTTTGGACAGGGCTGATGCAATGACAATATATAATTTGTCTCGAAAAGAATTAAACTTTCGCAACGACAATTGGTAGTTTTAGCAACCACAATTGGTAGCTTTAGCAACGACTATAGTTGTTACCAAAATACAAGTAATGCAAAGCAATAATAAAAATAATTGCAAAACAGTCGAGCTTTGTCAACGACAGTAGTCGTTGCCAAAATAGAAAGAATGTAAGGCAACGACAATAATTCATTGCGAAAAAAATATCTTTAGCAAGGACATGAGTCGTTGCCAAATATATGAAGTATGTTTGGCAACGACAAAAGTTGTTGCCTTAGCACGGGTGAAATTAGGTATGGCAACGACAAAATATATTGCAACGACAATGTCGTTACGAAAAATCTATGTTTGGCAACGAGAGAAAGTCGTAGTCAAAATCTTTCGCGACGCCCGGACGCGCAACGACCTTGCAACGACAAATGTCGTTGCCAAAAATATTTTTCGCAACGACAAACGAGTTTTAGCAACGACATTTGGCGTTGTGAAAAAAGGTTTTTCCTGTGGCCGGCCTACCACATGAAGATGAAGTTCTCCACTCCCGCAGGGGTGGAAGAAGTGCGAGGGAGTCAGAAGGCTGCTTGCAAGTGCTATATGACCTCAATGGGAGGCCCGGTCCTCTCTCTAGAAGCCCTCGAGCTCCCACCAAAGAGTAGCCAGACCATCTCCGAACCAGTAGACGAGCTAGAAGAAGTGGCCTTCTCGGAGGAAGACGCCACCAAGACGTTCCGGGTCAGCAAGGCTCTTTCCCCCTCCATCAAAGAAGATATCTCCAAGTGCATAAGGGAGAATCTTGATCTCTTCGCTTAGACCACGACCGATATGCCTGGGATCTCCGAGGAGCTCCTAATGCACCACCTCAGCATTGCCTTGGGTGTCAAGCCTATTCGACGCAAGTTCACTCTCGAGCGTCAACAAGCGATCAAAGAAGAAGTCGAAAAGCTCCTCAACGCCCGATTCATCTAGGAGGTGACCTATCCCGAGTGGCTATCCAATGTGGTGATGGTCAAGAAAGCCAACGGGAGCTAGAAGATATGCATCGATTTCACCGATCTCAATAAGGCGTGCCCGAAGGACCCTTTTCCCCTTCCCAGCATCGACGCCCTGATCGATGCGACCTCCGGGCACAAGCTCCTCAGTTTTATGGATGCTTTCTCGGGGTACAATCAGATTCGGATGTTCCCTCCCGACATCCCGAAGACCTCGTTCGTGATGGATCAGGACTTATATTGTTACCGGGTTATGCCGTTCGGTTTGAAGAACGCGGTAGCTACTTATCAGCACCTCGTGGATCTTTCGAGACCAAATTGGCCAAAACATGAAAGTCTATATAGACGACATGTTGGTCAAGAGCACCCGAGGGCAGGAGCATGTTCTCAACCTCCAAGAAGCCTTCGGGGTGCTCAAGAGGCACAATATAAGGCTGAATCCGAATAAGTGTGCGTTCGGAGTCTCATCCAGCAAGTTCTTGGGGTTCATGGTCAGCCAGAGGGGCATAGAGGTCAATCCCGAGAAGATCCAGGCCATTCTCAAAATGGCTCTCCCCTCCAATGTTAAAGATGTATGGAGGCTCACTGGGCGCCTCGCGGCAATTGGGCAATTCCTCTCCAAGTCCTGGGAAAAGTGCCTCCCCTTCTTCAAGGCCCTTAGGGGGGCTAAAGACTTCGACTGGGGGCAAGCGCAACAAGAGTCCTTCGAACAGCTCAAGACGTACTTAGCCAACCCCTCACTCTTGAGCAAGCTGAGGCCTAGGGAGGTACTCTACCTATACCTCCCTGCTTCAGAGCAGACCCTCAGCGTGGTCCTTGTGAGGGAAGAGGATAGGACGCAGAGGCCCATTTATTATGTGAGTAAGGTCCTTCGGGATGCTGAGCTTCATTACCCAAAGCTGGAGAAGATGGATCCTGCCTTGATTATGGCGGCGAGAAAACTTCGCCCGTACTTTCAATCTCATTTGGTAGTTGTCCTCATCGACCAACCGCTGAAGCAGGTGCTCCACAAGCCCGAAACATCGGGTCCATCGAGCTAAGCTAACATGACATCAGCTACCAGCCAAGAACAACAATCAAGGCCCAAGCTCCGGCCAAATTCATTGTGGAGAGCACTATCCCCGACCCTAACGAGTCGGCTGCCGAACCCCTGATCTGGACCGTTTACGTGGATGGATCCTCTTGTGCCGACGGAAGTAATGATGGCATCATCTTGACCGGCCCAGATGCTTTCGTCCTGCAATACTACCTACACTTAAACTTTTCTGCATCGAACAACGAGACAGAGTATGAGGCCCTCATAGTGGGGCACTATATGGCTCGCAAGGCAGGAGCCAAGCGCATAAGGGTCTTCAGTGATTCACAGTTGGTCATGAACCAGGTGTCCGGGGAATATGAAGTAAGGGACGAGCGCATGGCCAAGTATTTGGCGAAGGTTAGGGAGCTTCTAGCCTTATTCGAAGATGTTCAACTCCAACGGGTTCCTCGAGAGGAAAACGCGCAGGCGGATGCTCTCTCTAAGCTCGCCTTCACATCCCTCCAAGGTCTAGAACGGACCGTCTTGATAGAGGTCCTCCTCTGACCAAGTATCGACGAAGATGGCTCGAAGCTGATGGAAGCCTTGCCCTAACACTTGGGGGAGAACTAGACGAAGCCCCTCCTCGAGTACCTTAGAGATGGAATCCTTCCAGAAGACCCAAAAGAGGTAAGGAGGATCAGGACCTGAGCCGAGCGGTACACACTTCTTTGCGGAATCATGTACAAACGCTCTTACACTCAGATTGACGGCCGACCCTATCTGAGGTGCCTCTCCCTGGAAGTAGCGCTCTATGCCCTATAGGAGGCCCATGATGGTCTGTGTGGTGCGCACTTGGGAGCGAGATCCCTCGCCCGTAAACTCTTAAATTACGGCTACTTCTGGCCCACACTACTGAGTGACTTTGAGGAGTACATTCGCCAATGCGACTCCTGCCAGAAATTTGCCCAGATCCGTCGCCTGCCTCAAGCACAACTCACCTCCTTGGCGAGTCCAATCCCTTTTGCGATGTGGGGGATGGATTTGCTTGGACCCTTCCCTCCAGCGCCGGGCAAGCTGAAGTTCTTAATCGTGGCGATAGACTACTTCTCAAAATGGATTGAGGCTGAACCTCTTTCAACAATTACCGAGTACAAGGTCCAGAAGTTCTTTTGGAAGAGCATTGTTTGCCTGTTCGGGGTACCCCGCATCCTCATAACCGACAACGGGACTCAATTCGCAGGAGCAACCTTTCGCAACTTTTGCGCCGACCTCGGCATTCAGCAACGGTTCTCCTCGATTGCCCACCCTCAGTCCAATGGTCAAGTAGAGAACGCCAATCGACAAATCCTCTCTAGAATGAAGAAAAGGCTTGATAAATCTACCAAGGGGTTGTGGGTCGAGCAGCTCCCCAACGTGCTTTGGAACTATCGCACTACCAAGAGAGCTCCGACAGGGGAGTCCCCCTTCAACCTCACCTATGGTTCCGAAGCCCTCATCCCCTTAAAAGTGGGCCTTCCTTCACCCCGACTAATAGCCTATAGTGAAGCACAGAATGCGAACCAACTTCGCAACTGCTCGGACCTCATAGACGAGGTTCGTGAGAGAGCTGCCATTCGATAAGAGACCTACCACCATAGGATCACTCAGTCTTACAACAAGAAGGTACGGCCAGCTAATCTTAAAGAGGGAGACCTAGTACTCCGGAAGTTGTCGATCTCCAATCTGAGCCAAAAAGACAATTTAGCACCCAATTAGGAAGGACCGTATAAGGTCTCTAGAGTTATTCTCCCAGAAGCGTATCAACTCGAAGACCCGGGGGACAGGAGAATATCGAGGACATGGAACGCGGAGCACTTGATGAAGTACCAAGAGGGTGTCTAAATACTGCTCCAAGCAACTTTCCCAGGCGCGCTCCATAAAACATGTCAAAAGTTTATTTTGTATTTTCTTTATCAAAGTGTAAGAGCGGCTTGCAACTTAGAAGCGGCCGCCTAATCGTTTTCAATAAAAGTCATCTTTCCTCGCAAGTTCTCCATTTTTGAGTAGTCTAATTGTACTTACAAAAAAATTTGCATTAAAACGGCACGCTCAGAGTCCAACACTTGGTTCGAATCCGCTTCAAATACTTGCTTTTAAATGAGTACAAAGTGGTTCACCATTCGGAATTGCTCCCACAGCTGCTGAAATTCTTCAAACAACATGCTTGGAGTCCAACACTTGGTTCGAATCCGCTTCAAATACTTGCTTTTAAGCGAGTACGAAGTGGTTCACCATTCGAAATTGCTCCCACAGCTGCTGAAATTCTTCAAATGACATGCTTGGAATCCAACACTTGGTTCGAATCCGCTTCAAATACTTGCTTTTAAGTGAGTACGAAGTGGTTCACCATTCGGAATTGCTCCTACAGCTGCTAAAATTCTTCAAACGACATGCTTGGAGTCCAATACTTGGTTTGAATCTGCTTCAAATACTTGCTTTTAAGCGAGTACGAAGTGGTTCACCATTTGGAATTGCTCCCACAGCTGCTGAAATTCTTCAAAAGACATGCTTGGAGTCCAACACTTGGTTCGAATCCACTTCAAATACTTGCTTTTAAGAGAGTACGAAGTGGTTCACCATTCGGAATTGCTCCCACAACTGTTGAAATTCTACAAATGACATGCTTGGAGTCCAACACTTGGTTCGACTCCGCTTCAACTACTTGCTTTTAAGCGAGTACGAAGCGGATCACTATTCGGAATTGCTCCTACAGCTGTTAATATCTTCTAAACGACGCGCTTGAAGTCCAACACTTGGTTCGACTCCGCTTTAAGTACTTGCTTCTATGCGAGTACGAAGCAGATCACCATTCAGAATTGCTCCTACAGCTGTTGATATTTTCTAAACGATGTGCTTAGAGTCCAACACTTGGTTCGACTTTGCTTCAGCTACTTGCTTCTAAGCGAGTACGAAGCGGGTCACCATTCGGAATTGCTCCTACAACTATTGACAATTGCAAATGCTAGCAAAATACACAAGTTCACAAAACAAGTACTATTTCATTAAAGTTTGAGATACAAGTCTAATTACAGACCAATGACTCATCTTTACATCGAGATACAAAACTTGTGAAACCTAAGATTACAAGACCATAGAAAGCTACTTCAGCCCCTCCTAAGAGTGGGGATACTTTTATCAAGAGACACACGTGGGCGACGAATGATGTGCTGCCGATGCCCTACTTTGACAGACGTCCCTGGGCCGGCGAGCCGAGAAGCATCGTCTGCACCTGATCTAATGGTGGCCCAACAGATGCTCCGCTCGACGAAGCTGCCACCCCACTTTGCACATCTCCGGGGTTTTGATATATAGGGGGCAAGCGAAGTGCGAGCTCACAGAACGTTATCCCATATCATACTCCTCCCGAGTGCACGAGGTAGTTCTAAAAGTGCTTCCCTTAGATCGCGGTCGAAGACGAGCGTTCTTCGCCCCAAGCTCAACAATTCGCTCTTTAAGCGAGTCGTCCGTCACAGTTATCTTCAAACGTGGCATTTGCATCGAGCCTGCACCACGAGAGGCGTCGGTGATTGTCCGCCGAAGATGAGCAACCTTCATGCTCTTATCGAGAGTTACCTTCTTCAGTTCGTCCCTCTTCGTTGTCATCTTAGACAGGGAGTGACGAAGGCGCCTAAGTCTCAATCCGAGGTTGACAGCCATCGACGAACCCACCTCAATGCCTTCGGGGGTCGTCTCGTTAATCCTTTCTAATCGTCTCCTATCTATGTCTCGACAAACTAAGATCAATCTTAGATGACCCAGCTCCCACTCTGCCTTATGAAGCTCCCACTCCACTTCACGAAGCCGCTCTTGGTTCCTAGTGAGCCCCAACTTAACGGGGCCGA
Source organism: Hemerocallis citrina (assembly GCA_017893485.1). NCBI lineage: Eukaryota > Viridiplantae > Streptophyta > Magnoliopsida > Asparagales > Asphodelaceae > Hemerocallis > Hemerocallis citrina. The sequence goes on from CM030362.1 coordinate 221,994,074, forward strand.
GCTCTGCGCGGAGACGGGTGGCGCTGCTATCCTAAAGGAGGTGAACAAAAAAGGCAAATGTCTTAGGACCTAAAAGCAAGTCCACGAAGATAACCAAAACTATGAGGCAACTCAAAAACAAGACAAACATAGTTTTGAAACTTTACCAACACTTGGTCAAAATAATTTTTTCATTAATTAATCAGAAATACAAGCGGTGGCCAGTCCACTATTCGGCACTACATAGTCGACAAACAAAAAAGAAGCAAAACACAAAACCAATCAAGGATCGCCCTGTTGCAAGCGATCCACTGCTGAAGATGCTTCCTCAGGGGCCACGATGGCCAGGGGTGTAGCCTCCGACAGAGCGTCCCCCTCGGCCTCGGCACCTCTTCCTTCGCCCCCCTCGACCTCTTCTTCTTCTCCACCCTTCTCGTCGCCCTCCGAGACATTGTCAAACCCGGGGACGGGGTCCGGAAAGAGGTTCCATCCGGCGCAGTCCACTTCGTGGAACTTCTCCCTCACATGATCGATGGCTCGAGCGTACGCCTTCGCCATGTTTACGTAAAGAAACCCTTGTGCTTTCTCCATGGCCTGCTCCTCGGCCTCCTTCATCGCCTCTTGCCTCGCCACTGCAATTGCGTCTACCTTTTCTTTAGCTGCCAGCTCGGCAGCTTGAAGGAGTTGGGCATTATCAGCCTCCAGCTTGGCGACCACAGCTTTGAGGTGCCCTAACCTCGAGTTCTTCGACTCGGCCTCGAGCCTCGCCTGCTCGAGGTCCTTGGCGATCCGGACCTTCTCTGCTCGAGCCTTATCCGCCTCAAACTTCAACTCCTTTCCCTACTCGGCCATCTTCTCCATCAGATGACCGAAGTGGCAAGTGATCTGCGAAGAGTAGGGCTTGGGTTGTTAGCGAAAAGGAAGGGCTTGGGTTGTTAGCAAAAAGGATTAAGTGATCAGCGAAAAGAAAACTCAGTTTTCGAAACTTACCGACACTGCCGAGCAGGCGACCTCGAGCGTGTCGTCCCCCAGGCTATCCGCCTCCATGGCTGCCTTGTCCTTTGGCATTGCAAGGTGCCGAACTGCCTGCATACACGCCGATGAGTCGCCTAAGAACCCGTCGAGCTTGCGGACCTGCCAGTCCGGGACGAAGATCTTTTTGTGCTCCTCGGTTAGGAACACCTCGGCTTCTGTAGTTAGTGGCGGAGCCTCTAGCCCTAAGGCTGCCGATATTGGGAAGACCCCCGTGTCAATAGAAGCCAAAGCCACCGCTGGGGTCGAAGGCTTCGGAGCCGAGGGGGTCGCCTCCCCAGTTGCTCCGCGACAGTGCGATGAGCTTGTAGCCCCTCTGACGGAGCCTTCGAGGCAACCCTCTTCCTCTTCTTCGTAGCCTTACTGCTCAGAACCCTGCGCTGCGACAGCAAGTTGTCGAAGTCCATTGGTTCTGTAAGAAAAAAAAGAAGAGGAGAGTTAGAAACATGTCCTACTTGGCTCGCAACACAAACGAAGAAGATATCGCCGAGCACAAAAAACAAAACAAAACAAAAAGAAAACAAAAACGTACTAGGGTTTATTGGGCTAAGACCCCCCCCCCCCCCCCCCGAAGAGCACCTCCTCGGTCAAGTCCTTCCAATCGAACTTCGGGCGGTCGAGCAGCGTCCGAACCAATCTTGCTCCTCGGCGCTAAGAGTTGGGCTCTCCTTGACCTTCTTTGGGACCGACTCTACCCAAGTTGTGGGGATTCCGCATGGCCCTCGACTTCGGAGGAGGAAGTACTTGTCCCTCCAATTTTTTATCGAGTCTGGACAGCTGACCAGCTTCGTCCCGAACCTCGGAGCCAGATAGAACCAGTACGAATCCTTATGCTGCTGATGCATCTGGTACACCGTTTAGAGCACACTTAACCTCGATGCAAGACTGGCCGCTTGACAGTGGAGGACGAATTCGTTTATCAGCCTCCATACGTTCGGCATGTACTGAACGGGGCTGATGCGGAACCACTACAGAACTTCGGTGACGAAGGGGTGGAGAGGGAGCAGAACTCCCGCCAAGAACGCGTCGACTGGTCAGAAGCACATGTCAATGGGCATTGGCGAGTTGCCCCTCACCCCCGGCCCAGGGAGCATTAGGTCGAACTCCCTTTGGATTTGGAAGCACTCCCGAATCCTTACTAAGTCCACCTCGGTAAGGATAGAGATCGTCTCGTCTGCTTCTGACGTCTCTCTGGCCTCGTTTTCATCGAAAATTCGACCCATCCCGTACATTATCCATTCTTCCTGGTCCTCCGGAATGTCTCGAACTCTCTGTAGTCTGGTTAGAACCCCATGCAACCTCTCGAACTCTCCCATTCTTCACTCCTCTTCGATCCTCGTCTTAACAATTACCGAAGCCTGCCCTACCACGACTTTGCCCTTATCGATTGGGAGGACCTGACTAGAGGAAGCCTCGGGGGAAAGAAGAGGGGAGGTCTCCTTCCTCGTAGGGTTGATAGACATTCTCTAAAAGGAAATAAGCTAAGTATAAAGTTACCTCGATTTGACAGCTACGCTCGGAAAACACACCGGAAGACGGTAGAAACTCGTCGGAAGCTCTCGCCAAGTGAAAATCTCGCATGAGTAAAAACAAGAATAGTGAGCAAATGGGAGAGGGGGTGGAGATTTATAGAGACTGAGGTTGGTGGCGCATTTACCAAGGTTAAGAGGCCCCAACAATGCAAAGGCCTGGCCCATTTGGTGAAAAACGCGGGATATTGCGTTGACTTTTCAAACGGTCTTGGGGCCCACATGCCACGTGGCACTCTCATAGACCTCGGCAAGTTCTCCGAAGTCACTTGCCACCAACGTCAAAATGCAAGAAATTGCATTGACTGGTCAAATGGTCTTGGAGCCCACGAGCCACGTGTCGCCCTCTTATTCGTCGATAGCGAGCTCCGAAGTCACTTGTCACCGACGTCAAAACGCAAGAAATTGCGTTGACTGGTCAAACAGTCTTGGGGCCCACATGCCACGTGGTGCTCTCCTAGACCTCGGCAAGCTCTTCGAGGTCACTTACCACTGACATCAAAACGCAAGAAATTGCGTTGACGGGTCAAATGGTCTTGGGGCCTACATGCCACGTGGCGCTCTCCTAGACCTTGGCAAGCTCTCCAAAGTCACTTGCCACCGACGTCAAAATGCAAGAAATTGTGTTAATTGCTCAAACGGTCTTGGGGCCCACGAGCCACGTGTCGCCCTCTCATTCTTCGACAGCAAGCTCCGAAGTCACTTGCCACCGACGTCAAAACGCAAGAAATTGTGTTGACTGGTCAAACGGTCTTTGGGCCCACGAGCCACGTGTTGCCCTCTCATTCGTCGACAGCAAGCTCCTCCAAATGCAAGAAATTGTGTTGACTAGTCAAATGGTCTTGGGGCCCACATGCCATGTGGCGCTCTCCTAGACCTCGGCAAGATCTCCGAAGTCGCTTGTCACCGACGTCAAAACGCGAGAAAAAATAGGGACCCACATGCCACGTGGCACTCTCCTAGACCTCGGCAAGCTCTCCAAAGTCGCTTGACACCGACATCAAAATGCGAGGAAAACTAGGGACCCACATGCCACATGGCGCTCTCCTAGACCTCGGCAAGCTCTCCGAAGTCGCTTGACACTGATGTCAAAACGCGAGAATAACTAGGGGCCCACCTGCCATCTTTCGGTCTCCTGGACTTTGGCGACGCGATCCGGAGTCGCTTGCCACCGACCCTCGAAGGAGGGAAATCCAATCGCCCACTGACGTCAGATTACTTCGAAAGGCGCACCACTGCCTGATGGACGCCTGAGATTGAGCCACGCCACCATGCCCTGATCCCCCTTCAGATCACTCAGAAAAGCGTGCAACGAGACGATCAATGTCCCAGATTGCGCCACGTAATTTTTTATTTAATTTTTCCTTTCATTTTAATTAAAATTCGTATTAATTATTTAAAAATTGCGAAAAATAATTAAAAATTCAGAAAAATTCGTTAAGAATTCTAAAAAACAATTATAATTTCAGGAAAAATAATTTGAAGCTCCTAAGTAAATAATTATTTGTTAGAATAATTAATTGATACTTCTAGGAAATAGATTATCGCTTCGCATAATTAAATAAATGACACAAAAAATAGTTAAAAAATTGGAAAAAATCACAAAAAAATGCAGAGGAGCCTGAGAATGACTTTGAGCATATCGCAGCCTAGAAAAACACCGTTACCCCTCAAATAAGATTCAAACCACTTTTAAGAACTCCGATAAAGCCCTATACGCCATTAAGACAACAAAACTACTCCCCAAAGGCTGTAATACACAGTCTTTGGGAGTGGGGGCTCGTGATATGGCTAAAAATAGGGTTAAATCGGGAACCGTTCAAATTGGGCATGAATCTTAAAGTTACAGGAGCAAGATGGTACTTTCACCTACAGACGAGTCCGAATTGGGAACCAGGTCTCTCCTCTTAGACCGGCTGACCCTTGAATGGATCTAATCAATTGAGAGCGGGTCACAACCCGCTAAGGACCAGGTCAATAGGATATGAGGAAATCCTGGCTCGTCCTTATCTGCTGGATGTAGTTTTAACCACTTCTATCCAGTCACACCGGGAAGTAGGGATTCGTTCTTATCCCGAAGCAGATCCCTACGACGACTATAAATACCCCCTACCTCCTACCATTACAAGGTGATCACTCTTTGTCTACCTATACTCTTTCCCCTTTCTTTACTGAGTACTGACAAGAGCGTCGGAGGGTTCGTCGCCGAGATCCATCCCGGTGTTTCGAACGTTTGTGCAAGTCCGCGGGAGCACCAAGGAGTCAACTTGTCAACAAGGGAAGAAGTCAGATTCTGCCCATTCGAGTTCCTACGAATCCACAAATTCTGTTTATTGCCCCCACACCAGATTCAGCGGCAACACTCATCATGAGTGATATAATTATTTTTATCATGAAAATATCAATCTTTTTTTTATCGTATTTAGTTTTTGTCTTCCCTACCATTCCACTTATTCTGAGAGCCTCCATGACATGGGTGCCCTATGAATAATCTGAATCTTCATCTTGATCTACATGCCTAAAATAGCTAAAGACTGTAAAAATCAAGTTACTTGACATTCATTTCCTCATCTATCTTGTCGTTACAAATAAAAAAAAATTAGCCGTACATTTTTTCATGTGATAAAGCATAACAAGTGACGTTCAAATAACTTGATTTTATACCCTCAGCGAATTTCAAATAACTTGATTTTTTTTATCCGTTGAACGGTTCGGGAATTTCGTGGGGGATTCAAAATAAGGGGTGGTAGGGTCTCACATGATCACCCCCATATATATATATCGCGACTTAGAAGAGAAATAAGAAGCAAGCGTTATGAAAGAAAGAGTTACGGTGGGGATCTGAGAGGGTATGATCCTAGGGTCAGTAAAATAAGCTATGTATACTCTATACTCTTACACAAATTTGTAGTTCGTCAGATCATATTAAGTGAAGTAACTCTGACCTTTGGATCCTATATAGGTTTTGGTCAGTTTTCTGCACTAAAATTCTGGGAAACCCAACCCAAAACTGAGCTGTTTCACATGCATAACTGATCTGAACCACAATTTTGGGTTGGTTTTTATCGGTTTCTTCGAGTTTTGGGTTTCAGTTCTCAGCCCTACTTCTCATCATGATTTGCTACATCTAACAATTCCGCTTGAAGACTACTTCTCATCATGATTTGCTACATCTAACAATTCCGCTTGAAGACTAGAAAGAGACAGCGGGCCACAAAGTATTTAGTGCTCATTTTGGTCAAACTTAGGTGAGCAATCACCAAAATGAGTGTATATATATATATATGTATGGGTAAAAGGGATATGAACAACTTGCTCATTTAGTAAATAAGCAATTGATTATATGGCATGCATGTGATACATTGGACAACTAACCCTTTTAAGGTTTTTCCAATCACATGTATGCCACATCATCAATTACTTATTTACTAAATGAGCAAGTTGCTCATAACCCTTTTTCCCTATATATATATATATATATATATATATATATATATATATATATATAGGGAAAGCTTCGATTGTGCACTACCTCTAGTGCACACGGTATGTGCACTTCGCCTTCGGGCGTTCATATCGACGATCCGAATCATTCACATTGATCTACACATCTAAATTAGTCTAAATATGTAAAATCAAATCATTTGAAATTCATTTGCCCATCCATTGAAGTGTTACAAAATTGTATGGCTGAAAATCATTGTTTTTTATAGTCACACGATGGATGGGTAAATGAATTTCAAATGATTTGATTTTACATATTTAAACTAATTTAGATGTGTAGATCAATGTGAACGGTTCGGATCGTCGATATGAACGCCCGAAGGCCCAGTGCACACGCCGTGTGCACTAGAGGAGTGCACAACCTAAGCTTCCCATATATATATATATATATATATATATATATATACACACACACACACACACACTAGTAATATACATGTGCGATGAACGTATTAATTTATTTAATTAATTTAAAATAAGAACTCTGATTTACACGTGTGATGCATATCTTAATAAATAAGATCGTATATTTATAAAAGAAAATGTGAAGACTATAATGGGAGAGTTAGAGTTGCACGTGTATTGCACGTTAGTAGGTAGATTTACAACTCCAATTCTTCCATTATAATAGTTATTATATATTATATTATAGATAGTTAGATAGATAGATAGATAGATAGATAGATAGATAGTAATTTACACGTGCGATGCACATTTAATATATTTAAAAAAAATTAAAGTAAAAAATCTGACGTAGTGAGAACTCGAACCTTAGACATCCTTTATATTAGTTATGCACGTGTTATGCACGCGTTGGTAGATTTACAAATGACACTAAGGCCTTCTCCCATTATAATATTAGAGCATCTGTAGTCGTTTGCTAAATATGCATAAGCCAAAACAGCGCAACAGTCGTTGGCCAAAAATGCATAATATGCATAATTCACTACAAGAGATTGCCACAAATGAGAGAGGAAATGAGAAATATGCATATATGAGAGACGACACTTCAAGTGCCGTCGCACAAAAAAAAATTAATTTTTTAATTTTCGGATGAAGTGCCGTCGCACAAAAAAATTTATTTTTTTAATGGTCGGACGGCACTTGAAGTGCCGTCCCACTAAAAAAAAATTAATTTTCTAATTAAAAAAACCCCAAAAAACCCACCTCTCCCTCGGACGGCACTTGAAGTGCCGTCCCACCCTGTAGGGGGTTATTTGCAATTTTTTGTATTTTTTTTTGTAATTTTTGGTAATTTTTTTATAATTTTTGTAATTTTTTTGTAATTTCTAAAATTTTTTTGTGATTTTTTATAATTTTTTTGTAACTTTTTATTTGCACTTCGAGGATGAATTTTTCCCTCGGACGGCACTTGAAGTGTCGTCGCACCCTTTATAAAAATAGCATTCAACGACTGCATCAAAACGTAACTTCGCTATATTCATTTATCCATTTATGCATATTTTGACCCTCACCGACTGAAGATGCTCTTAGAGACTAGTAATTTACACGTGTGATGCACGTCTTAATAAATATATATTTTTTAAAGGAAAATTTTCGATGTAGTCTGATCTCGAACTTGAGACTTCTTTTATAATAGTTATGCGCGGACAATGCACGTCTTAGTAAATTTTTATTTTTAAGTTTTAAATATAAACTCTGACGTGGTGATGGCTCGAACCTGAAACCTCCTTCATATTAGTTATGTACGTGAATCACACACGTCGATAGATTGACAAATGACACTAAGGTCTTCTCCCATTATAATATTAGAGATTATCAGATTATTATATTATTAGATCATATCTATATAATAAAACACAAAGAAAGCTATCAAGTGGCTCTCCTTCAATCCCCCAAAAAATCAAAGGCCCAGTTCTAACCTTACAAAACATATTTTCCCCACAAAAGTTTCCTCAAAACTCAAATTCAAATCTCCCACCCAAAACAACTCCTATATTTTTTATTTTTTATTTTCTCTCCCTCCCTCTTCTATTCAAAAAATTAAGAAAAAAAAATTTTAAAAATTTTAAAATATTAAAAAATAAATAATTTAAAATTTTAAAAATAATTCAAAAAAAATTAAAAAAATCATATAATATGTCTTTTGCTCTATGTTTGCTACTTCAATTAATTTGCTGGACATCCAAAACTATTTTATATTATAAAATAAGGTGCACCGTTTATATATATATATATATATATATATATATATATATATATATATATATATATATATATATATATATATATATAAATTAATGTTAGCAATAACACATGCCACAGTTAGTTGTACTTTCTCTTAACTTCAATAGCACGTGCAGCTACGTGTGTAAAGTTTTTTTTTCTTTTTTTTCTTTTTTTTTCTTTTTTAAGGAAAAGGTGGAATCTGGTCACCTTGTTTCATTAATAAGAGTTTAACGAAACAAACCCAGAATACTTGGTCAAAGTCCAAACTACAGACAGAAAATAAAATATGCATGAAGCAACATGATGCGTACAAACAATAAATCCCTCCAAGAACCCTGGAAGGTGTGCCGACGAACAAGCTCGGTCCAGCAAAATTGTAAGTACGTCAGTTTGGCTTCGTACAGTGTCTCCATGGCACACCCACCTGAAACAAGTCTGGCAGAATTTTATCACTCACCGATCCCTGTCTTCACCTCGCTACGCGTGTAAAGTTGAGGTAAACAAAATGGTAAAATATTACCATTTTTAAGTGTTGAATGAACCAATTTCTATATTGGTGGTCAAGTATGCAACTTACAGTTGCTATCTTCTGTAGATGCATCTTAGCTACCCCTGGCCACATCCACATCATCATGCAATACCTTTCACTCTGGAATGGCCTTGGCTCTAGATTACGTGACAAAGTTATTATTATTTTTGAACAAGGCCGTATCCATGCATCACACACTTTTTCCCATAAAGAGAAATGATTCAAGTGGAGTTCGAACTTTCGACCTCTCGCAATCTAGCAGAACAAGGTCTCCACTGGACCCTAGTGGGACTTGTTAGTTATAGTGTAATGAGTTACTTGCGTATGCAAAACCTTGTTGATACTTCTTACCTTTATCCCTTGAGATTGTAATATTCTTACCCATGCCTTCTATTACTGATTGACTTATGTTATACAGGGATTTGATAGTCTATATTATATTCACTGCAATTAGGGTTTATATTTTGCAGTCTTTGCCATTCTCAGATGCATTGAAGCTAACATCATACTTAAAGGACTGGGCCAACAATCCTGCCAAGGTAAATAAGATGGTAGACAAATTTTCTTTATTTAAAACTGGTTACAGTATTTTTTAAAAATTTTGTTCGAATTTGAAGTTCATTGAGAAAAGATATCCTGTATTTTTGGTTGATATCATTCTAAATAATGCCTCATCGATTTTAGTTGGTATTAGCTTTGCAGGTGATCTTACCTTGACTGCCAATAAGAATTAAGAAAAATGTTAATTATATTGAACTTGGTACAAGATTAGAAAGGACAAACAATTCAGCTCCGGGAAAGTATTCATGATAGGACAGCGGATGAACTTGGATGATAATAAGTCTAGATTTTATCTTTCCTATAAGCAACACGAAATATATTTGAAGATAAGCATGTTTAAGTTTTTTGGTTCCAGACATGTCTTATTTTTAATTATTATTATTAATTCTATTATATAACCTCATCTTCCTAAATGAATATGAGGATCTTTTGAATGGTACACTTCAACACAACAACCAAGCCTTTATCCCAAAATTTTGGGGGTGTCACTTGGTTAGCAATTTTCTTTCTTACTTCTTATGTATCTACTCTAGTTAACCTATAGCAATAAATGAAAGGACAAATGAGATTCTTTTGAGATGTTTTCGATGTGAATGTTCTCCATTATATGACGATCAACTTTTTTTTGATTTGAAATCCTCATAGGTTTACTCCACTCTTTCTTAGTCTACAAGTATTCAACAAGGCCATTCACTGTTCTATCCCAGCTGGTAATGTAGATGAATTAGATTATATCCCCAGTTCTACGACCAGGTGTCCGTATTAATTTTTGGCATCAGAACAAATTCTGATTTTCCTCGTTAAGGAGAATCGTTTGTAGGCCCAACTTGCACCAGTGTCCATGTGAGGAGGCAAACAAGGATCTACATGTTTCTAGAATTTAATTATCTTTTCTAGGTCTCTGTTTAATCTATAACTAGCTATTTGCATGCGTGCGATGCACGCCCTAATATTTAAAGGTGTGTAGGATTTTAAGGAAGGGGCAGGTCATCGAAGAGGTAGCATGCAGAGTTGACATTTTGATATTTGCACAATTTTGGTTTCTACAGGCATGCACATATTAGTTTAGACAATAACTTTTCTGTATTGTTTACTTTTTAAATTTTGATCAACTTAGTATATATGCATCGTTCTTCTTAGACATTGAAGCCAACATGAACTATTAATGGTAACAAATTAATAGTTTCCTCCTACCAATGTAATTGCATGCAAATTTATTCATCAGCAAAGTAATTGCATAAGTAATTGCATGCAAATTTATTCATTTGATATTTGTATGCATGTGTTTATTTTTTTCGTAATACATGCAAATTACATTTTTGACCTCCGATATTAACCCTATATTTTTTTAGCCTTTTATATTTATGAGGGCATGATAGTAAAAAGCCGTCAAAATGGGGCTTTGCTTAATAATAGTATAGATTTTATTTTTGTTTAGCCTTCAATTCTATTTTACGTTCAAACATGCCCCTTTGCCTTTTGGGGCGGCGTGTGTGTCGGTGTGGGTGTGGGTTCCCGCACGGGGCTTTCAGCTGACAAGAAAGATCTGGGATCGTCATAGTGGGTAGCCCATTGAAGCTTTCAATATATTTATTATATATATATATATATATATATATATATATATATATATATATATATATATATATATTTTGAGTTTTTTTTTTGTTGGGGGGGGGGGGGGGTTTGATGCTTTAAATTTTTTTATAAAAAGATAATGCATATTCCCAAGAAAGATATGGGAAATTCATAATGGGTAGCACATGTTCAATTACCTAGTGTATATATATCTCTCTCTAATATTATAATGGGAGAATGCCATATTGTCATTTGTCATTTTGTCATTCCACCAACATGTGCAATGCATGTACATAACTAATATAAAGGAGGTCTCCAGTTCAAATATTCTGTACGTCAAAGTTTTATTTTTATTTTTTAAAATTATTAAAACGTGCATCGCACGTGTAAATTACTAGTATATATATATATGGGAGAATGACCAATTGGCACCCAAAGTTACTCCTAATACCCTATACACACCTGAAGTTACGTTAATACCTCAATGACACCCAAAGTTATCAAATTTAGACCTATAGGCACCCGCCATTAAAATCTCTGTTAAGTTAGTGGAATATTCGTGGTATATTCCTCTTAACGGGTTCATACCCGTTAAGAAGAATGTGAAAAGACAAAAATGTCCCCGCTCTCTTCATTTCTTCATCTTCCTGCTTACGTCTTCCTCCCCTTTGTTAACCCTAATCAGCCAAATCTAAATTTTTGAAATCCCAATTCGAAAATTTCGAAATCCCAAATCGAAAATTTCGAAATCCCAATTCGAAATTGTAAGTACTGTATATCTTTCATCTCTAATCTTCGACGCCTCGTACATCCTCAATCTTTGCCTCTTTTTTGTGAGCACTGATGTCTATTACCCACCTGCATCTAATGTCGAAATCCCATCTGAATTTGAGGAGTGGAGTTGGGTTATTGAAGTAGCGTATGCCATTTGACATTATGATATCAGAAGGAAATGTTTGATTCTGAGTTGCAATTTTATCATGCAATATTGTTTAATTACTTGCAAATTATTTTGGATCCTTAGTAGGCAATGATGAGTCACACAAACTAGTCTTGTTTTTAAATTTTTTGATACTTAGTTGCTTGTTCTTGATTGTGGATTGTAATCATACAATATTGATGATCCATAATATGGGTTGGGAATTATCTTGATTGTAGGCATGGGTGAACTGATCATATACTTTATCTTGGGCTTTTGTCTCAGCTGCTTCTCATATTTGATGTTGATGTTGTACTATTGAAACCATTTTTGCCTAACTAGTTGGCATATATGGCATTAGAATGCAATCCTATTGAAACCTTTTTTGATTCATCTACTTACATGCTTGTTCTTGATTGTGTATGGAAAGCATACAATGTTGGGTTGGGAATTAATATTGTTGCTACTCATCTTGCTGTCTTTGTAGGCACGGGTGAACTGATGCAGCACCTTTATCCGATTTAGCTGTTACTGTTGCTACCTCTGATATTTGATACTGTTATTGCTTCTGATTATGAACTGATATGTTGTTGCTTCTCCCTCTTGGTGTTGCTGTTGAACTAGTTGGCATGGCATTAGAATGCAGCCCTAGTGAAACCATTTTTAATTCATCTACTTACTTGCCTGATGTTGATTGTGGATGGAAATCATACAATGTTGGGTTGGAAAATAATAGCTGCTTCTTAACTGGACTGTGTTTGCCTTTTGATGTTGATGCTTCTCATATTAGCTACTGCTCTTGGTTGGTTTTGATTGTGTTGTTGCTGTTTCTTTTTTTTTTGCTGTTGTTTTATCTAATTTTTTGGTGTTGCTGAAGTAGTTGGCATGGTATTAGAATGCAGCCCTACTGAAGACAATTTGTAATATATTTGATGAACTGATACTACTTTAGTAGGCAAATTAGATATGTCTGTGCTGATAATTGTGTTCATCAAATAGAAGGACGAAACATTCTTAAGAGCCATAGCCTGCACAAACCGAAAACAATCAGTACTCAGATCAAGTTGATAATTAATTTTTCATGTAATTTCATGGCCTGTTAAATGTTGAGTGAATCCTGACTGAGTCAAGCCTGTCTAATGTATTAGTCAAACTAACACATTAGCCAAACTTGGCTCTGATACCACTAAAAACCTTGTCACGCCTCGCTTCCCAAAAATACAGAATATGAGCGTGTGACAAAACCCAGCGAATGGTTTTCATCATTCATGAGCTGTAGGATCGACTCAGCATCATAATAAGAATACAGCAAAATGTACACAACTACGCATGCATGAATAATTTACTAATCAACAGAAAACAATTGAAACAAAATAATAATATCCCAAATAGTTTACAAATCTAGATCAAAAGATAAAAAATCGGTACTATAAGCCCGTTACAAGATTCAAGTAGCAAAGAAATAAATAACTCAAAGAAAACAAAATAGTTTAAACAAGTCATTTCTCCAAGCGAAGCCTAGAATGTCTGCTCACCAATTCCAGCAGGCAATTTGTCTCCAAAGTCTGTTTATAAAAATATAAAAAGGGAAAAATAGAGAAAACAAGATAAACGTCCTTAGTGCAAGTTAGGGCCGCAAATAGTACAAGCAAAGGTATGAAAACTAGTGAAAGAAATATGGAATAAGATTTGGAATCAAGAATGTATGACATAATATAATAGGGATGCAACAAGTGGTGAGATTCAAGAACTAGCTAGAAGAAAGACAACTCGAGTGACAAAATTGGGTAACAAATACTAGTAGTAGAACAAGTGGCTAGCGAACATGTAATGGTATCAAGCACCAAGTAACAAGTATCACGTACAAGTGTCGAGTAACAAGTAACAAGTGTCAAGTGTCAAGTTATCAAGTACAAGTATCAAGTTGCAAGTGTCAAGTATTATGTTCAAGTATCAAGTCTCATGTTTCATGTAATCAAGTATCAAGTAATCATGTATCATGTTCAAGTCTCAAGTAAGCATGTATCATGTTCAAGTATCATGTATCAAGTTTTGTAGTTATTACTATCTAGGTAGCACTTCATGTGCCATCCTTTTATCACATGGTTGCTACAGTCAATGCAATTTTGTTTAGGCCTAGTAGTGGATTTTATAGGGCGGTGTACTCAGTCGTCAAGTATCAAGCAAGCATGGTTCATGAATTCGAAAATAAAATAACAAGTTCACGAAACAAGTTCGTGAATCCACTAACAAGTTCAAGAACCACACAGTGGGTTCATGAATCCAACAAGTTCATGATCTAACTAATGGCTCCATGAATCCATCAAGATACAACAAGTTTATGAACCAAGTATTGGGAAACACGGGCCCTCTTTCCGAGTACACTGACCTATATTGTCCACTACTATGGTCTTTCCCTTAAACCCCAACTTATTATTTATTATTATCATCAAGCAAGCATGAAAGTGTGCGAAAAAGGTCAAGTAAACATAAGAAAGAACATGGAACAAGTCTAGGCTAGGTAGGATACATGTTCGAGGGTCAAAACAAATCAAAATATCAAGAACAACGAGAATTCCAAATCTGGACAACATGACGTTGCTGCACCAAAACTGCGATTTTCGTTGCTACAAGATAGAAAATGTGGATCCATAAGAAGGTATAAAAACTAGACCCCTGTTCGGTTCCAACACATATAATTAAGATACATAAAAGTTGTAGCAATTTATGTCAAAACAGCAAACTATACAGCATTTGTGTTCAGCCAGAATTTGTAAACTGAGTTTATACATATGAAACAGGGTGGAAACATCATTAATTAATTCTGAAAAAATTAGGGAATGTTCTGTAGGATGTCCAGTATTGGCATGAAAAATTTGAAGTCATTTACTTACTGGGTAGCATAGTTAAGATAATTGTAAACTAAAGTGGTGCAGCAGTTTTTATGAATCTGCGATTTCCGACACATCAGCAGTAAAACTGCGATATCTCCTTGAACGTAACTCGGAATTCAAAAATTCTACATGTTATTGGCAACTAGACACTTAGGGCTATATTTCATATTCAGAACTCAAGTTCAGATTTTGGTTTTATCGGGGTCGAAATAGCAAGGCAAGACAGAAACAGAAACCAACTAAAACACTTTCTGTATGAATTGAATCAAAATCTTACTAGTTGTGAATAAGTGTATCAACGAAGGGTTGTGACTCTTAGATCATGTAATAGATAAGGCAAAACATGAGATCATCAATGATAAACAAAGAGGAGTCACATTTACAATCTACTTGCAGTATTTTTTAGAAAAAGCTTGTACTAGAAAACGAAATGTAAAAGGAGATACTTGTCTTGGGGTGTAGACGATGAATCCGACGAGAGAGTAACGGAAATGGATCCCAGCACGGATCTTGATGGCGATCAAGATCAGACCAACGGACGGCTCAGATCGGATTTGATCAAATGGAGGGCTAAGATGCGATCAGATGTGATGATCAGATCGGATCTGATCTTGAGGAGATCTGAAGGCTGAGATTGATTTTGATCAATCTCCCTCTCTTCCCTCCTCCTTCTTCACAACGACAGAGAGAGAGAGAGAGAGAGCACGTCTCCAGCGGCAGCGACGTCCAGGGAAGCTCGATGCTGAAGACGGCAGCGGCGTCATCGATGATAAGGTAATGACTATGGAGCGGTGCTCTATTCTTAGGGGAGAAAACAGAGCGACGACGAGAGCTCTGTTCTGTCGTGGTGGCAGGCGACGGGAGGTCGCGACGGCAAGGTGACGAAGGTGAGGTAGGAGATGACGATGGGTTTCGGCAGTGGAGTGAGGTGGCGAGGAGGAGAGGGGTTCGACAACGGCGGAGGATGGGTTCGAGAGCGGAGGCGACAAAGATGGTGGATGAAGATGAGGTTCACCGGGGCTCGATGGTGCGGTGGAGATGCTGGCGATAATGGTGGTTGGAGCAATGGGGTTTCGGTGATATGGGTTAACAGGGAAAGAGACGAATGAGTCGGGGTAGGGGAAATGAACAGGGAGAGGCTGCTACTGTGTAGGTGTAGAATAGGGTAGAACAGTAAAGGGTTAGGGTTAATTAGGTTTAGGTTTAAATAGTAGGGTTTTGGGTTGTGGGTTATTGGTTAATGGGTTTGAGTAGGATCCAGCAGGAGATTGAGTCAAAATTTCTTATAATTAAGGGAAATGAAATAGATGAGGTGAAACAATCAACTCTTCATGAAGAACAGCAAATTAGAGCTGATAAGAATGATGAAATTGAAATAAATACTGGCACAAAATTGAGTTGGAACAATGAAATGAATTTTTCATTAGAAATGGAACAAAAATACAGATCTCAAATTTATGGAGTACAAGGAATGGAAATACAGTAGAAAAATATAGATACGGGAAATAGGAGTTACAGCTTATGAGATTAAATGCACTAAAGGACAAAAATATATCAAATGAGAAGGTGAGAAGGTGGCTGTGCATGGTGCTTGGCATGGTGCGTATATCCCATATCGGAAAATGAAGGAGAAAGAGAGTGAGTTAAATAGGATTAGGCAAGTGATACATGTACCTATAGGGTTAACCCACCTTTTGATGGTGCCTGTGGTGGGCATAGCTAGAGTTTTGTGTCTGTTTTTCTGCGTGTAGCCGTGTGCACAGCTGAGCTGGGCTTGGGACGTTACATTTAGAATATGTCTCAAAATTTTTACTTCCCTCTAAAATGATGGAGATGAAATTTAGTACTGTTTCAGTGCCACCAAGGCTCCAACTGAAATTTTAGAGGAAATTTTGACCATATCGAATGAAATTTTGAATAGTGGAGGTAGAATTGTTCTGATCTCTTTATAATTCTATCTTGGTGGAAGCCTATATATGTCTCATCCCTTAAAAATATTCTTGTATACCATGGTGTATGTCCAGGAAGATTTTTTGTCCTATTGTTCCGTAGTAGAAGTATATTAATTTTTCTTCCTGCTGTTATCTGGGAACATGTACTTAATTGTTTAACAATTCTATGCAGGTTGAACAAGTTTGTAGGATTACAATAGTAATTTTGCAAAGACATCTGTAATACCCTAAACTTTTATTTTAATGGAAATGTTGATTTTCACGTATTGTGCACGTGCAAATTTCATGTGTATATTTATTTATTTATTTTTATATATAATGTTTCATTTTATAGTATGAACAATTATTTTCTTCTTTTATTTTTCTAAAATCCTATTTTATAAAGCCTATGCCCACTATTTGTGAAGCCCACAAATTTAATTAATCAATTAAATGACCACACTTGTCATGTACACACAAAATGTGAACAATTTGATTAATTAAAATTGTACAAACTTCAAATAGGGGTACTAGGTGGCACGTGCATGCACGTAGTGTGCAATGCACACTATTTTGAGGCTGAATTGTGCATGGAGGAATGGGAGAGTGGGTGTGTGTGCATGGGTAGTTTATTTGAGTGTGGGTGGTTGCTGCAACTTCCCCTCCTATCCTAGCCATCCATCCTATAACTATCCAATGAATCCTAGCCCTCCAATTTATCCTAGAATTAGTATAAATACCCCCTATCTATTTGTAGAAACTATTGAAAGAAATTATATAGGAGATATATATTAGTGTGAGTGTGAGTGTGAGTGTGTGTGTGTACCATTGGAGGTCGGCCATTCATTCCCCCACACTTGGAACTCTCGGTTTTGGCAAGGAAGCAATGAGAAGGAGTTTTTGCATTGCAATCTAGGAGGAGAAGGCACTCTCTCGCATTCTAGGGAACTCTAGGAGCTTTTAGTTAGCTTTTTCTTCAAAAAAGTGGGTGTTTCTCATGACTTTTAAAGTAGAAATCATGCTAGGAATGAAATTGAATTGTTATTATAAAGCAACTAGTTGAAATGAAATGCATGTTTGCCTAATTAGAAGAGAATTGATAAATTAGTAAATGTGTGTTATTTTGATTACTATATTTATCAATTATGAGTAAAAGTGATGTTCTCATTGTTTCTAATGTTAGTATGCATGCTAAGTATGTTCTAAATGCAAACTATGTGGATTAACTCGTAAAAAGATTAGAACCATGTTTGTTGATTAAAGTATTAAAGTAGAATGTTATGCTAGAGATGAATTGATGGAATAATTTACTAAGAGATGATTGTTAATTGTTATAGTAGAATTTTTCATTGTTATATGTGGCATATGAGTATTAGAATAAATGAAAAGATTGTATTTTTGCAAACAAAAGATTGAATGCATTATGTGTAAATTAGTGGATAAAAATATGAGTTTTATTCATTAAGAAAGATGAATTTTTGTGTTCTAAAAACATCATGAGAAAGAAAATATTTTTGTAGTGATTTTTTGTGGGAATCTATCTTTAATTATGAAAAATATATAGTTCGAATCTTTTACAGAACAGTCGACCGACTTTTGTAACAGTCAACTGTCCTGATCATTTTATTTTTGAGTTTAAAGATCATCGCAGAACAGCCGACTGGTCATATGTGACAGTCGACTTCTCTGATTACTTTATTTTGAGATTTAGAACCTCGCAGAACACCCGACTGGCCATGATTAATAGTCGACTGCCCTGAAGTTTCAAATAATATCTATATTTTGTGAGGAAATCTCTATTACCTGTGGCCTTGTATAAGTGAGACCGTTTGAACAAGAATGAACTTATATTAATTATTAACTTAAATTGTTTTCTTTTGAAGTTCGAATGGATTGTTTAAGAAGTTTAAAATGAGATTTTGGTAATGAGAAATTTGAAAAGTGTGAAGTGTGAACTAAGTGAAATTGTGAACTGTGGAATTAGCATGGACTAAAATAGAATTATGTGGGTTATAAACTAGCGATTGTGGCATGTTGCATTTTTATTGTTATGCATGATATTTTACTTGAGAAATTGAAATTAGTTGACATGATGAGTTAGGAAGAGTACCATGAATATGAATACATGAATGTTATGAATATGAAATGTGAATTGTGATTAATCATTAAAAGATCTTATGAGTATGAAAAACTCGATATTGTAATTATGAGTTGAAATTGAGAATTAGGGTATAGCCAAGCCTTATACCGGCAATAAAAGAATTGTGAAATGATATTTAAAATGAGACGACCAAGGTTGGGTCATGTGAATTAAATGAATAAGACCGGTATAGTGGGAGTGCTATTTTCTAAGAGTTGATTTTATTCATGATTCAGTTAAACTAAGGATTAGATACATAGTGAAGATGTGATGAAAGTAAGAGAAAAACATTGAGTATGAGGGCCATTGGATTGGCGGCGTGAGAGTATTCATAGGATGTCCCATGATGCGTCATGATAGGACGTGGATACTGCTCCAGAGTACCGTCCCGGTGGCGACGCTCGTGGGGTGTTTGACGACTGCGGGTGGTGTCATGTCTATGGTAGGAGCTGAATTATCACAGGATGCCTGCATGATGAGTCATGTGTCAGTGCGTTGGGATTCCCTCTAGGGCGCCTAAACATGAGTTCGTAGGTCAGAAAACATCTAGGATACTTACCGTAGTTATAGTAGTAGATTAAGTCATGGCGAGGGATTGAACCCTACAAGATGAAGAACGGTTAAGGGTTTTCTCTCGGACCTATGTAGTATGGACTGCATAGACTCTAAAAAAGTACGCATTAGTGTCATATAATACAAATAATTGCATTAAGGACTAAGTGCACATTCACAACACAACATCAATAGGATAGTCCCTTTAGCTTTGTTTGTGAACAAGTTTGTGGATTGCTGAGTAATGAAAATCGTTATACTGTTTCTGACATAGAGAGGATGGCCGTGTATAATATTTTGCCAGTTGAATGAACTGACGCGCCCACAGTTTTATATGAAGGGTAAAGATGCTTGACAAATTGAAGTATACATGCTGCGCAAGATTGATTTAAATGTTGTTTCATGTAAATTATTGTAAAATTGCTTCCGCTGTGACAATATACAAGTGTAATGTAACTCTGATGAAAGAAAAGTTTTTATTTCCTTGTAAAATTGTACGAAATAAGTGTAAAGATCATGTGGAACTTCGAATTCAGTTGTATTTTGGAATTCGATGTGTTACAACATCATAATAAGCTGACCACGGCATCATCTGCGTGATCCATGTTGACAGTACTCAAGGATATAATTCATGAAAAAGTCAAGGTATTTGTCAGAGTTTTCTTATGCTCTTTCATGTTCTTTTCCTTTTGGCAAATGAATGTCCCATGCTTTCATGTTACAGTTTCGTATGTGATGGATATAGTCAATTGCTTCAAGTGATTGCTATCAGATTAATTGATAGTTTAAATTTCTTATACTAGCATGTCATATTTCTGTGTTTTTTATTTGTCATCTAAAAAAGAAAATGGTTAAGGTCATCTGATAAGCGGCCATTTGGCTAAATAAAACTAGAAAACGAAGAAAGTAAAGATTTCTTCTCCAAAAAAACTCAGCAACCAAGATTTTAAATGTTCAGATAACAAAATGGAACAAGAAAAATGACATTTCTATAGCTAGTTTTTCATTGATGGGAAACCGGGGGGGGGGGGGGGGGGGGGGGGGGGGGGTTAAAAACAACATTGTGATTTTAGATTCAATGTGATTTCAATAGCAAATGATGGTTGTTTCGAAATTCACACAATTCCCATTTCGACTTTTAAATACTATTCTGGTTTTGAAATCACTCTTAGGATTCCACGTGTTTTTTATTATTATTATTATTATAATTATTATATATGTATATGAGAGTTAATAATAGTAATAGCAATAGAAGTCAACAAAAACAACAATTATATTATTATTGTTGTTGTTGTTGTAATAGAAGTCAATTATATAATTTATCAATTTAAAATAAAAAATAATCAATAATACGAAGTGGGATGCCGTGATGCACTTTTTTTAGTTAAAATTATATCAATTTTTCATTTAAGTTTCATTTTCATCGTACCTGAACTATAGTAAGACTAACATTATAACGTTGAGCCTTTTTTTGGGACCAACATGGCTCTTGCAATATAATAGAAGATATGATATTATTATTAGATATTTTTAACTTAAGAAAATCAGTGTGATGTTATATCTTTTTGGAAATATGATAAACATTATGATTTCTTAAAATGAAAATTTGATGTAAGGTTTTTTCTATGGTTTATAAATTTCTATATTTTTTATTGTTATAGTTTTATGATATTTTTTGTTATTTAATTTAATTTTTTAGAAATGCTGCGAGTAAAAAGAAAGATAAACATTTAATATGGGAAGGAAGGAAATGCACAATGCGAGGATATGAAAAACATAGGATAAAGGGTATGTTTTTGGAGCATAAACTTTGAACCTATTTATTTGTGGTATAGAGTCTTTATAAACACAAATGCGAGATTTTATCAAAAGCTCCATGTTTGTAAATCATGTTTGGCTAACACAGTACTTTGAAATTCTCTTATACTAACACCAAACTTTGAAAACACTGTGATTCTAAAAGTGTGTTTTTGAAGTTCTCATAAGGTAAACTTAAGAATGTTTACCTCCTTTCACGTGATGGAAAATATTTCCTAGTCAACAAAATATCTAATTTGGCCATTTTCATATATCAAAATGAGATCAAAAACTTATTAGGAATTTGGATTTTTTTTGTTGGGTGTGAATCTATAAAATACCACTTAATATGGTGGAAGAAGAAAGAGAAGCAACAACTAAGTGTTTGTTCCTCTTCATCCGAGAGATTTAAGGTGGGGATGGCTGTTCCAAGATGTTGGTGTGGTGAGAAGATTAGGGTGAGGGAGGGAAGGAGAGGTTAGGGTTAGGGTTTCAAGTGAACATTAATGGATGAGAGTTAGATATAGAAGGGAATTTGAAGAAGATAAGATGAGGAGGAAATAAGGTAGTCATGATGCTGAGTCTGAGTCAGACTCAGAATCGAGATTGGAGTTGGAGGAGGAGGCATTCACAAGTGGGGAGATAAGAGAATTAGCAAGAAGGAAATAGGGAAGAGAGAGATAGGTGGTAAGCCTAATCTTCCTCATCCAAGTGCGGTGTCCATCATTTAATTAAAAATAATTTTTGCAAGAATTTCTAGTGTTTTAAAGGTGTAGAGGGGCAGAGCCGGCCCCGAGGTAGAGGCTGGAGAGGTGGCCGCTTCGGGCCCCCAATTTTTACGCATTTTTAGGGGCCCCTAAATTTTGTTTCCCTTATAGATATACATACGTATTTTGTGCGTGAAGTTAAAATTACAATATATTTAGGGGCCCCCAAATTTAAAATTTTGGGCCTTTATTTTCATTAAAATTTAGCTCTAGGGCATGGGGATTTATTTATTTGTGTTGTGAAACCGTGAGCACCTATTAGGTGGATATTAAGGTGACGGCCCAAGCCCACATACTCAGGTGGCGGCCCAACCACACTACCAAACTCTAATCCTAACTTCCCCTCTATCTATAATCTCTAAATCTAATATGTAGATTCTTGATTTTGATGACTACAACACGATACACATATGTCTATTCAACATGTCTTTTGTAGTGCGTACCCAAAGCTTTCAAGGTTCAAGATCAAGCTATAAGACAAGTGTCATTCAAAGCTTCAAAGATTTTCAAAGTGATCAGCTCAAGAACAAAATAGTGTTTATATAAATTGATGTACAAAATTGTAATTTTTGATATGTCTGCTTAGAAATCTTGTAATAGCCTTGATGCACACACTCACACATATCCTAGGACTAAAATAAAGTTTATTTAAATAAAAATTGTCAAATTCATGCTTTTATGAGTTCAGCTGTCAAGTACCAGTCGACTTACTTTGCTAAAGCAGTCGACTGTTCAAGTTCAAAACAATCTAAACTTACTCAAGCTCTGACCAGTGGACTCCTTTGGCAATCCAGTCGATTATTCGAGCAGTTTTGACAGTTTTCTGAGGATTTAAATTTGATTTTCGAATTCAAAATCTCTTCTGCCGTTTGATGGCAGTTGGCTTTTTTTTTTAACGACTCTGGAGTTTCTGCTCTATAAATAGAGTTCAGATTTCACTTGGAAAAATGTTACCCATGCATTAAACAAGTCTTTACTTTTGTTCAAGTGTTTGTGAAAAGGAACTCAAAGTTTTCAAGGATCTCTCACTCTCTTAGACTTGGTTCTCTAATCTCAGTCTTGTATAACAACAATTAAGTTCAAGACTGCGATTAGAAATTGACCTATAGCCTCAATACAAAAAGTACATTCAAAAATCAAGGCTCTAGGTACAGTAATTTTCGATTTATTTATTGTTCACTCTCGGGTTTTGAGAGTGGTACTCTCGGTTGGAGAGAAAGGCTCCTGGTGCAGAGTCAGTGTTCACTCTAGGTTGTAGAGTGGGGTCTTTCTCTTTCTAGTGGTGATAGTGGTCTACGGGTTTGGCATAGCCAAAGGTCGTAGGGTATTCTTGTAAATCTTTTCAAGAATAGTGAGAAATCTCAAGTGGGTTGCTTGGGGACTGTACGTAGGTCGGGAGGACCGAACCATGATATATCGTTGTGTTAGCATTGCTGATTCTCTATGGTTTGATCTTTCTAACTTGTAAATTTAATTTCGCTGCATTTTGTTTAGTCTGTCTGTGTCTGATCAGTCGACTGGTATTCCTATTAAGTCGACTTACAGACTTGCTGTTCTTCAAGTTGATCAACTCTCCTTTTAATTATCTGTCGATTAAATTGACTGGTTTCTCATCCCAGTCGACTTAACAGGTGTTTCAAGTTTAATATTTTTTTAGTTTTTTGATAACACTATTCACCCCCCTCTAGTGTTATCTGCCTTGCATACAAGATCCAACACTTGGTATCAGAGCCTGGTTAATCGCAATGACATCTACTTCTTATTCAAATGCAAATCAATACCACGAAGGTCAATCTACATAAAGGTCGTCTTTCTGTGATGGAACAAACTACAAGTACTGAAAATGTAGAATGAAGATTTACTTACAATCCGTCAACTATGTGATTTGGAACATGATCGAGACGGAATATACATTGCCTACTCTTCCCTATACTCATTGGAATGACGATATGAAGAGTAATACCATGAACAATGCAAAGGCGATGAATGCCCTCTTTTGTGCACTTTTTAAAGAAGAATTCAACCGTGTATCAACCGCAATAACGACATTCCAAATATGGCATACTCTTGAGGTAACACATGAAGGCACAAATAAGGTCAAAGAATCTAAATTTCTATTCTTGTTCATAGGTTCGAGATGTTTCGAATGAAGGATAATGAAAGCGTATCGGAGATGATAACAAGATTTACCGACATCACAGACTTCCTTGTGGCTCTTGACAAAACATATATGCAAGCGGAGATGGTGAGTGATATGGCTAAAAATAGGATTAAATCGGGACCGTTCACATCGGACACGAATCTTAAAGCTCAGGGGTATAACGGTAATTTCGCCTACAAACGGGTCTGAAATGGGAACTGGGTCTTTATTCAAAGCCCAATAACTCATGAACGGATCCACGTCAACTGGGTACGGGTTCCAACCCGCTGCATGCCTGGTCCAACAAGATACAATCAAGGTCCCTGATTAGATCTAAATCAACGGCCACGATTCACATCTATCTTTTCACTGGGGATTAGGGATTAAATTCCTTAACTGATTACAGGGAATATACCTTATCAGATTACATGCCTTATCTGATTACGAGGAATATTCCTTATCTAATCACGGGGATTACATTCCTAAAACCAGTCCCTAAGACGCCTATAAATACCCCTCATCCATCTCCATTGCGAGGGAAGATCCATCTCCATTGCGAGGTAATCAGTATTTTCTCAATTTACGCTCTTTCTTAATCATTTCTGATTACTGACTTGAGCGTCGGAGGGTGCGTCGCCGGGATCCCCCCCGGTGTCTCGCACTTTTTGCAGGTTAACGGCGGGAGTCAACGATCAGTCAACGACGGGTCAGGTTTGGTTTCGCTATTCAGGTTTTTCCTCGAACTCACAAATTCTGTCTGTTTACCCCCACACCAGATTTAGCGGTAACAGATTGGCGCCGTCTGTGGGAAACCATACGAATAGCTGCCTCTCCCCTTCCCGTTGACTAGCTCTTCTCCAGCCATGCCTCCCAGAAAGGTCAGATCCAGAGGGTCCAATCGTGCACCCAACCCCGCAGACCAGCAAGAAGTCCCGGTCCATCCCTTTCAACAACTGGGGGGGCTCCCTCCGCCCGCCGAGGACCGTGTCCAGTAAGACCAACCTCCTCTTCCGAACCGGCAACCCCCCAAGGGCCTCACCAGTCCTCAGAATGCCGGTGTGGGGGGCTCCCGCATGAAGCAACCTCTCCACCGACGAGCTTCACCATGGCCAACAATGCCATCATCGGCCACCTCCTCGCCGAACCCATGCCGAGCTCTCCTCTACCGAGCTCCGTCATCAAGCTCCATCTTCAAGAGCCGAGCTCGAACTCTACTCCAACTCCTCGCCATGCCGAGCTCACACTCCGGAGCTCCGATTTCCGGGCACGCTCCTCGCCGAAACCCATCGTTGCCGAGCTCTCTCTCCCTCAATCCGAGCTCTTCACTCCGCTCACCTCCGAAGCGGACCTCTTCTCAACAAGTTCGGAGCTCAAAACTCTCTCCAAGAGTTGCTCCTCAAACTCATGGCTCTCTTCCAGAGCCGAGCTCTTCCCTCCGCTTGCCGCCGAAGCGGACCTCTCCTCAACGAGTTCGGAGCGCACAACTCTCTCCTAGAGTTGCTCCTCAAACTCGCCTCCCAAACGGCTCTCTTCCAGAGCCGAGCTCTTCACTCCGCTCACCTCCGAAGCGGACCTCTTCTCAACAAGTTCGGAGCTCAAAACTCTCTCCAAGAGTTGCTCCTCAAACTCATGGCTCTCTTCCAGAGCCGAGCTCTTCCCTCCGCTCGCCGCCGAAGCGGACCTCTCCTCAACGAGTTCGGAGCGCACAACTCTCTCCTAGAGTTGCTCCTCAAACTCGCCTCCCAAACGGCTCTCTTCCAGAGCCGAGCTCTTCGCTCCGCCCACCTCCAAGGCGGACCTCTTCTCAACGAGTTTGGAGCACAACTCTCTCCTAGAGTTCCTCCTCACACTCATCCTGCAAACAGCTCTTTCCCAGAGCCGGGCTCTTCCGCTCCGCTCACCTCCGAAGCGGACCTCTTCTCAACGAGTTCGGAGCTCACAACTCTCTCCTAGAGTTGCTCCTCAAACTCGCCTCCCAAACGGCTCTCTTCCAGAGTCAAGCTCTTCGCTCCGCCTACCTCCAAGGCGGACCTCTTCTCAACGAGTTCGGAGCTCACAACTCTCTTCAAGAACTCCTCCTCTCACTCGTCCCGCAAACAGCTCTTTCCCAGAGCCGGGCTCTTCCGCTCCGCTCGCCTCCGAAGCGGACCTCTTCTCAGACAGTTCGGAGCCCACAACTCTCTCCTAGAATTGCTCCTCAAACTCGCCTCCCAAACGGCTCTCTTCCAGAGTCAAGCTCTCCGCTCCGCCCACCTCCAAGGCGGACCTCTTCTCAACGAGTTCGGAGCTCACAACTCTCTCCAAGAGACCCTCCTCGCACTCGTCTCACAAACGGCTCTCTTCCAGAGCCGAGCTCTTCGCTCCGCCCACCTCCAAGGCGGACCTCTTCTCAACGAATTCGGAGCTCACAACTCTCTCCAAGAGTTGCTCCTCAAACTCATCTCACAAATGACTCTCGTCCAGAGCCGAGCTCTCCACTCCGCTCCCCTCCAAAGCGGACCTCTTCTCAACGAGTTCGTAGCTCAAATTCTATCCTAGAGTTGCTCCTCAAACTCGTCTCCCAAATGGCTCTCTTCCAGAGCCGAGCTCTTCCTTCCGCTCGCCGCCGAAGCGGATCCCTTATCAACAAGTTCGGAGCTACAGCTCTCCCCTAGAGTTGCTCCTCAAACTCATCAAACTCATGGCTCTCTTCCAGAGCCGAGCTCTTCCCTCCGCTCGCCGCCGAAGCGGACCTCTTCTCAACGAGTTCAGAGCTCAAAACTCTCTCCAAGAGTCGCTCTTCAAACTCATCTTACAAACGGCTCTCTTCCAGAGCCGAGCTCTTCCCTCCGCTCGCCGCCGAAGCGGACCTCTTCTCAACGAGTTCGGAGCTCAAAACTCTCTCCAAGAGTCGCTCCTCAAACTCATCTTACAAATGGCTCTCTTCCAGAGCCGAGCTCTTCACTCCGCTCGCCCCCGAAGCGGACCTCTCCTCAACGAGTTCGGAGTGCACAACTCTCTCCTAGAGTTGCTCCCCAAACTCTTCTCCCAAACGGCTCTCTTCCAGAGCCGAGCTCTTCGCTCCGCCCACCTCCAAGGCGGACTTCTTCTCAACGAGTTTGGAGCACAACTCTCTCCTAGAGTTCCTCTTCACACTCATCCCGCAAACAGCTCTTTCCCAGAGCCGGGCTCTTCCGCTCCGCTCACCTTCGAAGCGGACCTCTTCTCAACGAGTTCGGAGCTCACAACTCTCTCCTAGAGTTGCTCCTCAAACTCGCCTCCCAAACGGCTCTCTTCCAGAGTCAAGCTCTTCGCTCCGCCCACCTCCAAGGCGGACCTCTTCTCAACGAGTTCGGAGCTCACAACTCTTTTCGAGAACTCCTCCTCTCACTCGTCCCGCAAACAGCTCTCTTCCAGAGCCGAGCTCTTCCCTCCGCTCGCCGCCGAAGCGGACCTCTTCTCAACGAGTTCGGAGCTACAGCTCTCCCCTAGAGTTGCTCCTCAAACTCATCTCACAAATGGCTCTCTTCCAGAGCCGAGCTCTTCCCTCCGCTCACCGCCGAAGCGGACCTCTTCTCAACGAGTTCGGAGCTCAAAACTCTCTCCTAGAGTTGCTCCTCAAACTCGCCTCCCAAACGGCTCTCTTCCAATCCGAGCTCTTCCCTCCGCTCGCCGCCGAAGCGGACCTCTTCTCAATGAGTTCGGAGCTACAGCTCTCCCCTAGAGTTGCTCCTCAAACTCATCTCACAAATGGCTCTCTTCCAGAGCCGAGCTCTTCCCTCCGCTCGCCGCCGAAGCGGACCTCTTCTCAACGAGTTCGGAGCTCAAAACTCTCTCCTAGAGTTGCTCCTCAAACTCGCCTCCCAAACGGCTCTCTTCCAATCCGAGCTCTTCCCTCCGCTCGCCGCCGAAGCGGACCTCTTCTCAACGAGTTCGGAGCTACAGCTCTCCCCTAGAGTTGCTCCTCAAACTCATCTCACAAATGGCTCTCTTCCAGAGCCGAGCTCTTCCCTCCGCTCGCCGCCGAAGCGGACCTCTTCTCAACGAGTTCGGAGCTCAAAACTCTCTCCTAGAGTTGCTCCTCAAACTCGCCTCCCAAACGGCTCTCTTCCAATCCGAGCTCTTCCCTCCGCTCGCCGCCGAAGCGGACCTCTTCTCAACGAGTTCGGAGCTCACCACTCTCACCAAGAGCTCCTCCTCGCACTCGTCTCACAAACGGCTCTCTTCCAGAGCCGAGCTCTTCACTTTGGTCACCTCCGAAGCGGACTTCTTCTCAACGAGTTCGGAGCTCACAACTCTCTTCTAGAGTTGCTCCCCAAACTTGTCTCACGAATGGCTCTCTTCCAGAGCCGAGCTCTTTGCTCCGCTCACCTCCGAGGCGGACCTCTTCTCAATGAGTTCGGAGTCCAGCTTCTTCTACATGGCTGCTCCCACAACTTGCTAAGCACTTCACAATGGTTCGGAGTCCAGCACTCGGCTCGACTCTTCTTCCTCGGCTCGCCCACAGACGAGCCGTAAGTAGATCGCCGTTCGAAATTGCTCCTGCAGCCGTTGAATGGATCGGAGTCCAACACTTGGCTCGATTCTACTTCGCAAGTTCGCTCCTAAGCGGACTAGAAGTAGCTCGCCATTCGAAACTGCTCCTGCATCCCCTAAACTAACCTCACAATGGTTCGGAGTCCAGCACTCGGCTCGACTCTTCTTCCTCGGCTCGCCCACAGACGAGCCGGAAGTAGATCGCCGTTCGAAATTGCTCCTGCAGCCGTTGAATGGATCGGAGTCCAACACTTGGCTCGATTCTACTTCGCAAGTTCGCTCCTAAGCGGACTAGAAGTAGCTCGCCATTCGAAACTGCTCCTGCATCCCTCAAACTAACCTCACGATGGTCGGGGTCCTATGGCTCGACTTTACTTCACCGGCTCGTCCTTAAACGGGCCGGAGGAAGATGGCCATTCCGAACTGCCCCCACGACCATCCGAGCCGAGCTACTCATCTACCGAGAAGCAAAGTGGCAGAAAATGTGCCCCAAAATCCGTGCTCGGATTTGCCGAACAAGATGCATCTACCGAGCGGCAAAGCAGATGAAGAGCAAGAAGAAAAAGAGGCTAACGGGTCAGGGTCGGATCCAATACCAACGGTCCGACCCATACCCTTCTTAGCTCCTTCATTCTTCTCCTTCTTCAGTCTTCCCGCCAAAAGTACCCAACACTTCTGCTCTTCTTCACTGTGCGAAAGAACGAGGCAGGGGAGAGAACCCGAATGCCTCTCCTCCCCTTCCTCTTCTCAGGGCCAAGCTCTTCGCTCCGCTCGCCTCCAAAGCGGAGCTCTTCTCAAGCGAGTTCGGAGCTAAAACTCTCTCTTAGAGTTGCTCCTCAAACTCCTCGTCCAGATGGCTCTCCTAGAGCCGAGCTCTTCACTCCGCTCGCCTCCAAAGTGGACCTCTCCTCGAACAAGTTTGGAGCACAACTCTCTCCTAGAGTTCCCCCTCACACTTGCCTCACAAATAGCTCTCCTCCAGATCCGAGCTCTTTGCTCCGCTCGCCTCCGAAGTGGACCTCTTCTCAACAAGATCGGAGCTCACAACTCTCTCCTAGAGTTGCTCCTCAAACTTGTCTTCCAAATGGCTCTCTCCTAAAGCCAAGCTCTTCGTTTTGCTCACCTCAAAGGATGGGTCTTCCCACGGCTCTTACAAGGGTCTTCCTGGCACAAGAGTTTTCCCAGTACAGCTTCTCCGCCCCTAGGAGTGGAGCTCCTCTTCCAAAATCCCCACGACCAAAACACTCCTCAACTTCATGAAGACAAGGATGCTGCGGGGCTATTTTGACCATGAAAGAGGGTGAATCTTCGTCTCACTCCTAAAGAGAAGTTGTAGATCTTCGAATTAGCTTCGAAACAAGGGGTCGCACGCCCCGAGCCGACCTCCGTAGCACCGGGAACATCGAGAAGAACTCTGCAGGGAAAAATTCCAGTTCGGCACCTACTGCCGAGCGTTCGTGGAACCGACCCTGTTACGGGAGAAAAAATCAAGCTCCGCACCAGCTGCCGAGCGTTCGTGGCACCGACCTCGTTATGGGGAAAAATTCCAGTTCGGCACCTACTGCCGAGCGTTCGTGGAACCGACCCTGTTACGGGGGAAAAAATCAAGCTCCGCACCAGCTGCCGAGCGTTCGTGGCACCGACCTCGTTATGGGGGAAAATTCCAGTTCGGCACCTACTGCCGAGCGTTCGTGGAACCGACCCTGTTACGGAAAAAAAAATCAAGCTCCGCACCAGCTGCCGAGCGTTCGTGGCACCGACCTCGTTACGGGGGAAAAATCAAGTTCGGCACCCACTGCCGAGCGTTCGTGGAACCGACCTCGTTACGGGGGGAAAATCAAGTTCGGCACCAGCTGCCGAGCGTTCTCAGAACCGACCTCGTTACGGGGGAAAAATCGGACCTCGACACCCCTTCGCCGAACGCTCTCATATACAAGCAACCAAACAAACAACACAAAAAGGAGAGGGGGGCTATAGGGTCGGGTTCAGACCCGTTAAGGATCCAAACCCAAACTCTCTCTCTCCTCCCATTCTTCTCCAACAAAGTTGCCGCCGATCCCAAGCAAAAAGCCAAAATACTCCTCAACTTCATGAAGACAAGAATGTTGCGGGGCTATTTTGACCATGAAGGAGGGTGAATCTTCGTCTCACTCCTAAAGAGAAGTCGTAGATCGTCGAGTTAGCTTCGAAACAAGGGGTCGCACGCCCCGAGCCGACCTCCGTAGCACCGGGAACATCGAAAACTCTCCTCAACCTCATGTATACAAGGATATTCTCTGGCTGTTTTGACCAGGAAGGAGGGTGAAACTTCATCTCACTCCTAAAGAAAAGTCGTAGATCTTCGAATTATCTTCGAAACAAGGGGTCGCACGCCCCGAGCCGACCTCCGTAGCACCGGGAAAATCAAGAAGAACTCTGCAGGGAAAATTGGAGTTCGGCACCCGCTGCCGAGCGTTCTTGCCACCGACCGTTTTACGGGCTTGAGTTCGGCACAGTTGAGTTCGGCACCCGCTGCCGGGCGTCCCTGACACCGACCGTTTTACGGGCTTGAGTTCGGCACCAGTTGAGTTCGGCACCGATTGAGTTCGGCACCCACTGCCGAGCGTTCTTGACACCGACCTCGTTATGGGGGAAAAATTCGAGCTCGGCACCAGCTGCCGAGCGTTCTTGACACCGACCCTATTATAGGGGGAAAATTGGAGTTCGGCACCAGCTGCCGAGCGTTCTTGACACCGACCGTTTTACGGGCTTGAGTTCGGCACCACTTGAGTTCGGCACCCGCTGCCGAGCGTTCTTGACACCGACCGTTTTACGGGCTTAAGTTCGGTACCAGTTGAGTTCGGCACCAGCCGACCACAAAAAAAAAAAAAAAAAAAAAATTTGAAGGGCTAACGGGTCGGCAGTTCGGGTTCGAACTCCGTACCCGAACCATACTGCCACGTCACCCTCCTCACTTCTTCCCCCACGGACTTGGCGCCAAAACCAAAAAAGAGAAAAAAAAAAACCCAACACTTCTCCCCTTCACTACGCCAGACCTCCATGCCACGAGCTCACGTAGTCGCCGAACTCGAGCCCTCCGCCGTGCGACGAGCTCTTCGCCAACCCGTCGAAAGCCGCGCAACGAGTTCCACCTCCGCAGTCACGAGTACCAAAAACCGAGCTCTCCTCCAATGGACTCTGCCATGGCCAACGACGCTAACGTCGGCCATCTCCTCGCCAAACCCAAACAAGAAGAAGCGACCTCCCACGCTCGATCGACCTCTTCGAGCTCACCACCATCGCGTGCCCCACCATTGAACTGCGATGCCGAACTCCCCTACGGTCGAACTCAGAGTTCTCCTTCGCAAGCTCCATTCATCTTCAACCTCCGACGCCGAACTCACACTTCCTTCTTCGAGCACGTCTCCCGTCGCCAAGCTCTACCCACTATGGCCGAGCTCAAACCTCCATCTTCATTGTCGAACTCACACCCTCCGTCGTCTATCTCCGGCATCGAGCTCTCCATCCCGAGCTCACATCCATCACCAACCGCCATGGCCGAACCACGAGCTCCTCGACTGAGCTTCGAAACCCATCGCCATGGCGTCGATAAGCTCCATCCTCCACGAGAATGCTTCGACGAGCTCCGCGGCGCCGAGCTCCCTTCCTCACCTGGCTCGCCGAGTTCCACTATCGTTCTTCCAATGCCGAAGCTTACAAGCTCCTATCCACCGCGTTCGCGCTTCGCCGAACCCATGGCCAAAGCTCGAACTCCACACAGTCGTCGCCGAGCTCCCCATCACGAGCTCGAGCCCATGGCCACCGAACTCCGACTCCGAGTTCAAGCTTCCGCTCTCGTCAAGCTCCGAATCTTCTTCCTCGCTGCCAAGCACCTTCGCGAGCCCCTCGACAAGTCACCTCCGACGTCGGCCTCAGCTTCCGCCGAGCCCCATTTGCGACGGAGCGTGAAGGTCAGCAGCTATCGTCGAACGTTCATGGCACCGGAGCTCAGACAAGGAAAATACTCCCCCCCCCCACGTTGCGAGCGCCAACCGCAAATAAATTCCTCGTCGAGCTGCCTTCACTGCCGAACTTCCCCCGCACCGTGCTCGAACGACAGCTGAACTCGAGTCCCCTCATCGTCATCTGTCGAGTTCGCGACCGAGCTCTACTCTTTGTCGACCTTCGATGACGAGCTCCCCATCGAATAACTGCTTCGCGAGCCGCTGGCGCTCCGAGAAGCAGAGAGCGGGAGAGAGGAAGAAGAAAAGAAAGAAGCAGAGGAGAAGAACAGCGCCGAAAAAAAAAAAAAAAAAAAAAAAAAAAAAAAGTCAACGAATTGACTTGCCACGTGGCGCCACGTGGACTTCGCCACCTTTGCCGAGCGTTCATGGAACCGACCCTCAAATATGGAGAAAATACTCGCCGACGCACACGATCCGTCTGATCGTCTCAAAATTCGCGTCGCGATACGATCGACGCTCAGGAACGCGCCACGTGTCCCGATCGTGATCTGTCTCACGATGCGCGCAGATCTGATCATGATGGATGGCCAGAAACGCGACACGTGTCCAGATCGTGATCTGCCTCACGATGCGCACTCATCTGATCATGATGGACGGTCAGGAACGCGCCACGTGTCCAGGTAATATTTAAATTATTTATTTATTTATTTAATTGTTTTAATTATTTAAAAAAAATCCGAAAAAATATTTAAAAATCGGAAAAAATTAAATAAAAATTCTAAAAATAATTATAAATTCAGAAAAACTATTTTAAAATTCTGAAAAACATAATTATTTAATTAGAATAATTATTTAATATTTTCGATAATTAATTACTTAATTCGGAAAATGAATAAAAAATTCAAAAAATGAGAAAAAATTCAGAAAAATCTGGAAAAATCACCAAAAATCCAGAAAATTCTGAGGATATTTTTGGGTATTTTACAAGCCCAGAATAACACCGTTACACCCCCGAACAAGATCCGAACTCCCTTAAGAACACCGATAAAATCCCGTACGCCATTAGAACAGTAAACTACTCCTCAAAGGCTGATCAAACTCAGTCTTTAGGAGTGGGGGGCTCGTGATATGGCTAAAAATAGGATTAAATCGGGACCATTCACATCGGACACGAATCTTAAAGCTCAGGGGTATAACGGTAATTTCGCCTACAAACGGGTCTGAAATGGGAACTGGGTCTTTATTCAAAGCCCAATAACTCATGAACGGATCCACGTCAACTGGGTACGGGTTCCAACCCGCTGCATGCCTGGTCCAACAAGATACAATCAAGGTCCCTGATTAGATCTAAATCAACGGCCACGATTCACATCTATCTTTTCACTGGGGATTAGGGATTAAATTCCTTAACTGATTACAGGGAATATACCTTATCAGATTACATGCCTTATCTGATTACGAGGAATATTCCTTATCTAATCACGGGGATTACATTCCTAAAACCAGTCCCTAAGACGCCTATAAATACCCCTCATCCATCTCCATTGCGAGGGAAGATCCATCTCCATTGCGAGGTAATCAGTATTTTCTCAATTTACGCTCTTTCTTAATCATTTCTGATTACTGACTTGAGCGTCGGAGGGTGCGTCGCCGGGATCCCCCCCGGTGTCTCGCACTTTTTGCAGGTTAACGGCGGGAGTCAACGATCAGTCAACGACGGGTCAGGTTTGGTTTCGCTATTCAGGTTTTTCCTCGAACTCACAAATTCTGTCTGTTTACCCCCACACCAGATTTAGCGGTAACAGTGAGAAAGGTTCTTTGCGCTCTTACCCCCGAATGGAAAAAGAAGACTACCGCAATTGAAGAAGCCAATGATTTAACATAATTTTCGCTTGAAAATCTTGTTGAAAATCTAATGGCTTATGAAGTACAATTGGAGGAGCGCAAGAAGGACGTAGAACCGCAACAAGCCAAAAAGAAAACTCTTGCTTTCAAGGTTATTTCTGAATCAGAAAATGATGAAGATGATGAAGAAGAAATGACTATGTTCACAAGGAAATTCAAAAAATTTCTTCGCAAAGGTAAATTTAATTCATGATTAAAGGATACTAATGAACCTCCTATTTGTTTCAAATGTAATAAGATAGGTCACATGAAGAAGGACTGTCCATTGGAGAATGCAAAGTCTAAAGGCAAAGTCTCAAACTTCAAGAAGGACAAATTTACCAAGAACTAGTACATGAAAAACAAGAAGGCCTACCAAACAACATGGGATGATAGTAATTCATCTTCGGAAGAAGAAAATGAGGAATCTAATGAAGTTGCTAACATGTGCTTCAGGGCAAATCAAAGCGATGCAAGTGATAGTATAGATTCTAGTGATTTGTTAGAAGCCTTGAATGAAATTCTTCAAGAATTAAAAAAGGAAAAAATAAAGGGTAAGAATCTAGAGAAAGTTAATCAAACTCTTTCTCAAGAAAACCTTAATTTACAAGTTGAAGTCAAGTCATTAACTTATCGTATTTCCAACATGGATATAAATCTTATATCTCTAAAAAAGAAGTTTGAAGGAATATCTAAGAATGTATCTAAGTTCAATAAGGGAAAAGAGAATTTAAATGAATTTCTTCAAAATCAAGTTCAGTCTAATAAAAGATTTGGACTTGGTTTTCAAAATTCTTGAAAAATGTCATTATTCTAATAACACTAGTGATAATAAGCTTTATTCTACTTCTAGTGTAAAGAATAAGTTGTATGATTTCTTTGAAAAGCCCAAAAAAAAAAATTCATGAAAATGGAAAGTTTTCTGAAAAGACCAATCGACTGGCTTTTCAAATAGGTCGCATGTCCCGAAGGATGTTGTCTTATTCGAAAAGACAACAGTCTCATATAAGTCGACTAGTTTCACCTCACACTTGACTAAAGTCACAAAACAGTCGGCTGATGGGTAAAAATAAGTCGACTAGACAGTTTAAAAATATTTGGGTTCCAGTCAATCTCTGTTTAAATGAAAGGATTTCTTATATAAATTCATTTGTAAATAATGTTTGTAAGTCTATTAATTTTAAACCTGCATATGGGAGTAAATCAAACTCACTTTGGGTTTGGTTTCCCAAGCACTAATCTTTCTCGGACCCAATGAAAATGGTACCATATTCACAAATAATATTTTGTATGTACCTAAAAGGAAACAATGGATACTTGACAGTGGATGCTCTAAACACATGACTGGCCATGCAAACTTGCTCTCTTCCATTCAAGATATAGATGGACGAACCGTTACTTTTGGTGACAATAACAAAGGAAAAGTCATCGAAATAGGCATGGTTGGTAAGAATACCACTCCTATTATTGAAGATATATTCATAGTTAATGGTTTAAAGCATAATATGTTAAGCATTAGTCAATTATGTGATAAGGGTTATAAGATAGTGTTTGAAAAAGATGCATACTTGATTTATGATTCTTCTTTGCAAAATGTGATTTTTCAAGTTATTAGAAAAAATAACATACATGAACTTTGTTTAAAAACAAATGAGTTTTCAGATGATTTTTGTTTAGTTGCCTCGAACAACGATTCTTGACTTTGGCATAAAAGATTTGGACATGTAAATAAGAAAAATATCGCTAAAATCTCTAAGCATAATCTAGTTAAAGGACTGCCAAAGTTATCTTTTAAGAAAGATAAAATATGTGATGTATGTCAACTAGGAAAACAAGTAAAATCCACTTTTAAAACAAAGGAAATGATTTCTACTAGTAGGCCTCTCAAATTGATCCATATGGATTTATTTGGTCCTACTAGAGTTGCTTCCTTAAATAAAAGTAGATATGTATTTGTTTTAGTCGATGATTATCCAAGGTTTACATGGGTATTTTTCTTAAGACATAAAAATGAAGCTTTTGAAGAATTTGCAAATTTCTGCAAACGTGTTCAAAATCAAAAATCTCTAACCATAGTCACTATTAGAAGTGATTATGGTGGAGAATTTGGGAATGAAACATTTTCAGAATATTGCAACAAGAATGGTATAATCCATACTTTTACATTTCCTAGAGATTCACCACAAAATGGAGTGGTTAAAAGAAAGAATAGGACTTTGTAAGAATGTGCGCATACCATACTTGTTGAAAGTAATTTGCCTAAATACTTCTGGGCTGAAGCTGTTTCTACAGCATGTTATGTCTTAAATAGAATACTAATTAGGCCAAAGTCTAAGAAGACTTGTTTTGAGTTGTTTTTTGAACGTCTTCCTATAGTTTCTAAGTTTAAAGTATTTGGTTGTAAGTGTTTCATATTAAACACAAAAGATAACTTAGATAAATTTGATGCTAGATCTAATGAAGAAATCTTCATTGGATATTCAAATAGGAGTAAGTCTTATAGAATTTTCAATAAGTCATCTTTGACTATTGAAGAATCTATGCATGTCTCTTTTGATGAATCTTTACCTTCATCTAGTGTTATTCAAGATGATGAAATTGTATCTTCACCACTAGATAACATTGTTAAATCACTTGAGCAAATTACTCTAGATAGTCGACTGATGGGTTTCATAAGTCGATTGATGTGTTGAATCAGTCGGCTGATGGGTTCATTAAGACGAATGATCCTGTAGAGATAACTCCAACTTTACCAAAGTCATTTGTTGAAGTTCGAGATCATCCTCATCACTTGGTTATTGGTGACATCTCACATGGTATTCAAACACGATCACATTTTAATATGATTTCTCATGCTGCCTTCTTATTGGATTTTGAACAAAAAAATATTCAAGAAGCATGTGAGAATGAATTTTGGTTGAATGCTATGCAAGATGATTTAGTTCCACAACCCCCTGATCATATTATTATTGGTACAAAATGGGTATATAAAAATAAGTTAGACGAATCAGGACAAGTTGTTAGGAACAAGGCTACACTAGTTGCCCAAGGATATAACAAAGAAGAAGGTATTGATTTTGATGAAACATATGCTCCTGTTGCTAGACTAGAATCAATTAGAATTTTGTTATCTTTTGCATGTTTTATGAATTTCACACTTTTCCAAATGGATTTTAAAAGTGCTTTCTTAAACGGTTTCATTAAGGAGGATGTTTATGTTAAGCAACTCCCAGGTTTCGAACATGAACAATTTCCTAGCCATGTTTTAAAATTAAAAATGGCTTTATATGGTCTTAAACAAGCACCCCGTGCTTGGTATGATCGTTTAAAAACTTTTCTTTTAGAAACAAGTTTTGAAATTGGTAAAGTAGACACTACATTGTTAGGAAAATAAATTCAGACATATTAATCATACAAATCTACGTAGATGACATAAGGATCAACTAACAGTAATCTATGTCAAGAGTTTACTACTACCATGCAAAATGAGTTTGAGATGAGTCACATGGGTGAATTCAATTACTTCCTTGGACTTCAAATAAAAAATTTTCAAAATGGCATATTTATTAATCAAGAAAAATATGCAAAGGAGTTACTCAAACGATTTAGCATGGATGACACTAGTAGTAAGACCACACCTATGACTACTACTACTACATTTGACAAAGATGAATTAGGTAAGAGTGTCGATCAAAAGCTCTATCGTGGTATGATTGGCTTACTCTTATATATAACTGCTAGTAGATCAGATATTACGTTTATCGTATGTTTGTGTGCTAGATATCAGTTCGAACCAAAAGAATCTCACTTAAAAGCAGTGAAACAGATTTTAATATATATTAAAGGCACATCTGAATAAGGTTTATTTTATCCTCGCACCAATAATTTTTAGTTACTGTCTTATAGTGATGCTGATTTTTGTTGGAAGTAAAACTGACCGCAAAAGTACTAGTGGAACCTGTCACTTTTTGGGACATTCCCTAGTATCTTGGTGTAGTAAAAACCAAAATTCCGTATCTCTATTTACCACAGAAGCTGAATATATTGTTACAAGTTTGGCTTGTGGTAAAATCTTATGGATGAAACAAACCCTTTTAGATTATGGTATTTCTTTTTCAAAACCTTCTATAATGTGTGACAATACCAGTGCCATTAATCTGTCTAAAAATTCAGTTCAACATTCACATACGAAACATATTGATATTCAACATCATTTTCTACGTGATCATGTTTTAAAAGGAGATATCTTATTCGAGTTTATTTTCACTGATAAACAAATAGCGGATATTTTTACCAAACCGTTGAAAGAAGACATTTTTATAAAGTTTATGTAATGCCCCGGATCCCCATTACCAGTCATCCGTGACACTCACCAGAATCTTTACCTTCAATGCATCTTAACATAGTAACAACACGGAAATTTAAAAACTCTTTATTGCCAAATAAGTCATTACATCATCGATTACAACCGATAACTTGTTCTTGGACAAGGAGTACGAATTATATCAATTCATTACAACTTATTACAAATAATTACAGGCTCCTCTTGTAAACCTATCAGCTGCCTCCTGGAATGGTAATCAACTGATTACTTGCTGAACTTCGCTGGGTGGTCCATCGGCTCCCCTGGGACTTGCTCCTCGGCTCCAGGCTTCTGCTGCGCGACTCTAATATCTCTGCACCTGCTCGAAGGGTATAACCGATACCTAAAAGGTGGGGAACGTCATTACTTCGACTGACGTGAAGCAGATGATAACAGCGATCCTCTAAAATTCAATTACAACCAATAATTTATGCAAATGGAAAAGGTGTTGTGCTAAAACAAGGGTTTAGTGGATTCGGGTTCTAGTGCAGTATTATGACATGAGCTTATGACTAAATGCAACAAACTCACATGCCTGACTCTAATGCAAGCAAGACTTTGGAGCACGAATGCATCCCATACTACATAAGCCCCCAAATCTAGCTGCCTTTCTCCACAATTTAGGAATTCGAACCCTCGCCATGCACCCTACTCTTGTACTCACTCCAGTTCCCAATAGATTGTCCGTCGCCCAAGGAGGTTGTAGTGGTCGGTCTAGTTTTGCCCTACAGTGCCCAAGTAGTCACCACCAGTTGGTACCCGCATACGGACCTGCTCAGAAAGTCACGTTGAATCTGGTCCTACGACCATTTGATTCCCAACGTTCCCTATGGACTTATGCATGCATGTTCACCCCAAGATCGAGTCATGAACACATATATATATACCAAAAACACAAATACCCGCACATAGGGACGTGAGCACCTCAGGAGGTCAAACCCTCCGGGCCTCCCGTACCTTACTTCGGCAAAGCTTTGGAAATCAACAGATCGAGATACGAGCCGATGACTCAATCCTATGAGTGACGAAAACGTATCCCTACGACTGGAAGGTACAACACCGACTATGGTTTACTAGGACCAATGCAATTTTCCAAACCCTTAATAAACCATTCTAACTCCTGCCTTACTCTAATTACTTTGGGTAAGAATGAACTGCTTCCACACTTGCCTATCAACCTCTGACCCCTGGCGATACCGGTCCGGTTCACCACTTTCCCGGCTTGGACTTGTCCAGCATAATGGCCTACGCCCGCCGCTGCCCCGACTGTGAATGTATGATCACCCTGTGAACTCAACTCACTGGCATACTCAGACGTCCTACGCTCGGCAGAAGTTTATAATATACAGGTTTGATAGGTGCAGGGTATCCCTTACCCTAGTGACTAATTCAAGTTACACATCCCACTCTGGGAGTCAACAACCTCAATAATAGAGATCAACCATCCCTAGACATGCGTCATCGACTCTGGTAACACACAAAGGAAAATGTCCTCATGATACTTAGTCAAAGCCCAGACTAAGCGACCTACGGGTTTCTGCCCGAATCTTAAAATGGTCATAACTCTCTCGATACAACTCCGATTGGAGTGTACGAGCCCAATCTAGAAAGGTAAGATCCTAGGCTACAATTTCCTAGTTGATCATGAGCTTAAATTCAACCATCTAAGTCCTCAAAATAACCTCTCAAGCTTCAGCCTGCGTACTTCCTATGCACGGACTGCACCTTACCGGTAGCACAAAATCCTACCCGTTCATCAGAACGTTACAAACTCAATTTCTATAGAAGGATGTGGGTGTCCTCAACAACTCTCTAGTTGATCATGAGTCCAAATTATACCATTAAGTCACCCTAACACACTCATCTCTCACCGATGCACCAATTTACACAATGGGTCTCTCCAATTCAGAGCCATCAGCTCCATTCTAGGTCTCTGTTCTGTTTTACAAAAATCACAGTAAATCAACCCTTTACTGGAATTGCCTCCAATTGGTCTTGTTGGAAAGATCTAGGTGTCTAGTACAAATCTCTAGTGAATCAGGTTCTCAAAATATGCTCTTCTCAAAATATGCTCTTAAAGAGTCTTAAATGCCCGATCTCTACAGTGTATCAAAACTAGCTGAAACCAGCACATTGCATACTCATAAAATCATAGTAAATTCCATACTTGTCCAAATGACATAAAATTTATGGTGGTGAAACTAGAGATCATAATAAACATTATGAAAAAGACCTCATGACAAAAATCTAATTATACAGTGAGTACTATCTATTGTAATTTTGCACAGAAACCATCAAGTTCTTTAGTTCAACTTCAGCTACTGATTAAAGCTCGTTTTTTCTCAGGACTATAAACTCATCCAAATAAATTCCTGATATTTTTGTATAATCTAAATGCATACAGAAACATAGGGTAAAAATTTCAGATCAATAGCATGCTTTAATAAATCATGAAAATTCCTACAATATCAGCCATTCTGTTTATCATTTGCTGAATCTGCCTTATGACACAGTTGCATCTTACGATTTTATTAAAATATCAAATTATCTCAAACAAATCTAAAATAAATCATGAGCAGTCTAAACACATATATGAACAAACCCTTAAAATTTCATGGTCTAATTCTTTTTAGTTTGCTCTCGGGAAAATCCACAAAATGACACTCCGAATCAGTTTTTCTAGTTCAATCCTGATTTCAACTTTCAACTCTTAGATGATTATTCTAGTACATCCTACCATACATGAATGCAAGCAAAATCAATTAAAAGACAAGAAATTAAGGTTTAGAGAAACTCCCCACCCTTGGTTGTAGTAGAGGAATGATCTTCTTCAAGCTTTCTTCCTTGAAAAATCCCTTCTTGAGTCTTCTTTTTCACTTTTTCCTCTTTCTCTCCTATTTCTCTTGAAGAGGTTTTCTGAAATTTCCAGAGCAAAGAGGGAAAATGGAGTGGGAAAATGAAGAAGAAGGGAGGGGGTAATGGCCGGATTTGACTGGGGGGGGGGGGGGGGAGGGGTAGGCTTAGGTGTAGGTGGTTTTTAGACCAAAACAATGTCTTATGGCCCATGGTTTTGGTGGTTGCTATGTTGGCTGCCCAACTTAAGGATAATGTGTCCCTACGAGTGCAATGTGAGTGGTTTATCGAGCGCACGCAATATATATCCACTGTAGTATCATACAGTGTTATATTTGCATGGTCGTCGTACCGAAAACTCGCGTATATATTAGTATCGGTCCTCCTCGTTCTCGTGCATCTTTTAGAATGCAATCCTCCCATAAACCGTCCCGTAACCCTAATCACACACCATAATAGCGGAATCAAAATAAAACACTGCAATCATGTGCACGCATACAGTCAATATACATACATACATATATACAAGCATCATACAATCCAGGGTGTTACAGTTCAGAAGAGAACTAGGAATCTGTTCATATCATGATATTTCCTAAAAGTTTGTTGTCTAAGTCGACTCATTTTATTGATTCAGTCGACATATACCTAGCTTATGTATTTGTTTCTTTCTTTAAAAAAAAAATAAAAAAAAAACTCTGTTTATTTTTGGATTTATTTTGTTCTCGCCTCAGTCGCCTTCCCTCTATGACCAGTCGACTGTTGCGGCTGTGTTCAGATTTTTTTATCTGAATTGTCACCTGTTTGGGGTTTCTTTTGCTCTTCTTAGACCCGACCCGCTTTACTTTTACTACTAATTTGATCTCCACCATCAATCATTCCTCTCTTTTAATCTCCACATTTTATTTTTTTTATCTTGTAAAAACCCTAGCTTCTTTTCACTTTACCCTTTTACTCTTCTTCTTCCTAAGAACCTGAAGGCTGCTGAGGTTTCTTGGATTTCTTTTTCTCGCAAGATCGCTGATTGGAGTTTGCTGCCAGATCGCTGATTAGAGCTTACTTCTTTGCTCGAAGTTTCTCTGATTTGGTCTTCTTTTCTCTCTTTGCTGTTGGGTAACGTTTGTTCTCTGTGTCTTTCTCTTGTCACTTTAGGTCTTCTAGGTTGTTCTATTATTTTCATGTCGAAATCCAAAAGATCTAGGTCTTCTGCTCCTGTTGAGGATGAACAAACCCGAATTACCTTCAATATTTGAGGAATTCAAACCTAGTTGAAAAATATTTTACCAATTGCCAGCTGGTTATTTTTCTTGGTAGGTTTATTAACTTTCCCGATTTAGATAAATATCCCATTGCTCCACTGTTTCAACAGTGTGGATTGTTTGACCTTTTATCTCTCATAAATCAACCCCATTACTACCCGCAACTTATTTATTTGTTTTATGCTAATATGAAAGTTGCTACTAATACTGATAGTGATGAGATAATTATCACTACCTCTGTTAAAATGTGAATATAAAATTGGATGTTAAGAAATTAGGACAGCTTCTGAAAATTCCTTTTGATGGGTTGGATTTAGAGGAACTTGAACTTGATGATCCCTCCATTTTTTCTAAAATATTTCTTCCCAAATATTTGCTTCATGGTCCTCCTATGACCATAAGAACATCAACCCGCTTGCGATGCTTGTTGCAAGAATTTTATCGTATAATATTTTCCCTAAAACAGGGAGCTACGATCAATTTTCGCACGAATTACAAGTGGCCGTTTATGCTATTTTTGGGAATATCCATATCAATTGGAGTCAAGTTATATTTAGTCGTCTCCACAAAGCTCACACCTCTTTTTTACCTTATGGTGCTATTCTCACTCATGTCTTTAACCACTTTAAGGTAGATTTAGATTTGGAGTCTAGTGTTGTGTCTCACTTTCAAACTTTTGATCGGGTCAGTCTTTTCCGTATGAAATTGCTACATACTCCTCCTTATTCACCTACCCGTAATGCTCCACCTCTACCTTTGGCCACATCCATTCCACCTCGTTCTTCGTCATCTAGTTCGTCTCCCGGTAGTCATTCTCGTCTTAGGGCAAGCTTTTCTCATCCTAAAAGTCTCTATTGTTCTGTAAACTACATTATGGACCGTCAGGATCTCATTCTGGGTTGTCAGGATTCTATAGAGGCTAGTCTTGCCAACCTCACTCAGTTGTTTGTTCGGCCATTTCCTCAGCCTACTCCTGCCTCCGACAGTGACGAAGATGAAGATTGATGTTGCATTTCTTTTATTTTGCATTATTTTTCTATTTATTTTTTTGTTGTTTTTGTCGGACTTCATCTTTGACTTTGGATTATGCACTATATTTGGATGCTTATGTATGACTTTATGTTCTCTTTGGATTGCCCCTTGTTATACTTTCTATTTTTGTTGATG
This sequence comes from Hemerocallis citrina, assembly GCA_017893485.1. Taxonomy (NCBI): domain Eukaryota; kingdom Viridiplantae; phylum Streptophyta; class Magnoliopsida; order Asparagales; family Asphodelaceae; genus Hemerocallis; species Hemerocallis citrina. The sequence goes on from CM030362.1 coordinate 222,038,101, forward strand.
CCAAAGAGGGAGTATTTTTATGATGATTGGTTGTGTGCATATTCTATCTTATTGTTGTGTGCATGTTCTATCTTATTTAGGGGGAGCAAATTGCATGTTCTATCTTATTTAGGGGGAGCAAATTTAATTGTATTGCAAGTTCTATCATATTTAGGGGGAGCAAATTTAATTGTATTATTTGCATATCTATATGTGTGTTATGTTCAGGAGAAGCATGTTACTTAAAATTACTATTCTATATTATTTAATTATTGTGTTGTCATCATCAAAAAGGGGGAGAATGTAGATTCTTGATTTTGATGATTACAACACGATACACATATGTCTATTTGTAACCCCTGTTTTTCATTTTGTGTATTTTGAGTGTATTTTCTTTTTCCTTGCATTTGATGCAGCTTGTATCTCTCTTGGACCGTATATTAGATTTTATTTTCAATATACATTCATTTTATTATTCTTGTCTTCTTTTATTTGAATTCTTGATTCTTTGTCCGCCTCTTGTTTCGTTTCATTTGATCGAGCTGTTATTTTGATCCTCTTTATTTATTTGTTCATACCCTGTATTATTTTTCTATTTTTTGTTCATTTGCTTTATCTTGAATTTTGGATCTCTTCTTACCCATTAACACTCTAATATCCATTAACCATTTATTTATTATCCTAAAGCCCAATATCCACCTAACTACCCAAACCCGTTAGCCCATACCCCTATACATCAGCCGCCCCTACTCTCTTAACCCTAAATCCTTCATACCTATATCTATATAATAAATTACAAAGAAAGCTATCAAGTGTCTCTCATTCAATCTCCCCTAAAATCAATGGCCTAGATTGATTCTCACAAAACATATTTTCCCGCCCAAAAATTTCAAAACCCTAAAATTAAAATTTTCCCCCTAAAACTAAAAAACTCATTACTTTATTACTATCTCTCTCCTCTCTCTTCACTTTTTCATATTTCTCTCTTTCTCTCTCTCCCTCTCTCTCTCCCATTCTTTCTTAACTTATTTAGAAATTTAGATTTTATGATTTCAGGTTTGTAAAATTTTCAGAATTTTTATGCCTTTTTATTGCACATGTTATATTGAAAATAGAAAATATCTCTTGAACAAGTTTTTTTTTGACTGGTTATCTCTTCAACAAGTTAAATTTCATCATTTTTCACCTTTAAAGTTTTAAGAAGTTGGATTTTACACCCTCATTTATAATTATTTTTCAACATATACTAATAGAAACATAGACTTTTATTTACAACTAATTATTGTCATACTATTCAAACTTGAACTACATAATTGTTGTTTTACTGTTACAGAGCTTTTCGTGTATTGTATCGTTCCGACGACGTGCCATAGGCACGTGTCCACAGGCAAATCTAGTATTTATACAAAACCCATCTGCCAAAACCCATGCACCTATAGCCGCTACTCTCCTCCCTCGCATTCTCTCGTCTTTCCCTCTCCCTGAACCCTGACCGCCCGTGCTCCTCCGCCTCTTGCTCTCCCCTGTGTGATCCTGACCACCGGTGCCTCCTCGTTCTACTCTCCCTGCTGCCTGCCCCCCTCCTCTTCTGGTGCTCCATCAACAACAGCAGCGACAGTATTGAGTGATGCGCCTCCTCCTCGATGGCAGACCACAGCGACAGCGACAGCCTCTCCTGGCTGCCATCGTCCCCGCCGCTCTCGCTTTTTTGTGTGTGTGGGGTCGTGTGGTGTGGGTGTGTGCTCGTATTGTGTTCGTAGGGGTTCATCGTTCGTTGTTCGTTCGTTGTTCGTGGTGTTCGAGTTGTTATTCGTGGGTTTTTGTTCGCTTTTGGAGTTCGTGTGTTCGTTTGAGTTCGTTGCCGGGAATCCGTTCCCGTTATTCTTGCTTGGAGCCGTTTTCGTCTTCGGTTAAGGCAAGTAACTTGTATTCTTTTCTTAGTGTAATACAAGTACTAAATACCGCCTGTAGTATAGTTGGGTTCTAGAGACAATTTGTATGTGAATCCCCTTATTGATATTGTCTCTATAGTGATGATTTAACCATAGTTGCCTCACGACATACATGACAAGATATAATCTAGGATTGACCACATCTTGTTGTATATATGCGTATTGTTCATATGATATCTTGTGCTCGTTCGTGTTATTCGTGGTAGACTTGTTATGGACTTGTTAAATACCCTATATCATGTTGCTTGGACATCTAGTACACTATATTTTGTGTTTGGTTAAGTTTTGGATGAGTTCTATGTGAACTAGTAGATTTTGTGCATATGGGATATTTTCAATTTTGTTGGCTTTTCTGTTTTGATCAGTATTTTAGACCCTGTTAAGGTCAGTATTTGAAAGTATTTTGTGAACATGATTTGTAGAGAATTCTGTCTATTTTCCAACCCTTTTGACGGACCTCAGTTTGGTTTGTGAGTTATGTCGATTTTACTACAATAGTGTCGAAAGGTTTCTAGATTTTGTTTTCTATGAATTCTGAAGAGTAATCTAGTTTTATTCTGGTATTAAAATTATTATTTTGATCTGAAATTTTGCTCAGTACTTCTAGACCTGATTGGGATTAACCCAGAATTTTTGTGGAACTGTTTGATGAGTTTTACAAACCGTTTCTATGTTGCCAAATAACTACTATTCTAGCAGATTTTTCATACTGTTCAGTAAAGAACCTGATTTTCGACCTATTTCTACTTTCTGTTTGTAAAATATTTCTAAATATGGAAGTTAGCCTACTGTATCTACTTTCTTACCCTTTTGGCGGATTTGGATTTCGTTTTATGGTTTGTGAGATATTGCTGTTTTCGTACCACAGTGTTATGATTTCAGATTTGCAAAACTGTCGTGTCTTGATATTTTCTGATTTTACTTGACTACTCTATTTATATAGGAAAATTATGAAACTTGATATTCTGTTACTACACATATAGGAGAATACCCCAGATTTTTCGTGGATTTATTTAATGAGTTTTCATGCTGTTTCCTTTTTTGTGAATACGATCTTCTGATTTCTGGCTGAACATGTTTTCTGGTTTCAATTCTGAGTTATGTTTTTGTGAAATACTATATGAATTATATATATTTGCTGAATTTGGCCAGAAGTCTATTTTCTACATTTTTTGACGGATTCAGGTTTGCATGTTTGTAGCAACGGGAATCCTTGTTTTAGTACAGTACTGTCTTGCTATCCTAAATTAGAATTCTCGTTGTTCTAATCTTTTATGAGTTATGTTTCACCTTTGCATGTTCATTCTTCATCCTATATTTGTTACATGATCATGCCATATTATTCTTGCCATGTTTTGTACTCGCACATGCTTGCTTGAGAATAATAATAAATAACCGAATGATCTAATCGTAGATTTAGAAACATGTACTCGGAAGGGGATCCACTGATCCTACGTGATTACTTGATGCGTGATTACTTGATATATGATACTTGACACACGATTACTTGATATTTGCACGCAAGACACGTGATTACTTGCCACTTGCACAACTTGACACATGATACATGATACATGATACTTGGAGCTTGTAGCCCGATTACTTGATACTTGTCCCTGAGTACATTGCCCTTTATGGTCCACTATGAAATCTAAAGCGAAACTGTTTGAATGTGGCAACCATGTTGTAACGCCCCAAATTTTTTTTTTGACTCCAAACTCAAATCTTTCAATTTCTATGTTACTTTAAACATAAACTAAGAAAGTTATATTTCAGGGAAAATTTCGGCAGAGTTTCCCCTGTAAATTTTGCCCCGAAACACAGATAGCTTACGGAATTCTGCTCAAAATTCCGTAGCTCACAACACATACAATCATTTCATGGGCTCCCCAGGCCAAAATGAGCAGAAACATACAGGCAATATAATATAATGTACTGAGGGCCAAACTCTTTACGGATTATCAAATATCAAATAAAAACGGTAAATTTCTTTGAAAAACGAGGTAAAATTTTAGAAAAATCTTTGTAAAACCTACCACAGAGCCCGGTACACCACAACAAGATGGGTACGGGTCACAACCACCACATACTACTCCATACTATACTCACCATCATCCTTTACATACTTATACATCCATAATACAATTTAATTCATAAAATTACCTCTCATCCTAACTAATTAATACAAAAATTTTAGAATAAATCCTCACCCTACAATCTACGCCTCCACTCTGCACTGATGGGAACCTGTAACAGTAGGGGATCTAGGGTAGTCCTCGGACTCCCCTAACCCCCCAAAACACTAAGGGGTTAGCCATTTCTGGTGTGAGTATAATTTAGAAATCTAACAAATAAATTACTTGTATAAAGAAAATAAATTGATCTTACAATTATTGAGATAAGAAATATCAACCTGGACTCTGGATATAAAACATCACAATTATTGCTTTACATCAAGCATTCTTCGAATCTGCATCCAACTATATATCCCACTAACCATACATATACTTTACTCGTTTATTAATCACATAATAATGTATCGCATAAGTAACACACAGAAGCACTATCTTTATTTCTCATTCTCTTTATATATTTGTATACACACATGAAGTTACTACATCTTTTCTTCATCTTTATTAGCCACGCACTTCATTTACTTGTATTGTATCACGCT